>JAZHRO010000076.1:20000-635000 GCA_037157565.1 Thalassia testudinum
ACCCCTATACCCTATCCCCTAATCCTAAAAGCTAAACCCTAAACCTGAAAAACCCTAAACCCTCAATCCTAAACCCTATGTGTAAACTCGAAACCTTAATCCTAAGTAATAAATCCTAATCCCAAACCTGGAGCCTGAACTCCAAACCCTGAACCTCGAGTCCTAAATATTAAATTATAAACCATAAACCCTAAACCCAAAATCCCAAACCCAAGCCCTCAACCCTCAATCGTGAACCCTAAATCCTAAACTCGAAACCTAAAACTTGAAGCCCCGAACCCCAAATCCCAAACCCTAAACCATATATATGTATAATCTGGACCTGCAATGGCCACAACAAATTACCACTACACTTGCTACTATCACATTCCCGTCCCCGACGTAGAGACTCTTCATCTCCCAAAATTGGAACATGCGATGGCAAGGCAACTTATGGGATGCCTCCCTTCTATATTTTGTGGACTATATAGCTATTTTTTGTTATTTATATTTTTTCTTTTGAGAAATATGTCCTGAAATGCTTATAATATAATTTGTATATTTTTTAATTTTTTGCTGCATGTTTTATTTTTTTAATTATTATTTTTTATGTTTACTTTTATAAGAAAATGTTATACTTTAAAGGAATCATAAACGTACCTTTAAACAAACTCTAAATGAATCGAACATAAATTAACAATATTTCAAACTTTACACTTAAATGAACTGTAAATGAACTAAATCGAAGTTAATGGGAGAAAATGAAGAGTCTCATTTCAATAAAAATCCTGCACCTCTTTATATAGATTTAGGTGTTGGGTAAATTACATGAGAAAATCAAGTAGAAACAAAAACTAAATAAACAATACAAGACTTAAAATAAAAGATAACTAAAGTACTCAACACTCCCCCTTAAGCGAGAGCATAGATGTCTATTATGCTCAGCTTGTCACTGCAGGCCTTAAATGCAGATCTGTCAAGAGGCTTGGTAAACATGTCTATTGTTTGGTTCTCTGATGCATCTGGTAAAGTGAAGAGAAGTCCCCTCTGAATGAGATATCTAGTGTGGTGACAATCAATCTCTATATATTTTGTTGGCTATATAGATAGCCACTCTATTGTCATATCTCATCGCCATAAGCTTCTCAATCTTAACATGTAAGTCAAGCAAAACGGGCCTAACCCACACAAGCTCAGCAACTGTCTATGCCATTGTTAGTGGAATGTAACGCCTGCAAATTAGTTAATAGCTTTTATCTTAGAGTTCATTTTGCATGATTGTTAGTGGAATTATTAAATGAACCTTAGTCGAACTAAACCTAAATAAGGTAGGTTTGCTCAAGTTCAATTCGAGTTTGATTCACAAAATAAACGAACCAAACCTGATCAAAGGTTTAGGATTGTTTAAATAAATGAACTAAACCTAAATAAGGTAGGTTCACTTAAGTTTGGCTTGTTTACACCACTTGTGGTTCCGGCAGACATGGTTTGCCGTACTCTTTCGTAAATGTATAATAAAGAATAGATATAAAAATCATTTCATTTTATAATGCACCTGGATACTATAGTAGTAATAATAATAATTAATATAAGCATAGGCACATGACTAGACGTAAGCAGCTCTTCTTAATTACTCAGTTCCTAGGCCCATCTCCCACTTCCAGAACATGTGGGATTGAGTGATAGCATACACAACCCATTGTGATCCCACAACATTAGCCCATGGCTCACCCTCCATCTTTGAACACCACTTTCAACCGCAATACTCCACCTCCAGCACCACCACCTCACCAAAGCATACGCGCAACATACACAACACAACCCTACTCCTCTCACCTACACCTCTCACCACCACCTCTCATCATCCAACCCACCCACATCAACCAACACCGTCACTTCCTTCTCTCACCCATCCACAATGCACACCAATAGCCACCACCTTCACCATCGAAAGGAGAATGTAATTCGACCTTGGACATCACATTTGGACGTGTGCATATCAACCCAAAAAATATGGGATTCAAAAAAAAAATCATTGATTCGTATGTTTTGCTAAATAGGTCCCTTAATTCTACGTTTGATGTTATCAACCTCAGAATCTCCTCAATTCTAGTATCCACGAATCCCAACCCCCTCCGCTCCTCCCCCCCCTAAATGTTGTCGCATTGTTGTCAGTGAACAAATAAAAACCAATAACCTTTCGATTCAATAATTTCTTTTGATTTTTTTTTTATTTGGGATATTGGTATGCAATTAGTATGTAGGCATACGATTTTAGGTTTTGCAAACGAACATTTGTTGTGAGTTTGAGACCTAAGTATCTCTAATTGATTTTAACTCCTATATCCATTTTTGTTAAAAGGTATACATGATCTAAGACACTAATAAGAAAATTTCTAAACAAGTCTTGACCAACTTATTCTTCATTAATGTGGCCATCAACATCTCCATCAACCTCCAAGCCATTCCATTCCAAGAACCTATGAATTATACTAACAAAAACTGATTAAATTTAAAATAGTTTTGTTAACATCAAAACTTAGAAGAAAGTGAAACTAGGTTCCAACAATTTCTCCCTTTTTGGTGTTGACAAAACAATAACAGTATGCATATTATAAAGATAGAAGCTAAATAAGATAAGGAATAAAAAAAACTCCATTGGAGTACAACCTCACCCTCAAACTAAGCTCCCTCTATTAAATATATATATTTGCTCTATAAAGCTATCTTCCTTTTTTCAATCAACAAAATGAAAATAAATAGCTGAAGTAAGTAGGGGTGTAAACGAGTCGAACTCGAGCGAACCTACCTTGTTTAGGTTCGGTTCATTTATCTAAATGAGCCTAAATCTTTGTTCAGGTTTAGTTCATTTATTTTGCGAATCAAACCTGAATAGAACTCAAGCGAACCTACCTTGTTTAGGTTTGATTCTTTTAAGGTTCATTTAAGAATTTCACTGATAATCATATAAAATGAACTTTAAGATAAAGCTATTAAGTAATTTGCAAGCGTTACATTCCACTACTTAAGATATCATAACTCTTAATTAAAGAAAAATGACATTCACAGACTTTTCTTTCTTAAACTGTTATGGAGAAAGAGGGGGGTTACTAGAGGAGGAGGTAGCGACAACAATTGAAGAAGGGCGTAGAGAAGAGAGAGGGACCCATCGAGAGATAGCAGTGTAAACGAATCAAACCTTAGCAAATCTACGTAGGTTCGATTCGATTACAATTTTTTAAGGTCAGGTTAATAAGAAAAAATAAGAGTGAAGTTCAGCAACATATTTATAAATCAAGTCATCATGCCACATTGTTGTACCCAATAATGAGATAACAAGAAACATATTTATAAATGAAAATCATAACATTCATCCATTAGGATCTACGCCAAGATCTTTACACCATTTGTAATAATGTAAAAGAAAACATGCAATGTCTTAAACAAAATGGAAGAATTAAATTTCTTCAATCCATCAAAAACATCATTTTATCATTAGATCTAAATCATGTGCTATTAGTCAATAAGTGTCAAAAGTGATAACTTGATTTTTTATAGCTTAGCAATGGTTGCTGTTGAAAAAAAGGAGCCTTTGGGACTTCTCTGTAGTATAGGAGAGTTTGATTTTACATTGAACTTTCATTTAGTTCCATTTGAAAAAAAAGCTCGCCTTCGGTAGAGGATAGTTTGTAGGAGCTTGATTTCTCTTATCAGCTTGCATTGAACTTAGAGAGGTGAGCTCTATATAAAAACAAAAATCCACAAGCAACTTATCACATTTTATGTGCATTCCTTAAGGAAGTGTTAAATCTCTTAGCTCATCTTTACTGAAGGCAAGTTTTACATGATTAAAAAAAAACTTTGGTAAGATAACTAAGGATTAGTAAACACCAAATCTCTTACTTAAGGAATATACTTTCCTAGTTGACTGATAAATTCCCCTCTCCCTTCATCTCCCTTCATTTCAAAACTTCCTAACGGCCACTTGCACCTTCCTTAGGTAGAAGTGCCGATCCTTAGCGCTAAATCCTCGCGCTCCCAAGGAGGTCACCCCCTTCCCCTTTGTTGAACGTTACGAGTTGCTACTCTAACGTGTTTGATTTTAAAAAAACCTGTCATTGTAGTTTGAAAACGAAGAACTCGTATTTAACAAATAAAATTTATACCGAAATGGAAATTCCAGGTCGAACACAGGGAGGCTACGTCGATCTATATTCGCAATTATATTTTTTTAGAATTTTTCTTCAAAAGCAAAGCGATGTAATTACAATGAAACTATGACAACAATCAGACTAAAAAGGGAGAGAGGAAGAGAGAGAGAGAACATGCATTCAATAATTCAAAATGTTTATACAATAAAATTAAATAAGAATTACACTAGAAAGCGGAAAATCAGCTACACTAGAAAGCAGGAAAATTCTACACTAGAAAGCATTAAAGACAAATGGGAGAGAGAAGTTATCCTCCTCGATAATTGCTTGGAGGACAAGCCGGACGGGACGACACCTGGACGAAGGAGGACGGAGCAGGACGAAGGAGGACAAAGCAGAAGAACGGGAACGGGGTAGCACGTTGTCGTCGTCGCGAGATCCACTTCCAAACGGGGGACGAAAATTTGACTTTATCTCGCAAGGAGCATCCCGGGTGTGGGACAAGCTTCTCTTGAGCTTTGGAGAGGTAGAGAAGAGAAGGAAGGGATGAGAAATTCGTATGGAGGGGATCTCCTTTTATAGTTGCAAGGAGTGGGGGCAATTTGGTCATTACAACTCTTAAAACATTAATTCAGGACCTTTAGTGACGCATAAAACCATCGCTAAAGGTCTGAACGTGGGTATAGTGGGCGGCGTGGGCGCGCCCGCTCGCTTACCCGCGCTCGCAACCCACGCGCACGTCCAGACGATCTCAGCGATCAGACAGCTCAGATCGTGCCTTCACCAGCCTACGCTGCGTGCCCGCTCGCATATGATGCCGCATTACCGCCGTGCGTGAAATAGCGTGTGAGCGCTATTGGGCACGCGCGACCGTTCGATCGCAATCCGACTCTCGCCCATGCTCGCTCGTCCGCCCCGCTCGCCCGCTCGCGAGGAATCGAACGCGCTCCAGCGCCTCGCGATAAGGCACTCACCCACTGTGCTGCGTCGTCCAGATGGTCGCGCAAACGTTTTCAAGCGCGAGCATCCACAGCCGTTGGATCAAGATCCAACAGCCCAGATCGTGCGCTGGATCTTCTTTGGAGAGGCAGTGGCAGTCTTGAGGGTCGGTTGGACGGCTGAGATGGCGCCGCATGGTGCCATCTTGGCCATCCATCTTCTGGATGATGTAGATGGTGCCACGGTTGTCGGATTGAGTCGATTTTCGCATCGTTAGGCTGCGATCGTCGATCCGAATCCATCCGTGCGATCAGATTTGTTGTTTGAAGTACTGATTCACACCATCTTGGCCCTTGATCTTCTAAGGTTCCCCGATCTCTATCTGATGCTATAGATGCCTGATTAGGGCAATCTTGGAGTCGTTGAACTCCAATCATCGCCCTGATCACATCTGTACGGTTGAATCTTCGATCCGAGGCCCCAATAAAAAGTTTACCCTATCCAAGCACATAAAAGGAGATAATTAACCTCCATTTTATTCATACTCTAAATGCAAGATGATGCATGTTATGCAATATTTATAGTATGCAATGCAATCCTATGCTTAAGAACATGCATAAATAGACATCTTAAGTAGTGTAACGTGTTTACATCATACCCCCATGCCTATCTTTTGCTAGTCTCTAGCAAAAACTATATGCTATTTATAAAAGAATTAGGTTGGATTATTTGGGCATGAGTTATTTTCAATCATTAAGAAAATGTCTACTTAGAAACTGAACTTTCAAAGACACAACGGTGCCTGAGTATCTGCCAAAATGCAGGCCGCCTCAAGCCCTCGCCTTATTCAAAGAAAATTTTCTTTTTCTCTTTTTCCTCTTTTCTAATTTTTTGTATTTTCAAGTTTTAGGGTTTAAGAGTGGCTTTCTACAGCCATTCAACTCACCCAAGATTTGATGAGACCCTAAGTTCTAAGCATTTTATTGTGAATGTGATAGACTCATTGACTGACAGTTAAAACGGACTTCGGATTTCTACGCCTCTAGGTGACCTCAAAAAGAATTATGCCTAAAAGTATATCTTTACAACCGGTAGATTTCTCCCTACTTTTATTTTTTACGGGGTCAACACAAGGGTGAATCCAGTGTATATCTCCCCAGTTTATTCTACTTCTCCACTTCTTCCTAAGTGTTTTGGGAATTTTCAGAGCATTTACTGAGCTGGGTTCTGGACAACCGATCGATGAGCTGTTACCACCGACAACTTACCAGCCATACTCGTGCGGCGAAGTGTGGCTTACTTCTTTTTTTCTTTTCTCCTTTTCTTTTTGACTCTTTTTTTTTAAGTAGGTGGCTTCCCTGGTCTAAGATTTACCTAAAAGCAGCAAAAAGAGAAAGATCCAGTGACTGGGCTCTGGACAACCTACCTATGGGCTGTTACCCACGATAACTTGCCAGCCATATCACCCTAGAAGGTTCATTAGCTACCCAATTTTCGTTAAAATCATCGAACAACGAGTCAGTGCAAAGAAAGTGTGTAGATGCTAGAAACTCAAAGTTCCCTCAAATCAGAAGGCGAGTTGATAAGTCGTGTACTTATCACCCAAACTTATTTACTCCAACTATGATAGAATTAAGATGGCGAGGACTCGAAAGACAAATCCATATTTTAGTGGATACACGGGCTGATTAAGTCCAAAGACCTAAAGGGTCTTTGTGTTCAAATCATAATGTAGTATTTCCTAAGATTGAAAATTTTCTTAAACCCAAGTTCTCTTTCCTAATTCCAAAATTTTTTTTTTAATAAAAGAAAATAAAACAAATCTACAGAGCTAACGAATAAATTCAGAGATGAATATCTACCCCCCATGCCTATCTAATGCAATGTCCTCATTGTAATAAAAAGACATAAAACAGAGTGGAATAGCGTAGAAAGCATCTGAATTGCATGAATGTCAAGTCCGCTCCGAGATGAAAACTAAAAAAAGAACTGTATAAGTGTTGAATTTAATGCCTTCAGCTAGGCACACTATACAAAAAAGAGAAATGAAGAATTCACAGGTGCAGTTCAAAATCAGAATAAACAGAAGAAACCTCTGACCTGTCAGCAGAGGTCCACAGATGTGGACCAGATTGTGGTGCAGACCCATACCCCATAATTGAGAATATCTTAAGTTCTGGATAAAAATTACCCAAAACCTAAAATCAGTATAAAAGCAGGGTCGGGCCTCCAATTTATAAGGATGCAATCCAAGACCAAAAAGTCAGGTTACAGAGAATTCAAGTTCAAAAGGATAATCGTTGAATGTGTGCTTGGATTTGACATCCTCAAAACAAATGTCGTAAGGGTCCTGGTTTGATGGTTTCAGCTTAATAGGAACCCTTCGACTCAATCTTCTACTTCCGCCAAAGTTAGCTTCCCAAATTAGAACTTCCCAACTCCTATCCTCCTCAATCAGAATGTTAAATTCCAAGACCTCTTGCATGTTAATCACCCCATCTGAAATCTCCAAGTCTAAATGATGTGGCTGAATCAAAATTGACGTGGGTCTAATTATCTCATAAATAGAATCATCAATAAGCTCAACGAGGTGTAACTGATAATCAGGGCATTGAATTGAATCCTCCAAAAAATACGATTCTAGATCCGTAATGTGTGCCCTAATAAGATCAGTTTCCTCAGTTCTTGGGCTATCAAATAATTTTTCAGATTCCTCAGGCCCAATCGTCTCACAAAAATTGTGTTCTGTAAACTCGTGTGAGACTTTGCAAATCGAATCTTCACCATCAGAATCAAGATCCGTATTAATGTATGTCTCAAAATCATCTGTCACTTTCTGTTCCAAGGAGACATACGTTTCCTCGTACCCCGGCTCAGAGATCTCAGGTGAAGAAATCAAATCATCCTTAATTGGTTGCTCTAATTCAATTCGGTCAACCTCGTAACACGTGTCCCCCCAACAGGTGCCTGAATGGGTTCTGACATTGGCTTTCCTGAAGAGGGTTCATCCTGGGAATCATCCCATGATTAAATCAAAGCGACCACAAATCTCATCCTCAATTTCGCTAATTTCCCAAGTAGAAACTCACCCGGGTTCTTATCCTTAACATCCTAAAGCCAATCCAACAAAGACTTGTTCAAATCATCAATCATTTCGATCAGGGGCTCCAATCTCTCAATGCAAGGTATTGGCTGAACTTCTAAATATTGTATAATATTCCTTACGTTAGCTAGAACCTTATCTTGAACATGGTTACCCTGAACCAAATGAGTTGGTTCAGGGTTGGGCGGGTTTAGGATCAAAGCAGGGGAATTAACGAATTGAGATTCGTTATACCCTTCCTAATAATAGGTCATTTCAGATTGTTCAAGAGGTGGTGATGACCTAAAGGCAGTGTAATTAGAGGATGGGTAAGAATCAATGTATCATTCTTGATTATAAATCGTATTAGGTTGTTCATGAAAGGTTGACGATCTATAATCGATGTGGCTCTGAGAAGGATAGAAATCAGAATCAAAGTGTTCAAGGTTAGACCCTAAACACGGAGGTCCGGAACTATATCCCCAATCCGAGTTATCCCAACTAACTGATGGTTGATTACAGTACGAGTCGGAATAATCGTCATGTTGAGGATAATTCAAAACAGGAGGGAAAGAGCGAGAATGAGTGTAATATGTGGAAGGATTCATGAGAGACGGGAGGAAGAAAGGCACCCTGCAATACAAACAATCAAACCTGTCCTTAAGTGGGTTAGCCTACAGACCTACAAACTCCCAAAATCAGTCTTGAGATAAAGGAACGATTTGATCTACTTCTGTCTGTTCAATCCAACTAGTTAGAAGGAGGGACTGAGGAGAAGGTTCTTCCTTCAGCTTGCGCCTCCGGTTCCTAGTGTACCCCTCAGCTGCAATCGTTTGATTCTGCTCCCCTAACTAGACATCAGATTGAACAGTAGAAACAGACTAATTGAAAATAATCTTGTTCTGGGCTCTGAAGAGCGAGTCGAATCCTTAAGGCCAACGTCTACTCTGTTTTATTTAGGGCTAGGTTTGAATGTGCTTTGGAATGTGATGGGCCTTTTATCTGGGTTGTACCCTTAATGATTGATTGATTTGTGTGTGCGTGCACAACCAGTGGTTTACAAAAAAGATTATTTTTGATGTGGTGAATTTTAGGGTTCAAATCTTGCTTAGTAGCTTTTAGGATTCAACTTTAGGTGTTTTCAAACAAGTTTCGTTGGCACACCAGGTTTTGAAAGCACGGGTGAAAATGTTTTCCTTTAAAACTTAAAAAGAATGTGGAGTACCTGGTAAATCCCTAAGAGTTGAACCTATGTGGCAACTACTTGATGAGTTGATTTTAAGTAGAGTGGTGCGGCCCAAACAACTCAAACAACTGGCCACAAATGCACCACTAAGTTAGGCACACAAAGATGGTTAACCTAGAATGATTTCTACTCTTTTATGTGTTGCTTTATGTGTACCGGTTCCACAAATCAGAACCCGGTTGAGTAGAAACAAATCAATTTGGTTAAGTGCCTTGAATGTGGGTGTACGTTGTGTGTTTGTTGAAAATTACCCCACAAGATTATCTTTTTATTTTTTTTTTATATAAATGAGGGTGAAATGAATGTGAGTGAAAATCCAAACAACCAAACTATTCCTAAGATTTATGCAAACACCTAGGTTAATTGGAATTTAAATTT
This sequence comes from Thalassia testudinum, assembly GCA_037157565.1. Lineage (NCBI taxonomy): Eukaryota > Viridiplantae > Streptophyta > Magnoliopsida > Alismatales > Hydrocharitaceae > Thalassia > Thalassia testudinum. Next base: position 29,776 of record JAZHRO010000076.1, read on the forward strand.
AATGTGGCGAATGAAATCTATGGAGGGGGAAAGAATGGGGATAACTTACAAACATTCCACAACACTTTACTCCAATCTACAGCTTTTGCTCGTCTCAAAAGAGTACCTGCAATCACAATAAGAAAGGAGAGAAGTGAGGTAAATGATTCGTAAGTTGTAAAAATGTAAAGAAAAAAATCAAATATCGTTCGATCCTTGGCAACGGCGTCAAAATGTTGAACGTTATAAGTTGCTACGTTAACGTGTTTGGTTTTAAAAAAACCTGTCGTTGTAGTTTAAAAGCGAAGAACTCATATTCAATAAATAAAATTTATACCGAAATGGAAATTCCGGGTTGAACACAGGGAGGCTATGTCGATCTATATTCGCAATTATATTTTTTTAGAATTTTTCTTGAAAAGCGAAGCAATGTAATTACAATGAAGCTATAACAACAATCAGACTAAAAAGGGAGAGACGAAGAGAGAGAGAGAACATGCATTCAATAATTCAAAATGTTTATACAATAAAACCAAATAAGAATTATACTAGAAACCGGGAAATCAGCTACACTAGAAAGCAAGAAAATTCAACACTAGACAGCTGTAAAGAAGAATGGGAGAGAAAAGTTATCCTCCTTGACGATCGCTTGAAGGATGAGCCGGACGAGACGACGCCTGGACGAAGGAGGATGGAGCAGGATGAAGGAGGACGAAGCAGAAGAATGGGAACGGGGCAGCACGTTGTTGTCGTCGCAGGATCCACTTCCGAACAGGGGACGAAAATTTGACTTTATCTCGCGAGGAGCATCCCGGGTGTGGGACAAGCTTCTCTTGAGCTTTGGAGAGGTAGAGAAGAGAAGGAAGGGATGAGAAATTCATGTGGAGGGGGTCTCCTTTTATAGTTGCAAGGAGTGGGGGCAATTTGGTCATTACAACTCTTAAAACATTAATTCAGGACCTTTAGTGACGGATAAAACCATCACTAAAGGTCTGAATGTGGGCGTAGTGGGCGACGCGCGCGCGCCTGCTCGCTTGCCCGCGCACGTCCAGACGATCTCGCGATCGGACGGCTTAGATCGCGCCTTCGCCCGCCTGCGCTACGCGCCCGCCCGCGTACGATGCCGCGTTACCGCCGTGCGTGAAATAGCGCGTGAGCACTATCGAGCACGTGCGACCGTTCGATCTCAATCCGACGCTCACCCGCTCGTGAGGAATCAAACGCGCGCCAGCGCCTCGCGATAAGGCGCTTGCCTGCTGTGCTGCGTCGTCCAGATGGTCACACGGACGTTTTCAAGCACGCGCATCCACAACCGTTGGATCAAGATCCAACGGCCCAGATCGCGCGCTGGATCTTCTTTAGAGAGGCAGCGGTGGTCTTGAGGGTTGGTTGGATGGCTGAGATGGCGCCACGTGGTGCCATTTTTGCCGTCCATCTTCTGGATGATGTAGATGGTGCCACGGTTGTCGGATTGAGTCGATTTTTGTACTGTTAGGCTGCGATTGTCGATCCGAATCCATCCATGCGGTCGGATTTGTTGTTTGAAGTATGGATTCACACCATCTTGGCCCTTGATCTTCTAAGGTTCCCCAGTCTCTATCTGATGCTACAGATGCCTGATTAGGGCGATCTTGGAGTCGTTGAACTCCAATCGTCGCCCTGATCACATCTGTACGGTTGGATCTTCGATCCGAGGCCCCGATAAAAAACTTGCCCTATCCCTGAACATAAAAGGAGACAATTAACCTCCATTTTATTCAACCTACTTTAAATGCAAGATGATGCATGTTATACAATATTTATAGTATGCAATGCAATCCTATGCTTAAAAACATGCATAAATAGACATCTTAAGTAGTGTAAACATGTTTACATCACCCTTCCCCTTCTTTTTCCACCCCTCCCCATTTTCCTTGCAGAGCATCGCATCTTTGACCTCCAGGACTTCTACTTCGAGCTCGACTCTTCCTACTCTATCCTTGTTGCCTCCAAGCTCTCCTTTGATGATGCTCGCTGTGCCTTCAACTTGTCTGAGCTCGAGCTCTTCCACACCTCCTCCATCCTCTCCTAGCAGGTCCCATCCCCCCCCTACACCCCCCACGACAACCCCTTGCTTTGATCTCCTCTAACTATGGTCTTGTTACCCATTGGAGAGGTCTCGCATTGTGTAGGAGGAGATCGTGGATCTGAAGGTTCGAAGCTGCCGCGATCTCTGATCGAGGTGTGTTGCCTTGAGCGATTTCATTCGATTTAGGGTTTCATGCTTCTTTTTTTTGGGGGGGAGGGGGCATAGTCGTGGATTGCTCTTCAATCTGATGAGTAAGCTCATGATCTTCATCATCAACATGGATTCCATTTATGTTTTTGAGGTTAGATATGATTTTGACTATTTGAAATTGTGGCAGAGATTAGTTTGTTGTGGATATGCTCAATCTCAATAAGAAGATAAAGTGAGCTTATGTTACTTTTTTCTCGTAGTTTCCTTGGATCACTTTTTACCAGTACAGATTAGGATGATATATGTGAATTGGTAATTTGCAATTCCAATACTGAACTCAGGAGATTTGGTTTGTAAAAGAGAATTGATGCTTTTGAACGATATTATACACAAAGGACTAGCATTTGCTTTCATCTATTGCATCAAACTTTTCTTGATGGTCTTGTATCATAAGATGCGTTAAAAACTAAATTTGGATTGTTAACGAATTTGTAAAATGTATTTTTTCCTTTTTCTCGATATATTTTTTAATTATACGTAAAGATTGAATTTAAAATTAATGCACACAATTTTTGGATATATTAACAGAATTGATTTCTCTAAGGCCCTGACGAGGGACAAAAAATGTCCTCAGATCCAAAACTCTGCAGATGATCTAACAGAGAATTCGACTACTCGAATATAGGGTATACAGGAGGAATCAGCACTGCCCATCCCGCCTAAGGCCAGCCAGATCCTAACCGAAACTCACCCGGCCTACCAAAAAATTCGACACAACAAGAGCAGAATATACAATATGATGAACGTGACCACCTATGCCCTAATAGCAAACCAGTAGTCTGACAGTAGAGGTACTAAATGCCATCAAGTGTAGGTTCTCCCCATGTTATAAATAGAGGGAAAGGCCCCCAATGAGGGGGGGCCTCCTCCCCGGAGAGGGAAAGCAAATCTTGTAATCCTGAAAATTCTAGTGCATAGTTGAGAGTACCATCTTCCCCCTAAATGTACACCCCCTACGTTGGAACGGGTCACCAAATTTCTAGTTTCCTTTATGTTTGCTTGTTGATTGTTAATCTCCTCCCTATGCATCAGATGATAATGGCTAAGTAGCGCTCCCTACTCGTATAAATCTTTTGGTAGCCTTCCGAGACCCATCAAACGGCACCGTCTATGCGAAGCGTCAACAAAAAATGCCATTGCGCTTCTAAGCATCCGATCATTGAGAAGGTGGAGCCCTTCCGATGCTCTATCTCGACCTCTCCAAGGGAGAACCTCCGCAGTGGCCTTAACAAGTCACGGTCCCACTTGCGGCTCCCCTTCTCGAAGGGGCTCGGTCGGGATATGGCGTCATCACGCCCCAGAAACCTTGGCCAATCGTCTGAGGTCCCAAAGCAAACCTCCCTTCCTCAAGGCACATCCCAGGGAAGAGGAATAGCAAGCCACGACCAGTGGCCTCTGATATATGCCCCTGCATGTACCTCCCACCCACTCAAGAAGAAGGAAATGAAGGTCCCCCACTGGAAGTGCTCGAAGAGCCAGCCAAGGCCTAGCGCGAAAGGACGGTGGACCCTAGCTCATGCACCACGCCTTTAGGAGCCACCCACGAGTAAGTCTAACTCTCGGCCATCCCAAGAGGAGATCCCGCCAGGCGCCCCTGGCAACGCTGCCTAGTGAGGGTCCGAGTGCAGATCGTCGCCCGACCAATCGGACAAGCTGTCAACTCCCCCAAAGGTGTGGTGGACAAGTCCTGGGAGCGCTTTGCCAAGCGCCTAAGGACTGGAGACAACCCTAAGAGGTTGTCGGAAGTTGAGCAGCGAAGGACTAAACCCATCTGGTCTTACTCGGGTCAACTCGAGGCTCAACACTCCGAATGAGGGAGGCCCCGTAAGGCCACAATCCTTCGGCACCCCGACTCAAACCGTCTAGCTCCCAAGCACGGGGCAACGCCCTCGACCATGCGTCAAGATACCCAACGAGAAACCATGAACCGAGTTAAGTTCTCCCATGGTTCAGCTGAGGGACGCTGCAGCGACGACAGCACCGCTAAAGGCTGGAATGCCCCCTGCTAGGCGCGCCCCTACGCCCACCTGCAAAAGAGGCCCACTTCCATAAGCGAAGGGCCTCCTTCCCTGAGACAGCAGCCGGCCCCCGAAGGGCCACTATGATGGACCGCACCAAGCGGGCGTGCTTGAGACACCAAAGGCGTTCCTTGAGAAACGTATTCCCTTAACCGTGTACCAAGCGAGCATGCTTGAGAGGACCTGATCCACTGAAGATCACCGTTATGGACCCCACCACACCAGATGAGGGTCCCTCAAAGAACGCACCCCCTTGGCCATGAACTAGGTGGGCGTGCTCAAAGGGGGACAGTTCGTGAGCTAGGACTCGTTGCCCCCAGGCCCCCTAGGGTGAAAGAATAGAAGGCCCATAGAGCACCTAAGGGACCACCCCGAGAAGGGATCCCTGCAGTTGCAGGTAGCTGACGAGGGCCCCCTAGCGAACTAAGGGCCAAACAGATCAACACCCTACTCAAGCAGGTAGGTGGTGTCACCCTAGCTCCCTAGCCGGCAGACCTTGGCAATAACGCTTGCGCTACCTGAGGTCTTCTCCTCCTGTCACTTGAGCACATCAGCGTAGAGGTTAAGGTAACCTCAGGTCAACATCACCCCAGGCGATTAAGCCCCTCCTGAGTCAGTTCTCCCCAGGTACCTCCCCTCGATCTTCATCAGGGCAAGGAGAATACGGTCAAGGCTCCCTGTGTGGCCCGACGACGTGTCTAGGCTTGCTTTGGTGAAAGCCTCCCCCATCAAGGAAACCCTTCGAAAAATATGCCCCCTTGGCCATTGACCAAGTGAAAGTTTCCACCGTGGTGCCCACGATTACCCGAGGTCCTCGCCTCCGACCTACTAGGTGCATCAGTGCAAAGGCCGAGGCAACCTCCGGGAGCGACGTCGCCTGAGACGGGTCAACAACCTACATGACTAACTTCCGGTGGCAACGCATGCAGCGCTCCGAGACACTCGGGCTAAGCTACCTTTGAAGCCACCCCTTCTAGGTCGACGCACCCATAGCACATCCACTACGCTGGTGGGAATGCCCTTCTCTCCATTGGCCATTCCGGTCATGATCCTTTAGCAATCAAGAAAAAAAAGGAGAGAGGAAGGGCACAACCCTCCTTTGACGAACTTGGACAAGGACGGACACCTCAACCAAGTTGCCACACTTAAGGCAGCTAGGTTGACGGTAGCATTGGGTGGCTTAGCCGACTAACAATCAATGTACACTCACTGCCAGATCTTCCCAATACATGCTTGACCTCCTCAAAGGGTGTGAATAGCATGTCGAGGCATGGTGACCTGGTGCAAAATTCGGCAGAGGGGCTAACCTGGCTGATCTGCCAAGCAACTTCGAGATCATAGCCAGACGCTTCAATCATGGTATTCCCTACCTTCTCTTGTTTCCTCATGACGCGACCAAGCTCGTCGAGGGGCCCTCCAAACGTCAAGGGGCGACGACCCCCCCGAAGGGCCCAACGCACACAAAAATAGCCTCGCAAGGCTATTAGGGACCAGGGCATCCCCCAGAGTCCCCGCAATGGAGAAGTCACGCCTTGAGGCCTACGCGTGCGCATTCCCTACCATGCAGGGAGCAATCCTGTAACCACCAAACTCAAAGTTTGAGGCCTCCACCCTACCACAACAGTAATAAGAGGCCCGACCTGCCCTACCAAGGGCAGGGTCTTATCCCTCACGATGGTCGGCCACCGTTTGCAAAAGGAGGCAATCAGCCCACCCTCTCGCCTGACCATTCACCCAAGGGGAATGGCGGGGAGTAGATGTCAACCCACCAAGCCACCTCTTAAGGTTGGCACGAACTTGGATGGACGCATCCAGCATTCCTTATATTGCCGCCTCTTAAGACTGGCAAGCCCCCTCTCAAGGTCAATGTGAACTCAGACGAACGCGTCTGAAGTTCCTTATATTGCCGCTTCTTAAGGCTGGCAAGCCACCTCTCAAGGTTGGCGTAAACTCGGACGGATGAGTCCAACTTTCCTTATATTGCCGCCTCTTAAAGCCGGCAAGCCACCTCTCAAGATAGGCATGAGCTCAGGCTCATACACCCCACGCTTAAGTAATGTCGCCTCCCAAGGTTGGCGCCAACTGGGACGAACGCATCCGACGTTCCTTATATAGTCACCTCTTAAGGTTGACAAACCAACTCTCAATGTCGACGCGAACTCAAATGGATGTGTCTAACATTCCTTATAATGCCGCCTCTTAAGGCTGGCAAGCCAGCTCTCAAGATCGGTGCGAACTTGGACGGACACGTCCGATGTTTCTTCTATTGCTGCCTTGTAAGGTCGGCAAGCCATCTCTCAAGGTTGGCTCAAACTCGAATGAACGCGTCCGACATTCCTTATGTTGCTGCCTCTTAAGGCTGGCAAGCCACCTCTCAAGGTTGGCACGAACTCAGACGGACGTGTATAGCGTTCCTTATAGTGCCGCCTCTTAAGGCCAATAAGGCACCTCTCAAGGTCAACACAAACTTGGATGGACGTGTCTGATGTTCCTTATATTACTGCCTCTTAAGGCTGGCAAGTCACCTCTAAAGGTGGGCACAAACTCGGACGGATGCGTCCGACATTCCTTTTATTACCGCCTCTTAAGGCCAACAAGCCACCTCTTAAGGTCGGTGCAAACTCGGACAAACACATCCGATGTTCCTTATATTGTCGCCTTTTAAGGCCAGCAAGCCACCTCTCAAGGTCAACGTGAACTCGGACGGATGCATCCAACGTTCCTTATATTACCACCTCTTAAGGCCGGCAAGCCACTCTAAAGGTCGACCCAAACTCGGATGAGCTCGCCTGACGTTCCCCGACACTGCCACCTATTCAAGCAAGTGGGTAACCTCTCTCAGATGGCTGGGGCTCTGATGGACCCGCCCAACAATCCAGAGAATTGTCGCCTCTTAAGGTCGGCAAAGCCACTCCCGACAACTAACAGGAATTCAAACGGAGGCACTCATACCCCGCTTATTAGCTAGTAGAAGGCCTGGAAAATGATGGAACCAGGGCTTTCATGTCCCACATTCTAACAACTACGATGCCAGCTCCTCAGGTCGAAAAGGACTCAGGCCCATGCGCCTTGAGGTTCCACACGTAGCCCGCTGGCAAAGTCTTAGCCACCTTACCCTCAGAGGCATTCGCCCACCGAAGCAAATGATGGGGGTTTAGGCTACCTCGCCCAATGACCACCATACCAATCACTAAGGTCGGTAGGGATTAGAACCCTAGCATCCTGTCTCCCGGACGACAGAATGTCGCATAATGCCAATAACATGAGCTTGGGCTCCTGCACCCCAAGCACCACTTAGTGCACCTTCGGACCTCTGGCGAAAAGTGTCCCAGCGCCAACCCTTTCAAGGTCGGCTCCCCTTCATTGACACCTTCCCTTCAAGCCAAAATGTTGAAGCTAAAATGTTGCTGTGCTAACGTATTTGATTTTGAAAACTTGTCGTTGTAGTTTAAAAGAGAAGAACTCGTGTTCAACAAATAAAATTTATACCAAAATAGAAATCCCGGGTCAAACTCAGGGAGGCGGACGTTTAATTTAAAAATACGCGTTTGTTTTATTTGTCATGAAGTAAATTAATTGATTAGAAACTATCTATCTATTTACAATAAATAGAAGAGAGAGAGAATGAGAGAGAGAATAATACAAACAAAAACCAAAAAGAGATGAATGAACATGGAATTCATTATCAAAGGGATTGTTCATTACACTAAATATTACGACTAGAAAGCGATAAAATGATTACACTAGAAAGCAGTAAATCTACTCTAGAAAGCAGTAAATCTATTCTAGAAAGCAATAAAAAGAATGGGGAGAGAGATATCCTCCTCGATGGTCGCTTGGAGGACGAGCCGGACGGGACGACGCCTGGAAGACAGGGAACAGAGCAAGACGAAGCGAGAAGAACGAGAACGGGGTAGCACATCGTCGTCGTCGCGGGATCCGCTTCCGAAAGGGGGACGAAAATTTGACTTTATCTCGCGAGAAGCATCCCGAGTGTGGGACAAGTTTCTCTTGAGCTTTGGAGAGGGAGAGAAGAGAAGGAAGGGATGAGAATTTCATGTGGAGGGGGTCTCCTTTTATAATTACAAGGAATGAGGGCAATTTGGTCATTTTAATTTGAAAAACATTAAATCAGGGGACTTTAGTGATGGATAAAATCGTCGCTAAAGCCCCATCGTGGGCGTGGTGGGGTTGAGTGCGCGCGCCCGCTCGCCTCCCGCGCGCTCAACGCCTTTCCATGTTTAGCCCATCTCATGATCGGACGGCTTAACTCGCCCCTCCACCTGCCTCCTCTGCTCGCAACGCCCACGTGCGATCTCGCGTGGGGCGCAGGCGTGCGATAGCACGTAAAACGGATTAAGCGCCTGCAACCGCTCGATCGCGATAGAGCAGTCACAGAGCCCGCTCACCCGCGCCCTTCAGCAGCTCATGCAGACTCGAACGCGCACCTTGCCTTCTCGTGAGCACGTTCGACCAACTCGCTATCAGCGCGTTTGTGCCGTGCTTACGATTTAGGCGCACGCATCCACAGCCGTTGGATGATCATCCAACGACGAAGAAGCGATGAAGAAGAGAGGGTGAGGCAGGTGCAGCGGCTGGTTGGACAACTGAGATGGCACCACATGACGCCATCTTGGCTGTCCATCTTCTGGATGATGTAGATGGTGCCACGGTTGTCGGATTGAGTCGATTTTCGCGCTGTTAGGCTGCGATAGTTGATCCAAATCCATCTGTTTGGTCGGATTTGTCATTTAAAGTGTGGATTCACACGATCTTGGCCCTTGATCTTCTAGGGTTCCCCGGTCTCTATCTGATGCTACATATGTCTGATTAGGGCGATCTTGGAGTCGTTGAACTCTAATCGTCGCCTTGATCACATCTGTACGGTTCGATCTTCGATCCGAGGCCCCGATAAAAAACTTGCCCTATCCCTAAACATAAAAGGAGATACTTAACCTCCATTTTATTCAAACTAACCTAAATGTAAGATGATGCATGCTATGTAATATTTATAGTATGTAATGCAATCCTATGCTTAAGAACATGCATAAATAGACATCTTAAGTAGTGTAAATATGCTTACCCCATGCCTATTGACGTGCGGAAGACGCATATGTTTAAAAGAGTCGTTATAGCTTGCGCTCGCAACATTGATTTTAAATGAAGAAATGGACGTGAGTCCAAGTGTCGATCTCAGGGGGCGTGAAAACCAAATTTTTCTTGTCAATTAATGTCATGGAAATCAGGGGTTTTTGCTTGCGAAAAGATGTGGGTGAAAAGTGAGTGAGAGAGGGAGAAAGAGAGAGAGAGAATAGGGTTAGAAATTTTTCATTCACAACATGCAACTTAAACATAAAAAAGGGCAAGTAACTAGATAAGAAACAACTTCATTTGACATGCAACTTTAGTTTTATAATTACAACACTAGATAAATACTTAAACAGAAATAAAGTAAAGCTTAAGATAAAGAGGGAAAGAGAGAGAAAAGACGGCGAGGCAGCCACGGCAGTGGAGAGGGGCTCCGTCGATGGCTCGTCGGATCCGACAATTACAAAGAGAGCTAATGGTGGCTAGGAGTGGGGTAGAGCACTTGCAAGTGGATTCAATGCCTTGCCATGGGTGGTTGGATGGAGTTTATATAGGCAAAAGGGTTTTCTAATTCAAGTATGGGCTTTAGCGATGTCCGGGACGTTGCTAAACCCATACTAAATCCGTCGGTGTAGCACCCTACCCGTTGGTCGCTTGGCGCGCGCATGCTTCTTCGCGCACAATCCGTGTGCGCGGCTTGAGGGCCGTCCAATCGCGGATCGAACGATCGATGTCACTCGTGGTGCACGCACATGGATCGTGCCCACGCCCCTCGCGTCATTGCGGGCATGAGCGTCCGCGCGCATCCGTTGCACCGCGCAGCTCAATCGTTGCCGTTCGCTGCTGATTGGGCGACTCAATTTCCCCAGTACGCTTTCGCTTTCCAATTTCCACGCAGCGCAATTCGATCCCGTGCCAGTTGCACGGGCGTAAGGCGGTCGACCGCTACGCTGTCGTAGCGGATTGTCGCGGCGAGGGCGGGCGCGCGGGTGGCTCTCAGCCGTTTGATCGAAGATCAACGGTTGAGATTCATCCTCCGGGTGAAGGCAGAAGTGGGCGACGATGAGGATGCGATGAGTGGGCACCACGTGGTGCGCCATGGGTTATTGATCATCAGATCAACGGTCAGAACTTCTTAGGTTCATTGTAGGAGCTCCGGATGTCGGATTTGGCCGATTTCGAGTCCGTTGGACTCCGTTCGTCGCTCTGAATCCATCCATGCGGTTCGATTGCTCATCTGAGGCTTGTTTTGACATGTCCTTGTACATATGGTCATTAATAATGCATTATAAGCAATCTTGATGTACAATTCATGCAATGCTCCTATTCCTATTTATGATGTGTTGTCTGTGCATTTTGCTCTTAAGATAAACCCCAATTGACAAATTTATCACCCCAAGATGCAGTGTTATCATACCCCCATGCTTACTCCTTGCTAGTCCCTAGCAAGGTTTATTCTAGCCTTTATTTCCAGTTAGAATTTAAGAAGTAATTACTTGGACACTTCGTCACTTGTCAATAGGAGGAAATATACTAAGATCTTAATCTACAAAGACTAAGCAGCGCCCGGGTGTCTGCCAAAATATGAATCGCCTGAATCCTTGTTTTAATGAATGTATATATATATTCTTATTTTTAGATTTTTTTTGGAGTTAAGAGTGTGTTGGTAACTTTTTATGGCTACCCAACCCACCCAAAACTCAAACAAAACTCTAAGTGCTAAGCATCTTGGTGTGAAGATTGTGATAGACTCACTCAACGGTAATTTAGACAGACTTCAGGTTTCTACGTCCCTAGGTGACCGAAAGAGGAAGTGTTTTGCCTGAAGGTGTATTTCTTCGATCGGTAGCTTTCTCCTTACGTTTGTTTTACTTGGGGTCAACACAAGGATTTTTCCAGTGTATATCTCCCCGGCTTGCTCTACTTCCCCGCTTCTTCCTTAAGTGTTTTGATTCTTTTTGTGCATTTACTGAGGTGGGCTCTGGACAACCGACCAATGGGCTATTACCCACGATCACTTGCGAGCCATACTCGTGCAGTGAAGTGTCGTTTATTTTGTTCCCTTTTTTCTTCTTCTTCTTTTTATTTTTTTAATTTTATTTGGTAGGTGGCTTCCCTGATCTTAAATTTACCTAGAGGCAATAAAGAGGAGGTGGTCCCATGGCTAGGCTCTAGACAACCTGCCAATGGGCTGTTACCCACGACAACTTGCCAGCCATATCACCTTGGAGAGTTCATTAGCTACCCAATTTCTGTCAGAATCTCCTAGGAGTGAGTCTGTGCAAAAATGTGTGCAGGTCCTTAAACTAAAAGTCCTTTTGAGTTAGAGGGTGAATTGATCAGTCGTATACTTATCACCTTATTTAGTTAGTGGATTAGAGTAGCTTAAGCTTGCAAAGATTTGAAGCTAAATCCATATTTTAACGGACATCAAGGCTGATTAAGCCTGAAGACCTGAAAAGTTTAAGTATTCAAGTTCTTTCCGTATTATTTCTCACTATTGACAAATTTCTAATGCCTAAGTTTTTCTTCCTAAATTCTTTTTTTTTTAATTTTATTCTACTCAGACTGATTAAATGAACTCAGAATCATGCAATTTACCACCCCCCATGCTTAAGTTGGACAATGTCCTCATTGACAAATACATGGATGCAACAGGGGTTCGAAAAGATATTACCTGAGTGACGTAGAATACCTTATTAGTCTGAATCTTCTGGGTTGCCTCCCAGGAAGCGCTGAGTTTAACGCCTTCGGCTGGGCATAGTGCACAAACAAGAATGGTTTGGGTCAAAGAGGCATGTACAAAATCAACCAGACCCAAAATCAGAAGTCCACAGATGCGAACAAGGTTGTGGTGGAGTCCTGTTCCTAAGGGGCAGGAACTCTGTAGCAGATGTATAATGCATGTCCGTGTCAGATCCTCTCTTAGTCTACGGGCATGCAAAGAAGTTGATGTGGACGAGCGCACCCCGAATATGACATGCCAGATACTAAAGATGTAGGTTTTATACTCAGCTTGTGTCCCCATAAAATTGTAATCCGTCACAGGTATATCAATTCCAGTGCATTCGGGTTGCGGGATCTTTATTCTGGTAAGGCAGGTAACAAAATCAAGAGTTTCATAACGAGTCCTATAATCAAGCATGCGGTCTCTCTCCAAAGATGAATCAATCTCTTCCGCAACTACGGTTTCATTGCTCATTCCCTCCAAGCTCTTGACCTGAAGAATATTCTCCTCAACCTCTTTTGTATCAAATTCACTGTTCGAGGTTGCATTAGAGGTAGGGTCGATTTCATCCTCTAGTTCATATTCTTTCTCTTGGCCCTCCTCCAAATTTGTAATGGGGATTTCAACCGATTCAGAATCGATTTCTTTGAAATTGTAACTCCATTCCCCATCTCCTATGTTGGCTGTTGTTCCCACCGAATCACTTCTCTCGGGCCGATTAGATTCGGATTCCAAGGCATCTCCCCTCACATTCTCAGTTTCCTCCTGATGTATGTCCTCAATGCTCCTCAAATTATATTCTGAGGAATCCTTAATGACCTTATCCATTGAATTGTCCAACTCCTGGGGGGTATCGATGGTGGACTGAACCAAATTGGGGTGACTGGGTGTAGTCCAATTGATCATGGTAGGTCCTTGCTTCACGAATTCCATGAATGACGTTGTGTGCAACAGCTTTCTTTGGCCTTCTTTCCCCAATTGTTGGAATATATCCAACATAGCCTGTTGCCCTTTAACCAATTCTTGATTCTGTCTGTGTAACTCTAACTAGAGGTTATCAAGAATTGATAGGGTGTCATTTGGTGTCCTTTGGATTTCATCCTTGAAATCCAGGTTTAAGAGGGTGTGGTTGAGGTTGTGGATTAGAATCCATACTGGGGTTTAGGTTCTTGGGTGGGTCATCTATTCTATCATGTTTAGGGTCCAGTTCTTCAAGAGGAACCATTCTCTGTTTGGTCCTACTCCAGAATAGTTGAGGTTCTAAGTCCTTCTCCCAGTCAGATTCTTCATCAGGGGACCAAATCAAAGGTCGATGATCCTGGGCTTGCCTAGATTTCTAATCATCCTCTGATTTCCATTTGTCTAGAATTCCTTCCAATCTAAAGGTCAAGTAGGAAAGGTCGTTGAATTCAGATGACGTTTCTCGGTTATTGTCCTGAGAAGGGTAGGGTTCTTGGTGTTCTCCTAGAGTGTAGGTCCCATCAAAGTGGTTAGAGAGCGGGTGGGACCTAAATGATGAGGCGTCGTGAGGAGAATCGAGATATGGAGCCCCACGATTTGAATCATACCCTTTTGTGGATATGTTGGGTGTATCCCAATAAGAGGTTGGTGCAGTTTGGTCATAACTAGGACAGTTGGGCTAAGAGGGATATTCTAGGTCGTACCCCCAACTTGGTGGTTGGTTAGCCTAAGTAGGCTGTGGATATGGTCTACTTGGGTTAGCATAGAAATCATGTTTGGGGTAGTTTAGGTAAGATGGATAGGCATTAAAATCCATGGTTTGGAAGAAATGGAGGGATGAGGGAAGAACAGATGAGAGAGAGTTGTGTGTGTACAATCAAGCAAACAGCCTAGTCCTTATGGTGTATTCCTTAGGGGGCCTAGAAATCTCCAAAAGGGTGATCAAGTCCGTAAGCACTAGACTCCCCTTCCCAAAGCTAATATGGCTAGGTTGATTACGAGGGGATTGTAGGGAAGGTTCTTCCTTTGGCTTGTGCCGCCGATTTCATAAACCCCACAACCGCGGTCGTTTGACACTTCCCCGCAGCTTAGTCACTAGATTCTACTAAGGGAATGAAAGCTAAGTGCCTAACGAACAAAACCACGCCTCTCAAGACTTAACCCAGTCCTGCCTAGGGCACATCTACTCTATTTTAAGAGGGCTAGGATAGTGCTTGTGCTAGGGTTATGTGATAAGACGTTGATTGGGGTAGTGCCTCTTAGTTTTCCAATTCCAGTGTGTGTGCTTCTATCAAAACATGGTCTTCAACATAGGATTTTTTTAAGATGTGGTGTCTTTTAATGTTTCATCCTTACTTTTGTGTCTTTTAGGATTAACGTGTCTTAATGTTTTCAGACAAGTTTCAGTGGGCACGTCAAGTTTTGCATACAATTTGGTGAAAGTGGATTTCCTTTTGTTATGTAGAGGCTCTAAAACCTTAATGTACTCATCCTAGTGATCATGTAGCTTCTATTAGATGAGTTGATTTTAGGGTTGAGTGGTGCGGTCAATGTCAATTCAAGGTGGCTTCGCAAACACCACTCAAAAAGAAAGAAGAACACTCCAAGAATCTTAGATTATTCAGAATGTTAGAGTATATTTTTTTTTTGTTGGGTGATGTGTTAAGGATGTGGATCAGGCAATCGTGCACCATGCCAATTTTTTCAGTTTTATAATTTTTTTAGATTTTTAAGCAAGCAAACACCATGGGTGAAGAAATACTCACGACCGGTCCTTGTTGCACTTACTCCCTCGTTACCGTCACGAGTTGCATGCTTCGCCGTCCAAGCGTCGAATTCCTGCAACCATAAAGTAGAAGGAGATAAGGCGTTAGATGATGTGAGCATGGATGTAAAATGGAAGTGACAAAATAAATCCGTAGCCTCTCCAGCAACGGCGCAAAAAACTGATGTGCAGAAGATGCGTATGTTTAAAAGAGTTGTTATAACTTGCGCTCGCAACGTCGGTTTTAAATGAAGAAATGGACGTGAGTCCGAGTGTCGATCTCAGGGAGGCGTGAAAACCAGATTTTTCTTGTCACTTAATGTCACGGAAATCACAGGTTTTTGCTTGCGAAAAGACATGGGTGAAAAGAGAGTGAGAGAGGGAGAAAGTGAGAGAGAAAGAGAGAGAGAATAGGGTTAGAAATTTTTTATTCATAACATGCAATTTAAACATAAAAGAGGGCAAGTAACTAGATAAGAAACAACTTCATTTGACATGTAACTTTAGTTTTATAATTACAACACTAGATAAATGCTTAAACACAAATAAAGTAAAGCTTAAGATAAAGAGGGAAAGAGAGAGAGAAGACGGCGAGGTAGCCACGGCGGTGGAGAGGGGCTCTGTCGGTGGCTCATCGGCTCCAGCGATTACAAAGAGAGCTAATGGTGGCTATAAGTGGGGTAGAGCACTTGCAAGTGGATTCAATGCCTTGACATGGGTGGTTGGATGGAGTTTATATAGGCAAAAGAGTTTTCTAATTCAAGTATGGGCTTTAGCGACATCCGAGACGTCGCTAAACCCATACTAAATCTGTCGGTGCAGCACCCTACCCGTTGGTCGCTTGCGCGCGCATGTGCTTCTTCGCGCACAATCCGTGTGCGCGACTTGAGGGCCGTCCGATTGCAAGTCGGACGATCGATGTCGCTCGTGGTGCGCACACATGGATAGCACCCACGCCCCTCGCATCATCGCAGGCGTGAGCGTCGGCACGCATTTGTTGCGCCGTGCGGCTCGATCGTCGCTGTTCGCTGCTGATCGGGTGGCTCAATTTCCCCACCGTGTGCTTTCGCCTTCCAATTTCCGCGCAGCGCGATTCGATCCCGCGCCGACTGCGCGGGCGTGAGGCGGTCTACCGCTGCGTTGTCGCAGCGGATTATCGCGGTGAGGGCGGGCGCGCGAGGAGCTCTCAGCCATTCGATCGAAGATCGACGACTAAGATTCATCCTTCATGTGAAGGCAGAAGTGGGTGGCGATGAGGATGCGATGAGCGAGCGCCACGTGGCGCGCTGTGGGCCGTTGATCATCAGATCAACGGTCAGAACTTTTTGGGCCCATTGTAGGAGCTCCGGATGCTGGATTTGGCTGATTTCGAGTCCGTTGGACTCTGTTCGTCGCTTTGAATCCATCCGCGCGGTCCGATTGCTCATCTAAGGCCTGCTTTGACATGTCCTTGTACACATGGCCGTTAATAATGTATTATAAGCAATCTTGATGTGCAATGCATGCGATTCTCCTATTCTTATTTATGATGTGTTATCTGTGCATTTTGCTCTTAAGATAAACCCCAATTGACAGATTTATCACCCCAAGATGCAGTGTTATCACCTATCTTTTGCTAGTCCCTAGCAAAAACTATATGCTATTTATAAAGGAATTAGGTTGGATTACTTAGGCATGAGTTATTTTCAATCATTAAGAAAATGTTTACTTAGGATCTAAACTTTCAAAGACACAACAGTGCTCAGGTATTTGCCAAAATGCAGACCGCCTCAAGCCATCACCTTATTCAAAGAAAATTTTCTTTTTCTCTTTTTCTTCTTTTCTAATTTTTTTTAGATTTTTGAGTTTTAGGGTTTAAGAGTGGCTTTTTACGGCCATTCAACTCACCTAAGATTTGATGAGAATCCTAAGTTCTAAGCATCTTATTGTGAATGTGATAGACTCGTTGACTGGCAGTTAAAACGGACTTCGGATTTCTACGCCTCTAGATGACTATAAAAAGAGAATTCTGCCTAAAGGTGTATCTTTACAACCGGTAGCTTTCTCCTTACTTTTATTTTTACGGGGTCAACACAAGGGTGAATCCAGTGTATATTTCCTCGGTTTATTCTACTTCTCCGCTTCTTCCTAAGTGTTTTGGGATTTTTCAGTGCATTTATTGAGTTGGGTTCTGGACAATCGGTCGATGAGCTGTTACTACCGACAACTTACCAGCCATACTCGTGCGGTGAAGTGTGGCTTATTTCTTTTGTTTTCTTTTCTTTTCTCCTTTTCTTTTTCTTTTCTTTTTGACTTTCTTTTTCTCTTTTTTTAAGTAGGTGGCTTCCCTGGTCTAAGATTTACCTAAATGCAGCAAAAAGAGAATGGTCCGGTGACTAGGCTCTGGACAACCTACCTATGAGCTGTTACCTACGATAACTTGCCAGCGATATCACCCTAGAAGGTTCATTAGCTACCCAATTTCCGTTAGAACCGTCGATTAACGAGTCAGTGACAAGATAGTGTGTAGATGCTTTAGGCTTAAAGTTCCCTGAAATCAAATGGCAGGTTGATAAGTCATGTACTTATCACCCAAACTTCTTTACTCTAATTAAAATAGAATTCAGGTTGGCGAGGACTTGAAAAACAAATCCACATTTTAATAGATACACAAGCTAATTAAGTCTAAAGACCTGAAGGGTCATTGTGTTCATATCATAATATAGTATTTCCTAAGATTGAAAATTTTCTTAAACCCAAGTTCTCTTTCCTAATTCCACAATTTCTTTTAATAAAAGAAAATAAAACAAATCTACGGAACTGACGAATAAATTTAGAGATGAATATCCACCCCCCCATGCCTATCTAATGCAATGTCCTCATTGTATTAAAAAGACATAAAATAGAGTGGACTAGAGTAGAAAGCACCTGAATTGCGTGAATGTCGGGTCCGCTCCGAGATAAAAACTAAAAAGAATTGTATACGTGCTGAATTTAGTGCCTTCAGCTAGGCACACTATACAAAGAAGAGAAATAAAGAATTCACAAGTGCAGGTCAGAATCAGAATAAAAAGATGAAATCTCGGACCTACCAGTAGATGTCCACAGATGTGGACCAGATTGTGGTGTTGACCCATACCCAATAATCAAGAATATCTAAGGTTCTGGATAAAAATTACCCAAAACCTAAAATCAGTATGCACGTGGGGTCGGCCCTGCGATTTATGAGGAAGCAACCCAAGACCAAAAAGTCGGGTTACAGAGAATTTGAAAAGATAATCAATGAATGTGTCCTTGGGTTGGACATCCTCAGAACAGATGTCGTAAGGGTCCTGGTTTGATGGTTTCAGATGAATTGGAACCCTTAGACTTAATCTTATACTTCCTCCGGAATTTGCTTCCCAAATCAAAATTTCCCAACTCCTATCCTCCTCATTCAAAATGTCAAATTCTGGGACCTCCTGCATATTAATCACCCCGTCTGAAATTTCCAAGTCTAAAAGATGTAGCTGAATCAGAATTGATTTGGGTCTAGTTATCTCAGAAACAGAATTATCGATAAGCTCAATGGAGTGTAACTGACAATCAGGACATTTGATTGGATCCTCCAAAAAATGCGATTCTGGATCCGTAATGTGATCCCTAATAAGATCAGTTTCCTCATATTTGGGATTGTTCGTTACACTAAACATTACGACTAGAAAGCGGGAAAATGATTACACTAGAAAGTAGTAAATCTACTCTAGAAAGCAGTAAATCTATTCTAGAAAGCAATAAAAAGAATGAGGAGAGAGATATCCTCCTCGACGGTCGCTTGGAGGACGAGCTGGACAGGACGATGCCTGGAAGACGGGGAATGGAGCAGGACAAAGAAGGGCGAAGCGAGAAGAACAGGAATGGGGCAGCAAGTCGTCGTCGTTGCGGGATCTGCTTCCGAAAGGGGGATGAAAATTTGACTTTATCTCGCGAGAAGCATCCCGGGTGTGGGACAAGCTTCTCTTGAGCTTTGGAGTTGGAGAGAAGAGAAGGAAGGGATGAGATTTTCGTGTGGAGGGGGTCTCCTTTTATAGTTGCAAGGAGTGAGGGTAATTTGGTTATTTTAATTTGAAAAACATTAAATCAGGGGTCTTTAGTGATGGATAAAACCGTCGCTAAAGCCCCATCGTGGGCGTAGTGGGGCTGAGAGGGCGCACTCTCTCGCCTCCCACACGCTCAACGCCTTTCCATGTTCAACCCATCTCACGATCGGACGGCTTAACTCGCCCCTCCGCCCGCCTCCTCTGCTCGCAACGCCCGCGTGCGATCTCGCGTGAGGCACGGGCGTGCGATAGTGCATGAAACGGATTAAGCGCCTACAACCGCTCGATCGCGATCGAGCGGTTGCGGAGCCCGCTCACCCGCGCCCTTCAGCAGCTCGTGCAGGCTCAAACGCGCACCTTGCTTTCTCGCGAGCGTGTTCGACCAACGTGCTATCAGCGCGTTTGTGTCGCGCTTATGATTTAGGCGCACTCATCCACAGCCGTTGGATGATCATCCAACGGCAGAGAAGCGATGAAGAAGAGAGGGGGTGGTAGGTGCAGCGGCCGGTTGGGCGGCTGAGATGGCGCCACGTGGAGCCATCTTGGCCGTCCATCTTCTGGATGATGTAGATGGTGCCACGATTGTCGGATTGAGTCGATTTTCACGCTGTTAGGATGCGATCGTCGATCCGAATCCATCCGTGCGGTCGGATTTGTCATTTGAAGTGTGGATTCACACCATCTTGGCCCTTGATCTTCTAGGATGCCCCGATCTCTATCTGATGCTACAGATGTCTTATTAGGGCGATCTTGGAGTCGTTGAACTCCAATCGTCGCCCTAATCACATCTGTACAGTTGAATCTTCGATCCGAGGCCCCGATAAAAAACTTGCCCTATCCCTGAACAAAAAAGGAGACAATTAACCTCCGTTTTATTCAAACTAACCTAAATGCAAGGTGATACATGCTATGCAATATTTATAGTATGTAATGCAATCCTATGCTTAAGAACATGCATAAATAGACATCTTAAGTAGTGTAAACATGTTTACATCAGCCACCTTCCAAGGTTAGCTCCCCTTTAGGCTGTCCCTGTGGCCACCTTCCAAGGTTGACCCCCCTTCATGGCCACCCTCTAAGGAAGGCTCTAGGCGATGGTCACCTTCAAGGGCCGACCCATGCAAAATCTCCCTGCACTTGCCCTATCCAAGGGCACAGTCAGCTAGGCAAATGCTTGGAGGTATTACACCTTGCAGCCACAATAACAGAATCGCCCCTCATCCATGTACAATAAGGACGAGCCCAGTAGCAAAACGGTTGCGTCCAGAAAACGGCAGGCCGCCAATCGCCTTCACGGATATAGTCGGTCACCTGATGGCCAACTTCCAGGCCCTCGCCTTCGCAGAGAGGCCGAGGTGACAAATTATGGTTCAACAACCGAGCCCAAGCTAACCCTCACAAGAATTCGGCTAGGCTCTTTAGCCTCGGCCACTCGATTCTATCCTGACGACACCGCCTAGCTCGTTCAGGAAAATGATCTCCCGAGGGAAGCAGCGGTCCCAAAAGGAGCACATGCACAAGCTTTACTAGCGAAGCTCACCTCAAGGCTCCCTCGTTAAGGATAGGTGCCCAAGTGCTCCTGCTCGGGTGCTTCTACACAACCCCCATGTGGGACACACAGTGAGTACCGCCAAAGACGAACCTATCCCAGCAAAGGGGTCTCCCAAGAGACCCAACTAAATATCCCCCATATAGAGGGCATGTCCCAATAAGAGGAGCCCAAAGTCCCCCCAGTCCTCAGCAAAAGGACGGGAAGACACCATTGCTAAGGTGGCCCTAGCCCCTTCACTCCCAGGCACCAAGAAGAAGGACCCAAGAGGCACAGGCAAAGTTAAAGTACCCGCTAGACTCTGCCTTAGCAAATCCAGCCAACAACTAACTCCGGAGAAATTGGTAATGGATCGAGGCATCCCACTCCCAAGTAATGCCACCTCCTAAGGCCAGCGTAGGCTCGGGCTCATATGCCACATGCCCAAGTAATGCTGCCTCCTCAGGTCAGCACAGGCTCAGGCTCATATGCCCCACACCCAAATAATGCTGCCTCTGAAGGCTAGCACGGGCTCGGGCTCATACGCCGCACGCCTAAGTAATGTTGCCACATTAGGCCGACATGGGCTCAGGTTCATACACCCCACACCCAAATAATGCCGCCTCCTTAGGTCGACACGGGCTCGGACTCATACGCCCCATGCCCAAGTAATGCCGCCTCCCAAGGCTGACACAGGCTCAGGCTCATACGTCCTATGCCCAAGTATTGCCCCCTCCTTAGGCCAACGAGAGCTTAGACTTATATGCCCCTGACAAGAGACCTCTTCCAAGCAATGGGAAGCAGGTGAAAGCCACCCAATTCCTCCATCATAAATGTTCCCCCCGTTGTCACACAGCCGGAAGAACATCTGGGGGCATCATCTACCGTGGAGTTTTGGTCACTTTTATTACTCTCTCAGTAGTTCACACTAGCTAGAGAGTGTGGGCATATGATGAGAGCTAAAAAATACCCTCGGATTCAAAATTCCACACATGACCTGACAGAGGATCCGACTATTTGACTACAGAGTATACAGGCAGAACTAGCACCGCTCGTCCCACCTGAGGCCAATCGATCCCAACCGGAACTCGCTTGGCCTACCAAAAGATTCAACGTTATAAGGGCAGAAGATACAATATGATGGACCTGACCACCTATGCCTTAGCAGCAGACTAGTAGTCTGACAGTAGGGGCACTAGAGGCCATCAAGTGTGGATTCTCCCCATATTATAAATAGAAGGAAAGGCCCCCAATGAGGGGGGGCCTCCTCGCCGAAGAGGGAAAGCAAATCTTGTAATCCTGAAAATTCTAGTGCATAGTTGAGAGTGTCATCCTCCAGCCAAATGTACACCCCTTATGGTAGAACTTGGTCACCAAATCTCTGGTTTCTTTTGTGTTTGCTTGTTGATTGTCAATCTCCCCCCTTCTGCGTCGGATGATAATGGCTAAGTAGCACTCCCTACTCGTATAAATCTTTTGGTAGCCTTCTGAGACCCATTAGGCCCTATTTAGTAGAGGTTTAAAAGAAGATTTTCTCCTATCTATCAAGGGTAAAGTGAACAATACATAAATAGTGAAAAAGTTTTATTCCCCACTTATTACATCTATCATCATTCATCATATCTACTTCCTACCAATCATATCTACTCCTACTAACTTACTTTTACTCATCACATTTACCTATCACATCTATCATATTAACCCACTCATAATACAAATAAAAAAAATCAATAATAACATATCAACATAGCTATTACATCCACACTTAATAATCCTCATTTTACACATCCACTTATCCTTCATTAAGGGCTAGTTTACTTGGGGGGTTAACTCTTCTTTTTGGAGGGTTAGTCCTCATAATCTTAACACTTGTTTCAGGAGGTTAACCCTTATTTTACTACACCAGTTCTAAGGGGTGTTAGCAAAATAAGTGTTAACTTTGTAACTCTTCTACACCTAAACTCTACTCTATAGAAACCAATGTTAACACCAGTTCAAGTAAACACCCAAGAGTTAGCGCTACAGCTT
This sequence comes from Thalassia testudinum, assembly GCA_037157565.1. Taxonomy (NCBI): domain Eukaryota; kingdom Viridiplantae; phylum Streptophyta; class Magnoliopsida; order Alismatales; family Hydrocharitaceae; genus Thalassia; species Thalassia testudinum. The sequence goes on from JAZHRO010000076.1 coordinate 52,206, forward strand.
AACATTAATTTACATAAACAGAAAATAATGTTAACACCACCCTACAAAATGAGGGTTAACATAAATTTTGTAATTCTTAACACTAATTTTCTAACCCACAAAGTAAATTAGTCTTAAGATTTTATAAATTTTACCTATCTTAAACTTTAACTTCTACCAAATATGATCCAAAAACCTTTCCATTATCTTTTTCATGACAACTCATCGCAATCTCTCATTTCTACAGCACATGTTACGCATATTTATTTCAAAATTTGTACTTTCATTTTTTTCTTTTTTTAATGACGACATGGAGTTTAGCTTAAATTTTTAATTGATTGGAATATTTTTCATATATTAAATCAAAGAAAATTGTGAAATGCATGCTTTTTTCTATGCGCTTTATTTTCCAAGGCCATGAAAAGATGATATTCGTTGATTTCCCATGCAATGTGAATTGATTAGACATGCACGCGAGTATTTTTTCAAAATTTGAAATTTTGATGTGTGCTATCGTAGTGGAAGGCAGTACACATGAACTTATTTCTCAACACGGTGAGTGAATGTGCTGTGTTGCAGCACACATGAATCCATTTCTCCTTCGTTCATTTATTTAAATTTTTTTTAAGGTCGATCTGGGGCCCATTTTTTCAATATGATTTTTTTTAGGTTCTCTTTTTTAGTTCTATTTATTTGCTTATTTTCTTTTTAGGAGGTCAAAAATTCTTTAAAAAGATATGTTAGTGGAGTTTTGAGGTCATGATGTATTGCTGATGTGCTAGATTCTAAAAGGACGACGAGGAGTTGATTAAGAGGGTGGACAAGAAGGAAAAGCATGTTGTGTGCTGAGCAGGTGGATGAGGAGGAAGAGCATGCTGTGTGCTGAAAGGGAAGGATGATGTTCCTCTTGTGCTTCCAATGCTGTGAGTCGAGGAAGATGGTGGTTCCTCCCGTGAGGGGCATGCAATAGGTGTGGTGGGTCGAGAAAGGTGGTGGTGGGAGGCAGAGGGGGAGGAGAGAAGGGGAGGAGGAGGGGTAGGGTGGTGGTGAGGTGCCTTATGTGGTTTATGCTGTAGCACTGCATGTGCTTCATTTTGTTGTGAGTCATTGATGTTATTGTAAGTCATCCATACCCATTGTATCTATGAATCAACCATATGAGTCGTTCGAAAACTTAACACACATTACACGATACACCTAAGCACCCAACCAACCTCTATATTTTATACTCCATCAAAATTATGTGTTTTATAATCCATCAAATCTAAACATAAGACACACCCATCACTCCACACAGCACCCATGTACGTAAGTACACGCACATTATGCACAAGCAGACCTTTAAAATCGTGTAAAATGACGTACACTGGATCTTGTATATATTATTACTATATTTGCTACCGTGCGCGGGGGTATATTCACTCAGGCACGTCATGAATACCACAGCACCCGAGTCCTCCCTCCTCTCGCACCCTCGGCCTTCGCTGTCTTCTCTCCCACGAAATCCTAACCCCCACACCAAGCACCTTCTCTCTCCGTCAGCCACTAGCCGCCGCCGTTTTCCTCCATCAGCGTGTCGCCGGCTCCCTCCTTGTCGTCCTCGAGGTAAGCTTCCCTTCCTTCTCCTTTCTCTCTTCCTCCTCTACATCCCCCTCCCCTCGCCCGACCACCACTCCGACTCTATCACCACCACCAGTTCGTCCCGCTCTCCACACAGCGATCCCCTAAGTTCCCCCATCAGCAGCCGCTGCGAATCTACGATCCCCCTCTCCCTCTTCGAATCTTGACAACATTTCATCTCCCACGAAACCCTAACCCTCGCCGTCAGCCACCAGCCGCCGCCATCTTTCTCCACCGGCGTGTCGCTAGCTCCCTCCTTGTCTTCCTGGAGGTAAGCTTCCCTTCCTTGTCCCTCCTCTACATCCTCCTCTACATCCCCCTCCCCTTGGCCGACCACCACTCCGACCCCGATCACCACCACCAGTCCCTCCCGCTCTCCTCCACACAGCGATCCCCTAAGTTCTCCCGTTAGCAGACGCTGCGAATCTACGATCCCCCTCCCCTTCTGCGGATCTTGACAAAATTTCACCTTTCCCACGAAACCCTAACCCCCACACCAAGTTCCCTCTCTCGCCGTCAGCCACCAGCTGCCTCCATCTTCCTGTAGCAGCGGGTCGCCGGCTCCCTCCTTGTCTTCCTGGAGGTAAGCTTCCCTTCTTTCTCCCGCTTCTCTTCCTTCTCTTCCTCTTCCTCTTCCTCTTCCTCTTCCTCCTCCACATCCTCCTCTACATCCCCTTCCTCTCGGCTGACCACCGCTCCGAACCCCATCAGTACCACCAGTCCCTCCCGCTCTCCTCCACACAACGATCCCCTAAGTTCCCCCATCGGAAGCTGGGTTTAGGGTTTAGGGTTGACAACATTTCAGCTCTTCCACGAAACCCTAACCGCCACACCAACCTCCCTCTCTCACCGTAAGCCACCAGCGGTCGCCATCTTTGGTGTCAGTTGCTCTCAAGGCAATTCTTTGGTGTCAGTTGCACTCACAATTTGCACTTTACACTTGTTGACTGCTCTCCCATATAAGGTCTATTGGTGCTTTAGGCTTGGAGAACATCTTTTGTTTTTACTTCTTATCGTTATTTTAAAGACAAAGCACCATTGGAATATATGCTTCCTTCAGCCACGATCAGGTGTGACTTGGGAGATTTTTTTACATTTGCAGTCTGACTCTTTATTCTATTCTATTCTTGAAATAACATGTTGTTCTTTTTTCTGATCCACATGCACAGCTTGGGGTTTTGCCTTTATAAGTGTGGCCTACAATGCATACGGTGCCTGTAAGGGCACATCTTTATCTGAAATTACCTGTGTCCAGTCTTGTTTGTAGTGATCTACAGATTCTACACTGTTTTTTGGTCGATCATACTTCCAGTCTTAATCTGTGAGCAATATGAGCCTTGTTCATATGCATATGCTCTAGGATGTTGATAAGCATATTGGTAATCATAAACATAGAATGGAATCCATAGCTCATTGTCATGTTGTGGCCTTTCATAATTTATATTTATCTGTTTGCTAGGAATTCTTTTTCCATTTTCTTTTTTCAATCATGCGTTGATATGCCAAATTAACCAAAATGGCCATATAAATTTCATTATATGGTTGTCATGAATATATTAGTTGGATTCATCCTACAATTGGTTGCTGATAATCTGAAGAGGGAGCTTTATCACATTTCTTATATAGTTGCATGATTATTTATGAGATCAGTTCTTGATTATCGTTTTATTTCTGTAAAACTCTTAAAAGATTTAATTTGTTTGATATGCTACTGCATATTTAAGTAATTGTGACATGAAGTGGAAGTTAATGCAATTGTCTGTGAAAATAAAGTTTAAGGTGCTGTAATCATGTTGTGCTTGTTAAAATTTAGTGGCTTGATTGAGGTATATATGGCTCCAATTATATGTTCGACACTGCAGTTACTACGGCATACATATTCTACATGATTTGACCTTTTTTGTGTTGGTGGTAACATTACTTACAAATTGAATGAACATTCATTTGCTATATGCTAAAAAGCTAGGCTTGAAAGCAAGTTTGCACTGAATAGAAACTCAATATAAATTCACATTGTTTAGAGTGAAGGATGTTCTTGAGAATAAGTGCTTCTGCATCGGTTCTCTTTAGTTCATTCTTATGGAGTAAATTTCATCAAATGTGCCATGTAGGGAGCGAAGAATACTAATGTGGTGGAGAATATGGTGAAAGCAGTTGCTTGAGTTGCTTCAGCAATTCAGGTAAGGTGGACAATCTTCTATATTTATTTTTTAAAGTACACGATGAAGTGTTAACCATGCTCTGCTGGTACTTGTATAAGCACCACTCCAACTTTGGAAGTCTCCGCCTCATATTTCTCCTTTCACAAGCAATATATTTTTGTTGTATTATTCTTCAATATATAATGGGATATTTACACATTCTTTCCTCTAATACATTGAAGATTATTCTTCTCAAAAAGATACATTTAATATTATCCTTGTACTCTTAAGCTATTTGAATATGGAAAAATTATAGTCCACCGTTTAATTTGCTGAAAATTTTCATTCAGAAAATAGTCCCACATTGTATTTGCTCAAGCTGATTTCTTTTGAGTTGGATTTCCTTCCATTGTTTGAGTGTGAAATCTATCCAAAGACCGAGGTGAACCTTCCACTTTAATGTCCTGTTGTTGGACCCAAAGAAGGATGACCATGAGGAGACATGTTCAGAATATAGTTCGACCTCTAAAGTCGTGGAAATTGAAGAATAATTACTAATCAATGATTTATCCTTTACACTTAAGGCAATTCTTTGGTGTCAGTTGCTCTCACAATTTGCACTGTACACTTGTTGGTGGTTCTCTCATATAAGGTCTATTGGTGCTTTGGGTTTGGAGAATATGTTTGTGTTTTTACTTCATATTATTATAAAATATTCTTTTTATTAGGACAACCATTTTAGGGTGCAATTACCAATAAAGATTTAAAGTGCATTTAATTAAGTGGATGTTGAGGCAAGTCTTGTGGAAAAAATCTGTTTGATGCAAAAAATTTTCATGTGATATCTGTTTCCTGATTTTAAGTTTTTAAAGTAGGAGGAAATGCTTTGTAGCAACTAACAGATGGTGATGTAATTAAATAAAATGCTCTTGCAAAAGAGTGATCCTATGGTGAATGCATGTGATGATCAAGTCTCAGAGATGTTGGAGATAGTTTTCTTAGGTGAATATCCAGGTTTTCTAAGCTGAACGGTCGAGATGATTTTTCTTACTTCACAGAAAAGGGAAAAAAGTGCCCTTTCTGTCAGAAACCTAGGATTTTTTACAGAAAATTAGGATATATTACTAAAGTATATCTTTTCCCTTGGGAAGTATTTTCTTAATGGGGCTCTATAATTTTGACAATAAGACTTGCATAATTTTCACATGATTCATTGCCAAATAAAAGATTGACCTTGAAAGACTAGCAAATAAAGATAATTACTAGAATCATCAAAGTTGGCACCTTTTGAGTCCTTGTTCAGGACTTTCAGTCAAGCTTGGGGTTGTCGCAGGGTTTAGGGTTTCGGGTTTTTATAAACCAATAACAATGAGACTATGATATTTGTTGGGAGGATCCATCTTTTAATGCCTATATTTATTAGGATTTTGGAAGCAAGGGAATCTACTGTAAAATTCTTGATAAGTGCAATTTTGAGCATCTGTTTGTGCTGCTTGGTATGTGTTTCTGTCAATCCCAACTCTGAATTGGAGATCTAATTAAGGGCGTTTGGTTATTCACCATGAATCTACTTAGTGGGGATAATATGCATGTTTCCTTACTGCTGATGATGCTTCAGATTCCGGATTTCCATTTGCCAGCCCTTTCAATAGCATTCTGCCCTGTCCTGTAGTGAAGTGATAGCTTAGTGGAGGCATTGTATCAAATATGGCAGATTATCTTTGATACCATGCTATATTTGTAATCTGCCATATTTGATACAATGCCTTTCATGCATTTCTTTTTCTTAAAACCATTTAAGAAAATATAAACCACTCCAATATCAATGTGCTTACATCTACCATCTTCGTAACAAGAAAAAGAGGAAAAAATGCTGATGCATATGCTAAGCAATACTTTGAGAACTCGGTGTATTTTATTATATTTGTTTTTAATGGGGAGATGCTTTAGGAGAATGCCCTAAAATCATGAAATTGTAGTAGTATATATGCGTGCTTACATAGCTTAGGTTTGAATGTGTCAACTAAAGATCATACGTGTAACTATGAACATGGATAGTTAGAAATGACATGTTTAGACTATATCCTGGATTAGAATGAAATGCTTGAATATTTGAAGCTTGATATCACAAACTTTGTCAAATTCCGTATGCTAACATTCACTAATTTTAGGAAAGTGAAAGTTTATGAATTTTTCCTTGATTTTAATATTAAATTAGTTATCATATACGCAACTTTAAAGTTTGATGGTTAAAAAAGATATTTTTAATGCATTGGGATTTAAACGACATTCTTGGAAGATCTAAATCAAACACCTAAAAATTTATGAAATTTCATGTACCAATATTTACTGATTAGGGGGATAAAGTATAAGACAATGAAACTTTGATTTGTTTTGATCACAAAGACAATGCTATAATGCGTTATGGTCTTAAATTGGGACATGTATATGTGAATCCATCGTATTCTATTGGTATAAGCAAAAGAAACAAATGAAACATACACGCTTGCATATGAACGCAAGACTCACTCCCTATTAAAAAAAAGGATATTGAGTCCTACCACTTGCATTGTTTAGTGAGGCAATCCAACTTAATCTTCGAACGGTTGAGATTTTTTGTAGAGGAAGGTGCATATGCAAATTACCTGTCACCCATTGCTTTAAGCAAAACAAAGTGCTTCGAGAAAGTGGAAACACACGGAAGTTGACAAGAGCAACCCAATGTTTGCGTTTCTTGGATGATTGGCTAGCGGGGGATGGCTAATCTCTCCTTACTTTGTTCAAATAGATCCCTTGGTAATTGAGAAAAAAAGTAGAAATGTATATTCTTAGTCACAATGTAGTCAGACAAACTCATGTATGCTTTGTTAGTGAGGGTTTTCCTTTTTCTTAAGAAACTAATTGTGTGAGTCATGAAATTCATTTTTGTTTTTTAATTACTAACCTGGCATGTGTGCATCTTATTCTCCTCCACTTCGACCCATTTGAAATACTTTTCCATCTTCTTACTCTTCTCCACCCCTAGAGGTCCACTACGGCACCTCCTTCGCCCCCGCGGCCCAAAACAACACCGTCGACTTCCACCCAACGCCATCGTCCCATCAGCTGTGCACGTCATCAGTGGTATCACTCCTCTCCTCACCTGTTGATCACCAACTGCCATTTATTATTATTGTTATTATTATTATTATTATTATTATTATTTTTTGCCATTCAAATATGGTATTTGGTTTCCCACCTCTCTCTCTTGTCCTCTCATGTTCATATTTTGAGCAACTCCAATTTTGTGCATCCTCCTGGGTGGGTGGGGCAGTTAACCAACTTGGATTAATTTAGGGTTTAGGGTTGATTGGTGTGTATTTTCTTTCTCAATAGGACATGGGGGAGAGGGGGTCTCTGTCTGAGGATTCTCTATGCACATACATTCATGAGATTCTTAACTTGTCTACAAGTGTTTTAAGTAAAATTTGGATGATCAACATCCTGTTACCTTTTCCAAAAAGAAAAGAAGTTTGTACCCCTTTTATATAGAGTATCTTACTAAAGGAACCCAGAATACTTGCAATGCTAACTCTATTGCATAGAGGGGTAAAGACAAGAAGGAATAACCAAAATGACCAATGAAGTCTCAAATACCAAAACGACACTGAACGCAGTATTGCGATTGCTATCAAGTCCTCAAATTAAATAAAACTATGAAGAAACATCAGATTTTGATGCTCAAAGTTTGTGCATGATCAATCTTTGCTGCATCATCAAGTGTCAAGATTAAAGCCATATCCACTCATTGAGAGGACTGGTGTAAGACTCAACCTCATTCCTTTTGGAAGCTTCTTGTTCAGTTATTTCCTTTCCCTTTTTGCTACCATGATTAGTACTCTATTAATCTCCCCACGATTGGCATCCCTCTTTCTCTTCTTTCCCATAGCTGTCATCGCTCTCCATTGGCCCCTCAACCCCTCTGCTCAATTCTTATGCTCTGTGCTGTTATTGCAAGGAAGAATGGATCTCTGCAGATGTGGACATAAGAAAAGCACATAGTTCTTTATTCAAGTCTGTAAAAATAATGATGGGCTCAGATCGTTGTTTACTTTTCAATCTGCTCGTCAACACGGATAATAAAAGCGTGGAAGTGGAGGCCTAAAATTTTCAGGATGGCTAGTTAAGCAAATCAAGGGAAAGCATGGAAGTCTTTAACAGAAATTTATTTATGAAAAGTTATTGGATTCAATCCCTTGCAGTTGTTTTTCATCGTTAGATACAAATCTTATATACAGGAAGGACAGAGGGAATCCTTTCTCCTCTTGCTCTTATTGTAGATATCAACCAAGAGCTTCATACATGGTTCACCATTTCTCTACTATTCCATCTGCAGAGACTTTTCTCACTTCAGTGGTATGGCATTGAATGCTTCAGAATTTAACTTCTTTGAGGCCAATGGATCTTCTGCAAGTTCTTCTTCATTGAGGAGCCAGGCAATGAAGGTGAAGGATCAAGTGCAGGTTATTTGCTTCTCAGAGGATGTGCAGGATGGTTTGATCCATTTTCAGATCATACAACTTCCAAAGCAGGTAATTTTGTAAGCTTGACGTCTTTTTATGTCCATGTTTTAGGTCCTTTTTATTGTAATGGGTACTGATGATGGCAGTCAATATCAACTTTTACATTTGCGAAAAGCTTTCAAGATAACAATGGTATTGCCAAGTAGTCTTCACACCTAAACAAAGTTGGCTCCCGCGAAAATAAATCCTCAAGTGAAGTTAGCTGCAGCTTCATAATTTAGAATATTAAACTATGAAGAAACATGGATGTTGTAATGTTGAGACAGGCTACATTGTGTGTGAGAATTCCGGGTAGAGTCTGAGATAAACAGAAAACATCAATCAGTTCAAGTATTGAAAATGTAAAATGAAGACCATTAAGATGCTCTAGTAACAAATATAGATGAGATAAGTAGTACAAGTAGATATAGAAGTCACAAAAATAGGAAGAGAACTTGGTACCCTTGGTCTAAAGTTTTACACCCATCTTTGTTTTGATTGTCAATAATACGAAATCCATGTCTGATTCTTTTAATATAGTCAGAGAAAATGAATAATCATATTTCTCAAATGAAATTATACACTTCTTTATATAGAGGAAGGTGTTGGGTAAGTTACAATATAAGTTCAAGAGGATAAAATAAATAACAAAATCGTCCAAAACAGTAAGTAAAGAGATAACCAGAGTGTTCTATTAACACTTCTCTCAAGCTGGAGCATATATGTCAATGATGCTAAGCTTTTAACATCTATCAAATGCGGATCTAGGAAGAGACTTTGTGAATATATTCGCAATCTGATCTTCAGAAGGTACTGATGTAGTGTAGATTATTCCACGCTGTATCAGATCTCTTGTATAGTAGTAATTAACCTCAACATGTTTTGTACGTTCATAGAATATTAGGTTGTTTACAATGTACGTAGCAACGTGATTATCACACCTTATTTCCATCGGTCTCTTGGCCTAGACTTGGAGATCCTGTAATACTGATCTGACTTAGACCATCTTTGTAGCTGTTTGTGCGATAGTTCGGTATTCAGATTCTGCACTGGACCTGGATATCACATGTTGCTTCTTGTTCTTCCAGGTCACTGGATTTCTTGTCACATAAGTGCAGAATTCAGTTGTTGACTTTCTGTCTGTCATGCAACCTACATAGTTGGCATCAGAGTAGCCAACAATACTCATAGGCGTGCTCTTCTGAAACAAGATACTTCTACCAGGTGCTTTTTTTACGTATCTAAGCATCTGCATAGCAGCATCTTAATGTTGCTTGATTTGTTTGTCCATGAACTGGTTGAGTTTTCTTCCTGCAAGAGAGAGGTCAAGATGTGTAATAGTAAGATATAATAGCTTACCAATCAATTTCCTATAAGATCTGCTATCCATAGACAAAAAATCTGTATCGTAGAGGTATTCTTTGGGATCCATAGGTATATTAACAGGCTTAGACCTCATCATTCTTGTTTCCTACATGACATCAAGAGCAAATTTACGTTGATTGAGGACAATTCCTTCTTTGATACGTGCCACCTCAATGCTAAGTATTTGAGTTCATCTAGATCCTTCATCACAAAGGCTTTAGTCAGCGTTGTCGAGGCGAGTGCCTCAGGCGATGAGGCGTTGAGGTGAGGTGAGCGGAGGCCTTATCGCCTCGGAGGACACCCAGGCGGTGCTCTTCAAGCAGGCGACACACCTCGTAACCTTAGCACCCATCACCTGAAGCCCTAACGCGTGCTGTCTCCATCGCCATTGCCATCGCCATCGCCAACAGCATCGACTTCCATTGCCTAGACCTCCATCGTTGTTTTCACGTGTATCGCTTAGACCTCCATCGCCTGAAGCCCTAACGCTTCAACGGAGGCAACTCTCAGCCTTCATCGAGTCTTGAGTCTTGACCTTCGGTAAAGCAGCTCACTTGAAGCCCTAACGCTTCAGCGTAGGCAATCGCTCCAGCAAGCGATGGTCTTCGCTCCAGCAGGCGACCTTCATCAGCGTTATTTATGTACTGCTATATATAATAGTATATATAGAAGTATGTATACAATATATAGTGTAATATATAATAGTATTATATAATATATACTGTTATCTATAATAGTATATATGTATACATAGAAGTATGCATATAACATCATTGTTATATATATACTGTTATAAAAAATAAGTATAACATATGTAAGACAAATTGAATCTTGAAGATGATTCTGGCGACTTATGTGTTATAACAATTGATAATTGTTTACTTCAATGACAATTTTGGATTTTTTTTCTACCTTAATTGTGTAAAAATTTTTCTTTACCATTTGAAATTATGTAGGACAAATTTTGGCAATATAATTCTTATCATTTTCTTTTATTTAAAGTCTTTAGCATTGTTATTAGACATGTTCTTATCAATTTGATGCTATTAAATTGAGTTAATAAGACATATATGTAAATAAAAAGCGGTCGCCTCAATTCACTCGGGTTGTCGCCTTTTTGTCACCGCTCGCCTTATGCGATTTTGAATCTTATCACCTCTTTATCGCCTTTAGCATTGATAGCTTTGGCTTCAACCAGCTTCATCACCTTTGCTATCCCAGCAATGTCATCTCTAGTAAGGATTAAATCATTCACATATACTAGGAGTACAACTACTCCTCTGCTCTTCCTGACAAAGAGTGAATAATCAATAGATGACCTCACAAGTCCCATGATTTGTACTTCCTCTGATAGTCTCTGGAATCAAGCTCTCAGGCTTTACTTCAAGCCATAGATGGCTTTCTTCAGTTTACACACACTTCCCTTGAGTCTCAAACCTTGAAGATTGTTGCATATAGATCTCCTCCTGAAGATCTCCATACAAGAAAGTGTTCTTCACATTCAACTAATGAAGATGTCAGTCATAGTGAATAGTAACAGACAACAAAATGCGAACAATAGGTAGTCTGGTTACAAGAGAGAAGATATCAAAGAAATCTATCCCATATGTCTGGGTAAATTCCTTTGCCATCAGTCTTGCCTTATAGCAAGAGACAGTACCATTTGGGTTGTACTTGAGAGCGAAGACCCAACGACATCCCAACATTTTGGTGTGAAGAGGTAGGGTAGTCAGTGCCCACGTCTCTCTGGAGTGTAGAGTAGCCATCTTATCCTCTATGGCCTGATGTCATTTTGGATCCAACATTACTTGCTGATGGGACGTAGGAGTTGGTGTGAAAGTAGTAAATGATCTCCCAAGATTGGTAGTAGACATTGCCCCTGTAGTATGATAATGGGCACAACTGCGGGGAGCCTTCCGAACAGCAATTAGAAGGTTAAGATCTTCCTCCATGGGCTCAGTATCAATAAGAGGAGGCTCATAAGAGGATTCTGCACAAGCAACACTAGGGTAACTTATGTCAGTATCAACCCATACCTGACTAGGGGAGGAGACAGGTGGCTAAGGTAGTGGGGGGTGTGTTCTTGTCACGATGCATGTTGTCTATATGTGACATGTAACCCTTATACCTGAGTAATCTTTGCTTTTTACCTCATAGAAGTCTCTGTGGTAGTGGCATCCTCACTATGTGTGACAGGAATCTATTGCAAGGGAACTAGTGGAACAGGCATAGGAGTAAGGCCTCCTTCAAATGTCACCCGGTGACCATTTGTAGAGAAATAGGGAATAGATTCATGAAAAGTGACATATGCAGTCACATAATGCTTCTTGCCTTAGGGGTTATAGCATCTGTATCTTTTCTGGTTGCTACTGTAACCCAAAAAGACACACATCACTGCCTTTGGAGCCAACTTATCTTTGCTTGGTCTTGGAAGATGGACAAAGGCTACATAGTGAAAAACACGAGGTGGTACAGTAAATAGCTTCTCTGGATAGAGAACCTGCCATGGAACTTGTTACTGAATAGCTGAATTGGGCAATCTAATAATCAAATAGTATGTAGTTAATACTGCATTCTCCTAGTATACCTGTGGCACATTATATTGTATTAGTAATGTTCTAGTCACCTCTAACACAACGGTGTTTTCTCTCAACTACACCATTCTGCTGCGAGGTATGAGGGTAAAATGTTTGGTGAACAATTCTAAGAGATCTGTAAAAAGTTGCTAACTTAGCTATACAAAACTCCAGAGCAATACCAGATCGTACAATTTTCACAATGGTAGAAAACTGGATCTTTATTTGTAAGATAAATGTTTCAATCATAGATCCATTTGATGTATTCTTTAATAGAAATAAGCATGACATCCTAGAAAAATCATCCATAACAAGTAAATAGAATCTATAACCAAGTCTATCTGACACTCTACAATGACCCCATATATCCATATACGATAAATAAAAAATTACAGCAGAACTTTGACAGGAACTGGAAGGAAAACTGGCTTTGTGATGCTTTCCCAGTTGACGTGTATCACACAATCTTAGTGGTAGGTGATATATGAGGGATGACGCGTCGAATCCTGTCTAGTGAAGGGTGCCCAAGATGATGATGCCACTAAAGAGCTATATCAACACTAAAAGCAATCTTACCTTAACACATAGTAGCAAATGAAGTCTGGATTAGGCGATACACACCCTTTCCTCATGTTTGCCAACAATCGTCCTTTTCGTGAGTTTGTCCTGAAAAATACAACCCAACTTATCAAAGATTATGTGACAGTGCAAGTCTTTTTTAGTTTTAGTAAGAGGTAAAAGACTAATTGGAAAATCAGAAACATAGAAAACATTAGGCAGAGTCAGTGCAGGAGTCTGCCATGAGCTCTGCACTATCTATCATCTGCCACCCACACAAATATACCTAAGGGAACAGTCTGAACCTGTTTAACACGTCTCATTACCACTGAGATGTTGGGAATCGCCTGAATCTACCAACCACAAGGCTTTATCAGAAATACCAGTGCAAAACCTATAAGCATGAGTTATACCTGAGGAGGCCAATGTAGCAGCATCAGTAATAGTGGTAGTCTGTTGGGTCAATTAGGAGAGCCGTTGGACAACATCATCACAGTCAGCACGTGACACTATGTCGCTCGCCTCCTCGGAAGAACTAGCCTAGTTCGCAATAGATCTACCGTGCTTCGTCCATTAGGAGGCTTATGAATGGCTAACCTTCCCATAATGCGAGCAAATGGTGCGGGGTCTACTAATCATACCCCGACCATCACGTCCTCTCCCCCTGTAGATGGAGCACCATGTCCTCGTGCAGTAGCAACAAGAACAAAAGTTTGTCCAACATCTGACATGGATGGTTTGACAACCACCCTACTCACATGACTATATGCTTTCTCAAGTGATGGACGCTCAGCCAAAGTCATGATTTGGGACCTTGCAGCCTTATAATCTCGTCCAAGTCCCTATAGGAATTGGAGGACGGTATATTCCTTCCTGTGTGCCCTCTGAGTGGCATAGGTATAGATAGGACGACAGGCGTTGTACTTCTCTAGGAACCACTTCAGAGTAGCATAATATTGGAAAGTGATTGGCCCTCTTACTTGAGACCACCAATGACATGGTGGATCTCAAACATCTTGCTAGAATTTTTCTCTTGAGATTACGTCACGTAGAGAATTCGACATCTCCTTAGTCGTCCTATAGTATATAATCTCGTCACCAATTTGAGGCTCCATAGAATTCATGATCTAAGCACGGACGGTTGCATTATCTTTCTTCCACGTGGCATTCTTCCCTGTCTTGTGGCTCCAACTCCAACAAAATGCGTTCCATAGCATGTCTCTCGATAGTTATGAGGAACGTTTGAGATCATATGGTATAATTGGTCTCATTCAACTTGGTGATAGGAATGAAGGAGTTTTGTAACTCCCGATGCTCGTAGCTTTAACTGATGGCACCTCCGAAGTGCTTGAAGAGGTCATTGTGCCTTAGGACTGCCACAAGACACTGCAAACGTGATTTGAAATCACTATTCAGATCATGAAGAATTGGAAATTAGAGAAAACGTGACTTCTCTTTCATGAGATCTAAGATCTAAAGATCCTAAATAACATCTCAAGAGTCACTAGGACCCCTTAGATCAAAGTTTAGCGCATGTTAGGGTATGGGGAATGTCCTAACAATGTCTCTAAGAGGTGCTACTCTCCCTTGTTGGCGAAAACAACCCACCACCAACCACTACTACCCACAGCCAAGCAGCAGGTAGCAGTGGCCCGCAGCAGAGGGTGCTGCAGGTGACGGCCTGCTGGACCGGTGGTGGCTGGTGGAGCGTCGGCTACGGTCCTAGGCGCAGGTGGTGGTGGCCTGCTGGGGCTGGCGGTGGCCAGTGGAGCGTCGGTAGAGGCTCCTGCAGGTGCTGTCAAGGGGGGCTAGGATTTTTGGTGGAGGTACAGAGACTTGTGCGGGGGAGATACCGGGGTGTTGATCTAGGCTCGTTGCTCTGATGTCAAGTCGGAGAAAATGAATAATCATATTTCTCAAATGAAATCTTACATTTCTTTATATATAGAAAGGTGTTAGGTAAGTTGCAATATAAGTCCAAGAGGATAAAATAAACAATAAAATAGTTCTCAGATTCTGCACACTACCCCAGGTGGCTTGCCTTTTGTCTATCTTGGCCTGTCGTTGAAAGGAAAGGAGACAACTGTTGGTGATTAGTTACCTCTGGTTGAGAGAGCGGATAAAAGGCTTGCACTTACAAGGAGGAAGTTACTCTCTTGCGGATGTTGCCTTGTCCTTTTAAATCTGTTTCTTTCATTGACAAGATTAGGAAGAGCTCTCTCTCTCTCTCTCTCGCCCTCTCTCTCTGTATGTGTGGGTACAAAGTGTTGTGAGGGAAGTTCTGGCTTTGTTAACTTTTTGGTCAACAAATTTATAATTCGTTAGTTTTGGTGGAACGAAGGGAATGGCTACTGACCTGAGTATCCATCCTTTACTTTTCAAAAATAAAAGTTATGGGCAAAGTATTGAGAAGAGTTGAAGGTTTTATATAGCTGACTCTACATTATGGGATGATGCAATGTTCTTGCTGCGTTTGCAGGAGTGACAAGATTGATTCAGCTGCAGTCAATTATTTCCAGTTTATTAGCATAATAGGAAATCTTTAAACTTTGCTGTTTGTAGTGTGGAAAGAGTACACAAGCAATTGCATTTATGCAGAGGGGTATACCCACACAGGTCACAACTTAAATATATATTTCCTGTGCACACTGGATATGTGTATGTGAATCTGCCAACACACTGTTCAAGATTAGTTTTCAATGGTAAAATTAGTGGTAATATCTTCACTATATGCAGAACTGAGGTACTGTGAATTATTCTCATATGTTTTCTCATAAAACACAGTGTAACCAGCAGATTACTTGGGAGTTGGTTGTCTATAAGTGGCTGCTGGTGTTAAAGCTGCTTTCTTGAAATATGCACCTATGCAACCGCTTGACATCTGATCTCTATTCCTCTAATTTGTCATATGGTCATTTTGTTTTTGATGCACTGCACTGCTGCTTGCTAAGATTTTATTGCATAGAACATCTATAAAGACTATTTGTTGGTTATGCATTAGGAACCTTAGTTTTATTGTATCGTTAGGATCGAAATGAATAGTTTATTCAGAAGGATCTTGGACCTCTTTAAATAGAGTCTATAGAAAGAGAATTATGAGTATGTTCTTTCACTACATAAAATAATAAAAAGATCCACTATACATACTTCAACATTCATCCTCAAGTTGGAGTATTAGGATCAAATATGCTCAGCTTAGAGCAAATATAATGTAATTTCTTCTTGGAAAGTGCTTTAGTGAAGACATCTGTCAGTTGGACTTCAGTGCATGTGTAGGATGTATAAATCTTTTTAGCTAGAATAGCCTCTCTGATGAAGTGACAATTTACTTCAATATACTTGGTCCGTCCTCTCGTGGAAAATCGAATTATTTGCCATAAAGGTGGTTGTCTTGTTGTCACAGTGTATCGAAATAGGATCAGGTACATGCACGTCAAAGTCTTCTAGAATGGAGTGGATCTAGAGGAACTCACAAGTAGTCTGAGACATGGTCCTGTATTCAGATTCAACAATAGATCTAGATACCACTGCCTGTTTCTTACTCCTCTATGTAATCAGATTGCCTTCAACAAAAATGCAGTATCATGTAGTGAATTTCCGATCCTCATGAGTACCTGCGTAGTCTGCATCAGGGTATCCACAAATATCCAAGTGCCCATTATCTTTGAAAATGAGACATTTCTTGGGTACACTTTTCGAATACCTGAGAATCTTACGAACACCATTCCAGTTGACTTTTCTTGGAGACTGCATAAACTGCTTAACCTTTCAACCACAAAGGCAATGTTAGGACGAGTAACAATTAGATACAGTAGCTTACCAATTATTGCACAGTATCTAGTTGCATCTTACAGTAGAGGACTGTCATCATCTGTAATAGGCGAGAACACATCTATGGGTACGTATGCTGATTTGCACCCTAGTATACCCATGTCTCTTAGCATGTCAAAAACGTACTTGCACTGTGGGATAATACAAGTCTAACTCCAGTGTATTGCACCTCAAAATTAAAGAAATAGTTGATGGGGCTTAAATTCTTGCAAACAAACTGTGACTGTAGCGTCTTCTTCGTTTCCTCTATGACTTGCCTATCACTACCAGTCAAAAGTATGTCATCCACATGCACCATAAGTATGACTGAGCCTGTCTTTTTATGCAATGTAAAGACAGAATGATCAGTAGAAGATCTGGTGGAGCCATAATCCTAGAACATCCTGTTGAAACTCTCAAACCAAGCTCTAGGACTTTATTTTAGATCATAGATAGCTTTCTTCAGTCTACACACCTTCTAATGCTCCCTCTGAGTAGGGAAGCTTGGTGGTTGATCTACGTAGACTTCTCCAAATCGCCATATAGAGGCATTTTTTATCATAGCTGATGGACGGTTTAATGTCTATTGACAGCGAGTGAGCAGTATCCGACCATAATTAAGATGAATTACCGGAGAAAAAGTCTCAAAGTAGTCAACCCCAAACGTCTGAGTATATCCTTTGGCTACCAAGCGTGTCTTGTACCAATCCATAGTGTCATCAGGACGACATTTGAGGGTGAATACCCATTTACAGTCCACAACAGTAGCACCTAAGGGTAGATCAATAAGGTCCCACGTGTCACGGGATTGTAAAGTTGTCATCTCCTCCATTGTCAAGGTCCTAGATAGATCTCGGAAGGTCTCATGATGATCTCGCGGTATCTGCACTGTCAATGGTCAGGAAAAACTGGCGTCCAACTATAGACAGGTTGTCAAGGGATATAAACTGAGACATAGAGTATTTAGCACAAGAACATGGAGCCTTTGTGCAATAGGAAGGTCCAGGATAGTGTCCTTAGTAGTAGGAATTATCTGGTCCTCAAATAAATCATTAGCAGTTGGTGGGGACTGAGCAAAAACAATAGAGGGTGGTTCATCCACTTTAAGAAACATCTTGGGTCCTACGTTGGAAATCCTTAGGAAAAGTATCTGTATTAGGAATCTTAAGACGATACAAAAGAGGACCTGGATCAAGTTGAGCAACCTTGGGTATCGGTGCCTTGATGGGCTGTGGTGGCTTAGTGGGCATAGGAAGAACCTCATATGATGGCTCAGTAGGTTCCTCCAAGTTTTGGTAATATGGAATCTCCTCAAAAAAGGTGACATCAGTAGAAACATAAAATCTCTGTGAAACAAGATCATAGCATCTATACCCTTTTTCTAGGTCCTGGAGTAACCTAGAAACATGTATTTCACAGAGTGAGGAGATATCTTATCCACTTTATGCAAGTGGATAAAACACAGTCAAACAATGGGAGTAACAAAAAAAAGTCCTTGTCAAGAAACAATAAAGAATATGGAGTTTTACCTCGTAAGATAGAGGAGCAAACTTGATTCATTAGATAAGTAGCAATAAGAATAACATCAGCTCAAAATTGAGACGAGACATTCACGTGAAACATGATAGAACGAGTTACATCAAAAAGATGTCAAAGCTTGCGTTCGGCAACTTCATTTTATTGGGAAGTATGAATACAAGTTGTTTGGTGAATAATACTAAAAGATTTGAAAAAATCATTCGTCTTGGCATTCAAAAATTCCAACCTATTGTTACCCCAAAAAATCTTAACAGTAGAATGCTGAGTCTTTATTTCCACAATAAAGTTTTTGACAATATCGAAGACTTCAAAATTTTCTTTCATCATAAAAATCCGGGACATCATGGTATAATCATCCATAAGAATAAGAAAATATCAAAACCTTTAACACTTTTGACCATACAAGGGCCTGAAATATCAACACGAACAAGAGCAAAAGCAGACTTAGTTCTTTTATTAGTTGGTGGATAGGAAGACCTATGGTGTTTGCCCAACTGATAGGCATCACACCTCGAAATACTAGGAAAAGATAACGCAGGAAATTGGCGGTGCAAAACATGCAAACTGGGAGGACTGAGCTTGAAGTGCCACTGAAGAGCGGTAGTGGCACAAATAGAATTAGCATTGGAAGGAGGAATATGTAGGTAGTAGAGATCGTTTTACTCCAGTCCTCCACCAATCTGCCTCATTGTCTGGAGGTCCTGCAAGAAGAAATATTGATTATGAAATATAGCTCGGCATCTCAAATCTCTAATAATTTGGTTAATAAACATTAAATTAAACGTAAATTTAGAAAGAGCCAAAGTGCTAAAAATAGAGATTTTTTAGCCCAGTAATCGGTGACAAACCCCCATTAGCCACTTTAACTTGAAATGGCATAACAGGGTCTCGCAGAGAAGAAAAAAGGGTTGTATCACCAGTAATGTAGGAGGAGGCATCGGAATCCACAAGCAAGACAGAAGCTTTGGATTTAACTGACATGGCAGAAGTACTTGTAGACCTTTGAACAAAAGCAGAAGTAGATCCCTGAGAAGCCATGAATCGCTCGTAATCAACCCTGGAAACAATGATCTAGCCATAATCCTTCTGCACCTGGGTAGTCTCCTCTTTAGATACCTGATGGGCACTTGGGTGAGTAACCGTGCTTCACCCAGCATTAGTACATAGTGTGTCCATTCTTGAGACAATACTCGCAGAAGAAGGAACCCCAACCACGACCACGTCCATGTGCACCACCACCGCGTACTCTACCACCTCGCTCACTGAATTTCGTTGACCACGATCAACAACAGCTATGGCAGAGGCATCAGCAGTGTGCATAGAATCTGAGGTGGCAAGCCTAGAAAGACAAGCATAGGTCTGCTTTGGTGTAGAGATCTCGTTCATAGTTATGAATTGATCTTTGATTGCCTTGTACTCGGAGCCAATACCAGACAAATTGAATGGAGCGAATAGCTTCTCTTTGCTTAGCTATAACAAAAACGTCCATAGAGATAGGCTAGTACACATCTTACTCGTCCCATAGATTCCTCACGGTGCTATAATATTCAGATAAGGATATGGTGTTTTTCCGAAGATTGTGAATATCCTCCACAATGTTGTACATTTTGGTAATATTACTTATGAGTGTATTTCATGAAGTACTTCTCACATCTTCTTGGTCGAAGCATGAGCCATGACCTACTTAGCGATGGTCTGGGTGTCACTATTGAGAAGATAGGTGACAACCCAATTGTTGTCTGCCTCCCAGTTGACAAACTTAACAGCAGGAACATCATTTAAGATATGTTTCTTCCTATGGGATTAGATAAACTGGGAGGAGGTGGATCAGAGCAAGAAGTTGGATCCATCTAACTTAATCGATGTCCCCTGCATGTCGGGTAGAGTGCTTATGGTAAAACTCTTCCCCAGCAAGTCACAATTTCCTTTTGATCCCCCATAGTATCTGAAGCTGATCCATGAAGAATCATTGATTTGTAAGTCTGAAAAACAGATCATGAGATCTGAAATCTGAATTTTCAGACCAAAAAGGGCCTTCCAAACTTCGTTTGCACACGCTAGGGCATATGAACAACCCTAGTAGTGCGTTCTAATAAGCAGAAGCTCTTCTCCTGAGTTGTGTGAAGCCCACGCATTCCTGCTCTAGGCCAATACAACCTCTAGAGGTGACTTAGAGGTCATGTGGACTTGGAGCGAGGATGATGGTGCACGAGGGAAGGCCTTGCGACAGAGGAGGCCCAGTGTTTCTCCTGCGGTGGTTGTGGCGGCCATGTGAGGTCTAGCATGGCAGCACAGGCGAAAAGAGGGCACCTGCGGCGGCGGTGACCTTGTGTGGCTTAGTGTTGCAGCATAGGCGAGGAGGAAGGCAACCGGTGTCGCCTCAGGCAGTGGCGGTGGCACAGGACTACGCTCTACGATGCCTCAGGCGATGGGGAAGATCGATGGAGGCCTTGGTGGCTGCCTCAAGCGACAAATCCTAAACCCTAGGAGGCTAGGGTTTTGGTGGGAGGGTAGGAGGCTAGGGTTTGTGGGATACCAAAGCCCCGGTCTCGGACCCCTGCTCTGATATCATGTTAAGATCAAAATGAATAGTTTATTGAGAGAAACCTTAGGCCTCTTTATATAGAGAGTCCATAGAAAGAGAATTACAAGTATATTCTTTTACTATACAAAATAATAAAAAGATCCATCATACATAACTCAACATGTATAATAAAGGTTTCATAAAATAAATATATGCTTAAGCCACGTTGACTGTTTCTATCTTATCATGTTGGTTAAAATTAGGAGGTTATGGTTTAGATGTAGATCATGCTTAATGAGAGTTCTTATCTAAATGGTTGCTTTTTATTTTTTACTTTACCAGCAGTTTCTTCTGTTCTTTGAATAATCTAGACATGAATTTGTAACTAACAAAAATGGATGGCATGCCTAAAGTGATATTTGAAGCTAAATGTTTCTAATGCTTGGTTTATGAACATTTTAAAAATATACAATCTGCAGCTCTCGTTTCTCCAAACAAAATTACTCTTTGCAGATCTACGTGTGGATAGGTTATAATTCTGCAAAGTTTGGACGCTTATATGCTGCTGCGTCTCCTCGTCCGGTATGGGATATATTGCTTGGCTCCTGTTGTCCACCTTCATCAGTCTGTTTAGTGTCTCTACATTAGGATCTAGTTTTAACTCAATTAGTTGTCACAGAACAACTTAGTGAATGTGACATCTTTGTTGGGTGGCACTGCGGACAATTGTGGTTCAGGCATTGCTCGTCGCTTGGGTAAAAATTATTCAACTGCAAAATCTCGTATCTTTCTTGCCTTCTTAAGACTAGTGACCTCACTGAAGAATCGCCCCTTTCAGTAATGAAGACTGGCCATAATATCATTGTTGCCTGCAATCTTCCAAAGGACAGCCCTATGCTTGAGGTTCTCTCAATGTTCTATTATTTAAGAAGCATAATATTCCTATATTTTGCTTACGATCTCTTGATGCTTGAACATTTCCACAGGCAAGCGCAGAAAGGAAACTTGTGGAAAAGCTAAAGGTTCTGGGTTTGGTTAAGCCTTGATCTGAAAATTCACCCATCATATTGAAGACTTGAGTATGCAAAAATTAAAAGGCTCAAGGATTTCTTCACATAATACCATCATCGAGATGTTAACGACATTAAATTGAGATGGTAGATTACCCAGGACGATATCTCTCATGAACCAACTGATATTTGTTCTTGAAGACCTTGATGATTGCTGGTGTTGTAACGGGTGTTTTTTACGTCGAGTCATTTTTTTCATGGACAGATCCGAATCTTTGGCAAGTGTAGCTTGACTATTAACTATTTCATATACAACTATGCTTCATGCTGCCACACATCTGACTGATGCAGAGGAGGGACCTGATACCTCAATGCTGTGAAATCTCGACATGAGTTTCATCTCTTTTCCAGGTGCTCTGCTTGATCGGTGTTTTCTTGATGTTTATTTAGGTGCTGGTTGGCTAAATCACACTAAAATGTATTGCACTTACTAAGTATGTAACCCCAACTATTTTTTAGTCATAATCAAATGGCATGCAATACCAGCTCTAATATGTCCTTCACGTAATCTTTCATTTCTTTTAGTTTCGTGTCATGGCCATTTTTATTGATATCTGTTGTTTCATAGAAAGCATTTTTCACCATAATTCATCCTTTGACTACAACTGCACTCGTGCTCATCAATGTTCTTTTGCTTTTACCACTCTTGTTATCAACTTCGGTTTTGGTTATTCTATTAAGAAAGTTTTTACATTCTTTATATAGAGAAAGAGTTTAGGTATATGTAGGAATATATTGGATCATAATAACACATTTATAAAAAATAAGAAAGATTAAAAATAATAGAATACTTAAATTTAATTAATTTAATTCTAAAATATATAATTAATTTATTTTCTAATATTCCCCTCTTAAGTTAAAGTGTAGAATGTCTAACTTGTTATACAAGTGAACTCTACCGTGCAAACACTCGGAGGAGCAAGTGGAGATTGGAGTAGGTAGTAGGTCGGAGGATTAGAATGTGGCTATGGTAGAAGTAGCAATTGTGGTAGAACTAGAGATTTCATAAGTTGGTCTTTACTACATGGAAATTCAAAGTGTTCCTCTTCCTTAGGAGTCCTCAAGTTAATTTCTTTTATGTGGGAACCTTGAGAGTGGGTCTCTCACACAGAAATTCTAAGTGTGCCTTTTCTTTGGATATCGCAAGTAAGTTTTTCTTATTCGTTGCCCTTGAGAGTAGGTCTCTATCGATCGAAAACTTTAAGTGTCTCTTTTTTGAAGATTATAAGTGAGTTTCTCTTATGTAGGGATCTCAAAGAATGAGTTTCCTTTTCTTCTTCCTTTCTCTTTCCTCTTTTTCTTAATGCTTTCAAAAAAAATAACCCAACAACATATAATAAGAAATAAAGGGAAAAGCAAAAGACTTCTAAATAAGACATGGTAGTGACTAAGAGAAGGAGTAACATGTAACCTAAGATGCAAGAATAGGAGCAAGAGAATAAGAGAAGTGAATAACCAAAATCGAAGTTTGGTTGAGTAGGCAAAAATAACACATTTAACTCTCTTAGGAGGCCACTAGAGGTTTCATTGGTGGAGAACCTTTGGCGACAGCGTGAGGACGATAAGAATCCCTTATGGTGGTGTTGGAGGTTGCTATCGGGTCTGGAGGCGACGATAGGAAGCAAAAGTGATGTTGCAACATTGTAGGAGGCCTCACGCAATAGATCTTGACCCAAAGGGGCAACGTAGTAGTCGAAGCACTCTAGCCGATGCAATGGAGGAGGTGGTAGTGTATGGCCATTGAATTGCCCCATAGGGCCTGGCAACACAACATAGGGGGTTTGCTGGAACCCTAGTCCTCGGAGGTGGCATCTGTGACCTTCTTTGGTCACCACCTAGAGTGCAGGAGAGAGAGAAAAAAGGTCGATCTTGACCTTGATCAAGCAAGGAGAGAAAGTAGAGACCTCAGAGGAGTTGCCTAGAGAGGAGGGCCACCAATGGCCCTCTTTCTAGGGCTTTCGGGTTTCTCCTCCCCTCCCCCCCTCAAATGGGATCAAACATGTTTTGATACCATGTTGAGAAAGATAAACTTTGGTTTTGGTTGTTCTCTTAAGAAACCCTTAGCCCTCTTTATATAGGGAAAAGGCTTAGGTATATGTAGTGTTGTAAAAATCGATCTACTTGACTGAGTAATCGACAGAGTAATCTTATGTGATGTCCTACCGACTGAATAATTCATAGTTAGGCCTATAATCGGCAACATCGACTACTCGATCGAGTAGTTAGTGTTGTCGAGTAGTCAGTGTAGTTGGTTAAGTAGTAGGTCGTTTTTTACATAGAGGAAAACATATGTATGTAGATATATTATTTTTTTTAGGTCAAATAAAATCCCACTCGACCCCCTTCCCCCGACCACTTTCCTAAAATCGTTTATTTTCACCTGAGACTCCTCTTCGACCAAGCAAAAATCCTTCATCACCGAAGCATATATTGTAATGTATTTGATTCAAGTATATATTAATTCTTAGTTTGTATTGCTCTTTTGTTGGTAATGTATTTGTAATGATTTATACTTTGATTTAATTATTAAATTTGTAATGAATTTAATATTATTTGTACTTTGTAGCTTATTTTATAACCCTGAATTTAAATATATTTACTTTTATATAATAATATATTTTACTGTGTGATATATGTGTGTGTGTATGTGTGTGTGTAATGTCCAACCGGGTATTCTCGAATTATTCCCTCGCATACCGTATAGTCCTTAGTCAGTGACTTGATCGTCTGAATATCGATTATCGACTTTTATAACATTAGGTATACATGGAAAAATGAAAAATCATAAGAACATATTTTCTAAAAATTAGAAAGATTAAAAATAATAGAACACTTAAATCTATCTAATTTGATACTAAAATATGAAACTAATTTTATTTTCATTAATTTTTTCTTTATGATATCTTTTTTCCATATTCCTTGCATACTTGATTTTACTTATCTGTGATCATAATTGAGTTAAGCTTAAGATGCTCCATTAACATGCATGCATATACACCTGGGAGAATTTTCAAATGAGCTTGTATCTTACCATGAACCTAATAATCGAAAGTATCATGAAAATTTACATTGTTGAAGGAAATGACAATTGGAATGGCGGTTGATGGAGGCTATTAGGGTTAAAAGGATAACAATATTAATAGAGTAACAAATATGTTAGTTGCTAAGTGTTATATTACTTGTAAATCGTATCGAAAAAGATTAACAATTATTTACCTCATGGTAATGTCATTTATAACATGTACAAATTTCTTTCAAAAAAAATAACATGTACAAATTAGATAAAAATTATTTAATTGCTCATAAATGGATATCATTTTTTTTTTTCAAAAAAAAACAAAGGGTCTTGTAGTGCTCATTTTCAGTAAAAATGAACGCAATGTCCATAAGTTTGCACCCTTTCCATAACCAAATCATTGGGCACAGACAAACATCACCGCATTGATCGCCATATTGATAAAATTTTTGCTGAGTTGCATGTCCTTGAACTCAATGCCACGTGTGTCTTGTGTAGAACACCACGCGGCATAATTAATGAGCATATATGTGTGATGTGACTGCTGATTAATTATCTGTAACCTACAGAAACGTATATACCTCATAATACCTATCTCTATTAGTGTTGTGTGTGCACCCAATAATTACTCTCCCTTTCCTTGGTTTTCCCTTTGTGCCTGCATTGGCTAGTATTATCGGTCGTTGGTTTTGTTGCTTCTCCCTTTGTTTCTATTTAAAAGTGCAAGTCTGGGGTATAAAGCGGATAATAGATTAACACCTGGAACTTTTTATCTGGACTAATGAATCGAGTCTAACCTGACTCAGGATTGGCTAAGGCTTGGCTCACTAAGGTTATTATGCTTGAATATTGACTCGAGCTTGAATCATTAAGCTCTCAAGGTGGGCTAACAAATCTTTGTTGAACCCAAGCAATACTTTGAACCCAACCTTTCTTTTTAATAGCAGCTCTAGATATAGTTTGCTTCAGATGTAGACAAAAGTCTGGTTAAATGCCCCTAAGTTGGTGATTTTATTTATTTTAAAATCGCCTATGTTTACCGTTAGCAAATCCATTAGCAAGGCTACTTTTGTTAAAAGTGATATCTCAAAAAGGATCTGAACTCATTTTTAAGCATTTATATTAAGAAGCTTACTTGTGCTTTCATATTTGTATGCATGCCAAGTCAACATATCACATACATTCGCACCTGCATTCATCAAGCCTGAGTCCTCACCAAATGAAGCCTATTGAGTCTCAGCTTTTTCAACGGTCCTAGTGATAGGCCTCAAGCATTAAATTTACATTTTTGTTATTTCTTTGTTTCTCCAATATTCATTATTGGGTCTGGTTAACCAAACTCGCAGGATTATTTTCATTTGGAATGCGTATTTGGAGCTTGAGATCTTCAAATTCAAGTAGATTGGTTGTTGCACGGATATTGGTTGGAGGCCAGAAAACTCTTGATGGTTCAAGGGAGAGTTCTATCGGATCTTCCTTTAAATCCTTTCTCTTACTAAGTAGAACAGATAGGTTGAGGGTTTACGAAGGCTAAAGGAATGATTGAAGACAAATATCGAATAATTTGGGTAGGATGGGGTCCGGGCACAATTTGAATGTATAGGGTTCAAATGCTGGGGCACTTTATTATACTACTATGGCTTTGAGTAATCAGCCACACAGAGGATGCGAGAGAATAGAGGGCCTTCGATTAAAATTGGTATTGGCCACTGATGAGAACCTCATCATGAGTCCTAAACTAGCACCATTTAACCCTGATTTGCAGGAAAAAGCTCCTACATAACCTTAGAAAGGCTTGGCTCAAAGAGATTCTGAGTTTGCAAAGAAAACATAAACTGAGGGGTAAAAATGCAATTTCACCAATCCAATCTGAAAACAGGGTAACTCAGGATCCAAACATAGGTCAAAACGACTTAATAAGAAGGAAAGTGGGATGATCTGATCCAATAAGGGCTACAGCAATTCCAAGGAACTAAATGATAATCTGTAACCCTGAAACAAACCCACTTCAATTCATGAGGTTCGAGGCAAAGTAAAAATAGAATAAACCCTCTAAAATTCATAGAAAAATAATCTCTAGGGTTTATGACTTTCAATTTGGCATTAGGAACCCATTTTGACCTACATTGAGAACCATGCCCAATTAACAACTTAATTTGGGTTTTCACGTAAATTGACCAGTCAAACAAGGTTTAATCTAGAAATAAAATTCACCATCAGAATCCTTAGGTCCTAATTAGTCATGTATAAAAACTTGGGCCTAAGAAGAAACCTTCTTAACCAACTTTACACTTTGGTCCTCATATATTTACTTTTTGGCCCTCAACTTTTGAACCCTCACATTTTGGCCCCTAACTCTCCTTCGTTCTTTGCGTTTAGGTCCCTCCTGCAAAACCTGAGCAACGCCATGCTCCGGTGACCTTGCGCGGAGCATGGCGCCGCGCAGGGTGAGGGAGGGGCCCTGGCAAGTCAATGGGGGGTACCCTTCGTCGTCAGCCACCGCAGGGACACCCCCCTGAGCGCTGCACCCACCCATACCGGCCGTGCGAACGCACGGACGGTATGGGTCTCCACTTCCGGCGTCCTCCGGCGAGGGAGACACGTCGTCTCCCTCCGCCCTCCTCTCTGGTTTTGCCCCTATAAATACCCCCGTCGGTCCGCCGTTCTTCGCAACTCGGATCTGACGGAGACACCCCCTCAATTCCTCCCTTCCCACTCCGACAGACGCCCCCTTGCTCCGGCGGCCTCTCCTCCTCCTCCTCGTCGCCCTGCCGCACTACCAGCAGTAGGGTTACCTTTCCTCGATCTTTCCGCGTCACGCCACACCCAGCTGGCGCCTCTCCGGCCCTCTCCTCGCCGCCGCCCTTTCCTCTGGGCAATTTCTTCTCCGGCGACAGTCGATACGACTATCGCATGCGCCAACCCCTCCTCGTCCAGCTTAGTAGGTAAAACTTCTCCTCTTTCTTTTCCATATTGAAAGCCCTTACTGTCGCCACCGATTTCCCACCGATCACCCTCACCTTCTCCACCTCTGGCCAAACTCCGGCGACCCGCTCCCATCACTCCAGCACCCCACACGGCTCGCCGACCTGTGCATAACCTCCGCCTCCTCACCCTGATCCTCTTCCGCCCCTCCGCTTCCCACCAAACGCCCTCTGCAGATCCACCGAACACACCCACTTCTCCGCCTGCAGTTTGACCTAGGGCGACCCTTTTGCTCCACCACGCCCACTGTAGACCCTCCGACCACCTTCGCCGTGCCACGGCGAAGGTTCTTCACATATCTGATTAGGCCGAGAGGCCGTGCTTCTGTGAACAGGTGTTGCGCCCGCCATCGCCATTGCTGAGCAGCGAAGCTCCTTCGACCTGCTGCTCCAGACACACCACGCCCAGGTCAGACTCCCAGGCTTCGCGGGGTAGCTTCGCGAAGTGTCAGGCTGCAGTTCAGGCGAAGCCCTCGCCCGAAGCCCTCGCGCGAAGTTCGGCTGCCGCTGCTTCCTCTGCGCAGGCACTCACATTGGGGTGGGACATTTAGTCCCACCTCGGAAGGCTTCGAAGAGGAGCGCCGATATAAGTTGAAAAAGTGCTGTAGGCTTATCGCCTCAGCACACGGGGTGAGGTCCCTCTCACACCGCTTCACCCGGCCCGTCCGCGAGGTCATCACGCGGATCCGGCCGACCCGACTTGACTGGCACTCCTCGCCCACCACCTCACGCCGGTGGGCCTGGACCCAGGCTTGACTCGTACCCGATTACCCGGTTGCTCTGGGAGAGCCTTCCGAAGAGTGAATACTGAGAGAGAGAGACGCGGGGGGGGGGGGGGGGGGGGAAGGGTAGAGTAGGTTTTTGCCCTCTGATGCTGAACTCTTGAGCGTGTAGGCACAGGTGAAGAAGAAGGACTGCGGAAGAAGAACTGAAGCGACACTGTAGCATCCGCGGGTTAAGTCGTCTGATTGGAAAATCAGACGACGTCCTGAAGACAGGTGAAGACAAAAAATGAGAAGAAGAAAAGAAGAAGCAGGACCGCGGCAAAGAAGAGGAAAGACAAGAAAGAAGAAAAGAAGAAGAAGAAGATCTGAAGAAAAAGAAAGAAAGGAGCAGCCAAGTGAAGAAACAGAAAGCAGCAGAAGAAGAGAAGCAAGAAGCAAGAAAAGAAGAAGAAGAAGAACAGGAAGAACAAAAGCCAAAGAGGAGAGAAGACAAAGAAGAAGAAAGAAGAGAAGAAGAAGAAGAAGCCAAACTTTCATCTCTCTCTCTCTCTCTCTTTATTTTTGTAATAGAACATGTATATCTCTAGAATACGACTTGCTCCCTGAGTTCGACCTCGGGAGAATTGTTATTCCTGAGTAAAAAAAAAAAAATATTTGAAATGATGGCAGTAACTAGTTATACTACAACGCTATAGCAAAAGCTAGTCATAGTCCTCTCGCCACTGTTTCATTTTTGGCGCCGTTGCTGGGGAGCAACGGCTATTCTAGAGGTAGACATTTCTGTTTCTTTTTAGTTCTAATAATCTCCTCTCTTTTGTGCAGCTACAGGAAACCAAGAAGACAAGCAACCGCATAACAACCACTCCGAGGACAGGTAATTTTTTCCTCTCGCTATTAACCCCTAAACTCTAAAGAGGAAGAAAAGAAAAGAACAAGCAATATAGGGCTAACCTGTCTTCTATACTTAGTAAACCATAAGAAGTTGCATGTTTTCAACCCATTATTCCTGCACACTATTAAGGGTATTTAGGGGCTAACACATTCTTGCTTGAGCCCTAATTACCCACCAAAGAACTAACTGGACCAAGTAGAGCCAACATAAGATTCAACATTAGGGTTTTAGAGACACACTACTTAAATCAATAATGGAGAAAATCCAAAAGAAGTGTGCCTAAACCATTGATTGAACACACTTATTCAGAGAAACCCTAAACAATTGGCTCTCTAAACACCTGAACCCAAAAAGAAAGGACCCAAAAGCTCTCAAAGGAACAAGAGGTAAAGTTGACCCCTTGGGTCGACCAACCTTAAAATTAGGTCACTTTCTCACTCAAAATACCTAAGAGTTCAAGTGTAACTTTAAGCACCCTGATCTTAAACTAAAATTGGTAGACTTAAGAGGTCAAGATCCCCATTCTGGTCTACCTGGAATCACAGTGACAAGAGAGGTCGGGTGGGGGAAACCCTGTAACCCGTGGGGACGCTCTACCGTGTAGGGGTCTTCGCGGGACTCACCCTCTCTGGCTGCCCAGGTAATTCTCAGGTGGACGATCTTTCTGATCAAGGGGTCCATCTACCCTGCACCTCTATAGTCACCCAACACATTTTTGGGTGTCTCGATTGGGTCCAGCACCTTCTAACCTCTTCCACTCCAACAGTGCATGAACGGTAGGAGATCCTTAAGACCACCCTTAAGATCTCCTTTAAAATTTCACTCTTGTCAAGGCCCAGCCTTGACTCCCGTGTTTGAGCAGCAACCTAACCCCATCATTCTCTCTTCCGATTCCGAATCAAACTCTTCTTCTATCATGGCTCAGCCAGTTGAGGAAGAAAACAATCTGGAGCACCAGCTCCAGCGACTCAACGACCTCTTCCAAAACTTTGTGCACCCACCGCAACGTCCCATGATGCGGGACCATTATAATCCTGCCGCGGTAGCCATCGAGTCTCGAGTCAGAATCCCGACTGGGGGACCTGACTCTGAATTAAAGCCTAATATGATTCACGCTATACTTAAATTCCATGGGCTTAATTCTAAAGATCCCTTCCAGCACATCAAACAGCTAAAGCATCTGGCCCAAACTTTCGGGTCAGACGCACAAAATCGGGATATTCTTCTCATGAAGATGTTCTCCTTTTCTCTTATGGACAAGGCCGCCCATTGGTATCAAACTCAGACCCGGCCGATCAACAATTGGGAAGAACTTCAGTCCGAGTTCCTGAAAAAATTCTTCCCTGTTGGACGGACCAACGCCTTGCGCCATCAGATTACACATTTCACCCAGCAAACAGGGGAACCTCTCCATGAGGCATGGGATCGTTTTCAGGATCTCATGAGAAAGTGCCCCCATCACGGAGTTCCTAAATGGGAACAGGTCCAATCTTTTTACCAGGAACTCCGTGAGGACATCCGTCTTTTCGTCAATGCAACTTGCGGAGGAAATATCATGGGTCAACATGAAGACACCGTGTGGGAGATTCTCGAAAACATGTGCGAGAACTCTAGCAACAATGACTCCATGGGATTATTTGACAGGACGAATACCCGCGCAGCGACGAATCTCAGGGGAGCACACGAGATGCAGGGCCTGTCCGCATCAGTCGACTTGGAGTTAATGGCCAGTCGGTTGGACAAGGTCTCGATTATCGAAAAGAAGGTGGATGAGCTGACTCAGCATCTGCAGCGAGCCACCTCTGCGCATAACCCTTTCGCACAACCTCCTTCCACAAGGGAAACTGTGCAAAGCATTCTCCATCGATCTTCTCCTAGGATGGACCCATCATCCGAATCTTTGCCCGGAGGTCCTTCTGATTCCTTCTACACCTGCCAGGGGAATTCCATTCCCTCTTTCTCTAACCCTCTGGAGGTTCCTCAGACCTGCGAGGACCTCAACGCCATCCAGAACGACCCGTTCTCCAACACCTATAATCCTGGATGGCGAAACCATCCTAACTTTCAGTTGGCGGGAAATTCCCAAACCCAAAGACCATCCTTCCAACCCCGCCCATAACCTCCTCGTCCTTACCAGCCGCCTCAGCCTCGGCCCAACCCTACTTACCCATCTGGGCCAAATCAAGATCAAATGTCCCTTATCCTTGAGACCCTGGCTGACATTCAAAGAACGAATGCGGCTATCCAAAAACAACATAAGGACGAACTTACAGAGGTCCAAAACCAACTGACCCAGTTGGCAAACTCTCGCCAGCCAGGTACTCTTCCTTCCCAACCTCTGCCTAATCCTAACAACGTGCCAACCCAGCGGCGCGTTATGAACCCAAGCCCGGACCATGCCCATATGATTTATCAGGCCCCCTCTGTTCCTTCACCCGACGGGAGAGAGGCCTCCACTTCCTTTGCAGGTTACCAGCAGCAAGCTATCTTACCCAATCCCAACCAAAACCAGGCAGGACTTAATTCCGTAACAACCCGTAGTGGTAAGAAAACCCAAGACCCACCTCATCCGAACCACTCCAAGCCCGGTAGTGATCCCAAGCCTAGGACAGTAATCCAGGATGTCCCCACCCCTATCCTAGAAGAACCAACCAAGATCCCGTTTCTCGAGGCCTTGACCAAAGGAAAGAAGACCACCAAGCCCGTGGCACCTGAGGAGGACCTGGTCAAGCTCTTTGAGCAGGTCCACATAAACATCCCCTTGATGGATGCAATCCGCCACGTACCAGCTTACGCACGATTTTTAAAGAATGTGTGTATACCCCAGCGTAAGCCGCGAACCAAGGGTGGGAGCCTAATTGTTCTGTCAGAGCAAGCCAGCTCTGTAATCATCAGTAAACTCCCACCCAAGGCAAAAGATCCTGGTACTCCCCTGATTTCCTGCAAGATAGGTGATACCCAATTTGACAGAGCTTTGCTAGACTTAGGTGCATCCATAAACCTGATACCCACATCCTTACTTGACCATCTAGAAGAATCTGAGCTAAAATCAACCGAGGTGACATTACAATTAGCAGATCGATCTATAAAGTCACCAAAAGGGATTCTCGAGGATGTTATCGTAAGAGTGCGGGATTTTTATTTCCCAGTGGACTTTATAGTCTTAGATATGGATGCGCCTAAAAACCCTAGGGATACACCAATCATTCTAGGGAGACCTTTCTTGGCTACTGCTAGAGCCAACATCAGCTGTGAGGAGGGCCAAATAGAGCTTAAATTTGGAGATCAAACCTTAAAAATTGATATATTTAAGGCCCAACAAGGAATTAATTGCGGTGTCATCGAACAGATTTGTGACGTTAGGATTTTGGTTGATGAATCACACTCGATTATGCCTCATCAACCACAGAAGGATCTTGACCCGCAAACGGAGGAGTTGAATCCAGATAGAAACAACCCAGTAACTCCTACCCTTGAACCTCACATCTACACTGAACCACCAGCTGCTGCTGATAATCCTATCCTCGAGTTAAAGCCTCTTCCTGCTCACTTGAAATACATCTTTTTGGGTTCCAATCAGACCCTCCCTGTGATTATCAATTCCAACCTCAATCCCGAACAGGAATCCCGTCTGAGTGCTGTCCTCCAGCAACATCGCAGAGCCATCGGGTGGACTCTCGATGATTTGACTGGAATAAGCCCCTCTTATTGTACTCATCATATCTATTCAGAAGAGGGCGCACGACCTTCTCGTGAAATGCAGAGACGTTTAAACCCTAATCTGCAGGAGGTCGTGAAAAAGGAGATCATCAAGTGGTTAGATGCCGGAATCATCTACCCGATCTCCGATAGTCGTTGGGTGAGCCCAATTCAGGTTGTGCCTAAGAAGGCAGGACTCACCACCATAACGACTGAAATCGGAGAAATCATTCCTACCCGATTAGCCAATGCGTGGAGAGTCTGTATAGATTACCGCCGACTCAATTCCTCCACGAAGAAGGATCATTTCCCACTACCCTTCAGTGATCAAATTCTCGAGAAACTAGCGGGAAATAGGTTCTTCTGCTTTCTTGACGGGTACTTCGGTTATAACCAGGTGGCAATCCATCCTGAGGACCAAGAAAAGACCACGTTCACCTGCCCCTTCGGAACGTACGCTTTCCGAAGGATGCCTTTCGGTCTTTGCAATGCGCCTGCTACCTTTCAGCGGTGCATGCTTGCCATATTCTCAGATATGGTAGGTGATTTCCTGGAAGTCTTCATGGATGACTTTTCAGTCTTTGGAGAATCTTTTGATGATTGCCTCCAACACTAGGTCCAGATACTCAGGCGATGCATTGAGGTGAACTTGGTTCTTTCCTGGGAAAAGAGCCATTTCATGGTGCCTGAGGGAATTGTCCTGGGACATCTAATTTCAGAAAAAGGCATCCAGGTGGATCGAGCTAAGGTTGATCTGATATCTCACCTTCCTATGCCTGACTCAATCAGGGACATCCGTTCTTTTTTAGGGCACGTCGGTTTTTACCGCCGTTTCATTCCAGATTTCTCGAAAATCGCGCCCCCCTTGACTTCTCTTTTCTCTAAGGATGTACCCTTTGAAATCTCCAAGGAATGCACGCTAGCCTTTGAAAATCTGCGTGACCGAGTCACCCAGGCACCTATCCAACAATCCCCTGATTGGTCTCAACCCTTTGAGATCATGTGCGATGCATCTGATTTCGCTGTAGGAGCGGTCCTGGGGCAGAAAGCTGACGGGAAACCCGTGGTCATCTACTACGCTAGCAAGACACTTGATGAGGCCCAGCGTAACTATACGGTTACGGAAAAAGAGCTGCTAGCCGTAGTATTTGCCCATGAAAAATTCCGATCATATCTTCTAGGTTCCCATGTCATCATTTACTCGGATCACACGGCTGTAAGGCATCTCCTTGCCAAGAAGGACGCGAAGCCCCGACTAATCCGTTGGATCTTACTGTTGCAAGAATTCGATCTTGAGATTCGCGACAAGGCGGGAAGGCAGAATGTGGTAGCCGACCATCTGTCCCGTCTTTCTTCTGAGATATCGACCCTTCCGGACCCATCACGGAACATTTTCCTGATGAGCACCTGCTTTCTGTTGGTACTAAACTTCCATGGTTTGCTGATATAGTAAACTACTTGGCATCTCATCAGACACCGTCTGATTGGCCGAAGGCCAAGAAAGACAAATTGCGTTCTGATTCCAAGTATTACATTTGGGAAGACCCATACCTTTTCCGCATAGGTGCTGATCAAATTATTCGGAGATGCGTCCCGGAAGAGGAAATCAGTAATATCCTATCTTTCTGCCATGACCAGGCATGCGGTGGCCATTTCTCAGGGCATAAAACCGCATCCAAAGTCCTCCAGTGTGGCTTCTACTGGCCTACACTTTTCAAAGACGCATACAGTCACTGCAAGGCATGCAGTCGTTGCCAGACTTTGGGCAACATGAACCATCGCGACATGATGCCTTTGCAGCCGATTCTCGTATGCGAAATCTTCGATGTATGGGGGATTGATTTTATGGGCCCCTTTCCTGTTTCGGATGGTTTCGAGTACATTCTGCTTACGGTGGACTACGTGTCCAAATGGATCGAAGCCATACCGACCCGAACCTGCAATCACAAGATTGTTCTTAAGTTCATACATCAAAACATTTTCTCAAGGTTCGAGATTCCCCGTGCTATAATCTCTGATGGGGGGACCCATTTTACAAATGCTCAGTTTAGGTCACCGATGGCCAAATTTGGGGTGTCTCACCGAATCTCTACTCCTTACCACCCCCAAACAAATGGCCTAGCTGAGCTGTCAAATCGGGAGATCAAGAAAATCCTGCAAGTCACTGTTCGGCCTGATAGGAAGGACTGGTCGTCCCGACCTCCGGAAGCATTGTGGGCCTATAGGACCGCCCACAAGACCCAATTGGGCATGTCTCCCTTTAGACTGGTGTACGGAAAGGCATGTCACCTTCCCGTAGAACTGGAGCATAAAGCCTATTGGGCAGTACGGAACTGTAATCTAGATCTTTCCAAGGCTGGAACCCACAGAAAACTCCAAATCAGCGAGATCGATGAATTACGCCTGGACGCGTACGAAAACTCGCGAATCTACAAGGAGCGGGTTAAAGCCTTCCACGACAAGCATATCTCGAGGAAGATCTTTCATCCTGGTCAAAAGGTCCTACTCTTTGATGCCCGACTCAAACTTTTCCCGGGGAAACTGAGGTCCAAGTGGGTCGGACCGTATTTAGTCCGACAAGTTTTTGGAAATGGAGCAATTGAAATCAGTCCACTCAGCCATGATTCCAAACCTTTCATCGTGAACGGTCAGAGACTCAAACCGTTCATTGAAATGACTTCTACTGATTCGGCTGAATCATCCCTCATCCTCCATTCCCCTTGAGCTTACTGCGCCTGGCCAATGGCATAAAACTCAGCGCTTAACGGGAGGCAGCCCGTCATTTCTTGAAAATCTAAAACCTTTTTCTGACACCATTGTGCACTTAAGGTTCACCCTTCAAGACAGCCGACTCCACCTCAGATGCTTGCATCTGAGATTAGAAATCGTCCGCAAAATTCATCCCGACCCATTCACTCACAAAAACAACTGTCTTAAGGAATGAACTAAGTAAATAAAAACCCCTAAAATCACAATGAGGACATTGCAAACCTTAGGCATGGGGGGGTATGAAAGTGCAAAACGTGTAAGAAAAGGTTTCAAACAAAAAATTAACATATGCCAAAAACACCATAAAAATTACAATTTTTTCGAAAAAATAAGAGAATAAGAGGAGAAAGGAAATTTTGGGATGTGGGAGGAGAAAAGAAAGGATAAAAGGAGCACAAATATGAAAGAAAAAGTGATAGTCATTAGTAAGGAACTAAGGAATTGACCTAAGTTCTAGACCTCATTCATAAAAAAAAAAATTTTTTTTTTTAAAAGTGCACAATAAGATTAGTAAGAACGCAAACCTTAGGCATTCTTGATAGACTCTTAGTACCCATTAAGATCTAGACAATCCTCAAGAGGTTGAGGAAAATGAAAAGCTTAAGTACTAGGTCGAAGGCTTAGGGAGTATTTGACCTTGCTAACTAACTTCTGGTTTACGGGACTCAGTAACCTAAGCACCCCAACCCCACACACTGCCTGGTTCAGTAAGCATAAAAAAATCAAAATCACGCAAAATCGTCATTCTGAAAAGTACACCTAGAATAGGAGCGGCCGATCAACACAAGTTGATTTGGACGAGTTCCCACCGCAGAGAGGCGGGAAATCCCCTCAAAGATGCGTAACAAAATATCATCTCCTCGGTGCTTGTCTCTTAGGATATTCACATATCCTACTGGGGGCATGTAAGCACCCTGCTGGTTCAGATTCCATGGATGGCATTATCACGAAGTGTCAACTGCCAGGGTCTGAACGCGGCCACGAAACACCATGGATGGGATTATCTCGAAATCTCAATAGCCAGGGTTCTGGGGGTTGCCATGGGCGGTGCTATCTCGAAGCATCGATCGCCAGGAACCCTTGAGGATTGATGATGGGAGCAATGAATCTGATACAGACCGTGTTGAGAAGCCAATCCTAGGCTAGAACTAAAAAGAAAAAGAGAGAGAAAACTCTCCAAACAGAAAAACTTTCTATCTCTCTCTTATAAAACGCACTGCGAACTGAACCAGGGCTAAAATCATTTCAAGCACGGGTGCTTTAATTACAAAGTCCAATAAACCTTTGGTTAGTTCTTGTGGGTCTTAAAAACCTTTGCTAAGGACTGAGGCTGAGGCTAGACAGATTTGGATCTTGATTGGTACTAGAGTACCTTTTAAGCCTATGGTCAGCATTCTAACCTAATCTAGGTTCAAAAGAAAAGGCACTTACCTGAAGTTGTTAAGAATATCATGGTCTAGAACAAAGGTTAAAACCTTAAGTTTTTGCTAAAGGACTAGCAAAAGCTAGGCATGGGGGTATGATGAGAACCTCATCATGAGCCCTAAACTAGCACCATTTAACCCTGATTTGCAGGAAAAAGCTCCTACATAACCTTAGAAAGGCTTGGCTCAGAGAGATTCTGAGTTTGCAAAGAAAACATAAACTGAGGGGTAAAAATGCAATTTCACCAATCCAATCTGAAAACAGGGTAACTTAGGGTCCAAACATAGGTCAAAATGACCTAATAAGAAGGAAAGTGGGATGATCTGATCCAATAAGGGCTACAGCAATTCCAAGGAACTAAATGATAATCTGTAACCCAAAAACAAACCCACTTCAATTCACGAGGTTCGAGGCAAAGTAAAAATAGAATAAGCCCTCTAAAATTCATAGAAAAATAATCTCTAGGGTTTAGGAGTTTCAATTTGGCCTTAGGAACCCATTTTGACCTACATTGAGAACCATGCCCAATTAACAACTTAATTTGGGTTTTCACGTAAATTGATCGGTCAAACAAGGTTTAATATAGAAATAAAATTTACCATCAGAATCCTTAGGTCCTAATTAGTCATGTATAAAAACTTGGGCCTAAGAAGAAACCTTCTTGACCAACTTTACACTTTGGTCCTCATATATTTACCTTTTGGCCCTCAACTTTTGAACCCTCACATTTTGACCCCTAACTCTCCTTCGTTCTTTGCGTTTAGGTCCCTCCTGCAAAACCTGAGCAGCGCCATGCTCCGGCGACCTTGCGCGGAGCATGGCGCCGCGCAGGGTGAGGGAGGGGCCCTGGCAAGTCAATGGGGGGTACCCTTCGTCGTCAGCCACCGCAGGGACACCCCCCTGAGCGCTCCACCCACCCATACCGGCCGTGCGAATGCACGGACGGTATGGGTCTCCACTTCCGGCGTCCTCCGGCGAGGGAGACACGTCGTCTCCCTCCGCCCTCCTCTCTGGTTTTGCCCCTATAAATACCCCCGTCGGTCCGCCGTTCTTCGCAACTCGGATCTGACGGAGACACCCCCTCAATTCCTCCCTTCCCACTCCGACAGACGCCCCCTTGCTCCGGCGGCCTCTCCTCCTCCTCCTCGTCGCCCTGCCGCACTACCAGTAGCAGGGTTACCTTCCCTCGATCTTTCCACGTCACGCCACACCCAGCTGGCACCTCTCCGGCCCTCTCCTCGCCGCCGCCCTTTCCTCTGGGCAATTTCTTCTCCGGCGACAGTCGATACGACTGTCGCCTGCGCCAACCCCTCCTCGTCCAGCTTAGTAGGTAAAACTTCTCTTTCTCCCCTCTTTCTTTTCCATACTGAAAGCCCTTATGTCGCCACCGATTTCCCACCGATCACCCTCACCTTCTCCACCTCCGGCCAAACTCCAGCAACCCGCTCCCATCACTCCAGCACCCCACACGGCTCGCCGACCTGTGCATAACCTCCGCCTCCTCACCCTGATCCTCTTCCGCCCCTCCGCTTCCCACCAAACGCCCTCTGCAGATCCACCGAACACACCCACTTCTCCACCCGCAGTTTGACCTAGGGCGACTCTTTTGCTCCACCACGCCCACTGTAGACCCTCCGACCACCTTCGCCGTGCCACGGCGAAGGTTCTCCGCATATCTGATTAGGCCGAGAGGCCGTGCTTCTGTGAACAGGTGTTGCGCCCGCCATCGCCATTGCTGAGCAGCGAAGCTCCTTCGACCTGCTGCTCTAGGCACACCACGCCCAGGTCAGACTCCCAGGCTTTGCGGGGTAGCTTCGCGAAGTGTCAGGCTGCAGTTCGGGCGAAGCCCTCGCCCGAAGCCCTTGCCCGAAGTTCGGCTGTCGCTGCTTCCTCTGCGCAGGCACTCACATTGGGGTGGGACATTTAGTCCCACCTCGAAAGGCTTCGAAGAGGAGCGCCGATATAAGTTGAAAAAGTGCTGTAGGCTTATCGCCTCAGCACACGGGGTGAGGTCCCTCTCACATCGCTTCACCCGGCCCGTCCGTGAGCTCATCACGCGGATCCGGCCGACCCGACCCGACTTGACTGGCACTCCTCGCCCACCACCGCGCGCCGGTGGGCCTAGACCCGGGCTTGACTCGTACCCGATTACCCGGTTGCTCTAGGAGAGCCTTCCGAAGAGTGAATACTGAGAGAGAGAGACACGGGGGGGGAAGGGTAGAGTAGGTTTTTGCCCTCTGATGCTGAACTCTTGAGCGTGCAGGCACAGGTGAAGAAGAAGGACTGCGGAAGAAGAACTGAAGCGACACTGTAGCATCCGCGGGTTAAGTCGTCTGATTGGAAAATCAGACGACGTCCTGAAGACAGGTGAAGACAAAAAAAGAGAAGAAGTAAAGAAACAGGACCGCGGCAAAGAAGAGGAAAGACAAGAAAGAAGAAAAGAAGAAGAAGAAGAAGATCTGAAGAAAAAGAAAGAAAGGAGCAGCCAAGTGAAGAAACAGAAAGCAGAAGAAGAAGAGAAGCAAGAAGCAAGAAAAGAAGAAGAAGAAGAACAGGAAGAACAAAAGCCAAAGAGGAGAGAAGACAAAGAAGAAGAAAGAAGAGAAGAAGAAGAAGCCAAACTTTCATCTCTCTCTCTCTCTCTCTCTTTATTTTTGTAATAGAACATGTATATCTCTAGAATACGACTTGCTCCCTGAGTTCGACTTCGGGAGAATTGTTATTCCTGAGTAAAAAAATATATATATATTTGAAATGATGGCAGTAACTAGCTATACTACAACTCTATAGCGGACTATGACTAGCTTTTGCTATAGCGTTGTAGTATAGTTAGTTACTGCCATCATTTCAAATATATATATATATATTTTTTTTACTCAGGAATAACAATTCTCCCGAGGTCGAACTCAGGGAGCAAGTCGTATTCTAGAGATATACATGTTCTATTACAAAAATAAAGAGAGAGAGAGAGAGATGAAAGTTTGGCTTCTTCTTCTTCTCTTCTTTCTTCTTCTTTGTCTTCTCTCCTCTTTAGCTTTTGTTCTTCCTGTTCTTCTTCTTCTTTTCTTGCTTCTTGCTTCTCTTCTTCTTCTGCTTTCTGTTTCTTCACTTGGCTGCTCCTTTCTTTCTTTTTCTTCAGATCTTCTTCTTCTTCTTCTTTTCTTCTTTCTTGTCTTTCCTCTTCTTTGCCGCGGTCCTGTTTCTTTTCTTCTTCTCTTTTTTTGTCTTCACCTATCTTCAGGACGTCGTCTGATTTTCCAATCAGACGACTTAACCCGCGGATGCTACAGTGTTGCTTCAGTTCTTCTTCCGCAGTCCTTCTTCTTCACCTGTGCCTGCACGCTCAAGAGTTCAGCATCAGAGGGCAAAAACCTACTCTACCCTTCCCCTTCGCGTCTCTCTCTCTCAGTATTCACTCTTCGGAAGGCTCTCCCAGAGCAACCGGGTAATCGGGTACGAGTCAAGCCCAGGTCCAGGCCCACCGACGTGCGGTGGTGGGCGAGGAGTGCCAGTCAAGTCAGGTCGGGTCGGTCGGATCCGCGTGATGAGCTCGCGGACGGGCCGGGTGAAGCGGTGTGAGAGGGACCTCACCCCGTGTGCTGAGGCGATAAGCCTACAACACTTTTTCAACTTATATCGGCGCTCCTCTTCGAAGCCTTCCGAGGTGGGACTAAATGTCCCACCCCAATGTGAGTGCCTGCGCAGAGGAAGCAGCGGCAGCCGAACTTCGGGCGAGGGCTTCGGGCGAGGGCTTCGCCCGAACTGCAGCCTGACACTTCGCGAAGCTACCCCGCGAAGCCTGGGAGTCTGACCTGGGTGTGGTGTGCCTGGAGCAGCAGGTCGAAGGAGCTTCGCTGCTCAGCAATGGCGATGGCGGGCGCAACACCTGTTCACAGAAGCACGGCCTCTCGGCCTAATCAGATATGCGGAGAACCTTCGCCGTGGCACGGCGAAGGTGGTCGGAGGGTCTACAGTGGGCGTGGTGGAGCAAAAGAGTCACCCTAGGTCAAACTGCGGGCGGAGAAGTGGGTGTGTTCGGTGGATCTGCAGAGGGCGTTTGGTGGGAAGCGGAGGGGCGGAAGAGGATCAGGGTGAGGAGGCGGAGGTTATGCACAGGTCGGCGAGCCGTGTGGGGTGCTGGAGTGATGGGAGCGGGTCGCCGGAGTTTGGCCGGAGGTGGAGAAGGTGAGGGTGATCGGTGGGAAATCGGTGGCGACAGTAAGGGCTTTCAGTATGGAAAAGAAAGAGGGGAGAAAGAGGAGAAGTTTTACCTACTAAGCTGGACGAGGAGGGGTTGGCGCAGGCGACAGTCGTATCGACTGTCGCCGGAGAAGAAATTGCCCAGAGGAAAGGGCGGCGGCGAGGAGAGGGCCGGAGAGGTGCCAGCTGGGTGTGGCGTGACGCGGAAAGATCGAGGGAAGGTAACCCTGCTGCTGGTAGTGCGGCAGGGCGACGAGGAGGAGGAGG
The DNA here is from genome assembly GCA_037157565.1 of Thalassia testudinum. Lineage (NCBI taxonomy): Eukaryota > Viridiplantae > Streptophyta > Magnoliopsida > Alismatales > Hydrocharitaceae > Thalassia > Thalassia testudinum. The sequence goes on from JAZHRO010000076.1 coordinate 93,906, forward strand.
AGAGGCCGCCGGAGCAAGGGGGCGTCTGTCGGAGTGGGAAGGGAGGAATTGAGGGGGTGTCTCCGTCAGATCCGAGCTGCGAAGAACGGCGGACCGACGGGGGTATTTATAGGGGCAAAACTAGAGAGGAGGGCGGAGGGAGACGACGTGTCTCCCTCGCCGGAGGACGCCGGAAGTGGAGACCCATACCGTCCGTGCGTTCGCACGGCCGGTATGGGTGGGTGCAGCGCTCAGGGGGGTGTCCCTGCGGTGGCTGACGACGAAGGGTACCCCCTATTGACTTGCCAGGGCCCCTCCCTCACCCTGCGCGGCGCCATGCTCCGCGCAAGGTCGCCGGAGCATGGCGCTGCTCAGGTTTTGCAGGAGGGACCTAAACGCAAAGAACGAAGGAGAGTTAGGGGCCAAAATGTGAGGGTTCAAAAGTTGAGGGCCAAAAAGTAAATATATGAGGACCAAAGTGTAAAGTTGGTCAAGAAGGTTTCTTCTTAGGCCCAAGTTTTTATACATGACTAATTAGGACCTAAGGATTCTGATGGTGAATTTTATTTCTAGATTAAACCTTGTTTGACCGATCAATTTACGTGAAAACCCAAATTAAGTTGTTAATTGGGCATGGTTCTCAATGTAGGTCAAAATGGATTCCTAAGGCCAAATTGAAAGTCCTAAACCCTAGAGATTATTTTTATATGAATTTTAGAGGGTTTATTCTATTTTTACTTTGCCTCGAACCTCGTGAATTGAAGTAGATTTGTTTTAGGGTTACAGATTATCATTTAGTTCCTTGGAATTGCTGTAGCCCTTATTGGATCAGATCATCCCACTTTCCTTCTTGTTAGGTCATTTTGACCTATGTTTGGATCCTGAGTTACCCTGTTTTCAGATTGGATTGGTGAAATTGCATTTTTACCCCTCAGTTTATGTTTTCTTTGCAAACTCAGAATCTCTCTGAGCCAAGCCTTTCTAAGGTTATGTAGGAGCTTTTTCCTGTAAATCAGGGTTAAATGGTGCTAGTTTAGGGCTCATGATGAGGTTCTCATCAGCCACCAAGGAATTGGAGTTGAAGGCCACTAAAAAGAATAAAAATGAATAAGATAATTAATTTAGGTAACATTTGTTTTGATGGTTTGAATTTGAGGGATTAATTTTAAAAATAATGGGATTTTAGGATAAACATAATATTGTGAAGTTTTTTGTGTTTGGATTAAATATGGGTTAAATTATGAGATGTTTAGGAGGATAGGTATGGATATTTTCTCACACAATCCTAAAATAAGTTCATCTTACTTTCCTTCTTAGAATTGGATAATCCCAAGATTAAATACTTTATCCTGGGATCATTATAACCCAATCCAAACGTAACATAAATGTTTCAATCACTACAAATAAACATTATATTAGGGTGTCTAAAACTTAGAGCTAATGGCAAAAAAAAGTGTAATCAATTTTGATAAGTGACATAACTGGTTACTCCATGAGAATTGCAAGGTTGGGAATTGTAAATGGTAGAAAACAATTATTAAGATAGAACCTCCAACGCCAAAGCCAACTCTAGCCTGTGGTAGTTTATGGCTGCGCTGTTAAGATGAGTTTGAGAATCCATTGAAAAGAGGGTTGGATATAGAGCTTGGCATGAACATGCTTAGACACGCAACTCATGGTAACGAGGAGATTGACAAATGTGAGATCTACATCGTGTCTTATTAAATCATGCATAGGGATGCAATTCTCTTTCTTGATCAAGTATGGACTTGACACCTTTGATAAAGTATGCAGCCATCCAAACTATTTATCTTGCTTTTAATGCATGCCCTTTGAGGGAGACAACCTTCTCATTACGTTTGCTAGTTATTGGTTAAGGGTGTTAGGATAAATGGAAGTAGAGATTTTATAGATCTGTTAGTATGATCATACTTGGACTAATCACTTAGGGTTCTTATCATCTATGGTACACTATAGATCCTTTATTAAGTTCATCATTATGAAAGGAGGTTATGAATTATAAGATGGGCCATGGAGCCATGACTAGCACAAATAGTCTTTTAAGTATCAAACCTAGATGGTTGAAGCAGGGAGACTTGGGTATAACTAAAGGCCCAAGGATTTTTTTTGAGGTGTTATTGTGATGTGTTGTTGATGCATAAGTATGAGACAAAGTAAGAGACTGTATTCTACACCAAGTTGTTGATCATTATTGAATTAGAAAATTGGATTATGGAATACACCTAGTGAGGTGCAAGATTTAGAAGGAAAGAATATGAGATCCTAAAAAGGTCTATATATAAGGAGATAGATGATTAATTGGTTAGATTAGGTAAATGATATTTGATTAAAGGTTCTCAACAAAGAACAAATAGCCAGAGGTTGGCTAGCAATAATGATGCGATTGTATCAAAATGAATGAGACAAGAAATAATGAAGTTGGATAGGCATGAAAATAATGATATAGAAAATACAAGGATAAATTACTTGGATGGGAATTGATAATAAATGATTAATAGATCAAGTAAAAAATAGATAATTGAATCAAGTTCTTATTTTCTTTGTTGGTTCTTGTTGAGCACTTGCTCTTATCTTACTTTTTCATCTATTTTATTCAGGTTTAGATAGATGCTAGAAGAAAAATCACAGGCATTAGCTCTTCTTATATTGATAAGTACATTAATTCCTATTTTTCAATATTATTTATACATTAATGTCATTATTAATTAATAATAGTCTAATGAAGGAATTATAGGTTAAGTAGAAAATTTGTTGCTCTCGATAGTTGGTCTTAATATTAATGCATACTAAGATCATCCACACATCTCACTGTATTGTTTGCTTTCGAAGGTTAAGGAGGAATACTAGGATCTTGATGTAAGGTCCACAAGGATTAAGATTACTTAGGATTTAGGAAAGAGAAGAAAGAGGCACAATTGGTAAGAAAGAAGAGGTTACTCTTCTAAGAGGAATAAAATGGAAAGAGGGAGACATTTGCACATTTGTTGTGATTTATCCCTTGGAACAACCCTATTCTCTTAATCAGGAAGTCTACACTTTTGTGCAAAACATTTTCTATAAGAAGGGGAGGGGGGTTGGTTTAGGACAAATAAATAGTATAAGTGTCAACATTAGTTTGAATCTTCTTTTTAAAAAAATTGGTTTGAAATTTGTCCGTAATGAGAAAAAAAAGGAAGAGTACTGATATAGGGACATTAAAGTATACATAATTTTATATACATTCTATGTGAAATATGATATGACATGTTTTATGTCATGTCATGTTGATGCAATGCTTATATGTACACAATTATGTATACATCTTATGTGGAATATGACATAGCAACATGTCATGTCATATTGACATGATACTTACATGACACTGATTTGTTATGATTGATGTGATCTATTTATACAGGAAAGAGGACATAATACATAACGTGACATATAACATGATGCTGACATGACACATGTGTACACTAAAACTTTTTCTGTGTAAAAGGTCATGAGTTTAAAATCTCATCCCAACTTATTTACCTTCTAAAAAATAAAAGAAAAAATTGCTAGTCACTCTTTTTATCTCATAATATCATATGATGTAACTAAACCTGCTACTTAATGCCCCAGTGAAGACATTAAAATATATCTAAATAGGCTTATCTAAGAGGTTAATATTCCTTATTAAAGATAACAAGGTTATACGTTGAAGTGTGTTATGCATTCGACAGTCGCTCGACCATTGAACGAGCTGCATCGAGCTCTTTCTGAAACCATCCTGCTCTAACTATGGAGTGGATTTTGCAATTCACCCAATTGATCAATTTTATTTATTTTTTAATGTTTCAATTTGGAAAATGTTTGGCACACCATTTAGCCTACCAACTTTTCCACCATCGTCTGAGGTGGCAGTCCAGCTAGTTGAGGTCTTCCCATCATGGTGTTCTTAGGGAGATGTGTTTCGGTGCCCAAACGCTGATGGGACGTTGGATGTGAGACATGTAGGTTGTCATATCGACATGGACCTTTGAAGCTTGCGAGGTTGAGTTTCAATTGTGAGAACCATGAGGGTGTTTTCATCAAGGCCGTACTCTTCTCCCAATCCAGAGGGGGAGGCGTAGTAGAGAAGAAAAAAGAACGAGAGAAGACAAAATGCACCACCACTCTCCTCTTCCGCGCATCCTCCTTCCTCATTGCTTTTGGGGCTCAATCGACGTCCCCCTCCACGACATTCTCAAGCGCAACTTGACCATGATTTGTTGGCGATGATTCCTTAAATTCTTAGGAGTTTAATAGAAATTAATCTACCTATGATTTAGGATGAACCTATATAACATCTTATCTCAACTGAACTTTATACAAGCTGAGTACCGGTACTGGTGGACCAGTATCGATATCTATGATTTACAGTTATGGGTTCCATATTCAATGGGTATCGATACTGATTCCAAGTACTGATGTAAACACATTTACACTACTTAAAATGTCTATTTATGCATGTTCTTAAGCATAGGATTGCATTGCATGCTATAAATATTATATAACATGCATTATCTTGCATTTAGAGTAGTTAGAATAAAATGGAGGTTAATTGTCTCCTTTTATGTGCTTGGATAGGGTAAACTTTTTATCAGGGCCTCGGATCGAAGATCCAATCGTACAAATGTGATCAGGGCGACGATTGAAGTTCAACAACTCCAAGATCGCCCTAATTAGGCATCTGTAGCATCTGATAGTGACCGGGGAACCTTAGAAGATCAAGGGCCAAGATGGTGTAAATCTGCACTTCAAATGACAAATTTGACTGCACCGATGAATTCGGATCGACGATCCCAGCCTAACGACACAAAAATCAAGTCAATCCGACACCCGTGGCACCATCTACAACATCCGGAAGATGGATGGCCAAGATGGCGCCACGTGGCGCCATCTCAGCCGTCCAACCGGCCCCCAACACCGCCTCACCTTCTCTTCTTCAATCAAAGCACCGCTTCTTCGCCGTTGGATCAAGATCCAATGGTTGTGGATGCGGAGCCTTGAATTCGTCCGCGCGACCATCCGCGCTCCGCAGCGCAGTGGGTGAGGGAGTTATCGCGAGCAGCGGACGCAAGTTCAAGTCGCGGCAAGCGAGCGAGCGGTGCGGAATCGCGTGAGCGGGCGAGCGTCAGATCTTGATCGGGCGGTCGTTCGCGCTCAATAGCGTCGACACGCTATCGCATGCTCACGCTTCATGCGGCATCACACGCGGGCGGGCACGCGTTGAGGAGCGGGGGAGGCGCATCTTAAGCCGTCCGATCTCGCGATTGGACGGCTGGGATTTGTTGAACGTGAGGCGAGCGTTAGGCGCGAGCAGACGAGCGGGCCCGCGCGGGTAGCGCCCACTACTCCCACGTTGGGTCTTTAGCGACGGTTTTATCCGTCACTAATGACCCTTTATTTAATGTTTTAAAGATGTAATGTCCAATTTACCTCCACTCCTTACAACTATAAAAGGAGACCCCCTCCACACGAAATTCTCATCCCTTCCTTATCTTCTCTACCTCTCCAAAGCTCAAGAAAAGCTTGTCCCACACCCGGGATGCTTCTCGCGAGATAAAGTCCAATTTTCGTCCCCCTTCGGAAGTGGATACCGCGACGATGACGACGTGCTGTCCCGTTCCCGTTCTTCCGCTTCGTCCTCCTTCGTCCTGCTTCGTCCTCCTTCGTCTAGGCGTCGTCCCGTCTGGCTTGTCCTCCAAGCGACCGTCGAGGAGGATATCTCTCTCCCCATTCTTTTTACTGCTTTCTAGAATAGATTTTTTGCTTTCTAGAGTAGTTCAGCTCGTCCTCCAAGCGACCGTCGAGGAGGATATTTCTCTCTCCATTCTTTTACTGCTTTCTAGAGTAGATTTACCGCTTTCTAGTATAATCATTTTCCCATTTTCTAGTCGTAATATTTAGTGTAATGAACAATCCCTTTTGATAATGAATTCCATGTGCATTCTATATCTCTTTTGATTTTTGTTTGTATTATTCTCTCTTATTCTCTCTCTCTCTTTTATTTATTGTAAGTAGTTCTAATCAATTGAATTATTTCGTGACAAATAAAAACAAACGCGTAGTTTTTAAATCAAACTTTCGCCTCCCTGTGTTCGACCTGGAATTTCAATTTCGGTATAAATTTTATTTGTTAAATAAGAGTTCTTCGCTTTCAAACTACGACAGGTTTTTAAAAATCGAACACGTTAGCATAGCAACCCGACGTTCAACATTTTGGCGCCGTTGCCGGGGAGGCAACGCTCTTTGATTTTTCTTCGCATTTTCTAACCTACAAATCATTTACCTCACTTCTCTTCTTTCTTATTGTGATTGCAGGTACTCTTTCGAGACAAGCAATAGCGGTAGATTGGAGTAAAGTGCTGTGGAAGGTTCTGTAAGTTATCCCCCACCTCCCACCCATTAGATTTCATTTCACCACATAATAACACAAACATCAATCAACCTAGGTGTTATCATAAACTTTAAGGTTAGATTGTTTGTTGTTTGACACTCACACCCGCCCCAACCCCCACATTAAAAAAAGAAAAATAAAAAAAATCTCACAGAGGTACACATCCTCATCTGATTTTCAAACTCAACCGGTAAACCGATCTTTAGAGCTGATACACACATTCAAACACATAATTGAGTAGAAATCAGATTAGGTAATCACTTGTGTGCCTAATTAAGTGGTGCAACAGGCCAATTGTTTGAATTGATTGGGCCGCACCACTTCAATTAAAATCAACTCATCAAGTAGCTACCACTTAGGTTCAACTCTTAGGGATTTACCAGACACTTCACATTATTTTTAAGCTTCAAAGGAAAACATTTTCACCCGTGCTTGCAAAATCTGGTGTGCCAACGAAACTTGTTTGAAAATACCTAAAGTTGAATACTAAAAGCTATTAAGCAAGATTTGAACCTTAAAATTCACCACATCAAAAATAATCTTGCTTGAAAATCACTGGTTGTGCACACACACACACAAATCAATCAATCATTAAGGGAACAACCCATATAAAGGGCCCATCACATTCCAAAGCACATTCAAACCTAGCCCTAAATAAAACAGAGTAGACGTTGGCCTTAAGGATTTGATTCACTCTTCAGAGCCCAGAACGAGATTATTTTCGATTAGTTTGTTTCTACTGTTTAATCTGATGTCTAGCTAGGGGAGCAGAATCAAACGATCGCGGCTAGGGGGTACACTAGGAACCGGAGGCGCAAGCCGAAGGAAGAACCTTCTCCCCAGTCCCTCCTTCTAACTGGTTGGATTGAACAGACAGAAGTAGATCAAATCATTTCTCTATCTCAAGATGGATTTTGGGAGTATGTAGGTCCTTAGGCTAACCTATTTAAGGACAGGTTTGATTGTTTGTATTGTAGGGTGCCTTTCTTCCTCCCGTCTTCAATGAATTCTTCCAAATATTACACGCATTCCCGCTCTTTCCCTCCCGTTTTGAATTATCCTCAACATGACAATTATTCCGACTCGTACTGTAATCAACCATCAGTTAGTTGGGATAACTCGGATTGGGGATACAGTTCCGGACCTCCGTGTTTAGGGTCTAACCTTGAATACTTTGATTGTGATTTCTATCATTCTCAGAGCCACATCGATTATAGATCCTCAACCTTTCATGAACAACCTAATACGATCTACAATCAAGAAGGATACACTGATCCTTACCCATCCTCTGATTACATTGCCTTTAGGTCATCACCACCTTTTGAGCAATATGAAATGACCTATTATCAGGAAGGGTATAACGAATCTCAATTCGTTAATTCCCCTGCATTGATACCAAACCCGCCCAACCCTGAACCAACCCATTTGGTTCGAGTTAACCAGGTTCAAGATAAGGTTCTGGCTAACTTGAGGAATATCATTCAATCTTTAGAAGTTCAGCCAATACCTTGCATTGAGAGATTGGAGCCCCTGATTGAAATGATTGATGATTTGAAGAAGTCGTTGTTGGATTGGCTCGAGGATGTTAAGGATAAGAACCCGGGTGAGTTTCTACTTGGGAAATTAGCAAAATTGAGGATGAGATTTGTGGTCGCTTTGATTCAATCATGGGATGATTCCCAGGATGAACCCTCTTCAGGAAAGCTAATGTTAGAACCTGTTCAGGCACCTGTTGAGGAGGACACGTGTTACGAGGCTGACCAGATTGAATTAAAGCAACCAATTAAGGAAAATATGATTTCTTCACCTGAGATCCCTGAGCCGGGGTACGAGAAAAACGTATGTCTCCTTGGAACAGAAAATGACAGATGATTTTGGGACATACATTGATACAGATCCTGATTTCTTTGATGGTGAAGATTCAAGTTGCGAAGTCTTTCGCGAGTTTTCTGAACACGATTTCTATGAGACAATTGGGCTTGAGGAATCTGATAGATCATTTGATAGCCTAATAATTGAGGAAACTGATTTTATTAGGGCTCACATTAAGGATCCAGAATCGCATTTTCTGGAGGATTCAATCAAATGCCCTGATTGTCAGTTACACCCCATTGAGCTTATCGATGATTTTGTTTTTGAGATAATTAGACCCAAGTCAATTTTGATTCTGCCACATCATTTAGACTTGAAGATTTCAGATGGGGTGATTAATATACAAGAGGTCCTGGAATTTGACATGCTGAATGAGGAGGATAGGAGCTGGGAAGTTTTGATTTGGGAAGTTAACTTTGGAGGAAATAGAAGATTGAGTCGAAGGGTTCCTTTTAAGCTGAAACCATTAAATCAGAACCCTTACGACATCTGTTCTGAGGATGTCCAACCCAAGCACACATTCAACGATTATCCTTTTGAGCTTAATTTCTCTGTAACTTGACTTTTTGATCTTGGGTTGCATCCTCATAAATTGCAGGTTCGACCCCGCTTGCATACTGATTTTAGGTTTTGGGTAATTTTTATCCAGAACCTAAGATATTCTTGATTATGGGGTATGGGTCTACACCACAATCTGATCCACATCTATGGACATCTACTGACAGGTCAGAGGATTCTTCTGTTTATTCTAATTCTGACCTGCACCTGTGAATTCTTCATTTCTCTTCTTTGTATAGTGTGCCTAGCTGAAGGCACTAAATTCAGCACTTATACAGTTTTTTTTTTAGTTTTCATCTCGGAGCGGACTTGACATTCACGCAATTCAGGTGCTTTCTATGCTATTCCACTCTATTTTATGTCTTTTTAATACAATGAGAACATTGCATTAGATAGGCATGGGGGGTGGATATTTATCTCTAAATTCATTCGTCAGCTTTGTAGATTTATTTTATTTTCTTTTATTAAAAAAAAATTGAATTAGGAAAGAGAACTTGGGTTTAAGAAAATTTTCAATCTTATGAAATACTACATTATGATTTGAACACAAAGACCCTTCAGGTCTTTGGACTTAATCAGCCCGTGTATCCACTAAAATGTGGATTTGTCTTTCGAGTCCTCGCCATCTTAATTCTATTTTAATTTGAGTAAATAAGTTTGGGTGATAAGTACATGACTTACCAACCCACCCTCTGATTTGAGGGAATTTTGAGTCTTAAGCATCTATACACTTTCTTTGCACTGACTCGTTGTTCGGCGATTTTAACGAAAATTGGGTAGCTAATGAGCCTTCTAGGGTGATATGGCTGGCAAGTTATCGTGCGTAACAGCCCATAGGTAGGTTATCCAGAGTCCAGTCATTTGATCTTTCTCTTTTTGCTGCCTTTAGGTAAATCTTAGATCAGGGAAGCCACCTACTTAAAAAAGAAAAAAAAATCAAAAAAAAAGAAGAAAAGGAGAAAAGAAAAAAAAAGAAATAAACCACACTTCGCTGCACGAGTATGGCTGGCAAGTTGTCGGTGGTAACAGCTCATCGACCGGTTGTCCAGAACCCAGCTCAATAAATGCACTGAAAATTCCCAAAACACTTAGAAAGAAGCGGAGAAGTAGAATAAATCGGGGAGATATACACCGGATTCACCCTTGTGTTGACCCCGTAAAAAAATAAAAGTAAGGAGAAAGCTACCGGTTGTAAGGATACACCTTTAGGTAGAATTCTTTTTGAGGTCGCCTAGGGGCGTAGAAATCCGAAGTCCGTTTTAATTGCTGGTTAACGAGTCTATCACATTCACAATAAGATGCTTAGAACTTAGAGTTCTCATCAAATTTTGGGTGAGTTGAATGGCCGTAGAAAGCCACTCTTTAACCCTAAAACTTGAAAATCCAAAAAAAAATAGAAAAGAGGAAAAAGAGAAAAAGAAATTTCCTTTGAATAAGGCGAGGGCTTGAGGCGGTCTGCATTTTGGCTGACACTCGAGCACTGTTGTGTCTTTGAAAGTTCAGATCCTAAGTAGACAGTTTCTTAATGATTGAAAAATAACTCATGCCCAGATATTCCAACCTAATTCTTTTATAAATAGCATATAGTTTTTGCTAGGGACTAGCAAAAGATAGGCATGGGGGTATGATGTAAACACGTTTACACTACTTAAGATATTTATTTATGCATGTTCTTAAGCATAGGATTGCATTGCATGCTATAAATATTGCATAACATACATCATCTTGCATTTAGAGTAGTTAGAATAAAATGGAGGTTAATTGTCTCCTTTTATGTGCTTGGACAAGGCAAACCTTTTAGTAGGGCCTCGGATTGAAGATCCAACCGTACAGATGTGATCAGGGCGACGATTGGAGTTCAACGACTCCAAGATCGCCCTAATCAGGCATCTGTAGCATCTGATAGTGACTGGGGAACCTTAGAAGATCAAGGGCCAAGATGGTGTAAATCTGCACTTCAAACGACAAATCCGACCGCATGGATGGATTCGGATCGACGATCGCATCCTAACGACGCAAAAATCAAGTCAATCCGACACCTGTGGCACCATCTACAACATCCAGAAGATGGACGACCAAGATGGCGCCACGTGGCACCATCTCAGCCGTCCAACCGGCGCCCAGCACCGCCACACCTTCTCTTCTTCAATCAGAGCACCGCTTCTTTGCCGTTGGATCTTGATCCAACGGCTGTGGATGCGGCGCCCTGAATTTGTCTGCACAACCATCTACGCTCCGTAGTGCGATGGGCGAGGGAGTTATCGTGAGCAGCGGACGCGAGTTCAAGTCGCGACAAGCGGGCGAGCGGTGCGGAATCGCGTGAGCGGGCAAGCGTTAGATCTTGATCGGGCGGCCGTCCGCGCTCAATAGCGTCGACGCGCTATCGCACGCCCGCGCTTCACGCGGCATCGCACGCGGGCGGGCTCGCGTTGAGGAGCGGGGGAGGCGCATCTTAAGCCGTCCGATCTCGCGATCGGACGGATGAGATTCGTTGAACGTGCGACAAGCGTTAGGTGCGAGCAGACGAGCGAGCGCGCGCGGGTAGCGCCCACTACGCCCACGTTGGGTCTTTAGCGACGGTTTTATCCGTCACTAAAGACCCCTTATTTAATGTTTTAAAGATGTAATGTCCAGTTTGCCCCCACTCCTTGCAACTATAAAAGGAGACCCCCTCCACACGAAATTCTCATGCCTTCCTTCTCTTCTCTACCTCTCCAAAGCTCAAGAGGAGCTTGTCCCACACCCAGGATGCTTCTCGCGAGATAAAGTCTAATTTTTGTCCCCCTTCGGAAGTGGATCGCGTGATGACGACGACGTGCTGCCCCGTTCCCATTCTTCCGCTTCGTCCTCCTTCGTCCTACTTCATCCTCCTTCATCTAGGCGTCGTCCCGTCTGGCTCGTCCTCCAAGCGACCGTCGAGGAGGATATCTCTCTCCCCATTCTTTTTACTGCTTTCTAGAATAGATTTTCTGCTTTCTAGAGTAGTTCAACTCGTCCTCCAAGCGATCGTCGAGGAGGATATTTCTCTCTCCATTCTTTTCTGCTTTCTAGAGTAGATTTACCTCTTTCTAGTGTAATCATTTTCCCGCTTTCTAGTCATAATATTTAGTGTAATGAACAATCCCTTTTGATAATGAATTCCATGTGCATTCTATATCTCTTTTGATTTTTGTTTGTATTATTCTCTTTCTTATTCTCTCTCTCTCTCTTTTATTTATTGTAAGTAATTCTAATCAATTGAATTATTTCGTGATAAATAAAAACAAACGCGTAGTTTTTAAATCAAACGTCCGCCTCCCTGTGTTCGACCTGGAATTTCAATTTCGGTATAAATTTTATTTGTTGAACACGAGTTCTTCGCTTTCAAACTACAACGACAGGTTTTTCAAAATCGAACACGTTAGCATAGCAACCCGACGTTCAACACGATACCTATGAGTTACTATTTGAAACTCAAGTTCAGATGAGTACTCATTCAGTACTCATCATGTACCAGTACACAAAACTAATATCGGTACTCAATGAGTACTGGTATCCCTCTAGGAGCCAACTGATTTCAACGAGGATCGGTACTCATGAGGAGTACTGGTACTTGTTGACTACTGGCAATACCACCTATAGCCTACCAGTACCGGTACTCGTGATTAGTATCGGAACTTGTAAGTTACAGGTCCTGGTGACTTCAAGTCCAGAACCTGATTTGGGACTCGCTTGTACCGGTACTCATGATGAGTACCCGTACATGTAAATACCAGTATCGGACTTAAGACGTCCTGAAGTCGATCTGGAGCTAGTAGTCTCTGTACTCATGAAGAGTACTGGTACAAGCTAGTTACAGTTCACTTTATTGTGTATAAACAGTATGTTGCCTGTATCGATACTCATCATGAGTACCGGTATTAGTGACGATTACAAATTGTATTTTGAGCTTTCTGAGAATTCTAAAAGCTAGATCTAAACATGTAGATTACGGAATAACAAAATAAGCTGTTTAAACAGTACTATCTATACAAAAGAAACATTCATTGATAATAAGATTATATATATATATATATATATATATATATATATATATATATATGTCAATATGCAAGCAAGATATATGATTATGTTCCTTGATCAGAATATCAAAGAGAGCTTGTGGAGAAAAGGTTACTTGGATTCATTTTCAACAGAGAAGACAAAGGTTGCAGTATGGATCTTCCAAGAGTTCCTAATGATTTTTAAGAGAGGTCTAACCTTTGCTCTAAAAAGAAGAAGAAGAAGCTCTTCTTCTCCCAGCCGTCTCCCTTCTTCTCTCCCTCTCACAGCTCACGATGGGGGCTTGCTAGAGAGAAAATCACACTTACTTAGGGCTCTTGGGGATCATGACTACCCTAATAATCAACAATTAGTGTGACTAATTATTTAGGTGAATTGCAACTTCGTCCATCGAGAAGTCATTATTCACAACTTTAAGTCTTTTCACATATGTTTTAAACACCACACTAAACCATTTGCATTTACGCCCATGCACTCAAACAACTTAATTTGATCACTCTAAAAAGGCCTTTAGATGACGGTCACTTATTATTACTTGATTATATCAATATATGAATTTACATATAAAAGTCGATATGTTGGATTTTAATCCAACAATCTCCCACTTGGACTGTATGTGTAACATGTTAATCAAACAACATATGAAACTGAATTTTCAGCTTAACTTTGCTGTCAAATCTTTAATGTATATCTAAAACCAATCCGATCTACTAGTTACACTAGTAATAGAGCTAAGGCGGCTTTTGCTACATCCCAGTAACTAAACCAACGATGACCACGTACACTAATGCAAAAGGTAACCAGAAACGTGTGGATGTGCAGCATGAAAATTACATACTAATGTGATCAATGTATGCCTATTCCCAACTAGTCCTTTAAATAGAGATCACTTCCAAAACCAAAATCAAATTACTTCTCAGAATGGACAATTACAATTATTGAACTGAAAACTTTAAGTTTTGTTTATTTCATAACAGAAATGAAGCTTTATAAAACTTTATACATAACCAAAATACTGAATAACTGAATTACTAAAATTGTCTATTACAAAATGAGCACTATAAAATTTACAAACTCCCATTAAATCTGAAATTTCTGTAAGGACATAAGACCCATAGAAGCTGCGTGTTCATGGAACATCTTGGGTATTATTCCTTTAATAAGCGGATCCGCAACATGAAGTCTGTACCGATGTACTCTATAGATAGTTGTCCATTCTGTATCTTTTCTTTAACAACCAGGAACTTGATCTCAATGTGCTTCGTTTTGAAGGAGCTCCTGTTATTGGAGTAGAGGACTGTAGACTGATTATTACAAAACAATTGTAGTGGCCTATCAATGCCATCTACTATGCACAGCCCCTATATAAAATTCCGTAGCCATACTCCATGATTGGATGCTTATAGCATGCTATGAATTCTGCTGCCATAGTGGAAGATGCAATAAGAGATTGTTTTGCACTCTTCCAAGAGATGGCACCATTGGCAAGCAGAAATACATATCCTGAAGTAGACTTTCTGCTATCTTGGCACCCAGCAAAATCTGAGTCAGTATAACCAGAGACTTGAAGCTTTTCTAACCTTCTGAAGGTGAGCATAAAATCCCGTCTCTTCTGTAAATATCTCCGTAGTCTTTTGGTTGCTCTCTAGTGGTCTTTTCCTGGGTTTGCCAGGTATCTGGCCAACGTGCCTGTAATGTATGCCAAGTCTGGTCTAGTATAGACCTGGGCATATATTATACTGCCAACAGAAGATGCATAAAGAATTGCTTACATCTCCCGTTTGTCCAAATCACTTAAGGGGCACTGGTTGAGACTAAACCTGTCTCCCTTAGCCATAGGAGCGTCCAGTGGCTTATAATCTTGCATGCTATACCTTTTGAGTACCTTATCTATATAGCTTCTTTAGGATAAACCAAGAATATGACGATAACAATCTCGACATATTTCAATCTCTAATACAAATGAATCATCTCCAAGATCTTTCATGTCAAAGTATTTGGTAAGAAATTTCTTGGTGTCTAAGAGGATACTCATATCATTAGTAGTAAGTAAAATATCATCAACGTATAGGACCAAGAAGATATACTTGCTCCTATAGAACTTATGATATATGCATTCATCAGCCAGATTCGCCTCAAAACTAAACAAGAGAATCACCTGATGAAATTTAAAATACCATTGTTTGGATGCCTGCTTGAGTCCATAGATGGATTTCCTTAATTTGCAAACCATACTCTTTGGATCACTTTTAACAAAATGTTCAGGCTGAGCCATATAAATGGTTTCTTCAATGTCACTATTAAGGAATGCAATCTTTTCATCCATTTGATGCAACTCAAGATCAAAGTGAGCCACAAGTTCCATTATAACCCTCAATGAATCATTAGAAGAAATGGGAGAGAATGTCTCCTTATAGTCAATACCCTCCTTTTGGGTAAAACCATTAGCGACAAGACGTGCTTTGTATCGCTCCACTTTTCCTTTTGAATCCCATTTGGTTTTAAAAATCCATTTGCAGCCAACGGGTTCTACACCTTCTGGTAGTGGAACAACATCCCAAACGTCATTACCTTTCATTGACTTCATTTTTTCTTTCATAGCCTCAATCCACTTTTCATGATTTGGACTTTCCATTGCCTGACGGAAGCTGATAGAATCATCTTCCATCACCCCAATGTCCGTCTCATGCACCTGAAGGAATACCATATAATCATTCCAAATGGCACTCCTTCTTTCTTTAGTGGATCTCCTTAAAGGCACATTTTCTGTATGTGTCTGAGGCTACTCTACAGGGGCTAAAACTGTGTCATTGTCTTCATTTGAGTTACACAAAACCAGTACCGGTACTCAATGAGTACAGGTATCCCTCCAGGAGCAACTGATCTCAATGAGCACCGGTACTCATAAGGAGTACCGGTACTTGTTGAGTATTGGCAACACCACTTGTAGCTTACTAGTATCAGTACTCGTGATTAGTACTGGTACTTGTAAGCTACAGGTCATGATGACTTCAAGTCCAAAACCTGATTTGGGACTCGCTTGTACCGGTACTCATGATGATTACCGGTACATGTAAGTACCAATATTGGACTTAAGACATCCTAGAGTCGATCTGGAGCTAGCAGTACCGATACTCATGAAGAGTACCGGTACAAGCTAACTACAGTTCACTTTATTGTGTATAAACAGTATGCTGCCTATATCGGTACTCATCATGAGTACCGATACTAGCGATGGTTACAGATTGTATTTTGAATTTTCTGTGAATTCCAAAAGCTAGATCTAAACATGTAGATTACAGAATAATAAAATAAGCTGTTTAAACAGTACTATCTATATAAAAGAGACATTCATTGATAATAAGATAATATATATATATATATATATATATATGTCAATATGCAAGCAAGATATATGACTATGTTCCTTGATTAGAATATCAAAGAGAGCTTGTGGAGAAAAGGTTACCTAAATTCATTTTCAACAGAGAAGACAAAGGCTGCAGTATGGATCTTCCAAGAGTTCCTAATGATTTTTAGGAGAGGTTTAACCTTTGCTCTTAAAAGAAAAAGAAGCCCTTCTTCTTCCATTTGTCTCCCTTCTTCTCTCCCTCTCACAGCTCACAATGGGGGCTTGCTAGAGAGAAAATCACACTTACTAAGGGCTCTTGGGGACCATGACTATCCTAATAATCAACAATTAGTGTGACTAATTGTTTGAGTGAATTGCAACTTCTCCCATCGAGAAGTCACTATTCACAACTTTGAGCCTCTTCACATATGTTTTAAACACCACACTAAACTATTTGCATTTACGCCCATGCACTCAAAACAACTTAATTTGATCACTCTAAAAAGGCTTTTAGATGACAGTCACTTATTGTTATTTGATTATATCAATATATGAATTTACAAATACAAGTCCATATGTTGGGTTTTAATGCAACATGGTCGATGATGAGAGCCTCATCATGAGTCCCAACTAGCACATTTTGACCTAAATAAGTATACAAAAGCTCCTACAAAACCAAGAGGAAGCCTAAATAAAAGAAATATAAATCTGAATATAAAGCAACACACAAGGGGTAAAACTGTAATTTTACCAATGCAATACACAAACAGGATGTCTAAGGGTCTAAACACAGGTCAAATGGGCTTAACAAGAGAGAAAGTGGGGTGATTTGATCTGAAAAGGGTTATAGCAATTTCTAGGAATTAAATGACATTCTGTAATCTTAAAAACAAACCCGCTTTAATACAAGAAGTTCCTGGCAAGATAAAAGTCAAATAAACCCTCTAAAATTCATGGAAAAACATCCCCTAGGGTTTAGAACCTTCAATTTGGCTAGTAGAACCTGTCTTGACCTAAATTGAGAACCATACCCAATTTTTGACCTAATTTAGATTTTTGTACAAATTGACTAGTCAAACGTAATCAAAATTAAAATCAAACTTCACCATTAGATTCCTTAGGTCCAAATTAGGTTTATACCAAAATTTAGACCTAAGGGAAGTCCATCTTGACCTACTTTACAAATTGGTCCCCTTGAATTACTTTTCGACCCTTATCTTTTTGAACCCTTCCATTTTGCCCCCCAGCGTCCCTTTCGTTCTTTACAGAACGTCCCCTCTGCCACCTCGTGCAGCTGGCCATACCTCCGGCGACTTTGCGCGAAGGATGGCGCCGCGCAAGGTATGGGAGCCGCTCTCAGAAATGAAACGGGGGTTCCCTGCGTCGTCCTCTTCCGTAGGGACCCCCTCCCATGTCCTGCCATTGCCCATTCCTCTCGTGCGAACGCGCGAGAGGAATGGGTCTCTTCTCCGGCCATTCTTTGGCAAGCTCTCCACGATCTCTCCTTGAGATTCTCTCCTCGCCAGCTGCTATTTAAGGGACGACAGGGGTCTCCGGTCGTCTTAAGCCTATTTTGGCCAAGGAATTTCCCCAAACTTTGTCTCTTCCTCCTCCGACCATTCGCCCGTAGGCTCCGGCAACTCTCCTCTCCCTCTCTCGTCGCCCTGCCACCATACCAATGGCAGGGTTAGCTCCGTCATTGCTTGTCGTGCCTCGCCGTACCAGCAGGCACTCTCCGGTCTATCTTCCTCGTCGTCGTCATCCTCTCCATAGGGCATCATCTCCGGTGACGATAGAATTGCGTCGTCCACCTCCTGCTCCCCTTCGTCTGCTTAGCTAGGTAAAAAGTCTTCCATTCTATCCCCTCTTTATTTCCCCCTCAGCAATTTTTGGTTTCAACCCCTCGACTGCCACTATCACCACTATCAGCTCCACCTTCGGCCACCAACTCCGGCGAGGCCACTCCACCCCTCGCCGACAAGCCCATAAACATCCCCTCGCTTCACTCAGCATTTCCCCTCACTCACACCACCACTCTACTCACCCAAACACATCCTCGAACACACCCACACAGACACACACAGTGTACCCTGGGCACACTCACACAGACGCCGTCGCACCACTCCGACAACCTCTGCACCTTCGCCACACCTTGGCGAAGCCTTCTAAGGTATTTGACAAGGCCGCGAGGCCGTGTGCGTGTTTGAAGGACAGCGCAGCTTGCCGCTATTGACGAGCGGGTTGGGGCTGCTTTGCAAGCTGCTCCAGGCTGTGCAGCACTCCAGGCGCCCAGTTCCAGCAGGTGCGAAACCTCCTCGCGCACACACTTAGGTTCGAAATTGGGGTCGAAGGCCTCTGCCGCTACCCCAATTGGTTGAACCTTCCTCCCGCAGACGCATGAAGACGTAGGTGGGACTTTAGTCCCACCTCGGAAGCTGACACACGCCCGCATCAGTATAAGGTGAAAAAGTGACTGAGGCTATTTGCCTCAAGTCACACAGGGGTGAGGTCCCTCACTTATTCTCACGCCTCATCCGCGGCATTGCCCACACGGACCTGGTGACCCGACCCGACTATCCTGCCTGTGCACTCCTCGCGCACTACCCACGCCGGTGCGCTTGGACCCGGGCACGCGACCCGACCCGATTTCCCAGCTTTGGGAGAGCGTACCAAAGAGAGATTCAGAGAGAGAGAGACGTGGGGAAGGGTAGGGGTAGGTTTTGCGTTCGCGTGTGTGCAGGGAACAGGTGAAGAAGAGGAGGAAGAGAAGCGGCAAAGACTTGGCCGCAAGGAGAAGAAGAAAGAAGAAGGTGGAGGAGAAGCCGCAGCAAGGAAGAAAAGAAGAAGCCAAGGAGGAGTTGCTGCAAGGAGAAGCTGAGAAGAAAGCGAAGGAGAAGAGCCACAGCAAGAGCAAAAAGAAGAAGAAAAAGCCGCAAAGACAACTGAAAGGAGGCACTGTAACAACGGGGCCGATAAGGCATCTGATTTGGAGAATCAGACGTTCGGAATAGGGAAAGGCAGAAAAAGAAGGAAAGGAAAGAGGAAGAGAGCCGAGGAAGAGAAGAAGAGAAGGGAAAGAAAGAAGAAAATGACCTTTTTTTTATTTTATCCTCTCTCTCTCTCTCTTGACTTTTTGTAATTTGTAATTGTGAATTTGTAAGCTTCTGGAATCATAGTGTGCTCCCTGAGTTCGACATCGGGAAACTTTTAATTCTGAGTAATAAATTATAATAAACTGGTGATAGCTTTTCGCAATATACTCCAACGAACGTAATCTTTATAACACCGTGAAACGCCATAACTAGTTTTTGGCACCGTTGCCGGGGAGCAACGGGCATTCTAGAAGCTATTGATTCACAATTTCTGATTTATTGGATTAATCTCTTCTCTTTTGTTGTGCAAGCACAGGAAATCAAGAAGGAGCAAGCAGCCGCATAACAACCATACCAAGGGACAGGTAATTTTCTATCCTTTCTTTTGAGTCCCTAAAATTCTAAAAGAGGAAGAAAAAAGAAAAAGCAATCTAGGAATAACCTGTCTTTCATACATAGCAAATCACAAAAGTTACCTGTTTTACAATTTCAAACACACTCTATCTGTTCATCCACTAAAGGTATTTAGGGCTAAAACTTTCTTGCTTGAGCCCTAATTACCTAATTTTGAGGCAACTAACTGGACCAATTAGAGCCAACTTAAGACTCAAAGCTAGGGTTTTAGAGACACACTTTCTAATCAAGAATTGAGAATTCCCAAAAGAAGTGTGCCTAAGCCACTGCTTGAAAACATTTATTAAGAGAAACCCTAAGCAATTTGGCTCTTAAGTCACTTGAACCTTAAAAGACAAGACCTAATAAGCTCTCACAGGAACTAATAGGTGAAGTTGATGCCTTGGATCAACCAACCTTTAACTTAGGACACTCTTTGCACTAAAAAAGGATAAAAGTTCAAGTGAAACCCTAAGCACCTTGATCCTAATTAAAAGTGGTAGACTTAAGAGGTCAAGGTCCCCATTCTGGTCTACCTGGAATCTCAGTGACAAGAGAGGTCGGGTGGGGGAAACCCTGTAACCAGTGGGGACGCTCTACCGTGTAGGGGTCTTCGCAGGACTCACCCTCTCTGGTTGCCCAAGTAATTCTCAGGTGGACGACCTTCTGATTTAGGGGTATCATCCGCCCCGAACCTCTATAGTCACCCAACATTTTGGGTGTCTTGATTGGGTCCAGCACCTTCTAACCTCGTCTCATCCATCAGTGTATGTTTGGAAGGAGGTCCTTGAAACCTCCTCTAGAAATTCATTCTTCCTGAGGCCAAGCCTCGGTACCCTTGCTTGGGCAACAACCCCTTCACATAGACCTTTCTTCTGATTCTGAACCCACTTCACCTTCTTCTTCCACAATGGCTCATCCTGTTGAGGAAGAGAATAATCTTAAGCACCAGCTCCAGCGACTCAATGACCTCTTCCAGAACTTCATGAACTCATCGCAGTGTCCCATGATGCGAGATCATTATAATCCCACTACGGTGGCAATTGAGCCTCGAGTTAGAATCCCGACTGGAGGACCTGACTCCGAGTTAAAGCCCAACATGATCCACGCCATACCTAAATTCTATGGGCTTAACTCTGAAGACCCTTTCCAGCATATCAAGCAGCTTAAGCACCTGGCCCAGACCTTCGGGTCAGATGCGCAAAATTGGGATATCTGACTTATGAAGATGTTCTCTTTCTCCCTTATAGACAAGGCAGTCCATTGGTATCAAATTTAGACCCGTCCAATCAACACTTGGGAGGAACTTCAGTCCGAGTTCTTAAAAAAGTTCTTCCCCGTTGGTCGGACCAATGCCTTGTGCCATCAGATTACTCACTTCACGCAACAGACGGGAGAACCTCTTCATAAGGCATGGGATTATTTTCAGGATCTCATGAGAAAGTGCCCCCATCACGGAGTTCCTAAATGGGAACAAGTCCAGTCTTTTTACCAGGGACTCCATGAGGATATTAGACCGTTCGTCAATGCAACTTGAGGAGGGAAAATCATGGGTCAACATGAAGACACCGTGTGGGAGATTCTTGAGAACATGTGCGAGAACTTCATCAACAATGACTCCATGGGACTATTCGACAGGACGAATACTCGCGTAGCGACGAACCTTAGGGGAGCACATGAGACGCAGGCCTGTCCGCATCAGTCGACCTGGAATTAATAGCCAGTCGATTGGACAAGGTCTCTATTATTGAGAAGAAGGTGGACGAGCTGACTCAGCATTTGCAGCGAGTCACCTCTGCGCAAAACTCCTTCGCACAGCCCCCTCCCGCACGGGAAACTATGCAGCATATTTTCCACCAACCTTCTCCAGGGATGGATTCGTATCCACCCCCATCTAACTCTAGGACCGGAGGAACCTCCGATCCTTTCTATTCTTGTCAGGGGAACTCTACTCCCCTATTCTCTGACTTTTCTGAGGCTCCTCAGACCTGCGAGGACCTCAATGCCATCCAGAATGACTCTTTTTCCAACACCTACAATCCTAGATGGCGAAATCATCCCAATTTCCAGTGGGCAGGAAATTCCCAGAATCCCAAGCCACCTTTTTAGCCCCATCCACAAGCACCTCGTCCTTACCAGCCGCCTCAGCCTCGGCCCAAGCCTACTTATCCACCAGGGCCTAACCAAGATCAAATGTCCCTTATCCTCCAGACTTTGGCTGACATTCAGAGAACGAATGCGGCTATTCAAAAGCAACACAAGGATGAAATCACAGAGGTCCGAAATCAACTTGCCCAGTTGGCAAATGCTCGCAAACTAGGCACGCTTCCTTCTCAGCCTCTGCCTAACCTTAATAGTGTGCCGACCCAGTGGTGCATTATGAACCCAAATCCAGGCCAAGTACACATGATCTATCAGGCCCCTTCTATTCCTTCACCTAACGGGATGGAAGCTTCAACTTCTTATGCAAGTTATCAACAGCAGCAACCCATTCTACCAACCCCTAACTAGAACCAGGTAGGACTTAACTCTGTAGCAACTCGTAGTGGTAAGGCGACCCAAGATCCACCTTATCCAGACCTCTCCAAGCTTGGTAGTGACCCAAATCCTAGGGCAGTCATCCAGGATGTTCCTATCCCTGTCCCAGATCAAAAATCTGGACCTATCCTAGAGGAGCCAACCAAGGTTCCATTTCCCGAGGCCTTGACCAAGTGAAAGAAAACAAACAAACCCGTGGCTCCGGAGGAGGACCTGGTCAAGCTCTTTGAGCAGGTCCAAATAAACATCCCCTTGATGGATGCAATCTGCCACGTATCGGCTTACGCAAGATTTCTGAAGAACGTATGTACACCTCAGCATAAGCCGAGAACCAAGAGTGGGAGTCCAATTGTACTATCAGAGCAAGCCAACTCTGTAATCCTGAGTAGACTCCCACCCAAGGCAAAAGACCCAGGCACTCCCCTGATTTCATGTAAGATCGGTGAAACCCAGTTCGACAAAGCATTATTGGACTTAGGTGCCTCCATAAACTTGATACCCACATCCCTACTTAACCATCTAGAAGAATCTGAGCTAAAACCGACTGAGGTGACATTACAGTTAGCAGATCGATCTATCAAGTCACCAAAAGGGATTCTTAAGGATGTTATTGTAAGGGTGCGGGATTTTTACTTCCCTGTGGACTTCATAGTCTTAGATATGGATGCACCTGAGAACCCAAGGGATACACCAATCATTCTAAAGAGACCTTTTCTGGCCACTGCAAGGGCCAACATAAGTTGTGAGGAGGGCCAAATAGAACTAAAATTTGGGAACCAGACTCTCAAAATTGATATCTTTAAGGCCCAACAAGGAATTAATTGCGGTGTCATTGAACAAATATGTGATATTAGGGTCATGGTTGATGAACCACAACTTGAGGACAACATGATCATTCCCCATCAACTACAAGAGGATCTTGAACCGCAATTAGAGGAGGCAGACATTGAGATAGACAAACCCATAACTCCTACCCTTGTACCTTACACTCACTCTGAACCACCTGCTGCTGCTGATAACCCCATTCTTGAACTCAAACTCCTTCCCGACCATTTAAAATATATCTTTTTGGGTTCTAATTAGACATTTCCTGTGATTATAAACTCCAGACTCACACCTGATCAGGAATCCCGTCTGATTACTGTTCTCCAGCAACATCGCAGAGCCATTGGTTGGGCTCTTGATGATTTAACTGGAATAAGTCCCTCGTATTGCACACACCGTATCTATTCTGAAGAGGGGCATGACCTTCCCGTGAAATGTAGAGACGCTTGAATCCCAATCTGCAGGAGGTCGTGAAAAAGGAGATCATTAAGTGGTTAGATGGAGGGATCATCTACCCGATCTCCGACAGTCGTTGGGTAAGCCCAATCCAGGTTGTGCCTAAGAAGGCAGGGCTCACCACTATCACGACTGAAATCGGAGAAGTCATACCCACCCGTATAGCCAACGCGTGGAGAGTCTGCATAGATTACCAAAGAGTCAATTCCTCCATAAAGAAGGATCATTTCCCACTACCATTCATTTATCAGATTCTCGAGAAATTAGCGGGAAATAGATTCTTCTGCTTTCTTGACGGGTACTCCGGTTACAACCAAGTGGCAATTCATCCTGAGGACTAAGAGAAGACCACATTCACCTGCCCCTTCGGGACATACGCGTTCCGAAGGATGCCTTTTGATCTCTGCAATGCACCCGCGACTTTTCAGCGGTGCATGCTTGCCATATTCTCTGATATGATAGGTGATTATCTAGGAGTCTTCATGGATGACTTCTCAGTTTTCGAGGCATCATTTGATGATTTCCTCCAGCACTTGGTTCATATACTCAGGTGTTTCATTGACGTAAATCTGGTTCTTTCTTGGGAAAAGAGCCACTTTATGGTGCTTGAGGGGATCATCCTAAGATATTTAATTTCTGAGAAAGGCATCCAAGTGGATCGAGCCAAGGTTGATCTGATTTCTAAACTTCCTATGCCTAGCTCGATTAGGGACATCCGATCTTTTGTGGGGTACGTCAGTTTTTACCGTCGTTTCATCCCTGATTTCTCAAAAATCGCGTGCCCCCTCACTACTCTTCTCTCCAAGGATGTACCCTTTGAAATTTCCAAGGAATGCACTCAAGCTTTTGAGAACCTTCGTAATCGAGTCACCCAAGCCCCGATCCTACAGTCCCCTGATTGGTCTCAACCCTTTGAGATCATGTGTGATGCATCCAACTTCGCTGTAGGAGCGGTTCTGGGGCAAAAGATTGACGGGAAACCTGTGGTCATCTACTACATTAGCAAGAACTTGACGAGGCTCAGCGTAACTACACGGTTACGGAGAAAGAGCTGCTAGCTGTAGTATTTGCCCTCAAAAAATTCCGATCTTATCTCCTGGGTTCCTACGTCATCATCTACTCAGATCACACTGCTGTGAGGCATCTCCTTGCTAAGAAGGACGTAAAGCCTCGATTAATCCGATGGATCTTGCTACTGCAAGAATTCGAGCTCGAGATTCGCGACAAGGCGGGAAGACAGAACGTGGTAGCTAACCACTTGTCTCGCCTTCCTTCCAAGGTCATCAACCCTTCTGGACCCATCACGGAGCATTTTCCTGATGAGCACCTATTGACTATTGGTACTAAGCTTCCGTGGTTTGCTGATATAGTAAATTACTTGCCATCTCATCAGATCCCATCTGATTGGCCAAAGGCCAAGAAAGACAAGTTACGCTCTGATGCCAAGTACTACATCTGGGAAGACCTGTACCTTTTCTTCATAGGTGCTGACCAAGTAATCTGGCGATGCACCTCGGAGGAAGAAATCATGAACATTTTCTCCTCCATGACCAGGCATGTGGTGGCCACTTCTCTGGGCACAAAACCGTATCAAAAATCCTCCAGTGTGGCTTTTACTGGCCCACTATCTTCAAAGACGCATACAGACACTGTAAGGCATGTAGTCATTGCCAAACTTTGGGCAACATGATCCACCGTGACATGATTCCTTTGCAGCCGATTCTCGTATGCGAGATCTTCAATATTTAGGGGATTGATTTTATGGGCCCCTTTCCTGTTTCGGAAGGCTTCAAGTACATTTTACTCGCAGTAGACTACATGTCCAGATGGATCGAAGCTATTCCGACCTGAACCTGTGATCACAAGATTGTCATCAAATTCATTCATCAGAATATCTTCTCACGGTTCGGAATTCCTCGTGCTATCATCTCTGATGGAGGGACCCATTTTAACAACGCTCAGTTCAGGTCACTGATGACCAAATACGGGGTGTCTCACCAAATCTCTACTCCTTACCACCCCCAGACTAATGGTCTAGTTGAGTTATCAAATCAGGAGATCAAGAAAATCCTACAGGTTACTGTTCGACCTGATAGGAAGGACTGGTCATCCCGACTTTCGGAAGCTTTGTGGACTTATAGGACAGTCCACAAGACCCAACTAGGCATGCCTCCTTTCAGACTGGTGTACGGGAAGGCATCTCACCTTCCCATCGAACTGGAGCACAAAGTCTATTGGGCAGTACAGAACTGCAACTTAGATCTTTCTAAGGCTGGAAACCACAGAAAGCTTCAGATAAGCGAGATTGATGAACCACGCCTTGATGCGTATGAAAACTCGCGAATCTACAAAGAGCGGGTTAAAGCCTTTCATGACAAGCACATATCTAGAAAGATCTTTCACCCTAGTAAGAAGGTCCGACTCTTCGATGCCCGACTCAAACTCTTCCCTAGGAAATTACGATCCAAGTGGGTCGGACCATATCTTGTCCGACAAATTTTTGGAAATGGAGCCGTTGAAATCAGTCCTCTCAACCACGATTCTGAACCTTTCGTCATGAACGGTCAGAGACTTAAACCGTTCATTGACGTAACCAGTACAGATTTGGCTGAGTCATCATTTATCCTCCATTCTCCTTGAGCTTATTGCGCCCAGCCGATTGCGTAAAACTCAGCGCTTAACGGGAGGCAGCCCATCATTCTTGAAAAACCCAAAATCTTTTCTGAAATTTCTTTGCACTTTAGGTTCATCCATTAGGACAGCCAACTTCCCCTCAAGTACTCGTACCTGAGATTAGAAATCGTTCGCAACAGTCACCTCGACCCATCCACTCACCAAACACCTGTCCTAATGCATGAACCAAGCTAAATAAAAACCCACCTAATATACAATGAGGGCATTGTAAATCTTAGGCAAGGGGGGTATAAAAGTACAATTAAATAACAAGGAAAAGGTTTCAACAAAAAAATCTGCATATACGAAAAAAAAAAAACTTTGAAGGAGAAAAAGAGGAGGAAGAAAAAGAGCAGAATGATAAAAGGAGCACAAAATGAAAGAGAAAAGTGATAGTCATTAGTAAGAAATTAAGGAATTTAACCTAAGTTCCAGACCACATTAAGGAAAAGAAAAAGGAAAGTGCACAACAAGATTAGTAAGAACGTAAACCTTAGGCATTCTTGGATAGATTCTTAGTACCCATTAAGATCTAGATACTCCTCAAGAGGTTGAGGAAAATGAAAAGCTTAAGGATTAGGTCCAAGGCTTAGGAAGTATTCGGCCTCGTTGATTGACTTTTGATTTATGGGACTCAGTAACCTAAGCACCCAAATTCATACATACAGTCAGGTTAAGCAAGCATAAGTATCAAAATAACGCAGAAGCATTTCAAATGTTTTGAAAAGTCACCTAGATTAGGAGTAGTCGATCAACACAAGTTGATTTGGACGAGTTCCCGGCGCGGAGAGGTGGGAAGTTCCCCTCGAAGATGCGTAACAACATATCATCTCCTCGGTGCTTGTCTCTTAGGATATTTACATATCCTACTGGGGGCATGTAAGCACTATGCCGGTTCAGATTCCATGGATGGCATTATCACGAAGTGTCAATTGCCAGGGTCTGAATTCGGTCACGGAACCCATGGACAGGATTATCTCGAAATCTTGAAAGCCAGGGTTTTGGAGGTTACCATGGGCGGTGCTATCTCGAAGCATCGACTGCCAGGGACCCTTGAGGATTGATGATGGGGAGAAGGAATCCGATATAGATTGTGTTGTGAAGCCAATCCTAACCTAGAATTAAAAAGAAAAGAGAGAGAAAACTCTCCAAACAAATAAATCTTCTATCTCACTCTCTTACAAAATGCACTGCAAACTGAACCAAGGCTAAAAATATCTCAAGCACAGGTGCTTTAACCACAGAGTTCAATAAACTTTGAGTTAGTTCCTGTAGGCCTTAAAAACCTTTGCTAAAGACTAAAGCTAAAGCTAGACAGATCTAGATCTTGGTTGGTACTAGAGTACCTTTTAGGCTTATGATTGGCATTCTGACCTAATCAGGGATACAAGAGGAAAAGCACTTATCAAAACTTGATGGAAGAAGTTCATGGTCTAGAACAAAGGTTAAAACCTTAAATTTTTGCTAAGGGACTAGCAAAAGCTAAGCATGTGGGTATGATGAGAGCCTCATCATGAGTCCTAACTAGCACATTTTGACCTAAATAAGTATACAAAAGCTCCTACAAAACCAAGGGGAAGCCTAAATAAAAGAAATATAAATCTGAATATAAAGCAACACACAAGGGGTAAAACTGTAATTTTACCAATGCAGTACACAAACGGGATGTCTAAGGGTCTAAACACAGGTCAAATGTGCTTAACAAGAGAGAAAGTGGGGTGATTTGATCTGAAAAGGGTTATAGCAATTTCTAGGAATTAAATGACATTCTGTAACGCTAAAAAAAAATCTGCTTTAATTCACAAAGTTCCTGGCAAGATAAAAGTCAAATAAACCTTCTAAAATTCATGGAAAAACATCCCCTAGGGTTTAGAACCTTCAATTTAGCCAGTGGAACCTGTCTTGACCTAAATTGAGAATCATACCCAATTTTTGACCTAATTTGAGTTTTTGTGCAAATTAATCAGTCAAACGTGATCAAACCTAAAATCAAACTTCACCACTAGATTCCTTAGGTCCAAATTAGGTTTATACCAAAATTTGGACCTAAGGGAAGGCCATCTTGACCTACTTTACAAATTGGTCCTCTTGAATTACTTTTCAACCCTTATCTTTTTGAACCCTTGCATTTTGCCCCCCAGCTTCCCTTTCGTTCTTTACAGAACAGCCCCTCTGCCACCCCGTGCAGCTGCCCATACCTCTGGCGACTTTGGGCGGAGGATGGCGCCGCGTAGGGTATGGGAGCCGCTCTCAGAAATGAAAGGGGGGTTCCCTGCGTCGTCCTCTTCCGTAGGGACCCCCTCCCATGTCCTGCCATTGCCCATTCCTCTCGTACGAACGCGCGAGAGGAATGGGTCTCTTCTCCGGCCATTCTCCGGCAAGCTCTCCACGATCTCTCCTTGACATTCTCTTCTCGCCGGCTGCTATTTAAGGGATGGCAGGGGTCTCCGGTCGTCTTAAGCCTATTTTGGCCAAGGAATTTCCCCAAACTTCGTCTCTTCCTCCTCCGACCATTCACTCGTAGGCTCCGGCGACTCTCCTCTCCCTCTCTCGTCGCCCTGCCACCATACCAGTGGCAGGGTTAGCTCCGCCATTGCTTGTCGTGCCTTACCGTACCAGCAGGCACTCTCCGATCTATCTTCCTCGTCGTCGTCATCCTCTCCACAGGGCATCGTCTCCGGTGACGATAGAATTGCGCCGTCCACCTCCTACCCCCCTTCGTCTGCTTAGCTAGGTAAAAAGTCTTCCATTCTATCCCCTCTTTATTTCCCCCTCAGCAATTTTTGGTTTCAACCCCTCGACTGCCACTATCACCACCATCAGCTCCACCTTCGGCCACCAACTCTGGCGAGGCCACTCCACCCCTCGCCGACAAGCCCATAAGCATCCCCTCGCTTCACTAAGCATTTCCCCTCACTCACACCACCACTCTACTCACCCAAACACATCCCCGAACACACCCACACAGACACACACAGTGTGCCCTCGGCACACTCACACAGACGCCCTCGCACCACTCCGACCACCTTTGCACCTTCGCCACACCTTGGCGAAGCCTCCCAAGGTATTTGACAAGGCCACGAGGCCGTGTGCGTGTTTCAGGGACAGCACAGCTCGCCGCCATTGACGAGCGGGTTGGAGCTGCTTCACAAGCTGCTCTAGGCTGCAGCACTCCAGGCGCCCAGGTCCAGCAGGTGCGGAACCTCCTCGCGCACACACTCAGGTTCGAAATTGGGGTTGAAGGCCTCTGCCGCTGCCCCAATTGGTTGAACCTTCCTCCCGCAGATGCACGAAGACGTAGGTGGGACTTTAGTCCCACCTTGGAAGCTGACGCGCGCTCGCGTCAGTATAAGGTGAAAAAGTGACTGAGGCTATTCGCCTCAAGTCACACAGGGGTGAGGTCCCTCACCTATTCACACGCCTCGTTCGCGGCATTGCCCACGCGGACCTGGTGACCCGACTCGACTATCCTGCCTATGCACTCCTCGCGCACCACCCATGCCAGTGCACCTGGACTCGGGCACGCGACCCGACCCGATTACCTGGCTCTGGGAGAGCGTACCAAAGAGAGATTCAGAGAGAGAGAGAGAGATGCGGGGAAGGGTAGGGGTAGGTTTTGCTTTCGCGTGTGTGCAGGGAACAGGTGAAGAAGAGGAGGAAGAGAAGCAGCGAAGATTTGGCCGTAAGTAGAAGAAGAAAGAAGAAGGTGGAGGAGAAGTTGCAGCAAGGAAGAAAAGAAGAAGCCAAGGAGGAGCTGCTGCAAGGAGAAGAAGCTGAGAAGAAAGCGAAGGAGAAGAGTCGCAGCAAGAGCAAAAAGAAGAAGAAAAAGCCGCAAAGACAACTAAAAGGAGGCACTGTAGCAACGAGACCGATAAGGCATCTGATTCGGAGAATCAGACGTTCGGAACAGGGAAAGGCAGAAAAACAAGGAAAGGAAAGAGGAAGAGAGCCGAGGAAGAGAAGAAGAGAAGGGAAAGAAAGAAGAAAATGACTTTTTTTTTATTTTATCCTCTCTCTCTTGACTTTTTGTAATTTGTAATTGTGAATTTGTAAGCTTCTGGAATCATAGTGTGCTCCTTGAGTTCGACCTCGGGAAACTTTTAATTCCGAGTAATAAATTATAATAAACTGGTGATAGCTTTTTGCAATATACTGCAACGAACGTAATCTTTATAACACCGTGAAACGCCACAACCAGTCGACAACACCTACTACATCTGCAACTACACTGTCGGCTCCTACTCCGACAACGGCCTCGCCCTCTACTCCGATTGGCAACGACGGCTGTGGAGGCCCTACTATAGCTACGCCAAGTACGTCAGCATCTCCTTCGATGCCAAGGACATTGGCCTCGCCGTGCAACTCTTCCCCTACAAGGTCAACTCCACCGTTGATCGAATGTAAGTAGGGTTATTTAATTAGGTGATAGTAGCGTGAAAATGAGTATAGTGAAAGTGGTTACCTACAAGCGATCCTACACAAATTTTTCAAATTTATTTTAACCTAGAGTAAATTAGGTTTTAAGTTGTCACTTTTATGCCTAGAGTTGAACTTAGGGAGGCGGGTTTGAATAATCGATTTCTACGTGGTTCCTAAAGATGCGTGATTTCCATTCGTTTATTTTGTTTTTGGATTTTTCTTGGTTTAGATTTTTTTATGATAATCTTATCATTGAGATACACCCTCAAAATATGTTCTTGGCAACACGTCAAATTCAATGTCGTTGGAGACACCCCAAATTCAAGTCCAAAATAATCTTATTATGTGCGAGATTAGGTACCTATAAAGTTAAGAATTTCTTTTCTTTTTATAATTTTTTTGATATTTTCTTAATTAACTAATCAAGGAGAATACAAGAACACAGGAAAGAAATGCGGAAATTGAAATACTTAGCTTATGTATATATGTATATATATATGTATAACTATATAATATAGTAGTGGGGAATGAATCAATGATTCAAATGGAATATAACGCGGTATTAGTTCGACAAACGTTTAGAGAGACGAGATCAAAACTCATGATGCGCCACGTGTAGGGTGTGGAATAGACGTGCGTGCATGTGTGTGTTTAAATGGTTGATGTGCACGGGAACACGAGAAATGTGTTCGCAACTAGTGCGTACACATTTGCAATAAAATGCGCGATAAACAGAAACGTACGCGTGATGGCGAACGGGAATATGTATGTGTATGTGGAAATATATATAAATATATATGGATGTGTGATGGTAGCACCATCATCTTCCATAACTGGTCTAATTTAGCAAATTCTAGGGATAAAAGCTCATTCATAATTATCAAAAGGGTGCAATTCAGTTCTGACTTGAATTTGAGAAGAAAAAGAGAAATTCAGTTAATTCTGTTGTTTTAACGAATAATCACAAATGCAGATTAACTAAGGGGTGAATCTGTGCTTAATGCAATATCAAATGAACTTAAATTTCCAAGAAATGGACTTGAACTAACTAAATCAGGGTTTTCTGAGAATTGAAGATTAATTTAATAATAAAAATCCTAATTACAACCTCACTTCAATTGAAAGGATTCTGATGGAAATAAATGTAATCTAAACCTCTTAAAAATCATTGAAAAATATTAAATGAGGTTTGGAACCTTCACTTTTACAAAAGGAACCTATTTTGACCAAAAGTAGAGACCAAGATAGGAAATTGCTACATTTTGGATTAAAGTGTAAATTACACAGTCAAACTTCGTCAAAACCAAAATTTAAGGTTACCATTAGATTCCTTAGGTCCAAATTAGATTATCCCTAACTTTTGAGCCCAATCAGAGTCCATCTTGACCAAGTTTACATCTTAACCTATTTGTTTATGTTTATGGCATAAACCCCCCTACCTTTTGATTTTTTTTCACATCCAAGCCCTTGGCTGACATCACGATGACGTCAGCTTTCTTCTTCTTCACCAAAACGACAATAGCAGCAGCAACCTTGAACCCAAATCAAGTGAGATTTGCTCAAAGATTTGGTTGAGCAAATCAAGACCAAGTCCCACCAATTTTGGTGGGATTGATCTTGACAAATGCCCTTTCAATCAAGCAAGATCTCAAGATCCAATTTGGAGCAAATCGCCGCCAGGGAGTCGAGATCCACAAGGTCTAAAATTGTCAAATTCACAAGTCAATCTTGAGAATTTGAGGTCATTTAATGCAAATGCATCCTCTATTTTAGTGCTTGGACATTCCCAACCACTTCTTTATGCTTAATTGGCTGGAATTCCCTCCCCTCTTCTTCCACACAGGCGAATGACGCACCATTGGATCCCCTTCTCCCTACTTCCTCGTCCTCTGCCACGTACAATAGGCAGAGGGCTTTGCTTCCTCTTCTTCCAATGGAGCTTCCTGTGAAGCTTCAAGTCCTAAGTCTCCTTCTTCGACTCCAGCGACTACCTCCCCTTCTTCCTCGTTGGCGCATCACCGACGACCCTATTCCCCCTTCCTCTCGTAAAATTTCTTTAGGGCTTCTCCTTCGCTCATCTTCAATTAGGTTTTGGGAGCTTTAGGGCTCCATTCATCATCTCTAATGTAAACACATCTATATCACATAAACCATCTATTTTTACGTGTTCTTAGACATAGAGTTGCATCATATATTATAAATATCGCATAACATGCGTCATCTTGCATTTACGTTAGGCTGTATAAAGTTTAGGTTAATTTTTCCTTTTTATGATCAGGTAACAAGGTGACTTTTAATCGGGGCTTCGGATTGAAGATCCAACCGCATGAATTTGATTAGGGCAATGATCGGATTTCAACAACTCCAAGATCGTCCTGATCAAACTTCCGTAGCATCAGATATAATCTGAGGAAGATCAGAGATCAAGGGCCAAGATGGTATAAATTCGCACTTCAGATGACAAATCCGACCACATGGATGGGTTTGGATTGATGATCGCAGCCCAACGGCGCAAAAATCGGTCTAATCCGACATCCATGGCACCATCTACAAGACACAAAAGATGAACGGTCATGATGGCACCACGTGGTGCCATCACAGCCGCCCAAACTGGCCGCAGCATCTCGTCTCAACTTTGGAAGGTGCGGGCAAGGCAAGATCTCAGTCGTTGGATCTTGATCCAACGGTTGAGAGGGCGCAACGGTCGAATCGTCTCCGCGACAATCCATAGAGATGGCGCAGTGGTTAACTCCTCAATGTGCGACCCCGCAACGCATGTTCGAGACCCCATGGCTCAAAATCAAAGCGAAAAGCGGGCGTGGTTGAATTTAGTTGTCGGATGCGTGATGTGCGGCAGCGAGGGCGCCACATGGAGCAACAGATGATCGAGGATCGCGTACGTGCGCGATGACGCGTGATCCAACGCGCCATCGCATGTAGGCGTGCGCTATAGCTGAAGACGAAGCGACGCTTGCGCATTTTAAGTCGTCTGATCTCGCGATCGGACAGCTGAAAATGCACGAACGTGCGTAGGCGTTGGGTGCGAGGAGAAGAAGCGGCAGGCGCGGGCACGCGCACGTCGCCCACGATCTGGGCTTTAGTGACGGATAACGCTTTAGTGACGATTATCCGTCACTAAAGACCCCTGATTTAATGTTTTAAAGTGTTATGACCTATTTGCCCCCTCCAATCTACACCTATATATATCCCTACGACCCCCGCACTTTCTTCATTCCTTCCTCTCTTCTCTCACCCCCTCTAAAGCTTTAAGAGCTTATCCCAAACCCAGGATGCTCCATTAGAGTTAAATTATAATTTTTCCACCTTCTCATCCCCTTCGTGGAGCATTCTGCAGTGGTTCTCTCACTGCCATTCGGGAAGTGGATCTCGCTACGACGTTGTCTTACCCCATTCTCAGTCATCCATCATGGTTCTCCTTCCTGCATCTCACCACCTTCGTTCGGGCACTCTGTCGTTGCGGCTCGTCCTCCAAGCAGCCGTCGAGGAGGATAACTTCTCTCCACCTTCTCTTTATTGCTTTCTAGAGTAGATTTACCGCTTTCTAGTTGTAAGATTTCCTGCTTTCTAGTGTAACAAGTAGTTGTAATAGACATGATATTCTGGTTATGAAATTCTTGTTCAGTCTCTCTCTATTTTATTTTTATTTGTAATATTCTCTCTCTCTTTTATTTATTATTCTTTAAGTAGATAGTTAGTTTATATTCAATTCGATCAGCTAATCTACTTCGTGACAAATAAAATAAACGTGATTTTTAATCAAATGTCCGCCTCCTTGTGTTCGACCCGAAATTCTTTTCGAGTTTCGGTTAAATTTATTTGTTGATGGATTTCTTCGCAAATCGCACTACAACGATGGATTTTCAAAACTCAAATCCTTTTGCGACGATCATCCGCTTCAACAATCTCCCTCTCCCTCTCCGACTTCTACTGTCGTCAACACCTCTACCAGTACCAACCAACTTCCTCCGCCTTCCCTTCATGCAATTACTTTGGGCAAAAGCTCCTCCTCACCTCCATAAAGCTTTTGCCCAAGGTAATTAAACCTCACATCATATCCTACATCACCCACCATTGCCATCACCGGAGCTTCTTCGATGCTCCTCCGCCATGCACACCTCCTCACCCTTGCATTCAATTACCCTAGGGCTTTTATCCGATGTGTCACACCGGAGGTTTTGGTGTATTTGATTTAGGTCGAGAGGTCGTATTAGTGTTTGCAGGTGCTTCGCCGAATTCCTCATCTTCTCCGAGCAATCGTCGAGGAGGATAACTTCTCTCTCCCATTCTTATTTACAGCTTTTCTAGTGTAGAATTTTCCTGCTTTATAGTATAATTGATTTTCCGCTTTCTAGTGTAACTTTTATAAACAAGTGAAATATTGAATACATGTTCTCTCTCTCTCTCTTAGTTTGATAGCTCCCTTGTAATTATATCCCCTTACTTATAAAAAAAATCCTAAAAAAAAAATATAATTGCGAATATAGATCAACGTAGCCTCCCTGTGTTCGACCCGGAATTCTTTTCGGTATAAATTTTATTTGTTGAACACGAATTCTTCTCTTTCGAACTACAACGACAGGTTTTTCAAAACCAAACAAATAAGCGTAGCGATTCGCAAAAAAAATACCGTTCAACAAGGACCATCCCTCAATTATTAAAGAAAGGAAAATGCCCGAACTAGAAGAGTTGCTGGGGATACACACTGAGTCTCTGTCCCCCCCTGGACTGTGAAGGTAGATCCGCTGCTTGAGGCGGGGACATCTCAACAAAACCCTCAATCCAGAAGGCTTCGGAATTGGAGTTGAAACCCCTCCTGAGCACATTGAAATATGCTTTCCTTGGCCCTAATAACACCCTCCCCGTTATTATCTCATCTGCGTTATTTGAATTGCAGGAGGGAGCTCTGCGTGAGTGTTTACAAGGCACAAGGAAGCAATTGCCTGGACAATTGCTGATATTAAGGGTGTTGATCCCTCTCTTTGCATGCATCATATATACACGGACGAGTCCGTGAAGCCTTTCCGAGACATGCAGAGAAGGCTCAATCCAAATATGCGGGAAGTTGTTAAAAAGGAGATTCTGAAATGGCTGGATGCATGGATTATCTATCCCATTTCAGATAGTAAATGGGTCAGTCCGATTCACGTAGTTCCGAAAAAGGCAGGAATCACTGTGGAAGAGAATGACCAAGGAGAACTGGTGACCACTAGACCCTCAACTGGTTGGAGGGTCTGCATTGATTACCGCCATTTAAACACGGCTACCCAGAAAGACCATTTCCCCTTACCGTTTATCAATCAAATTTTGGAACGATTGGCGGGAAACAAGTACTTTTGTTTTCTTGACGGGTGCTCTGGGTACAATCAGATAGCCATTTTTCCTGATGATCAGGAGCGTACCACCTTCACGAGTCCTTATGGCACTTTTGCATTCCGCCGAATGCCATTCGAGTTATGTAACACTCCTGCCATTTTTCAACGTTGTATGATGGCTATCTTTTCTGATATGATAGACGAGTTCGTTGAAAATTTCATGGATGACTTCTCCATTTATGGCTCATCGTTTGACCTTTGCCTTTTGCACCTTGATAAAGTCTTAACCTGTTGCGAAGAGGCAAAGCTGGTGCTTAGCTGAGAAAAAAGCCATTTTATGGTCTAGCAGGGCATTGTGTTAGGGCATATAGTTTCCGAGAGAGGATTAGAGGTAGACACTGCAAAAATTGATTCCATCTCTAAGCTTCCATTGCCTGCCAATGTTCGTCAGGTTAGATCTTTCCTTGGCCATGCTAGATTTTATAGGAGTTTCATTAGAGACTTCAGTAAAATCTCTAAGCCACTCTGCAACTTGTTAGCGAAGGATGCCTCCTTCGATTTTGATGATAGATGTGGCGAGGCTTTCCAAGCTTTGAAGAAAGCCCTCATTACCGCGGCAATTCTCCAAGCACCAGATTGGACCCTCCCGTTTGAGCTTATGTGCGATGCTTTTGATTTGCAGTGGGAGCAGTCTTAGGTCAAAGGGTTGATGGCAAATCTCATGTGCTGCATTATGCCAGCAAGACCCTTACGGATCCTCAGCAAAACTATACGGTCACTGAAAAGGAATTACTTGCTGTAGTATTTTCTTTGGAAAAGTTTCGGTCTTATCTTTTGGGATCCAAGGTTATGGCGTTCACTGATCATTCAGCCCTTAAGCATCTTCTGGCTAAAAAGGACACCAAACCTCGCTTAATTCGTTGGATTCTGATACTCCAAGAATTTGACCTGGAAATTAATGACAAGAAAGGAGTTGAGAATGTGGTAGCAGACCATTTGTCTAGGATCCCTATTGAGGCATCAAACCTTGCTGGCGATATTCAAGAGACTTTCCTTGACGAGTCTCTAATGGCCGTGGAAGCTAAAACTCCTTGGTTCGCTGATATAGTGAACTATCTGGTCACGGGCATCACCCCCAGTACTTGGGACAAGCAGAAGCGAGACAGATTTTTCGCCAACGCTAAATTTTATCACTGGGAGGAACCCAAGCTTTTTAGAATAGGCCCTGATCAGCTGTTTCGCCATTGCGTCCCTAATGAGGAATAAAGAAGTGTCTGAGTTTCTGCCATGACCTCCATTTTGGGGGACATTTTAGTAGGAAGAAGACTGCTCATAAGGTTCTTCAGTCTGATTTTTGGTGGCCCACATTATTCCGAGATGCACATACGTATGTGGGCACATGTCTACGTTGCCAGCAGACGGGAACCATTGGAAAAAGGGATGAGATCCCCAACAACGTATCGTCCCTGTTGAAATCTTTGATATTTGGGGCATTGACTTCATGAGTCCCTTTCCTGTATCCTTCGGATATGAATACATCCTTGTGGCTGTTGACTATGTATCAAAATGGATAGAAGCCATCCCCACGCGAACCAATGACCATTTCGTGGTCTTGGGCTTTGTTAAGGCTAATATCATTTCTCAGTATGGGTGCCCAAGGACGATCATAAGTGATGAAGGACCTCACTTTAAAAATGTACACTTCACAAGACTACTCCAAAATTTGGGAATCAACCACATGATAGCCACACCTTATCATCCCCAAACGAGTGGACAAGTTGAAGTGTCCAATAGGGAGATTAAGCGAATTTTAGAAAAAACTGTCAGGCCTAATCGGAAGGATTGGTCTAAAAAACTAAATGACGCTCTTTGGGCTTACAGAACTGCATATAAGACTCCCTTGGGCATGTCTCCTTTCCGTCTTGTCTACGGAAAAGCGTGCCACCTTCCCGTTGAAATCCAACATAAAGCTTATTGGGCCATTAAAAACGTTAACTTAAATCTGGATAAAGCGGGAAAAGCACGTATGTTAGAATTAAGTGAGCTTGAGGAGCTTCGTAATGAAGCTTATGAAACTTCTCAAGCTTACAAGCAACGTACAAAAGTCTTCCATGACGAGCACATCATTAGAAAGACTTTTGAGCCCAACCAGTGGGTCTGGCTTTTCAATTCTAGACTTAAATTATTTCCTGGAAAGCTCAAGTCCCGTTGGGATGGGTCATACATTATTATCAATACCTTCTCTCATGGAGCTATAGAGATCAGGAACCCTATTTCAGGTGCGAACTTTAAAGTAAATGGCCAGCGACTTAAACCATATATTACTCTTTCAGATGGCCAGGTTTTGGACGAACTACGGCTTGAGGAGCCTTAGCTCCTCCCACTCTCCTCCTCAGGTGATATTCTTCTATATCTATATTTTTCCAATGAGGATATTGTTAGTCTTAGGCATGGGGGGATATAACTTGAGAATGTTTATAGTGTTTATAGCATTTATAAATATTTGCATACATATTTATATATATTAAAAAAAAAATTCTTTTCTTGAGCTGATTGGGTTAGTCCCTAGCAAAATACATTTGTTATTGGAGGTTTTTCTTCCGGAATTATTTCTTAAGTTTAGAATCCAGTACATTTATTTCACGTGCACGTAGACTTGGTAATGGATCCTTGGAGAAAATCAATAAGCATTTGTAGTCCACTGAATCCTTGGACAGTTCATAGAGAGTCAGGCATACTATCTTCTAATGAATCCACCTCATATTTGTGAGAAGTAGTAGAGAGATTACTGGTGCGTTAAGTCTAGTGCAAGGACTCTTAAGTTTTGGATAATTAGATGATGATACTTCAGAGTTAGGCGTTGTTTTCACTCTCTGTTCCTATGTGCGTACTTTGAATGAATTCCTGAGAGTCACCAAATAAGGCAGATACACAGAGATTTAGTCTTAATAAAGCTATAACTATGGTGGATGGTTACGACCGTCTTCATAAAATCCTCAGCTGAAGGAGGGTAATAGTGTCAAAGGTCAGAAATACGCCTGTCCTATCCATTCCTTCCTGGTGCCGAGAATAGGCACTTCCACCAAATAAGCCACACAACTTCCTCTTGACCATCATCATCCCTAATAATGCCTTGTAAATAAAAGTCCGTATCATGTTGTGTTGATTGAAAAAGAAACAAAAACAAGAAGAAAAATAAATAAATAAATATAAAAAAAGGGGAAACGAAGAAATAGAAAGAATAAAAAGAAGAAATAGTTTTATTACAAAAAAAAAGTCCAAGTTTATGATGTAACACTGTTTCTGAGGCAGTAGAACACCTATCGCGTTCCACCAAATATGACCCATACCTACCTTCTAGTATTTCTGATCACCTGAATACTGGTTGAGAACTCTAACTTAGTTGTAGAGTTATTAGGACTTTAATTAAACTGTGGATGCCATGTGAGGCCACCAAATAGTGAGTACAATTTCTAAATCTAGCGAGATTTGTGATCTCAGAAAGAAAGAAAAGAGAGAGCGTCCAAGAACATCAAGAGAGTACAATTGTGTAGCCTCTCTCAGAGTTGACTTGTCTAATAGTCTAGAGAGCTAGAGTTTACAGTACTAGACTATATGTAGTACCAGATGAGTGTGTGCCACCAAATACAAATCAATTCGACTCAATATCTCCTACCTAAGCCAAACGCCGGGATCAAATTACAGATATCGTCTGCTTTATCCCTGAGGGAAGTAGTTGCCTATCTCGAAAGAAATTTTTGCCTAGGGTGATGTACGAATTCCCAATGTGAGTCGGCTCTTCCACTTGGATCTGTTACCTAGGCTATCAGCACTTCACATTTGTTTGGATTTCTAAAGTTTTGAAATAAGAAAAGAAGAAATCTTCTGATTACTTCTATTATTTTTGCTAGGGACTAGCAAATCTTAAGCATGGAGGTATTTGATGAGTCCATTTTAATGGACTAATATTAAGCCTAAGTATCTTTAATCGTACCGTTTAGGTGTGTTAATAATTGCAATTAAGTTGTAGAATATTTGTACGCATCATAATTTAAGTTTATAACATTCTATAACTTAATATGTAACGATTTTGTTATTTTTATGTGCAGGTAATAATATTCAGAAAGAACAAGGGTGGGGGGATAAATTTCCCAACACATTTCTGATAACAGCCGCAACCCCCCCCCGCACATTGGGGTAATCTTCCGCCGCCCTTCAACAAATATGGCCAGAAATAGAAAAGGGATTTGGAAATCCCTGGATTGGCGCACGCGGGGAGAGAGAGAAGTTAAAAGGAGAGACGGGGAAAGAGGAAGAAGGCATCCAGGAAGAGAAGAAGCGTGCACTGTGGTCCATCTTCCCCTTACGGGGAAAAACCTCACCAAGCGCTTGCACCCTCCAGCCTCTCCAGCCAGCCGAGGGTGCACACCCGCGCGCCCATCCCTCTGGAAGGCCCTACAGCAGACGCCTGCGCGCCTTCACCGCCATCTGCAGGCACGCCCTTCTCCAGCCAACCGCAGGTGCACGCCCGCGTGCCCCACCGCTCACTTCCCTTCAGCGCCATCTGCAAGCGCACCCTCCTTGCACCCCCCTCCTTCCTGCAATCCAGAGCGCTCTCCGTCTCTTTTCGCTCCTGCACCGCATCGCAGGCACCCGCACCAAGCCTTCCCGCAGCCGCTCCAACCTCTGCAAGCGCCTGAAGCCATCCGCCCGCGCTCCTTCCTCCTGCCTCTGCAGCCATCTGCCAGCACGCCTTCCTCCTGCCTCTGCAGCCACCAAGCCCGCACGCAGCCAACTGCAGGCGCTACGTGCAAACCGCCTCCCCCTCACAGCACCCTCTCATCCGCCTGCACGCCTGCCACTCCAGCGTTCCCTGCATCCGTGATGAGAGCCTCATCATGAACCCTAACTAGCACAATTTAATCTAAATAAGTGTGAAGAAGCTCCTACAAAACCTAAAGAGAAGCTTAACTCAGAGAATTCTGAGTTAAAGAATAAGACAAATCATAAGGAGTAAGACTGTAATTTTACCAATGCAGTACGCAAAAAGGGTAATTAAGGGTCTAAACATAGGTCAAATAAGCTTAATAAGGAGGAAAGTGGGATGATCTGATCTGAAAAGGGTTATAGCAACTTCTAGGATTTAAATGACATTTTGTAACCCTAAGACAAATCTACTTTAATTCACGAGGTTCGAGGTAAGATAAAAATCAACTAAATCCTATAAAATTCATGGAAAAATATTCCCTAAGGTTTAGAACCTTCAATTTGGCCTTTACAACCTATTTTGACCTAAAATGAGAACCATGCCCAATTTATGACCTAATTTAGGTTTTTGCACAAATTTACCGATCAAACATGGCCAAACCTAAAATCAAATTTCACCATTAAAATCCTTAGGTTCAAATTAGGCTGGTATAAAAATTTGGGCCTAAGAAAAGACCATCTTGACTGACTTTACAAATTGGTCCTCTTGAATTACTTTTTGACCCTTATCTTTTGAAACCCTTACACATTACCCCCTATCTTTCTCGTCGTTCTTTGCAGAACGGCCTCCCTTGCCATTCTGAGCAGCGCCATACCTCCGGCGACCTTCCGCGGAGGATGGCGCCGTGCAGGGCATGGCGCCCGTTCTCAGGAACGAACGGGAGGTTCCCTGCGTCGTCCTCTATCGTAGGGACCCTCCCCTATGTCCTGCAACCGCCCATGCCTCTCGTGCAAACGCACAAAAGGCATGGGTCTTCTTCTCTGGCCATCTCCGCCGTGCTCTGCACGTCGTTCCCTCGGGCCGC
The DNA here is from genome assembly GCA_037157565.1 of Thalassia testudinum. Taxonomy (NCBI): domain Eukaryota; kingdom Viridiplantae; phylum Streptophyta; class Magnoliopsida; order Alismatales; family Hydrocharitaceae; genus Thalassia; species Thalassia testudinum. The sequence continues at coordinate 135,656 of JAZHRO010000076.1, forward strand.
TCTCCTCACCAGTGCCTTTATAAGGAGCGGCAGGGGCTACCGTCCAAGGCAAGCTAGTTCTGGCCGAGAAACTCCCCCTCCCTTGTCTCCTCTCTCTCCGGTCAGACTGCCCAAGCTTTCGGCGAACTCTCCTCCTCGTCGCTCTGCTTCCATACCTGCAGCAGAGCCCACTCTGCCCCATCTTCCCACGCCAGGCCGCACCAGCTGGCGTCCTCAAATCTCCTCCTCATCGACGATAACCCCCTCCTGGGCACCTTCGTCCTCAGTGCCAGCAGGTACACGCCGAGCGCCACCTCCCTCCCTCTTCATCAATTAGGTAGGTAGAAACCTTCCCTTCTCTCTCCATGTTATTTCCCCCTTCTTAATTTACCATTTTAACCCACCGACCGCCACTATCCATCACCACCTTCCCTATCTCGGACCGCTCTCCGGCGAGGCATTCTCGCCACTCGATGCCTCCATCCGCCTCGCCATCTACCCATTAAGCTCCGTGACATCTCACTGACACCGAATCCACCCTCCATTCACTTCCTAGCACCTCCAGACCACCCCCCAAACACACCCACTCTCACGCACGCAATGTGCCCTAGGTGCACGACCACAGGCACACTCGTGTCTCACCGACCCCCGCACCGCCTTTGCCATCTCCTGGCGAAGCTCCCTGCGTTGTCTGACGTGGCTGTGAGGCCATCTTCGTGATTTCAGGGTTCACCCTCCTCGCCGCCATTGACGAGCAGCAAGAGCTGCTTTGCAGGCAGCTACAGACTTCTTCGGCCCCAGGCAGCACGGGGCACTTTCGCAGAGACGCCCAGGTTCCCTATTGGGGTCGCGAGCCTTCGCTGCTACCCCAATTGCGCGAAGCCTTCTCCTGCGGGCGCCCGAGATCGGAGGTGGGACTTTAGTCCCACCTCGTAAGTGTGTGGCCGTAAATTATTTTTGTGATATGAGCCGATTGCCTCGGATACACACGGGGTGAGGTCCCTCACCTATCACCGCCCTCGTCTGTGAGCTCACCACACGGATCAGGCACGATCCGACCTGACACTCCTGTGCACTCCTCGCGCACCACCCATGCCGGTGCGCCTAGACCCGGGCGCGTGTAATGAACGCGTGCCCCGGACGTATTTTAAGACGTCTGGGAGGTGGCCCAGACGTCTGACCAGACGTCTGGGATCACATCCAGACGTCTTGCCAGACGTCTGGGATGGTTTACAGGTGTCTGAAAAAAACGTTATCGTCGACACCCGCGAGTCGCCTGCGCGCCTGAGCGCGCAGACCGCATATTCTCTCTTTTTCTTCTGCGGCTGCAGACGCCTGCGGCGCCTTCTCTCTCTCCTCTCCGCGCGGCGTTAAAAAGGGGTGCGCCTCCCCTCCCGTCTCCACCGTCTCCTCCTTCTTCTCCTTCCTGTGCGCGAGAGCTAGCGGACGCGAGGGCGGCAGCGGCGGCCGCAGTGAGCGCGGAGGTGCGGCGTGCGAGGGCGGAGCTCTGCCGTGAGGGCGAGCTCGCCGGAGCGGCTTGGCCGGCTGGCGGAGGGCGCAGGGGGCGCGGAGCGACGCGGAGAGGGACCTGCTGCGGTCTGACCAGCAGGAGCGCGAGGTGCGACGCGGGCGGCGTCGCGAGCGGAGGCCGAGCAGGGTTCTGATTCTGGAAAAATTTCCAGAATCAGACTTCTGGGTTGATAGCCAGACGGCAAGGTCGACGTCTGTAAGATCATATAGACGTCTGAAAGGTGAGTTTCCGCTTTCTTCTTCCTTCTTGTCGACTGACCGTACTGAGGGAGGGGGGTTGGCTGTGCGCAGGTTCGCTGATTCGCCATCCTTTGCGAATCAGACGTCTGGAAGTTGTACCAGACGGCGGGAGTGACCTACAGACGTCCGTATGGACCATCGGACGTCTGGGGTATAGGACAGACGTCCCCGAAGACTTCTGGACGTCTGGGAAACCACGCTGAACAGGTAATTCTCTGATCCACCGTTTAAGACGTCTGGAGGGAGTTCCAGACGTCTGATTCTGCACAGTATCGTCTTTTTTGACCCGTTTAGGGCCCGTTCGGGCTCCGTTTGCCGCGATTCGAGTTGCGTTCCTTTCAGAATTAATTCCTCTACCCGTCTACAGTAGCTATACACTGTTTTGAGACACCCCTTGTGTTTGATCCTTGTGATAGGACCTCGTTCAGTTGCAGTCTTGAGAGTCGCGGAGGCACGCGGGATTCCCGATCACGCCCCCATTACTCCCGTTGTACCTGGTAGAGTGGCTTAAGTTATTTTTAAAATCTGTTAAAGTATGGAACCATAACTAGAATCTAGGACATTGCATGAATCCTAGGAATGAGAAATGTATGGAATGATAGCTCCTAGGTGATGCATGAATCCTAGGGCTGGAAAACTAGTTGTATGCTAGATCCTAGGATGTGGCATGAATCTTAGGATGGAAAAAACTAGTGGAATGTATAATACTGCAGTCTTGGAAAAATGGAAAGGAATATAAAGCTGCCTGTAATTTGAATTAACAGCTGCCTGTTATGAATAAAGAAACATGTTTGAGATCATGGATTTTGAGAACGTGAATCTGGAAAGTGAAACATATGATGTTCTGAGATAAAGAGCTGGAACCCTACGGGGAATTAGGAGTGGAACTCCTGGAAAGAAAAAGGAATGGAACTGAGATGTAGTTTGTACTGTCTCTTGGGTACGCAGTACCAAGGGAAGTACCTGTACCTGTTTAGTGCAGAGTGGGGCCAGCCGCCCCAGGGACCCGGGGTTAGGATTGGCCGCTCTGTACCGACTTGTTGGCCCTCGTGTACGTAGTACCGAGGAGAGCTAGTAGTGTTAGGAGAGTACTAGCTACCCCACGGGCCCCGGGGTTCTGCTAGCCTCCTTCACCGACTTGTTAGGCCCACTAGGGCAAACCAGGGTAGTCAGGCGAGGGTGCGCGGACTGTGGAGGGGCAAGGCCCCGGTTTGGTTACTGTGGAGGGGTTGGACCCCTGTTACTGAGAGGGCTCTGCCCTGGTTCCGTGCTGTGCTTTGGGCGCACCCGTTAACGGAAACGACTGACCGCGTGCCAGTGCGGGCTAGCTACCTGTGCGTTTATCGCGCGTGCCGTAGTCACCGTTACGTCTGTCAGTGACCTTGGGGTGGTTGACTGAGGGTAGGATCACCACGGGGGACTCTCCCGACCAGGAGAGCACCACGTGCTACTTCTACTTTTGGAAAAGACTGCAATCAAGATCGTTCCCACGAGGACATTCGAGATCAAGTAAAGGACCTGAGAAATAAATGAAATAGTGAGAAAAATTGAAAGATGTGAATAAAGGAAGTAATAGAACATAACAGCTACTGTACACTCTACTGTTGCCTTTAGTTAGTTTGCCACTCTACTCAGTGTTTTGCTGACGTGTTACACTCGTTACCTTTTTCAGGACCAGGTGTTGAGCAGCCAGGGTCGGCGGCTACAGAGGACGCTGGACCGAGTAGGGTCCAGTAGAGTTACCACAGCCTTTTGTACCTCTTTTGTTTCTGTTCTAGTGAGTAGTTTTTGTTTCCGCTGTACCTTCTTTACCTGCAGTTCTTGTTATATGATAAATGTTGTTTTACTGTTGTGGTGGTACCTACTGTAGTAGTTTCTTTCCTTACTGCTGTACTTTCTTACTGTTAGTTATATTCATGCTGAATGTGGTTTATTTTACTGTCTTTTGGTTACTTCCTCGTTGGACGACTAGGTCTTGGGATTAGTCGAGTCGGTCCGGTTCTTGTGTCTCGTAGGGACTCGGGAACCGGGTCGTTACAGCGCGCGACCCGACCTGATTACCCGGCTCTGGGAGAGCTTTCCAAAGAGAGATCCAGAGAGAGAGAGACGCGGGGAAGGGGTAGGGTAGGTTTTGCTCTAATGTGTGTGTGTGTGCGCAGGAAGGAAGAAAGGAGAAGAGGAGTAGCGGCCGGGACTTAGTCGCGCAGAAGAAGAAAGGAAGGAACAAAGGAAAGAAGGAGAAGAGCAAGGGAAGCCAGGAGGAAAAGGAGAAGGAAAAACCGATCAGATAAGGCATTTGAGCGCTGAATCAAGCGTCGAAGGGTCAACAGCTAGAGTAGAGAAGAACCGCAGCTCCTGAAGAAGAAGAAAGAAGAAGGCAAGCTGAAGAAGAAGAAAGAGGATGCAGAGAAGAAGAAGAAGACAGGAAGAAGAGAAAGAAAGAAGAGGAAGGGCCAGAGTAGAAGAAAAGAAGGAAAAAGAAGAAGAAAGGAGAGAAGAAAATCAGAAAGAAGAAAAGAGAAAGAGGAACCACAGAAGTAGAGAAGAAGAAAAGAAGAAAGAAGAGAGTCGGCTGAAGAAAGAGAAGAAGCCAATCACCCCTTCTTTCTCCCTCTCTCTCTTAATTTTTGTAAAACCTTATATATATATCTTGTGAATTTATAGGCTTCTAGAATTATAGTCTGCTCCCTGAGTTCGACCTTGGGAAACTCTTCATTCCAAGTAATAAATTGTATTAGACTAGTAATCATTTTGTTATATACCACAACGACTATAATAACAATAAGGATGAACAAAGCAGAGCGTACCAGTCTGCACCACCAGCACACCCGCGCCACCCTGCAGGCGCGCCCGCACGCTACCAGCCACAGGCGTTGCATGCAGAGCACCCGCCTCGCCTGCACGGGCGCGCACCAGTGCGCGCCACAAGCTCCCTGCAGTAGCCGCTCTACCTTCATGTTCAATAGGTGGTGCTCCGGCCACCTCCGTCGCCGCCGCTGCCACCATCGGAGAGCCCTCGTCCTTGCCGTCCTCCTGAGCCTCGCGATAGTCCTGCCGGTTATCTCTTTTTCTCGCGAGGAGGAGAGAGCAAGAATGCTCTGTTTTCACACCAATTAGAATTTACATTCAATGCCATTGCCACCTAATTTGATTTTATTTATTATTATTATATTGTGGCAGAATTGCGCTTGAACACTCATAGTTCCTTATAATTGCATGATATTGATATTCACTAGTTTGAAGATTGATTTTTGGGCTTAACTTAAGTACTAATTTTCTCTAGTACACATCACGTGAAAATTGCATAAATTCATCATAAATTTATTGAGGATTTCTGTGAGGGAAAACTACACATATACCCTTATCTTTTTACGTTATTGCAAATCTACTTTCCTTTACATTTTAAGTCAGATTTGAATAGGGATTTCGCACTATCCGAAATAATATTAAATAATTAAATATTTATTGCATAATTGCCTCCCTGTGGATACGACCCGCTCTTCTGCGAGTGGTTATTTTTATTATTTTTGATTAGTCGATTTTTTCACCACTTAAATACTATAACGTAAAGCGAAAAGTCATCTTTCACTACACGCTTGGCCTCTCCGACCGCTCGCGACGCTTCTGGTCCAGGGGGGACGACTTCAGCCTCTTCTTCCAGAAGAAGGTGAAGGTGGTCAAGGAGGGCTCCGAGCTCCACCAGTCCCAGTGATAGATGGAAGTCGCATGCATGTATTATATATGTATGCCTGCGTGGTCGAGGAGAGGGCTTTGCCATTAATCTGTGCGACAATGTTAGGGTATGTGTTAGGCATAATAAGTTAAGCGTGTTTGATGGAATAAAGTGGGGTTTACGTCTAATCTGAGCGTCTTTCCATTTCTCTGAAAAGGAGCCTCTTTTTTTCCATCGAGGTGGTAGTTGAAGTGGAGGTCCGACCACAGTGACAGGTTGGCCTTCTAGTGAGTGGAGTAAGAAGTTACCAGTGCCTCCGATTGGAAGGTTGTTGGGATGTGATGGTGGTGGTGGTTCTCTTGGACGAAGCTGAGGTGTTGTGGGTCGTTGATGCTCCTGCTCATGAAGCCTTTGGATGTAGCAGCAGCTATAGTGAAGGAGGAGAGGCGGGTGGTCTCCTCCATCAAGGTGTCGTAGAAGGCCCTATGTGTCATGAAGCTATCGTTCACTTGTTCTCATCACAGGCACCTAACATCAAAGACAAATTGTCTTACAATTTGATAACACTTGAAACTATTCAAAATATATAGCACATGCTGCTAAAGAAATGCAGTCACAATTATCAATTTGAAAGTATCATTTAGACTTGTTAGGATTGTCAATAATATTTATCCTTTAACAAAATTTTTATATTTCATTTATTAGAAATTTATTGGGAATGTTATTTAGGTAATTTTTCATTACACAAGTATTAAAATATGTTAATAGACACATAAAATAAAAAAATTTGTAACCCTTTTGTAACATACATATGCATAAGTTATTTACGAGTTATGAAAAAAAAGATTGTAATGTATAGAATATGAGTACCTTACAATGAAAAATAACTCCTATATTTTTGCATACTCTTTGAAAAAGATGTAATCACAACTATGAAAGTATCAAATATACTTGTATAGTTGAGGAATAATAATTTGAATTATTCAAAATGTATATTATATGATACAAAGAGATTTTACCACAATAGTTAATTTCAAAATATTAGATTTACCTGTTAAAAATGTTGATGAATGATATTTATCTTGAAAGAAATTTGCAATGCTTTTGTACCTAAGTTAATAAGCATGGACATATAACATGTAACATGTAACATGTAGGTATCTTTTGATGGCAACTAATAATTGAAATTATTCAAAATGTATATCATATGATACAAAAGAGATTTACTTACAATTGCAATTTCCAAGATTCAGATTTATCGGTTACGAATGTTGACTAATAATGTTTATCCTAAAATAATTTTTATTATTTTTATATACGAGTTAAAATATATAACACATACGTAATTTTATCATCAGAGATGCCAAACACAGTTGATATCTATTTTGTTCACAAGTGTTTTGTAAAATGTATACCACATGCCATGAGAGAAATGTAAAAACAACTATCAATTTATAAGTAGGATTTATACCTTTTATGAATACTAATAATATTTATCTTTAGACCAATTTAAATTTTTTGCTTCTTGAGAATATTTTTTTTGACTTTTTATTAGACTGCTATTGAGATATATAGTAATATATAAAGTATCAAATATATCGGTTGAGTAATAATATTTTTTCTTAAATTAATTTTTATTTTACACAGGTTGAAAATGAATGTTATTTTATAATTTATCATTATCAATGATATCTCTTACGTTCATAAGTATTTATTGGGATAAAAGAAAAAAACTTATTGTATTTTTGTAATTGACATCAACAAGTTATTTTTAAATTATAAAAAAAGAGACATATAATATATAGCATGTAATCGTTACTGCAAAATAAATACCCTATAGTGACATTATGTCACTGTTAGGTTATCTTTTCCGTCGTTAATGTTTATTTGTACTTCAACAGACACGTTTTTAAAAAAAATATATAAAAGTAACAAATGCATAAGATCCCATCTTCTATCGCTCGTTGCCAACCCGTTTCTCTCCTGACTCACCTCCCTCGTCGACGTCTCTCCCTCTCTAACTCGCTCTCCTCCTTCGACATCTCCACCGAGCTCCACCTCCTCTCCCTCCCTTTCCTCCCTTCCCTTTCCCTCCCCCCACGATGACGACATCCACCTCGATGCCTTCCGCCCCACCGTCCACCTCAACAGCAACTCGAGAGACGGCAATGGCGGAAGAGATCCCCTTCGCGACAACATGGATGGTGGTGTGAGGGCATAGTGCATGGCAGAGTGATCACCGGAGGTTGTGCTTCTTCGGTCTTGTGGGGGCTCCATCAATCGAGATCTCCTTATCGGCGCACAAACAAGTATCAGGTACTATCTATTGATCTCACAATCTCAGTTGTTCTCATTCTCAATCAATCTCTCTTAGGCGCTCTCGATCGATCTCACTCCCAATCGATTTCATTGGAGCATTCTTGATCGGTTGCTGATCTCTCTATGATGCTCTTGTTCGATATCTTTCTCGATTATCCTCTTTAGGGTTCTCTTAATCGATCTTGCAATCCTTCATGGCTGCTTTTGATGAATCTCACTGGGTTTCTCTCGTCGTGTGTGTACTTCGACGATCTAAGCATCGTCCCTCGTCCTCCTACAACGGATTGGATGGCAAGGTGTTCAACGAAATGGCGCGGTGGGAAGGTGAGGGTCAAACTGCATGCGAGTTGGTCGACGAAATGCCGCAGTGGGATCTCCATCCTTCTAATTTGCTCGTCTCCACCAGGTGCACTATTGCCTCCCACTTCTGCCTCCCACTTCTGCCTCCTCACGAAGCACTACCATTTGGGATCGAAGATCGAGAATCCCACATCATTACTATTAAAAAATATTTCTTATTAAATCGATATTTGTATGGTAATTTCTTCCCTACCTTTCTAATTGGACGTTCCTTTCCACGCAGATTAGATGGACCACCTCTTTCCCTACTTTTCCCTTCACTACTGCCCGATGAGGAGGAGGACTGCTTCCTCTGTGGTTCTATCCTTTAATTAGCAGCTGATTATACAAATTTAAATTCACAAGGAGTGCAAATTTATTAATTACCCTACAGATGATAGATGGTCCACCTCTCCTAATAGCAATGCTACGTTTGGCCGACTTCACTTTTTTCGTAGTCAATTTAGGTGACGGCTTCGCCAGTTGATAAGTACATTTGTCAAATATGCTATTACAATATAAACATTCCAAAATATTACCTTCGTCTCTTCCTCGTAACTGCTACCTGACAATGATCTTTCAGTGTCTTCATCCTCATATTCATATTCACTCCCACTTGATGATGTGACCTGCTGAATTGATCAAGGACAAACCATTGTTAGTTTGTGAAATCCTGCCTCATCGAAAGTATTGTAGCACACCTTCATTTTGGATTGCGGGACGTTCGTAGAACTTCCAGCTCCAGACAACTGCTTAAGGACCTACCTTATGATATTAGAAGTGCTTTATATATACTCGTTGAAATTAACATATCAAGATTTATTAAGAAATTCCTTACTTTCTGCGCAATTGCCAATTGTTCCTTCACTCTGGTTAGCTCAACATAAAGGTCATGCTTCTTCCCTAATGACTCATTGTGCTTCTCAAGTTCCCTTCTCCTACTGTGCAATTCTTTCAACTCGTCAAGGTATGCAACATTGCTTTTCTGAAGGTGCTCCTTCTCTTCCTGCAGATTCAATACTTCCTATTGTAAGTTTTGAATTTCCTTTACTCTTCTGTCAAGTTCCTCCTTTATAATTGGTTCATTGAATGGGTCCTCCTTCGCAACAATCTTCTCCTTCTCATACAACACGTGCTTCACTTTCACAAATTTAGAGCTCCTAATATAACATTCAACAATACTTGCCATATGGAACCTTTAACCTTTGCTTCTGCATGAGTTTGCTCGCAGACAATACACCTATCCATTTTCTTGCAAGCGGTGTCTCCCTTGAGATCTCTTTTGCATCAGTTAGGTTTAAAACCTCATACGCCTAAATCTACGATTTTGCAAAAATTGATTTATCAAATTATCATACTTTTGTTTTAACTAACAGTTGCGAAATAATTTCCACAAAGAAATTTATTCACATGCAGAAGAGAGGGTGCACCTCTTAAGATAACCAAGTGGCTTGCCTTGCTTTAGCTTGATGTTTGCCTCCTCCAATGTACGGTGTAGTAGTTCCTCCACTGCGCTTGCCCAATCATAGCTTTCCAACAAATCTAGATCTCGATGTACATTAAAAGTCAAGGGTAGATGTTGTAGTCCCCGTATGAGAATAGAAATGTCACAAAGCAATTTAGGAGTAGCCTCACTTAGTCACCAACCTTCTCAGACTTTGAATATACGCTATCTAGAGCAACTTATGCTTCACATTTGCAACATTCAAGTCCCCTTTCTTAAATAGGTGCACTCTCAGCTAAGACTGAATAGCTTGGATATCATCCATCCACTCTAGTAAGATGGGACTCCCTTTCCTAGGTAGTCCAGTTATCTTTACAACCTGTTTTTGATCCAATGCATAGTTCCCCATTCGAATTCTAAATGTTCCAGACTTTGGGTGGTATGCATTTACAAGTTGATAAAGGAACTCATGATCATTTAAAGGGAACTTCTAGCCACCTGAATAGTGTCTCGTTGAACTTATCCTGAACTTCATACGAAGATTTCCGCAACAACTCCTGGAAATCTTTTATTCCACATTTGGTGTAGACAGGCCACTTCTTTGAAGTGACCTTTGGAACCTCAGTTGCCTTCCTTGGAACATTTCTAGAGTGTTTGGCCATGTCTGATGGCTCTGCAATATCCGCCAAGTCCATGTTTGTTATTATCTCCAAATTGCTGCACCATATTAAACTCAATTACATCCAATAAGAAATTAATATTTACAATTGTTATATTAGTTCTGAAACTACACCTGCCATAACCAAGCACTAACTTCGATGTTGCACCATTGCTCTTCTTTTGCCTCCTACAAATTTTGACAATCCGTACCCGTTATTTCCTTACATTATTAGAAAATCCTAATGAATCTGGTTGCAAAATTTTTGTGAAAATACCTTAACAGCTATTTGACTCTCTTCTTCTCATTGCTTCTCATCCACCTTTTATCTGTCTCTGACAACGATATAGCCTCACAGGATTCTTTCCCCTTACGCTCGGAAATCCTGATAGATGACATACTTCCTCTCATGAATCTCTCATATGTTCAATGTTTAAGATAATAGCAACTCTAATTTCAACTAATTCCTAACTTATTTAAAATCGCATAGTTCTACGGTTACCTGTCTTTAAAATAGTCCTTCCCTTGCTTGTTCTCCTCGAGTCCTTGTTTTGATTGTGCTCCAACTTTGACTTGTTCTTCACAGCTGAGAAATTGTCAGCTTACAGTCACTCTTTCTAATAATAATGTTTAAAAAAATCCCTTGCTAACAGTTGTTTACCTTATATCCACCTCGACAACTACCTCTTTCGAAGTACATTTCTCATCTACTACCTTGGCTCTCTTCTCCTCCCTGGCTTCCTCTGGACTTCTACCATGTTCTCGCCGCCATTTCCTGCATTAATTTCAATTATTGCTGGTTCTATATTTACACCTATTTACAGGCACTGTTCTACTCTTTCAAGCACTACTACCTACATACCTTTGGCTATCACTATCCTTATGTCTGTGTTTGTTATTCTTCCTTTCTTTTCTTCTCTTGTCCAGGTCTTCTTCCTTTGTTGCTTTTCTACAATTATCTCCCCTTTCACATTTCTTTACTTCCATTTATTATTTACACCTTTCCTATGTCCTTATTAAGATGTGAATGACATCAACTTCTATAACATTCTATTATTGGTATTGTTACGTACAAATTCTTGCAATTCGTTTATTTGTTTAAAAATTGTTACTGATGAACATCTGCTAACTTAATTCAGAACCTCTAGCTCTGCAAACAACATAAAGTTCCATGGATTGAAAACTATGATGTACGCTGACTGTTTAATAGAATATTACTAAACTGTCCCAACAGTACATCCAATATAAAAACTTCAAACTCAAACCTGTCACGCACAATTCAAAATAACAGGCGGAAAAGAATCTCTGCAATTTGATCTGCAAATATCTTACTACTATGATAGCTCTAATACAGTTTCGCAAGAATAAACATCCAACGGAGTCGGAAATGTGTATATCCACAAAGTGCATGCCTTCATATGGAAAACTACAACCTATATCGTCTGTTTAACAAAATATTCTGAATCTTACTTCGCAATACATCCGAGATTAAAAAGAACAATCTGAAAGCTGTCACGCACGCTCCAAAATAACATGCCATCCTGTGAAAATACATCTGCAATTCTCATAATCACCTATACAGTTGTAAGTTAGAATTAAAAAATTGTAGTCCACCGCTACATAACTTTTCAAGAAAATGTACAGTATTGCAAGACTACACATCCAACGGCGAAGCAAATGTGCATTTCGATAAGGTGCAACCCTGCGCCTATGCAAATAATTAAAAGATCACATATGGAAGAATACAACGTATGCTGACAGTTTAACAAAATATGTCTAAACTGTCCCACCAATACAGCCAGAAATAAAATTTCAAACTCAAACCTGTCACGAAGAACACAAAATAAGAAGCATTCAAGAACATCTGCAATTTCAACTGCAATTCTAATAAACACCTTTACAGTTGTATCTTCGCTTTTAAAACGTGGAGTCCATCGTCACATAACTTTACAAGAAAACCTACAGTTCTAGAAGACTACATATGCAGGGGAAAAGGAAATTCGCATATCCACAACTTCAAAGGGGCCTTTCGTAACACAACAACTGCAACTAAACATCTGTGATTTATTTCTATGATGCCAATTGAGAAGAGATATTACTCCTATCTTAATACATTTTTATACTTGTCATTAACTACTCTACACACTCCACAGTGAATTACCTCACCTGATGTGATGATATCAGTACTTTGCCTACGAAACATTTCACTTACTCTAAAGGGATATTTCCAAACAAATTTAGCATACAAATTGTAACATTTCCAAATAACCTACTGTTGAATACATGGTTTTATGATACATAAAAGATGCTTACCTTTTCTCCATGCGGACCTTCTGCAAATTCAATGACGTTTGTTCTTTCATCTCCACATTCCCCTTCTCCCTGCCAATGACAACAACCTTCCCCTCTCCACCCTTTATCACCCTACGATTGGTGATTGAATGCCAGCAAAATCAATGAGAAGGAACGTATACCGCATTCTTCTAGTTTAACAATTGATCTTCCTCGTGAAATCATACGTACTACCATCCCACTTACCTATCTTTGCTTCTCGGCCTCTCCTCGATAGTGTCAACGGATCCTGAGGGATTAGCACCTTCCATCATGCTCTTCTCCAAAAGACCCATGCTCTCACTCCTCATTTTCAAACTGCACGAAACTGCTCTCTATGAATAGTGGAATAACGTCTCCAAATGCCAAACATAATAGCTGTGGACCCACAACCTTGATTTCTTTTTGGCTAAGTGAACTCGTCAAGTCCACCAATGTTCCGGACCTAAAGCGTAGTAGATTTCAAAGTGCTTCAAGTCTGACACTTCGTTTCTCGCAATTGGCAGAGGCATGATTATGACCCTTTGTCATATCAACTCTGCAATACCCTTACGGTCAACAACACTCGCAACAACTGCAATCTACTAATATTTTTTGCCCTCCGCTAGCTTTGCATGAAATGCCATATTCAATATTTAGTCAAGGCTGATACTACTATTACATTAACACATAAGTTAACATCTTACTTCACATGACATTACATTATTAATAATATCTGCCATTCTCCGCACGATTTCACATAACATTATGTTAATGATGACAAAATGAAATTATATATATTCTGATAAACACCAATTTATTATCATTCTTATGTCCTAAAATAGATCTAGCTCTTAAGATTTTAACTCTGCAAACGGGTTTCTAGGTTGCATTTAGGCATCAATTAGGTTAGGCATGCATTCCATGGTTTTTGTATTTTTGACACGTTTATTTGAGTGTTAGGGATGAACAGATAACCAGATCATTGAAACCTTAATATTCAAGAAGGCAACAGGTGAAAAGGAAGCTTAATTCAGCTAGACCCCAACTAAATCCAGCTTATCATAGCTGGACACCAGCTCACCTTAGTTAGGTTTAGCTCTCTCAAGCTCAATTCAGCTCATCTTAGCTGGATGGTAACTTAAGGTAGCTTAACTTAGCTCAAGTCAGTCCAGATCTAGCTCAACTTAGTTGAGTATAGCTCATCTTAGCTCCAATCAATTCATTGAGAGCTTAAGTTAGCTCAACTTAGTTGACTGGAGTTCACCTTAGCTCAGGTCCAACTCTTTCCAGCTCCACTCAGCTCTAGTCAACTAAAGATGACCTCAACTAGCTCAGGCCAGCTCAGGTCCAACCCCCAAAGACTCAACTCAGCTCAACTCAGTTAAGCTAAGCTACTTAACCTAAGCTAGCTACTCCAGCTAGTTAGGTAGTCTCCGGGAAGATCAAACCCAGCTCACCTCAGCTCAATTCAGCAGAAGCTAGCTTACTTTAACTTGGCTTAGCAGCTAGCAAAGAACTAACAAGCTAAGCCAGCTAAGATAGCTCATTACTGTTCTCTTCAGCAACCACTAGCTTTAGTGCAACTCCAGACAATTGATTCCAGCTCCTCATATCCAAAACCTTAGCTTCCTCTTACCTCCTCCTCTACTCACCTACTAGCTCAGCTAAAATATCCACCCCATGGCCGTCTACCACCAACCTAAATCCTAACCTAACTCCACCTTAACTTTACTCCAAGTCCACCACCTAAGCTAGCTACCTACCTCCACCTATAGTTGATGCCACTATCCATGCACCCCATTACACCACCACCTCCAAGAGCCACCAAAAAAGTGGCGCCAACTTTCCCTCCAAAACCCCTTCACATCACCACCAACCATCTCCCTTAAAACTATCTCCGTCATCCACCTAACCCCCCTTCTATAAAATCATTTTGGCACAAAAAATAAGCACATTTCCACCACCATAACCACCTCTTAACCTACCCTAAGTTGGTGCCAATATACCCTACCCACATCCCTACAAGTTGGCACCAACATCTACCATAATCCTAACCCTACACCTAACCTTATGACCAAATCATAGCCCTCCCTTTTGGTGCCAACTCTAAGTTCCACTTCTCTTTTATGTTTTGGTGTTAACAAAACTGTTTTAAATCTAATAAATTTATGAAATATTATTTACAAGGAAATCACAGGATTTAAGAAGTGTGGATGATGATAAGAAAGAAGTATGGATGATAACAAGGATGAAGATTGTTTTTATGTTTATTTGTTGTAATCTAGAAATTTGTATGTCTCCTAAACAAGAAATTTTAATTTAGGAAGTAAAATCAAAATAGAGATAATTAGCTATCAAACTTGCGCTTAATTATTCATTTGAAAAATCAAAATTGTTTCTTGGTAATATTAATTGTGTAATTGAGTTTGAATAGTACTAAAATTGATTAAAATAGTCAATTCAATGTACTTGTTGCAAGTATCAGTACTGTTCATAAGTATCAGTACATGCAAGGCACAGGTTTGGGCCCTAGTCTCAAATTATGAACAACAAGTATCGGTACTCATCATGAGTACCAGTACCAAGTGCTCACAATTTGTAGATAGTGATAGTACCTGGACTTTACAAGTACTGGTACTAATCACTAGTACCGGTACATGTAGGTCACAGTTTTTGACTTGTTTCAAACCTGTGAGTCACAAGTACCGGTACTCATGATAGGTACCGATACCTGATGACTTAGTTGGCACTCAACTGTATGCACTGAGTACCGGTACCTATGATGAGTACTGGTACTCAGGCTCTGTTGAGCTAGCTGTTGGATAACTGTGAGCAGTTAGTATTGGTACCTTAACTTTAGTACTGGTACCAACTAACCATTGTGCCTGATCTGAACGGCTATTTTGTAATTAATCTTATTCGTAACCTTCTTATTTTGTCCCCAACGGCTAGGAAGGGTAGGGGGCTGATTAGTGGCCTATAAAAATACCTTGTAAGTGCCTTTGTTAAAGATATCAAGAATCAAAATACTCCTTGCTCCAATTTTCATTTCAGTGATATGCTTGTTGCATCCATCCTTCAAGAAGATCTTCATTTTGCAACAAGTTCATTTGGTGCATCTGGTTTTCGTAAAATCATTTTTGAGCATTGTCGTTTTTCGCTAGATATTTCTATCAAACATTTGCCAAACTAATTCTTGTTGGAGACTTAGGATTTGAGTTATAAGTTATTGTATTTTCTTGCTTACAACTATTATATTTTGTTTATATATGTTCTTGTAATTGGGTTGAGATAACCCGTTAATTACCTCATTTATAGTAAAGTGATTTCCTTAGGGTTGAGGGAATGGGGTTAAAAATCCTAAGCTAGGAGGCTTAGGTAGTGAAGTATCCAAGTGAGTGGGGAACCACTATATATCTTATATCAATTTCTGTGGATTGTTATTTGTGCAACTATTTTTGTTATTACTAATATTCACCTTAAGTGTTTGTGTGCGCGTAGCCATCCATAGTAGATCCAGCACCAACCTCAACCTAACCACACCTAAACCACCACCTAAAACATCCCCTCATGTGGCGCCGATAAACCCTAGCCCTCCATCCCATAACTTCCACCCTAGAACTTCATCCTAACCCTATAACACATCACACCAACCCTTAACTCTAGTTCCTACTAAAGATGGTGCCAACCATCAAAGAATCCTTTCATTTTGGCGCCATCAATCCTAGCCCTGGAACTCCTAACCACCCCCTATGAGCTATCTTAGCCATCCTTTCCTTAACCATACCTACCCCCTTAACCCTTCTATAAAAAGGCCAATAACCACCACCATGACCTTCACCTTTGGCTTCATTTTTGTCACACATTCCCACCTTCATTCCACCATACCCATGGCCAAGAGAAGGAGAAGAAGAAGATTAAGGGGACACTCTGTCCCCTTGGTGCCTTCCCCTCTTCCCTTCTCTCTTGTGCCCACATCAGCCAGAGGTCCAGCCAGGCAAGGAGGAGGTCTTTAGAGTGGTTCACGTCCACCCTTGGAGGAGGCTTTTGTGTGGAATCCTTCCACCCTTTGAGGAGCTAGGCACGCCCACCAGGGGCTTGCCAAGGAAGGCATACCTTGGAGGAGCACTTCAAGAAAAGGATTAGGAGAAATCCTTTTTAAGCCCAGGAGCAGCTGAACTTAAAGCAATGATCTCCTCTTCACCAACATCACCAGGAGGATTTGTGTTTTCATTTTTTGTATTTTCATTTCTAGAGTAGAAGTATTCATTTACTTGTCATCTTGTAAAACACTTTTCTCCTTAATCAAAGTTGCTTTTCCTTTAATTTTTGTCATATTTTCTTGCTTTTACCATAGTGCACTCACATCCTCTCTCTAATTACCGTAGGTCTTCATGTACCTAGGGTGAGGTTAGGAAGAGGATTTTCTTGTCACTTAGGTTTTAGCTACAACAATTAGGCGTAGTCTTTCTCTGCTTACTATTTTATTGTTACCCATTATTTCAAAACTCAAAAAAAATTCTAATATTTAAAAATCACAAAAAGAAAGTTGATTTCCCATTTTCAAGTGAGTGTTTAAAAGTGCATTTCTATCCCCCTTGGGACGACTCGAATACTTTCAAAGTACTTGATTTTTATAAATTTTAAAAGCGATGGAAATTACGCATTACAATGATAAAAATCCTAAATTCAAATCGCACATTTTTCACATCACATTCACATTAGACGACGACCAACTCATGAAGCCTTTCATAACTCCAGATATTTACAATTTTACAAAAGCACTCCACACGTCAACCCACAACTGCTATAAGTTACTTCCTTTCAAAATCAGGAAGGAAATTACATCAGTATCAACTCTGCTGTAACATTTTCAGCAAAGTATAACATATGCATCATGGATTGAAAATAATTGACTCCCACAGTATCTCCTCCAATAACTCTACAGAACACTACCTCCGCTCAACTCACCTCTACAACTCTCAATCACTACGAACTTTGTCTTCTCAGGTTCCTTGCGAATAATGTATGCATGTACATTGCATCTCCTAAGTTCCTCCACCTCCCTTGTAAGTTGCAAAAACTCAGCATCCCTCACCTGAAGAAGTGATGACAACAGGCAAACCTGTACATATAAGATCAGTTAGTAAAAAAAAAATATTTCCCACGCACACTTCATGCTAACTTCACGTGCCTGTTCCTTCATTGCATCCATCGTAAGAGAAAGATCTCTTCCCCAAGCCTTGTAGTGGCAAACCTGCTTTTAACAGTATGCATGAAAATGTATTCATAATGGAATACAACTTGCCAATAAAATTGACATACATCTTCACTGCAGACATAGTATGCTTGCAGGTGTTCCTCCCCATCTGGAGATTCCAATAGAAGCATTGCCTTCTTGTTGCAGTGACAACTTGAGAATCTCCGAATCTGCAGAACTCTCCAGTCCTCATAAGATGCACGATGACGGCACCGATTATAGTTTTCGCCATCCACTATAACGTGGAAAACATACGTTCTTTACCAATACATTATAAGGTTCTAACATCATCTAACGTAATGGAGAAATTTTTCAATACGTTGCTCACCTGTTGGAATTTCCACATCATTTCTCCTGCAGATGTAAGAGTCCATTGCTGTTGTCAACGAAATCCACTAGGCTCGAATGAGGAGAGAGATACAGTGACCCTCTTCTGGTTGTTACTTGCTCCAATTTCCCTACGCTTCTCACCATCGGAGCAAGGGGTAGTGACACCATCACCTACTTATATGGTGTCGTACTGGATTTTTGAAACACGACTTGACAGCTACAGAAGTGATTCAAAACACAAAATGTCCGGGAGTGCTTATGGGGCCACGTAGACTGTGTACACGCTAGATGCCACGTTGGATTTGGTGGTTTACTTGGTATATATCTGTGTATATATACCATTATCCAATTTGAAAGGGTAATGGTATATATATATATATATATACACACACCAACTTTCCTACCAGAATGACGTGGCAGACAGGTTGGCATGTGCCAACGTGGAAATAAAAAAGAATTAAATGCCAACTGAGTAATAGCTGAAACGTCACGTAGGTTCCCCTTGAATCATTTTCAAATTTTGAATCCACTCTATAGAAAGCATGAGACACCCCTCCCCTCCACTTCACACTCGAATTGCTCAACCTCTCTTGACTAGGTCGCTCCAACACACCACCGTAGGTCAGTCGATCAACCATTATGAGTGTGGAGGCACCCGACTTGGGGTGCGATCATCCTGCTGACATAGTTCCCCTTTTGTAGGTGTTCATGATGGTGCTACTTATGCAAGCGCTGGCATTGGCGTGGCTTATGTAGGTGCTAATGGCGATGCTGGTCGTGGTGCTTCTTCTACAGCTGCTGATGGCTATTGTGGTGGTAGTGCTCCTTCTGCAACTGCTAGTGGCAGTGCCACTTCTGCAGCTGCTAATGGCGATGCTAGTGGTGGTGTTCCTTTTGCAGGTGCTAGTGGCGATGCAGCTTCTACAAGTGCTTCTAGCGGTGCAGCTTCTGCAAGTGCTGGTGGCAGTGCTGGTGGCGATGTAGCTTTCACAGCTGTTGCTGGCAGTGCAACTACTGCTGAGGCACAACCTGCCAAGGAGAAGAAATAGGAAGAGGAGGAAGAAAGTAATAATATGGGATTCTCGATCTTCGATCCCATATGGTAGTGCTCCATGAGGAGGCAAAAGTGGGAGGCAGCAATGCACCTGGTGGAGACAAGCAAATTAGAAGGATGAAGATCCCACTACGGCATTTCATCGAGCATCTCGCATCAGTGTGACCCTCACCTTCCCACCGTGCCATTTCGTTGAACACCTTGCCATCCAATCCCTTGTGGGAGGACGAGAGGTGATGCTTAGATCGTCGAAGTACACACACGACGAGAGACCCAGTGAGATCGATCAAAAGCAATCCTGAAGGATTTCAAGATCGATCAAGAGAACCCAAAGGAGGATAATCGAGAAAGATATCGAACAAGAGCATCATAGAGAGATCAGCCATCGATTAAGAATGCTCTAGTGAAATCGATTGGGAGTGGGATCGATCAAGAGCACCTAAGCGACATTGATTGAGAATGAGAACAATTGAGATCGTGAGATCAATAAAGAGTACTTAGGACTTGTTTGCGTGCCAATAAGGAGATCTCGATTAATGGAGCCCCACAAGACCGAAGAAGCACAACCTCCGGTGATCACTTTGCCATGCACTATGCCCTCACACCACCATCCATGTTGTCGCGAAGGGGATCTCTTCCACCATTGCTGTCTCGCGAGTTGCTGTTGAGGTGGATGGTGGGCGGAAGGCATCGAGGCGAATGTCGTCATCGTGGGGGGAGGGGAAGGGAAGGGGGAAAAGGGAGGGAGAGGAGGAGCATGGTGGAGATGTCGAAGGAGGAGGGCGAGTTACAGAGGGAGGTGAGTCAGGAGAGAAATGGGTGGGCAACTAATGATAGAAGATGGGATCTTATGCATTTGTTCCTTTTATATATTTTTTTAAAAAGGGTGTCCGTTGGTGTACAAATAAACATTAACGACATATAAGATAACCTATTAGTGACATAAGTTGACTATCGGCATAGGTAGGCTGTCACTATAGGGCATTTATTTTATAGTGACGATTACATGCTATACATTATATGTCCCTCTTTTATAACTTAGAAATAACTTAAACATATTAAGAAGTAAAATATATCATGCATGTCTATACTTAGATTCTTGCACTATTGTAGCAACGTTATTTGCTCTTCTGACAATGTCTTAGTTAGGATGTTGCCTGCCTGCTTGGCTAGTGTAACTAGTTTTGCTTTTCTGGTTGCCAAATTTATTTGCAAGTTTTTCACGATTTTGCAGGAACCAACGCTTGGGACCGATTTGAGCTCCGAGTCCACAAGCGGGTATCCACTTTTGGCCTTCCTTTTTTTTTATTTTTACTTTCAGACGACAGTTTTTGTCTTCATTGATTAGCTAAATTTAAGAATGATTTGTTAATTTAGATCATTATGCTGCAACGCAAAGGTCGAGAGTTCTATTTGCAATGTAGTCAAGCACTTATCTTGAAGTCTCAGTCCATTTTATCAAAATCTCAGTTACAACTTTCTTGTTGGGGCCCCATTTAAAGTGATGCTCTTCTCTGATCTTTGTTCGGTTGTTCTCGTGATTTAATGATAAACATTCAAGATAAATTTGATTTTCAATGTGATCACTACAAATATATTTATGTCAAGTGCCTATGAAATGAGGGAAGAGAGTATCCCTTTGATAGACATACCCTCAGCTGAAATGCTTCCTGCAAATTTATCTTCAAGATTCTTGCCCTTGGTAAATAGAGTGGCTTGTCCCTCTTGTTTATCAAGTCAAAACCTTCATTGATGATTATGTTGAAAATAATCAGGAATTCAGTGCTCCTGCATGGACCTTGCATTCTTAAGATTAACTTGAATCATCCGAAGTAGTATCCTTGTAATGAAAGTCATTTATGTTTTGAGGGAAGTACAAGGCATATTTTCAATAGGTTGCCATTTATAGGGTTTAATATCAAATTAAGTCATACCTCTTTCAGAAATACACTAATACTAAAATGTCACAAATCAACTTGCTTCCTTCTAGACCTTGAAACAAATGAGATTCAATCTGCCTTGTGAATTCTAAATTTTGAACAAGGAATGTTCCCCATTATTTATTTGGGGTTCCCTCTTGCTCCTTGAAAATTCAAATCCTTGGATTGCAATTACCTTATAGCAAAATTTCATAAGAAGCTGAGGTTAGAAGGCAAAATGTCTCGTTCTTACCCTCAACAGAGTAGACACTCCTTTTTAACCTCCCTGGCCAAAGACAACTATTCGAAAGAGTGACGAGATCAGGAACCATTTCCTTTGAAATGGCAACACGACTAAGAACGAAGTACATCTTGCAAATTGCAAGACAATCTATTGTCGAAACAAACAATGGTTGGAGTATCATTGGTCTTAGAGAGTTTAATCTCTCCCTTCTAATAACAAACACCCTTTACATGTAAAAATCATTACAGCCAGATATTTTAGTGGCAGACCCTTGTAGCAACTGAATCCTGTGCCTCCTACTGCCTCTCGGTTTTGGTATGACGTCACTGATGCCACGCCAACCTCTCATATATAATTTCCTTTCTATTGAAATTGGAGATGGTTGAAACTCTCTTCCTTTGGCACATGCCTCTTCGCAACTATCCTCCCTTAAAAATCCCATCACTTCTCTTTCAACTTTCTAAGAACAATTACTCTACTTTCCTCGAGGCCACAAGTTCTTTTAATGCTAGAAATAATAGGATATGCCTTTTCTCCAAAGGGGGTGCTCTATATCCTGATTCATTTGACAAACTCCTTAGTTGTTATTACTATTCCTTATCCTACGATTCAAACCAAAGACAAATTGTAGGTGAGACTTATCACCTATTTACTGATGGGGTAATAATCACACCCTATTCTGGAAGAATAAATTGAAATTGCCTTGAAAGGATTTAATAATCTATATTAGAGGGAGGTGAATAGTATTTAAAGTAAAGTAGAGTTAAATTAAAAAATCAATCCACAAACATGAGACAAATGACATTGATTTATAGTGAAAATCTGTGGAAAAAATCACTACGGCCTCTCAATTTAGGATTTCTTGATTAGTTATCTGCTAGGCAATCTATTGTATATACCACTTGAACAAAGGTAGCATAATCTCTCACAATGATCGCTTTTCTTATATCTACTAGGAAAAGTTAAAACCAACTTGAAAATTCCAACAAGATGAGTCTTAAATCCCAATAAAAAAGGAAATAGAATAATACAAAATATAATCATACGAATTGGAGAAAATGAGATAAATCTATTACTGAACCCTACCTCTCCTTGTATAATGGAGAGGTGGAAAAGTTGCAGAATAACATCGAAGCAATAAATAAAATAAGGGACCCCTCATACAAAAGGTGCATATACTAACACTCTCCCTCAAGTTGGAGTATAATTATTTATCATGCTCACCTTGGATATACATAAATCAAATAAAGACCTGACCAAGGGTTTAGTAAAAATATCTACAATCTGCTCGTTAGACATGATTGATGTTGTATATAGCAACCCCTTTTGAATAATATTTCTAGTATAATGGCAAGCAACTTCTACATGCTTCGTTCTTTCGTGAAATGTTGGGTTGTTGGCAATGAAGGTAGCTGGTCTGTTACCACACCGCATCTCCATCAGATTAGAAAATTGTACCTCCAAATCAATGAGTAGGGACCTGATTCACATCATCTCTACAGTTGTCTGAGCCATGGCCCTGAACTCAGACTTAGTACTCGACCTAGCAATTGTGTCTTGTTTCTTACTCCTCCATGTGATCAAATTCCCTACCAAAAAGGTATAGAACTCCATAGTGGATTTTCAATCCACATGACAGCCAGCGTAGTCTGCGTCAGAGTAGCCAATCAAAGTCATAAAAGATCCCTTGGAGAAGAGAAGTCCTTTTCCAAGAGCCTTCTTGATGTATCTGAGCACCATCAACGCTGCATCCCAGTGCTGTTGTGTTGGCTTAGCCATGAACTGACTCAATTTCCTCACCGCAAAGGAGATATCAGGCATTGTAATAGTCAAATATAGTAGTTTGCCTACAAGCTACCTATACTGTCTGCTGTCCACTAACTGTGCATCATTATTATAAAGTGACATCTTGGGATCCATAGAAATGTTGGCTACCTTAGCCTCAAGCATGCCCACCTCTTGTAGAATATCCAAGGCATACCTCCTCTGGGACAGGATTACGCCCTTCTTGCTCCAGGCAACTTCAATACCAAGAAAGTATCGTAGAGCCCTAAATCTTTCATGATAAATTGCTCCACCAGAATGTGTTTGATCTTAGTGACACTGTGCACATCATCTCCTATAACAATCAAGTCATCAATGTACACGAGAAGCACCACAGTACCTTGTCCAGTCCTCCTAACAAAAAGAGAGAAATCAGCCATCGATCTCTTGAATCTAGCTACCTCCACAACCTCTGGAACCATGCTCTGGGACTCCACTTGAGGCTGTAGATGGCTTTCCGTAATTTGCACACACTCCCCCTAAACCTCGAAGCTTGGTGGCTACTGCATGTAGACTTTCTCTTGAAAATCGTCGTAAAGGAATGCATTCCTCACATTCAGCTGATGCAAGGGCCAATCAAGCTGGACCGCTACTGCTACCAACACCCGTACTGTAGGAAGTCTGGCAACTGGTGAAAATGTATCAAAGAAGTCAACCCCATAGGTTTAGGTGAACCCCTTAGTCACAAGGCATGTTTTGTATCTGGCGATGCCTCCATCTGGGTTGAACTTCCCTGTGAAAACCTATCGACAGCCAACAACAATAGTTCCGTCTGAAAGTGGAGTGAGCTCCCAGGTCCCATGACCCCTAAGAATAGCCATCTCAACCTCCATGGCTGCTTGCCATTTTGGATTAAGCATGGCCTCGTGATGTGTTGCGAGGATGTGAGTAACAACCAACGCCTATGTGAATCCTGCAAACCCGGGGCCTAAACTATCAATAGCAAGTGTCCCAGCTATTGGGTAAGTAGCACAAGTCTGTGGCTTCTTCCGAACAGCTATCCGAAGATCAAAATCATCACATGTCCTATCTCTGTAATCAACATGTGACAAACTAGCGTCAGTGTTTAAGGAACTCACATGAGAATCCGATGGTAGAGATGGGGGAGGAGCCCCATAAAAGGTAGTGTTAGGGTGGGTATATGTCTAAAGGGGTTCAGTCAAACATGGAAAGGGTGGCATAGCAGGTGGTGGTGGTACAGTAAGATGAGAAGTTCAGGAAAACTCTCAAAGCAAATAGGTGTAAATAGCATGAGTGCCATATCACCCTGAGAAGGTAGATCAGCTCCAGATGTGGAAAATAATGGTATCGCCTCATGAAAGGTTACGTCTGCAGAAACGAAATGCCGAGAAGTAGTCGAGTCAAAACACTGATACCCCTTCTGTGTCTGAGTGTACAAAAAAAAAACACACTTAGCTACTCTCGGTGCTAATTTAGCCCTACCCGGTCCCAACAAATGAACAAAAACAATACAATCAAAGGTTCGGGGGGTGACATGAAATAATGGTCTATCGGGATGCATAACCTGCAAGTGAATTCGCTTATGTAAAGCAGCGTTAGGCATCCGATTAATCAAAAAATAGGTCGTCAAAACAGCGTCACCTCAGTAAAGAGAGGGGATCAATTAGTGGATCAACAAGATACAAGCAACATCAAGCAAGTGGCGATGCTTCCTCTCAGCAACATCATTCTGCTGAGAGGTGTGAGGGTAAGTGATCTCATGAATAATGCCACAATCGGAAAAGAAAGTACGCAACCGAGTGGTACAAAATTTTAAGACATTATCAGACCGAAAATGCTTGACAAAACATGAATGCTGAGTTTTTATTTCTTTAATAAAATTTTCAACAATTTGTCCTATATCGGACTTATTTTTCAAAAGAAATAGCCAAGAAAGATGGGAAAAGTCATCCACTAACATCAAATAATATATGTTCCCAAGTTGATCAAGAATACGACTAGGACTCCAAACATACATGTGAACCAGATCAAACATAATAACAAAGGAAACCAAAACAGATGTGGAAAAGCTAGCCCTGTGATGTTTTCCCAACTGATAGGCATCACAAGTGAGAGCAGTAGTGGAGGGTATGTGTAGCAGAACTCGTCTGAGACGATCAATAGGTAAGTGACAAGGCGGTGATGCCACTGGAGAGGGGACCCAGTAGAACCAAGGCCCTAGGTAGCAGAAGCAGCAACAACAGTATGGCTCAGATGGTATATCCCCTATTCCTCACGCCCTCCACCAATCGTCTTCCCAGGGAGCTTGTCCTGCAAGACACAAGAAAACGCATCAAATATAGCTTGGCAGTTCAGATCTCTGGTAATATTACTAATAGACAACATCCTCAATGGAAAATTAGGAACGTAGAAAACATCTGTCAGTCACAAGGTTTGACATAGAGGTATATCTCCCTTGCCAACAAGTGGCAACTGTCTCCCATCTGCCACCTGTATAGTTGCCACCTGTATGGTCTTAGCTGGTGTAACAAGTGCTAACTGATAAAAGGATCTCCTGTCGCCACACAAGTGCTTGGATGCACCAGAGTCAATCAACCAATCACTAGGGGATAAAAGAGACGACATACCAGTTGTAAGGGACTCAAAAGAGGGAGGCAATGGCTGCAGTGTCTGGAGGCTGAGAGGAGGATGCCTGGGCTAACTGACCAATCTGTTGTCATAGAGTCTCAATCTCTGTACTTAGAGAATTGACATCGGGACCCAAGGAGGCTCCATCAGTGACCTCGGCTGCCTGATTGGCTACAGGTGGCCTATCATGCTTTTGCCAGCATGTAGCCTCAGAGTGGCCCATCTTACCACAACAAGTACACGGAGACCGAGTACGTATATCATAAGAGAGTCCACTTCCATGACCACATGCAAGGAGGGGGGCACCCTTGCCACGTCCAGGGGTCGCAACTAGTGTGGACGTCTGAGCACCAGAGTCAGGAGCAGGTGTGCACTGCTACTTTGCTGAGCCTGCTATAGGCTTCCTACAAAGTAGGAAGCTCAAGAGCGGTGAGGATCTGATCTCTGGCTGCCATGTACTCAGGTCCAAGGCCTGCCAAAAAAAGGGAGACTGCTAACTGTCTCTAAAAACTCCTCTAGGACTTACAAGTACACCCCGGCAGATATGAGTGATGCCTCTCCAGCATTCCCTTCATGAGGGAGTAGTACTGCGGCAACGTGCATCCCTCTTGACGCAAGTAAAAGAGGTCGTAAAAGACCTGAAAAACACGTGTGGAGTTCTTGGCATGTGAGTACGTCTCATGCAAAGACTCACATCTCCTTTCTCATCCCCAATTTAAGGAATAACAGTCTGCATAAGCCATGCACAAATCATGGTATTGTCTCTGTCCCAAGCATTTATGCTAGTCTTATTTATAGGCTTCGGATCTGTAAGAATGTAGCTTTTCGCATGACCCCTGATGATGGTAACACCATCATTAGCTATAACTAACTTGAATTAGTTGAAATCAAGTGACAAATGCTTTTACATGATCGTCTGAGAGCCGTAATTCGACGCAAATTCATTTTGAGAAGAGAACATTAAAACAAGGCTAATTCTGCAGTTTTAACATCACATCACAAATGCAAAGTAACCACGAGGTTTGTCAGGGGTTAATTAAATGTCAAATGAGAATTAAAATTCAAAGAGTGGGTCCACATAGACAAAAACAAGGTTTCACGCATTTCGAGAACCATAACAGCACCCAAAACCCTAATTTCAGACCTTCCTGAATTGAAGAGGTTCTAGTCAGGATAAAATTCATAGAAAAATATTCCAAGATGTTTGGTACCTTTGATTTGACCATCTAAACCCATTTTGACCTTGGATAGAGCTTCATATGGGATTTTGCCCTAATTTGGGCTTCTGTGCAAATTGTCTAATCAAATGTGGTTAAAACTCAAATCCAGCTTCACCATTAGATTTATTGGGTCCAAATTAGGCTAAGGCCAAAATTTGGGCACAATCAAAGTCCACCTTGACCAAGTTTGCATTTCAGTCCAGAACTCTCTATGCATCACACTTGGACCCCTATCTTTTGTGTTTTCATTACAAATAAGGCCCTACCTTTTGAATTCTCTTGCAGTTGAATCCAACCGCCATCTCCTTCCTCGCAAGCAAACAGAGAAAAAGAACCCAAAGGAACCGACTCCTGATTGGGATTCCTTCCTCATTTGACCTCCAAATCCCTCCAAATTTCGAGGGATTGAAGATCAAATCATCCTCCACCATCTGCACCTGATTGATTGACCCAACTAGAACCTAAACAGCTCCACTGTGCTTCAGGATTCATGAAAGGGAAACACTCTAATTCCCAATCCAAATATGCGCAATTGATGGAATTCTTGGCCAAAGTGTACTCTATATAAGCTTTCCCATCTTCCCCAGTGCTTCTCAATCAGGTTCAGGCCAAAATCAAGTCTTCTCCTTCAACTCCGACCACCTCCAACCTCGACTCCGGTGACCCTCTCCCCCGTCTTCCTACGGCCTCCCAACCGTCAAATTGGGAGTGCCAAACTTTTCCTCACACTCGTCCACACCTGGTGGACCAAAGCCAGGTCTTCCAACCCCTTTTGTCGTGTTGTCTACCCCCACTGAAGGAGTTTGTCTCCCTCGCGTCCGGCAAGGCACGCTGGCGCGAGTTTCTCCCTATTTCGTCCAATGGATAGGCCCTCTTCCTCCCTTTCCCTCCTTAGCTATGATTCAACTTCTCACCCTAATTCGATCGCTATTTGTCGATCTCCCCCTCCGTCTTCTTCGTATCTGGCGAAGCTCCAGTGAGCTTTGTCCGGCTGCCACACATATCCACACAACTCGCGACCACCACCACTACCTTCTCCTTCGCCCCTAGACTAAAAGCCCTAACATTATCGGGCGTTTCTACCACCCAATAGCTTCGGCGAAGGAAACCACCATTACCACCATTCACCACATTCACCTGAGCTCCACCAACCACAAAACTGCACACGAACACCAACGCACTCCTCATCTCACTGCGATACTTGTGAGCATTTTTTATTTGGGCCGCGAGGCTATATTTTGATTTTCAGGTCACCACCGGAGCTTCGCCATCGCCATCAATCTTCCGATTTTGTCTACCGTGTTCCATTCACATTCGACCTCGCTTCCACTTCCACACACTGTGAACAACCACCAAGAAGCTTCTTGCATATTCAATTGAGCAGTAGAGCCTCAGTAGCAGCACCAATTCCTCGACGACCTTCCTTGCTGCAGACCAAAGAAAATAAAGGAGCAGAGGGGGACATTTAGTCCCACCTTGTGAGTTGGCGAGGCGGACAATCAGTATAAAGGGGATTCCTTCCACAGCCTCCGTGCCCAAGACACAAGGGTTGGGTCCCCTTACACGTCTTGCCTCATACCTTGCCCGCGATCCACACGCACACAGTCCTGGTCCCTATTCATGATTCGATAACCGGATTAAATACCCGGTTCTGATTTGAGGGAAGAGAAATTGTGAGGAGAGGGGAGGGTTTTGCATTGTTGACCTTGGGATTCGTGCCCCTCTCCTCGTTCAATTCTTAGCCATTCTCTGCTTGGGTTGAGGTACTGGCTTTGAAGCCTTGTGCCTCTGCGTGGCAGCTACTACTGTGCCTTGTGTTGCTAAGCCTTGATAACTTAAGGCATCTGGGGGATAGGTGCAATGTCTGAGGGTCTGTTGGAAAATTTGGCTTGATTGAAGAATTTGAAATATTCGTGATTTGAGCTTAATATAGGGATTTAAGTGATAATCTAAATCACCATTGTTTTGCACTCTTTTATCTTTTTACCCCTTTATTTCTGGAGATACATTAGTTTATCATTAAATATATTTTTTAATAGATTATCCATTGAATATATTTAATTGTGATTCATTGATTGTGCTCATTATTTCTATATTATGATTAGTGTGTGAATTTCACATTTGCTCCCTGTAATGACCTCAGACTCATTTCTTGTTTTCGAGCACTCTTATAAATTTAAATGTTGTAAAACGGTTTTGTTGACTATACTACGACGCAAGCATTTTTCTTTCCTAAAACTCGACGACTCGAACACTACCAACACCTGACGGTTATAAGAAAGGTCTCGGACCACCGCAGATAGTTGGTCTCATCTAGTTTGATGATAGGATCGAAGAATGGGTTTTTGAGTACCCCGACATTCGAAAGAGAGCCCGATGTCACCTCAGACTAATCATCTGAAGCCACCTTCGTAATCTGCAAGCCTAAATCAATCTTCTATCATCAAGGAAACATCGGTAGATCTAAAGCTGTATGGTTTCAAATCTACATCTTCAATAGAAAGCCCCCTTGGACGGGTGTTGGCCTAACCCAGGTGTGGGGAAATTAACCGAGACGACCCCAAGGGGACCTAGACTCCCTCTCCCTGCGACTATAAGGGATGTACCCTTAGAATAGGGCTACAAACACCTCACAGCCATCGCCAACCGTGCCCATGTTGACTGCGTCGCCTTTGAACCATGCGTAGCACTCGTCGCCGACTGCCTGCATCGTCGCGCCTAGATCAGCGTCGCCAGCATCGCCTTGCCTTATTGCAGCACCTCGCAGCATCACCTGGACCTCGCTGTAGTGCCGCTGGGCTACGTGCTCAGCGTCGCCGTCGCCACGGGGGGGGGCCCTGGTGCATGAGAGAGAGAGAGAGAGAGAGAGAGAGAGAGAGAGAGAGAGATGGGATTTGGTGGTTAGGGTTTGGGGGCCTTGGGGGTGGGATACCTAGAGCCTCGGTCTAGGACCATCACTCTGATACCAAATTGGAGGAAATGAGATAGATCAATTATTGAGCCCTACCTCTCCTTATGTAATGAAGAGGTGGAAAAGTTGCAGTATAACACCAAAGCAAGAAATAAAATAACAAGGGACCCCTATGGAATAAAAGGTGCATATGCTAACACTATGGAACCTCAAGAAATTGAAGTATGTAAATTGAGCTTTTCTCAATGCTTTGGAGAGTGTTGAAGAATAAGCACGCAAGCATGAGAAATATTTGAATGGAAGTAACACTTTTTCTTTCAGAAAGTGCTTTGGAAGTTGTGTTGAGAAACGACTACTAAAGAGTTCTATTTATAGGTGAAAAATGATCAAGAAAGATTTCAAAATAATTTGGTTAATTAAAATTTATTGATTTATCAATCGATTTTATATTTATTCGATCAGATTTTGGTCAATCTAATTACACTTCAAAAAGATTTCTTAATTAGGCTATTTGGTCAATCAATCATTCTATTTTGATCGATCAATTGGATCAAATTTATAAGTTTGGTCAATCAATTCAAAATTAAACCTAGTTATAAAAATTTTATCGACTTAGAAAAGCGTAAATGAGATCCTAAAGCTCCTTATATTGATTCTAGACTCAAGAGATAGAACAGATTTACAATCAACTTTGAATATGAGATCTTTATCTTGATCCATGATTAAGTTTTGCAAGCATAGTCTTGAAATATTAATTCACAATAAAATATAATTTTATTTTATCAAAACAAAGTACTCAACTTTCTCTTTATTTTTAATGACGACAAAATTACAATTATGCATTTGAAAATTAACTCTTAAAAGTACAAAATGAGATTGCATGACATAATCTTTTTAAACAAGTCTAATAGATAATTATCTCCTTTTGCTATTAGCAAAAAAAGATAATCTATAAGCATTCTCCTTTTGTTATTGTTAGAGTGTGTATAGTTTAATCCCACATCGGTTAGTGTGGAATTGTGTGGTGTGTGATGGCCTATAAATAGGTAGTGTACCACTTCATTCTTCTTTGAGAAATTACAGACACACATGCACTATCAGGGCCTTCTCCTGTGATTTTCTCCCTGCTTTTCATGAGTGAGATTTCCACGTAAATCCAAGTATTCCTTTGATTGTTTTATGCTCTTTAATATCTCGTGATTTTGCTTTCGTTTATTATATTTTTCAACTTGGTGCCAGAGCGGGTTTATTCTTGGGTTAATTATCCATCTATTATTATTTGGCATTTAGTTCATTTCTATTCATTTTATGTCCAATCTTTATTTATTCTCCAATGTCAATGCCAACAACAACGCAAACCCTAAGAGATCAGTGCCTTCATCTTCGTGGAGGCATTGAGATCGAGTGAAGCAAGGAGCCCTAGCAATGGGCTCGCAATCTACCGTGATGCAGAAGCTCGCTTTGTCGAGGAGCTTGGTGGAAAGCCTGAGGCCATCTGCGAGGGCGTTCACGTCCCTGATGCGGGGCCCCGTGAGGGTAGCCTTGCCTTGCAAGGCGGGGACTTCGTTAGGGAGGGTGGTGAGGCAGCTATGACAAATGGAGAGGGGTCTTGTGAGCCCCTGCGAAGGCCGCTGCAAATGCAAAGACGAAGGCGAGGATCACGCGAGGGTCGACGGTGGAGCCGCGAAGGAGGCGGCCAGAGCGGACGAGGCTAGAGGCACGGATGGTGTCAAGGTGGCCAGACCCCATTGTCGACCCGCACTACTCCAGTCGTCGAGCATGGATCGATCCCCCATGTCCCCGAGATTAGGGAGCATGCGGGGGGCCACCATTGACGCAAATCGGAGGTGGTTGCGCAAGGAGGTAGCCTCCTCGATGATCCCTCGAAGGCTACTGACGCAGATCTCGTCCTCGACTGTCCTCTTAGTGGTAGTTGGCAGCGGGAGACCGTGCTCTATGGTTGGGTTCCCCCAAACCCTAAGGGAGACCAAGGCTTTAAAAAAAAAATGGTGAAATGAAGAGAAAGGAAGAAATAAAAAGGGAGAAAGGTGAAGAAATAATAAAAAGAAAAAAGAAATGGAGGTAAAAAAAAGGGAGTAGAAGAAAATTTCAAAAAAAAAAAGGGAAGAAAAAGAAACAAAACAAAAATCATGTAGATCATGAGAAAAAGTGGAGAAACTCTTCTCTCTATATATGTGTATTTCTCTATATTTTATTTCTTCTCCCATACTTGTATGGGAGAAAGGGGAGATGTAGGCCTATTATAATCATCCTCCAGGAGGGAGTCCCTTGTTTACGATTACCACGCGAGGATCCACAACTCTGGGAAGTCCAGAGTTTCGAGGTCTCCATAAGTGAGATCTAGTTTCAAGGTCCTTAGAGGAAGGGCTCATTTTAGATTCCACGTGGGAGATCCAATTTTGTGGACTCCAAGAGGGAGATCCACCTTTCGATGTCTTCAAAAGAAGGCCCTTTTACATGGATACTGAATAGGGAACCACCAACACATGTTGAGGTCTCCATTTGTCAACTATTGCATCCAGCAGCTTCAGCCCTCGCTGATGTGTCGACATCAACATATCCGCCTACAGACGAGGACCAGCTGAGAGTGTGCGTTGTGTCGAGCAGGATTTGAGCATTGTGCAAGCTGAGCATTGCATGCTCCAGCTTAAGAGAAAGTGTCGGAGTGTGTAATTTAGTCCCACATCGATTAGTGTAGGACTGTGTGGTGTGCGGTGGCCTATAAATAGGCAATGTACGTCTTCATTCTTCTTTGAGAAATTACAGACACGCATACCCTATCAGAGCCTTCTCCCGTGATTTTCTCCCTGCTTTTCGTGAGTAGGATTTCCACGTAAATCGAAATGTTTCTTTGATTATTTTATGATATTTGATACCTCATAATTTTACTTCCGCTTATTATATTTTTCAACTATTATTTTAAAGAAGCATAAGTAAATCAATTAGTTGTGAACAATTTAGATTCTCTCACCCTAAATAATCAAATACTGAGTTAACTTCAAGCTTTCTACGATCTCTCATAAATTGTTAATCAGCAGAGTCCATATATGTCATTCCAAGTTTATGTTTACTAAATTCTCGCCCTTTCAAATGTAATAGAAGGCATGATCTAATATAAATGTTAAGTAATGAAGAAGATAAACTTTTGTTGAAAGGAAGTAAAGCATAATATTATAAGCAAAAAGTTCCATAACAACAATGGCATAATAAACACGTCTAGGTAGCATAATAGTAGTCTAGCAGATAATAAGGTTTAAACTGTCTCATACATGCCAAAATAACAAGAATGCTCAAGCATCTAAGTCTACCTGAAAATGCATGTCTAAATCCATGACATGAGGGTCTATGCTTATAGAAGCAGAGGAGCCTGTCGAAGTAAGAGGGGCTGGGTGCACCAAGTCATAGTCTTCTATGAGTAGAGGAAGTAACAATAGGCTCTGGTGCTGCTGATGGCACGACAAAAAAGGGTTTTGAACACAGCTAAAAATCGTGAACAAAAGCTTAAAAATCGTCAGCAATTAGCGTTAGCAACAATTGTGTGGCAAAAGGATTTTGGTCATAGTTCCACCCATGGCTGCGACCAAAAGTTTCCATTTCTGGCCACGGTTTAAAAACTATGACAAAAAGCTTTTGGTCACGGTTCCACTCCAAATCATGGCCAAAGCCCCCACCTTGACTGGGCTTGAGAGGGTTTGGTCACAATTTATAACCGTGACTAAAGGCTTTTCATCACGATTTTCAAATTGGGATGAAAAGTCACTCTTTGGCCAGAGTTCATTAACTGTCTCCAAAGGGTAACTCACAATTAACTCTCCCAAGCAACCTAATAAGACAAGCCTCCAAGGATGTCGCATTGCCAAAATCTCAAAATCATTATGTCAAAGTTTAGACACAGTATGGTGAAAAGAACGCAGAATACTTTTTTATTTTTACAAATACAAACCCAAAACATAGGGGCATGGATTACCCCTTTCATGAATCTCCCAAAACTTCAAAGTACAAAGATCCCTCTCAAAAGTGAAGAAAAGTGAAAACTATAGAAGAAAATGAAAATACAAAGAAGAATGAAATCAACTAATTGTAGCATCCTCTTCAATGGCTAACTTCAAATCCTTGCTATCCCACCTTTAATCTGACATTAGCTAACTAACAGAAACACTGATATTCAAGAACAGTATGCCGAAATCAGCATCCACTGTCCAAACTTGCATAACCATCAGCACAGCAGCAATTCTGATCTTCAAAGCAACAACACCCAAGTTTGATATGAATCCCATCCTTCAATTCAAAATCACTTTATGAACAATAGTAGCAACAACAACAATGTCCTGAAATCTTAAGCAGCAAGCAACAGCAAAGAGCAACTTCTGAACAAAGCAACAGCTTATTCCAATCAATCGTCAGTCAGTGCAAATCCCAACTGCACCTGATGTCTGATGGGAGAACAAAATAGCAACCTATCTTTATGAATGTACCAGCAGGTTCTTCAAAATAGCAACCCAATAATTGCATCAACAGGTACTTCTCAAAAAATAATTGCATCAACAGGTACTTCATCATCTAAAAGCATTTGCTGATCTTCAAATCAAAATTAAACGTCAAGTCTAAAATCTGAAGTCCAAGACAACCTTCCAGCTTCAAAAACTTTAATCCTCAATTTAAATGTCAGAACTGTAAGAATTCTGATCCACATTGAACCTTCAGACCATTCCTCCAATTTCTAAAGCGAATTCAATCAATAGCCTCCAATCCCCATCTGACTGCAGCATCCTGAATAAGTAGATGCCTATTTTCATGAGCGAATCAGTACCCTCAACAACAACCTTCCAAAAATAAACCACTCCAACAGCATCTATATGGAAAGAACCAAATTTGCTGATTGTCAAAACAAACTGAACATCAAGTACCAGCAATCTCCAAATGGCAGCAATCATGAAACATTCCTCCTACTTGTGTTTCAAAGCCCCTTTCTGATTCTTCTCATGAACATTTCAGCTGAAATAATAGCAACTCCATCTACCTGACTAATGAAATCTGAAACACTCCAATAGGTTTAATTCATTTTCTCCATTTACAACAAGAAGCTTTACCTACCTTGAAGCTCATCATTGTCCTTCAAATTCAAATCATTTCTCTCACTCTGCCCACGAATCTGTTAATAGCTAATTTCTTGAATCTAATTAACCAATAGGTTTAATCATTTCTCAAATTCAAATCCAATAGGTTTAAAGATGAATCTGTTATTCAAATCTGTTAAAGAGGAGCAGATTTGGCACCCAAACTTATGACCTACTAGATATTTGAGATCCAGGTTATACAAAATAAAGATCGCAGAAATAAAAGCATCACTCATAGATCAGGAACAAAGTACTAATTCAAGAAGCTACAACAAATGGTTGGCAAAGTCCTAGTTCTACATGGGTGGGAATAATGATGGCATGGCCTTTTTTGGGGTGTTATGTAATACAAATATAACATGCTCCTAATTTACGAAAGGTACACGAAAATCACGTTACTTCCTATAAAGATGTATACAACCAGTTATATAAGGCTAAGAGGATATAAAAAAATTCAAGAGATTTCTGAACTGCAATAGTATAAGATCTTGCAGTTTAACTCGGAAAAAAATTTCTTTCTATCTACGGCAAATCAACAAAGTTAATGATAGGTAACGACAGATAAATGCTCCATACTCACAATCTGCTGCAGAGATGTGTAAAAGACAGCAACACACGCACATAGAAATACCTTGAGATTAATCTGAACGTTGGTGACTGTGCAAATGCCCACACATAATGCCACGATAATTAATATGATTTATGATTTCCCCTTGGTGGCAACTGCAAACAAGAAACAATGATATTGTGTTTGGTTTCCTCATAAACAATCATGAATTGCTTATAACGCAAATATCTGGTTGAAAACGAACTTCTAGGTCTTCCAATTGTTTGGATAGGATTGATACATCTTCCTTGGCCTCTTGAAATTCCAAAAGATGTAAAGCCGCAAGGACCTACCTCAATTAAGTTGTAAAATCAGACTGAGTTAAATGATAAAATATGTACTATAAAGGAGGAAGAAGAAGAAAGCACACACACGAAACATTGGTTCAGGACCTAAGAACTAATGTCCTAATTAGACAAACTAGAATACCTTGGCATCTTCAAGTGAGCTTTTCAATTTCTTCAAACTCGCATTTCTGTCCGTAGGTTTGTCAGGTGAACCACTACCAGATCTTTAGGGTGGTCTTGTAAAAAGGTGAAGTCCTTAGGAAGATTAGTTGCTATATTTTTCTCAGGTATGTTTGATGGATCTTCTAAGTGCAAATCATTGTGACTACTAGACAATCAAGCTTTTGGAATCGTTTCATCAAAAGATACTTGTAGGGTTTCCTCGACAACAGGTGTCTTTTTGTTGAAAACCTGATGGGTTTTACTTCTAGAGGAGTATCCTAGACAGATTCCTTCTTCACTTTGAACATCAAATTTATCCAAATTCTCCTTTGTGTTGAGGATAAAACATTTGCATTCAAAGATCTTGAAATAAGAGATTCTAGAAGATCTTCCAAAGTATAGCTCAAAAAGTGTTTTATCTAAGGTTCGATTCTGAATATAGCAAGCCATGTTTACTATCTCAACCAAAAAATACCGAGATAGCTTTGACTTACACAGCATTGTGTGGACACACTCTTGCAAGGTTCTATTCTTTCTTTCTACAACATCATTATGTAGTGCAGCTCTAAGGAAGGCAAATTCTTGTTTGATCCTAAATTTAGTCCAGTAATCAATAAAGTATTGATTTTCAAATTTACCTCCATAATCACTCCTTATTTTAGAAATCACGTATCCTTTTACCGTCTGTATTCTTTTGAAAAGTTTGCTAAATTCTTCAAAGGTTAGATCTTTAGTTTTAAGTAAACTTAAAAAGGTCGTCAATAATAACGAGGCAATATCACCACCTGCTTAGGCTTTTAGACTTGATTGATCCGAAGAGATCTAAGTGGAGTAACTCCACAGGTCTAGAAGTACTGAGTGTATTCTTAGCTTCAAAATAAGCTTTGTGTAGTTTACCTAATTCACAAGATTCACAAACATGTTCCTTTTTAAAGCTTATTTTCTATAGACCCTTAACCAAGTGATGTTTCACAAATTTATTTATATTTTTTTTGTAAACATGTCCCAATCTTCTTTGCCATAATGTTGATTGGTCATTCGCTGCAACTAAACATTCATAAGTGCTGTGTTTTTCAAAATCAACAATATTAAATCCTTTTAGTAAGGTTTCTTTTATTTTCTTATCTTTAATTTTGAAACCGCCTGAGGTGAAATTTATTTTATATATTTTATCACAACCACAAAGATGTGAATGCACAATAAGAATTTGGGCACTGATATATGAAAAGAGAAACATTTAAGCGCAGAAATGGTGATCGGAAAGAGCAATAAAGAATAAATGCCATTCTTTCTTCTATCAAAAATAAAATGCAGTAAAACCAGCCCTAGTCTGTCATTTAGCTAAATCAACATAATGAAATAAGCTTGAGAAGGTGTATAATACTTACATAGTGATATGATAAAACATAGAAATGGACATCGCCAGTAGTAAACAACAAAAATAAGTGAGAAGATTTAAATGGGAAAAAATAAATGCACAGTCTCATTAACATCAACACCTTCGACAAAGTTCATAAATGACAAGCAAGTACCAGAATAGAGAACTCTTCATGCATTCCAAGTTTTCAGACTGTCAGTTTAAACCATACACAGATATACAAAATGAAACAGATGTGACTACATACATAATGAAAATTAAAATGAATGCTACATAAGCTGAAAATTGCAGCAAATACTGGAGCTCTGTTAACTTTCCTCACAGAGATGTTGTAAGAGGTATAAGCTTCCAACCAAAGATTATTGGTTGACAAGAAGATGGCTGAAGACATTTGAAAATATTGCAGCACACAATCATCAATGTAGATGCAATTCCACATAAAAAGCATATCCAGGACAGAGACTGGTTTGCCTTGTAATAAACAAGAGCCTTCTGAAAATCTCCAGCTTCCATTAAAATTCCGGCAAGGCTTGACCAGGCAACAGCGAAATTGGGTCGTATCCTAAGTGCATCCAGTAGCAAGTGAATGCCTGTCAAAAGCAATAAATATTAATATCAATCATACTGCAATTTTAATTTTGCAAAAGAAGTTCAAAAAGACCATTTCCCATCCAAATGCAAAGCTGCATCAAGAATAAAGCCAGCATCCTGGTACACACCTATTGGCTTTTATACGAAGGAAAAAAAAATGGCCTGTATATATGTAAGAGCACTGCATATATAAGAGCATTACAATCAGTATACTAACGCATCTAGTAAAGAATATCGTTCAGAAAGCAATGTGCTCACAGCAGCTAATTTCGAACAAAAAGAAGAATTTAATTATTCAAAGGCTAAAAAGCAAAAATATTCAAACACGACAAAGAATGGAGCATTCAGAGGCATTTTCAGCTTCATAAAAGCCCTTTTGAAGTAATGAACCAGGTTAGAAGAAGAAGAAGCAGAGAGGTACTTGTGCGAATCCCTGTGACTTCATCAAATTACCCAGATTGTAGTGAGCATCAGCCTACCAAACATAAGGAGAAGTCATAATGGATGGAACACCGGAGGCAATAAAGAAAGTAATACAAGACAATAAGTTACCAAGCAGCGATTCAGGGCGAGAGCTTGACAACAACATTGTGCAGCCTCCGCAAGTCTCCCTTTTTGCATGTATGCACTTGCCATATTTGACCATGCATCGCAGAAATTGGGCCGAAGCTACAGAAAATTGACCAAGAAAAGAAAATAACTACATGACAGAAAAGGAAACAAAAAGGGCCTCTGATTGGCAGGTGAACGGTGCTTGTTATCCTGCCAAGAAAAGAGAAAGAACAGTGGGATCCATGCGTCTAAAGAACCTAAGACTACCAAAGTTTTGTAGAAAAGGTTTTTTTTTTTTTTTGAAAAAAGAAAAGGAGGTATAAACCCTGTTATTTTCCAACACCCACTTTGCACGGATCAGGGGAGGGATGAGCAGAGGAAATCACATTTCTTCTAAACCTCTATGGCATTTAGATTATATTGGATTGCATGATCAACATTTCCCTTCTCCTGCATTCCATAGATTAAATATCAACTTAATCACCATCAGATGTTGGCATTATGTGAAGCTGAGAACACATCAAAGCAATGCACGTATCAAAGGAGGATAGCAAACCTTCCATACGTTGGCCATGCATGTTTCCATAGTTCTCGGCAAAGTGGGGATTAACAAACAAGGGCTTCCTCGTTCTTGGCAATGCACATGTCGTATTCACCGAGAAGCTGCAACGTGAGTGAACACAAGCAAAAAGAACGTAAGAAAGTGCACGGAAACCACAATGCATGGAAAATGTAATTAATATGAGAAGGGAAAACCAGGAAACAAAATATGGTCAACGAGGTGCACGTTAATTGTCGGTGTGGAACAGGTTCTTCTCATCAAGGTGCATTGCTATATATGTTCCAACGCTTACGCGTAGTTGCCCGAGCAACTTGTAGTTCGGGTGTGCAAGGGTCAGCGGCATATATATCCTCGTTGACTGCAAGGAGCATCGTCCGTAATGCAAAACCAACCATATAAGAAACGAACGAACGAACAACCAAAACTGCAGGTATATATATTATATCTAATTAAGTGTTTTCTTTAAAAAAGAAAGAGACAAAGGATAAGGACCAATTAACGAAAACCAAGGGAGAAGGAATTAAACCACCACCTTCATGCTGTTGGTTGGCGGGGATTGGCGTTCAAGGAGGCATCACCCAGCATATATAGGAGGCTGCTGCTGCTGCAACAAGAGGAGGAGGGACATCAGCTCTGCTAAATCCGTTCCGAAAGAAACACTAGCGGCGGAATCGGAGGGGCGCCCGGCAATTGAGGGCGACGGAATCGGTGGGTATCCCTCCTCCTACTACTACTATGGCAATCGAGGACGACGGACGGCATATATAGCTTAACAACCGGCGGTTCGGCCTCGAGGAGATATAGCTTAACTTAAGGACGGGCAGTTGGTGTGATGAAGTTGAAAGACCGACTAGTGATCGGATCGTGGGGGAAGAAGAAGGAGAAGAAGGAGAAGATCACAAGTTGTAGTAGAAACACCTACCTCGATCGTTTAGGTGCGCTTCTTCACTCCAATTAATTCGATGCAAATTCTTCCTTGTTGTGTTCATTGCGTGTTTGCCGTTGCGCGCGCCCGCCAACACGCGCGCACACACACACACACATATATATCGCGAAAAAAGGAGGGGAGGGAAGAAGAAGAACAGAAGTGGGATTGATTGGGGTTGAGAAGAGAGGAGGTAAGAAGAGATCTGGGCCATCAATCTCAGCTTTCGGGGGTGGTGCCCAAATTGGTCGGGTCGGGTTGGGTCGTCCGAGGATAGCGAGTGACAGTTAAACGTCTTCTTCGTTCTTGTCGTTGTTGCGTCTGCGTTTTCAGCAGGAAAGGAACACACAACACAAGCAGAGATTATTTCACCGGTTGCACGTGGCGTGGTGTCACACTCACCACTGCTTGTCCGAAAACCAAGACTTTGCTCCCTCCCTCTCTCCCTTCGCCCTCGCGTTGAGACTTGGAAGCCGCAATACCATAGATTTCCATTTCCCATTTCTCTGCTTTATCCGTCGAAAGCGAGGAGTCCTCTCTTTTTCTTTTTTTATATCTCTTCCCGGAAGCCGTCTTCTTTATCCACTTGAGACGGGAGAAGGATTTTTTTTTGTCGTCTTTGAAAGGGAACAAACAAATACAATGATGAGCTTACTTACCCGATTCACCACATAATAAAAGGGGCCACGTTTTCATGGTATGCAGAAAAGAATGAAACAGTACCGAGCTCTCCCATACCCGATTCAGAAAAAGGTAAAAAATAAAACCAAAAAAGCCTGGACGATGCAATCAAAGGACATAGAGCATAAGCCGACACGCACATACAAGCCCAGCCCTTCGATGGATACACCCAAACATGTTGAAATTTTCAGAATCCAAATTCCAGGACCAGATATAAGCCCAAACGTATACGTACTTCTTTGATGTTAACATAGACCCGTTACTACCCTGTGATAATTGTACAACATATCATATCTTTCTACGAATGACCTGAATCTCAACAGACGCAACTTCTTTCGTCATTTTGGCAACGAAACCCAAGATATTCAGTTTTTTTTTTTTTTGAAAACCAGGATTTTCAGATCCCTACACCGCATACCGTCATTCGGATAATTTTTCTTGCCACTCAACAGGTTTCAAACTTTCCACATGCCATCTAAATCATAAACATAGATTCTGTGCAAGAAAAATGCAGCATTTGCTAGCGAATATGAACAAAACTTCTCACAGATTCGTTTATGGATGGGAATACACAGTTTTTACAAACATCTGCTTGATCCAAAAACCAGCATTACATCTGAATTGGATATTTACTTCCATGTTGAACCAACAGATTCAGGAGCTATGTTATTTTCTCCATGTGACAATACAAATACCAATCTGCAACTCAAAGAATCAATCTACACATCTAAACCAATAGCCCTCAAACCGACAACTCTAAAGGTGACTGAAATTACAGGGAATAACTTCAGCCTTCCAAACATGTAATTGCAATGTCCAATTCAGCAAGCTCAGCGAACAAACGTTTCTGAAGCAAAGTGCCACATAAATCCACCTTCTGACATCTTCTCAAACCAGTTGATCATCAAGAATGCACGGCTTTGCAACATAAACTCTTGAGTTGTCACTAGAAACAAAGAGATGGAAGTTGACACTCCTGCTGTAGGATTGATCTGTACAACTTTCTTCTCTTGATGTGGGCCTCGGTGCCCTACGAATAAGAATGAAAATTGGTGGCACAAGGATTTACAGGTTCAGCTGACTTGCTCGCCTATCAAGTCAAGGCCAACAACAAGAAAGGTTATTCCTTGAAACAATAGGAAGTAGAAGTGAATACCCTGAGCAGACAGCAAACTTCTCGCAGAGGCAGTCAATAGAAGAAATGCAAGAGCAAGCTCTTTCCTGTACAGGCGGTTTCTCCTGATTTTCCCAGTTTTCTTGATGGACTCCAATTTGCTCAATCCTTCAAGGCCTGATTCTGAAGAAGCCCTCAAGAGGCCTCGGCTCTCTGCTTCGGGCTCAGATTCTTTATCGACATAGGCAACCAAATCGGCCTCAGAGGACCTTCCTAGTTTTTTGGTGACAATCCACTCATAAGAACTTCCAAATTTGAATAGCCCTGATATCATGGCATTGAATTTGGTGACTGACATCGTGTTCTCAAAGAGAAGGTAAGGAACTATAAATGGAAATGACCTTGGAGCCGGAAGAATGTTTACAAACGACATAATCCCAGGAACATAACATACAACCCAAACTGGCAACTGGGCTTCTGGCAAGAACATTGTCATTGGGAGTATTATACAAAAGAGTGTGAATGAATAGAACGGCAGGATCAGTTTCCTCAAGAGAAAGAAGAGAAAAATCATATTCATCTTCTTGGCAAGGCTTACCTACAAAAAAAGAATTTACAACATCTGCTGAGCAACAAGCAGATCAATCAAATAAAATGGATAAAATGCAGTTTCACCATCATAACCTGCACTCGATGGATGCAGGTGGAAATAAAACCAACCTTGGATCTAAGGATGTCAAAAAAACACAAGCGAAAAAGCTGCATTGGCCCTGAATGCCATCTGTACTGCTGTTTCTTGTAAGCCTCATATGACTCTGGTAGTTCACAAAGGCACTGTAGATAGATAAACATGATATTAGATAGATATTGACCTTCAACCTTGGCATTTAATCAAAGCTGCAAGGGCAGATGAACAAACCTTTACATCATTCAGATAAATGAACTTCCATCCAGCAAGGTGAGCACGGACAGCAATGTCCATGTCCTCCACAGTAGTTCTTTCCAGCCACCCACCAGATTCCTCAAGAGCTTTAATTCGCCAAACTCCGGCTGTGCCATTGAAACCAAAAAAGTTTATGAAGACACCATTAACCTGTTGCTCAACCTCAAAATGGAAGGACAAATTTATATTCTGCAATCTTGTGAGCAGGTTCTCATCCTTGTTCACAAAAGTCCACCTTGTCTGAACCAATGCCAAGTCATCACAACCCTGCACAAGAAACAACGTAAATGATATTGGGAGCATCTCTTAACAAACAAACAGCAACAGGTTAAGCTGCAGTCTAGTAAATTAGAAAACATATAAAAAAGAGAAATATATCTATTGTTGTATAGACTATGGCCATAGGATGTTGCTGTATTTAGACTATAGCTATAACTACAGATTGATTTTCAATTTGCAGAAGCAAAATTTAGTTTGCGAATAGAATATATTTACCAATAATATTTTCTGGCAATCAGATAAATACCTTGAAGTGTGGAATTGTTTTCTTCAGAAAATCAGGAGCAGGCTGAAAATCTGCATCAAAAATTGCAACAAATTCATAGTCCTTCACATAGTCGCAACTCATAGCTGACTTTAGATTCCCTGCCTTATAACCAGTTCGTATCAGTCTGTGCCTGTACAATATGTTGATGCCCTTCTGCTGCCACTTTTGCACTTCTGTTTTAATAAGATGTTGCACATCAATCTCATCAGAATCATCAAGAACTTGCACAAGCATCCTTTCCCTCGGCCAATCTTGGGCACATACTGCAGCTATAGATTGCTGATAAACCTGTGGCTCCAGATAATTTGATATTTATAAGCAAAAGGAATATGAGAAAATTTCAACAGATTATTCGTCATTTCATGATTAAAATTCATGGTATAATATATTTATAAAGAAACATAAGACGAAAACACCATAACTAAACTATTATAAGGACAAGCTTCTCTACAATTAATTACCCTTGTAACCTATATGTTTACTTCTCTGCATTTTCAAGGCCAGAATAAATTAACTGGTTTCAGAATAGCATACAGGCTTGGTCTGTAAATACACATAACTACTGTTACCATTTCCTTTTCTTTTGCAATGAAACGTTCTCAGTTTCATTATTATGACTCAAAGAAAAAGACCAAGGCAGAAATAAATGGCTTCTAAATTCTCGTTGACATATAGTAGACACCATAACCTCCAAATAAGAGGAATATCATCCCCACAACAATCCCGTTGCAAAAACCTGAGTCTTCCTTCTGGAGCAAAATATTCAGGCTGATTTCACCAAAACCAAGATGGTAATACTAAAACCTTTTCAAATCAATACATAAATATCCATGCCATAAGCGACAGCCAGAAAACTTGTGACAGATTCAAACACATTCCACAAATGGACAGGTCTTCTTCCAAACTGGGCTTGAACCACAAGGCATGCCTAGGTTTAAAGTTCTTTTTCATCTAAATACACCTCCCATGTTTTTTTGCTCTTTCAACATCACAAGATTTTTCCAATTGTCTTCTTGATTAGCTCCCACTAATTACTAAAGGCCCAAGACATTGGTTGAAGTGCAGCTAATTTCCTTCTTGATCAGCTCCCACTAAAGGGCCAAGACATTGGTTGAAGTGCAGCTAATTTCCCTCCTAGGCCCTTAAGGAAAAAAAAAAAAATCCCTCCTAGGTTTGAACGTAGGAGGCCCTTGTTGATCTCGGATTGCAGACAATCGAGAAGTCATTCTCAGAATCCTCTGCACCGTACCCACCGAGAATTCCTCAGGAGTTCACATCCAAGAAGAGAGGGGGGCCAAGCTGCATAGGGCAGAGGAAGGCCCAACCCAATTCCATTTAAGTCGATAGGTTCATGTGCCAGACCCAAACCCTTCTAATTTAAAAAAACTTGGCCTAAGCTCAAGTCTAGCGCAAAGTGCATATGCCAGGGCCTGGCCAAGACCATTCATTATTCAAAAATAAGGTTGAAGTCTACATTTTATCGTATTTTAAGTACATATGCATGATGCCA
Source organism: Thalassia testudinum (assembly GCA_037157565.1). Classification (NCBI taxonomy): domain Eukaryota; kingdom Viridiplantae; phylum Streptophyta; class Magnoliopsida; order Alismatales; family Hydrocharitaceae; genus Thalassia; species Thalassia testudinum. Next base: position 180,499 of record JAZHRO010000076.1, read on the forward strand.
AGTATACAAGTTAACTAAAAATCCTAAAAATGATGGGAGTAAGAAGAGTTATGTAACTTGATTCTAATTGACAATGAATACAAAATTACTTCACTTCTCATCAAAAAAATAAACTGAGTAAAGCCATAAACTCTTAAATTTAGTACACTTAATGAAGAAGCTTGGAATATTCGTGGAGGAGAGGCCAAATAGTTGCAGTTTTTTACAAAGATGCCATGGGATTTGATTTTTTAGGCATGGATGCAAACTACTGTCTTTTATTTACAATGTATGTATACATTACACCTATATATATTATATGGACTTTAAATGAAGCTTAAACTGCTCAAGCCCTTGGGCTAGGCCTTCGGTTGGCTCAGGCTTGGGCCAACCTAGTCCCTTGTCTTGACCCATTTAATAAATGGGCTAAATTCTTGGCCCAAGCCCAGCCCTTAATAGCTACGAGCTTGAGCTTAGGCCGAGCCTAGCAAGCCGAGACTAGGATTTGACTAAGGCGATCCAACCCAATGCTCAACCCTAACTCAAGATATCCAATCTATCTCCACTATATGAACCAATGTAACTATCCCCTAAATTTTCCATTATTATCCTCCTAATTAGCACCCACGTAAATACTAAAACTCATAAAGTAAAAAAAAAATCTTGAAAGCATTCTATACGAAAGGTGACCCTGCCATAAGGCCACCATTCCCCTAACATTAGCCCCAGGCACAAGTGCACTGGAAATAAATGTGGTGGTGGGGTCAAAGAAAAAATTCCTCTCATTGTTGCTTAAAAATTCTAATTAAGTAGATCTTTCTTAATGTTAGAGTTCTTGCTTTATTTATTTGTTTTTATGCCCCTTTTTACAATTTTCTTATATCTTGTGGACTCTTGTAATTTGTCTATCCCTCATCTAGAGTTTCTTTATCAAATAAGACATTTGTTTTTCACCAAAATGGCATCTGAGCAGTGGCCCTAAGTTGATGTTCCAATATCCCACAAAATACCATTGAATACCAAGTTCTCTGCATTCTAGATCCTTGATCCAAAGGATCTCCAACGAACATCAGCCCCACCATTATCCCTAGTGAGATCACCGAGAGGCCCCAGTAACGACTAGCGCCACCAGACCCATAGGTGGCAGTCTCTACTGGGTCCAACGGTGGGCCTCCTTCACCGATCAACACCACCACCGGTCACCATTGGCTTGATCTAGGTGGTGTAGGGCTACCTTATGCTATCTAAATCTGCCTGGAGACTCTAATCAAGGTCGATTAAACTCCCTGCTCTAATTGGAGCCTATGCTCGTGTCAATTTCTGTCTACACACATCTGTGTGTAAGACTCTCCTGCACCAAGATGTTTTAGGCACTTAGTGCCCATTTGTGTGCATCTAGCATGTTTCATGTGCGTATTCTAGTGCATTGCCTGTATGCTCTGGACCATGCTAGCGTAATCTCTGCCTTCTTTGTTCCCAGTGGCTGACGAGGGTGCCTCAGAGAACAAGGTCTCTGCTTTTGCCCTCATTCAAGGGATCACCATAAAGTTCATGGGGTCCCAAAATTATGTTTTATGGTCGAGATCATTTCGTATCTTTGTTGGGGGAAAAGAGAGATTGCATGCTCTGACAGATGCAGCTCTTGATCCCAATGATGAAAAGTTCAAGAAGTGCGAGAAGGGCAACTACTTGGTTATGAACTATGAACAATATTGATCCTAAGATTGCAGTGAATATGCTATACAAGCAAACGACCAAGAAGATTTAGGAAGCCCCTAGAGTAGTACAAGTATTCTATACAAATGAGTAGCTCAAGTCGGGCAAATATCTACAAAAGGATATAGAGCACAAACCAAGGTGACATATCCCTGGTGGACCACTTTGTAGGTTCCCTACTTGGAGGGGGTGAGATCAGTGTGACATAATAAAATGCGAAAATAAAATAGAAATAATCTCACAAATAAGCAATCACACAAGTACACAAGTATTTTTAGGTGGAAACCCAAACCGGGTGAAAACCACCACCTAATCCTCTCGAGTTAGGATTTTCCGATCAACCAAGTTGATCAAAATCCATTAAACCGAATCACTTTAAACGAGGGTGATTCAACCTCAATACAACCACACTACTTAAACGAGGGTAGCGTACCTCAACCCCTTCTCTCCACGAGAAGGATTTTGTCTCGCGAAGGAGACGGGAATTCGCAAAGCGAATACCCAACCAAATAACAAAGATAAAATAAACAAGTAATCCTATAGAGCCAATAAAGTAATTTTAAACCTAGCTTCTATAGGAATTAGGAAACTCCCCTTTGCAAGGAGTGCGTCAAGTTGATGACGCGGTGCGTGAGCCATGCGACGACGCAACTTCGCTCTCGTGGACTACGGCGGGAGAGCGGCTGCGCAACAGCTTGATACTCTCAAGATGTAGAACTTGAGCTTAGAGAGCAAGAGGGACACAAAAAGGTTTGAAAGTATATTGCAAGGTGTGTCTTGGTGTTTCTAGGTGTGTGTGTTGCAAAGGTTCCCCTCTATTTATAAAGACCTTAGGAAGGCTTTGGAAGGCTTAGGAAGGGTTCTATAGCCGTTGAGAACAAAGCCCAAGAGAATCAGCCCGAAATCAGGAACAATCATTGCTCTGACAGGCTTATCAGACGTCTAATTCTAGCATCAGACGTCTGGAAGTTCACTGGAAGACGTCTGATTTCAAGGTCAGACGTCTGATTTTGGGCGGGTCTCTTCCTGACTTAAATCAGATCTAAACAGGGTTCTAGCGCAAGTCCATCAGACGACATGTAGGACGTCTGGCACTATATCTGGACGTCTGGAAACCTACTTTTTCTGTGGGAATGGATTTCCAAACGTTGCAACGGCTAGAAAATCTCTGAGAAGAGATTTTGGGTCAGCCGAGGCAAAACGGTCAATTATCAGACGTCTGGACAGTCCTATGGACGTCTGATAAGGCTCTAACGGTCATATCCTGGGTGTTTGCTAAGCCAGCCAACGGTCCACTATGTCCAGCCTAACAGTTATCAGACGTCTGAAACAACAGTCAGACGTCTTAAAATACTTTATCAGACGTCTGATTTGGGAATTAGACGTCTGGAAACTCTGTTTAAACCCTATATTGGTTTTCTAAGTTCTCTACAGAAAACCTAAGTATCCTAGGGTTGTGCGGGTGTTCCTAGGACTACTGTTAGTGTACTTTGAGGCTCTTTAATATGAATTATCTAAGGAAATAAAGAGCAACAAAAGAAACGAAAAATACAACAAGTACAAAAGAAGGAAATCTATCATATTCTTCATTTCCTTCCATCTTTAATATATCGCTCCTCGCGAATCTCTTCTGTTCTCCATCAAGCTCGTCCAATCCGTCCTGGATGCGAGCTCGAATTCCGTCTAAACACGTCTACATTTGCAATTGACCTGAAATCTAAGACTCCAAGTGCAAATGTTAAATAACACGTGTTTTGTTATCATCAAAATAAATGATCGTGGTGCTCTAGCACCAACAATCTCCCCCTTTTTGATGATGACAAAATCATAAATAATAATGCAGAAAATCCTCCCCCTTTTTGACATTATCAAAAAAGTTTAATTGATTTTACATTTCCTATAACTCCCCCTTAAAACATGCTCTTCTATAAATTTCTTTTGACAAAGGTAATGCCTCCCCCCTTTTTTATAACAACAAGATAGCTATTATTTTTCTCCCCCTTTTTAAAGGAAATTTAGCTACCTTATATCTCCCCCTTAAAAATTTACAATTAGCTCATAAATTTTAACTCCCCCTATCTAAATGCTACTGATAAACAAAGATAGGGTCAAGAATTTTTACCTCACCTATCATGGCCAATAAAATGGCCCGAATGGTGGTGGATGCCACATCAGATGGGGCTCCCATCCGTAGCTTGGAGGCCCGGGCATTGGCGCCGGTCTCCAATCTGGTGGTCGACGTGCGGCGGGTCCGTCGTTTGTTCGCCGTCTCGTCGGTCTTCTTGTTCTCCTCCTTGGTCTACTCCTTTGTTCTCCCAACTTGAGTTGACCAGCTTTGAGTTTGTAGATCCAGTCCTTTGTGTTGTAATTATCCCTGAACCCTATAAAACAAGATTCTAATTCTCTTTTCGGTATCCAAGTGGGCTTGGATCCGGATCTGTTAGCGGGTCTCCTTGATGGAGATCCTTTCTCAACCTTAGGGCTATAAAAATTATCAACTTTGTTGATTAATTTGTTAGAATTTTCCCTAAGACATGCAATTTCTTTTTCTATAGTATGCATCTTAGTCTGTAAGTCAGAAATTTCTAACTTTAAACTATCATTTTCTTCAATCAATTTATTATTTTCATTGATGAGGTTATGATTTTCTAATAATAGGTTATCATTTTTAGGACAAGCTTCTAGATCCTTAAGTTTTATTTCTAACCTATCATTTTCACTTCTAAGAAAACTAAGATTCTTTTTAATACTTTTATTTTCTATCTTAAGTGCTTTACTAACTTCAAATAGTTCATTAAAAGCTTCTTGTAAATCGAGATTTACCTCATTGTCGCTGTCGTCGCTGTCATCACTTTCTCTGATTGCCATGAAACCAAGGCATGCGGTTTCCTTCTCCCCGAGATCTTCTTCCGAGCTCGTCTCCTCATCAGTGCCTTCCAACCTCCTCCATATCTCGTGGGCGGTGGTACACTCTTGGATTTTCTCAAACTCTTCCGGACTCAGCGCGCAATACAGGGCATTCATTGCCTTTGCGTTGAGTGAAAGCTCTCGAATCTGCAGTTGCGAGTAGCCTCCTTGGAGTCGCTTCGGGATCTCGTATGGGGTTTCGCAACATCCCCATATCTCAAACTCAGTGGCTTGGAGCCACGTCTTCATCCTCAACTTCCAATATCCAAAGTCTCTCCCGTCGAAATAGGGTGGTCGGACGGTGGACTGCCCTTCGGAGATTCTAATTGCTGATGTGCTTCCCTCCATTTGATCTCTTGCCGGGTGTTACTCCGATCTCGCAAGACATGCTCTGATACCAACTGTAGGTTCCCTACTTGGAGGGGGTGAGATCAGTGTGACGTAATAAAATGCGGAAATAAAATAAAAATAATCTCACAAATAAGCAATCACACAAGTACACAAGTATTTTTAGGTGGAAACCCAAACCGGGTGAAAACCACCACCTAATCCTCTCGAGTTAGGATTTTCCGATCAACCAAGTTGATCAAAATCCATTAAACTGAATCACTTTAAACGAGGGTGATTCAACCTCAATACAACCACACTACTTAAACGAGGGTAGCATACCTCAACCCCTTCTCTCTACGAGAAGGATTTTGTCTCGCGAAGGAGACGGGAATTCGCAAAGCGAATACCCAACCAAATAACAAAGATAAAATAAACAAGTAATCCTATAGAGCCAATAAAGTAATTTTAAACCTAGCTTCTATAGGAATTAGGAAACTCCCCTTTGCAAGGAGTGCGTCAAGTTGATGACGCGGTGCGTGAGCCATGCAACGACGCAACTTCGCTCTCGTGGACTACGGCGGGAGAGCGGCTGCGCAACAGCTTAATGCTCTCAAGATGTAGAACTTGAGCTTAGAGAGCAAGAGGGACACAAAAAGGTTTGAAAGTATATTGCAAGATGTGTCTTGGTGTTTCTAGGTGTGTTTGTGTTGCAAAGGTTCCCCTCTATTTATAAAGGCCTTAGGAAGGCTTTGGAAGGCTTAGGAAGGGTTCTATAGCCGTTGAGAACAAAGCCCAAGAGAATCAGCCCGAAATCAGGAACAATCATTGCTCTGACAGGCTTATCAGACGTCTAATTCTAGCATCAGACATCTGGAAGTTCACTGGAAGACTTCTGATTTCAAGGTCAGACGTCTGATTTTGGGCGGGTCTCTTCCTGACTTAAATCAGATCTAAACAGGGTTCTAGCGCAAGTCCATCAGACGACATGTAGGACGTCTGGCACTATGTCTGGACGTCTGGAAACCTACTTTTTCTGTGGGAATGGATTTCCAAACGTTGCAACGGCTAGAAAATCTCTGAGAAGAGATTTTGGGTCAGCCGAGGCAAAAGGTCAATTATCAGACGTCTGGACAGTCCTATGGACGTCTGATAAGGCTCTAACGGTCATATCCTGGGTGTTTGCTAAGCCAGCCAACGGTCTACTAATTGGACGTCTTAGGAGACGTCTGGTCTAAGGTCTGGACGTCTGATTTCATCAGACAGAACTAACTATGTCCAGCCTAACAGTTATCAGACATCTGAAACAACAGTCAGACGTCTTAAAATACTTTATCAGACATCTGATTTGGGAATTAGACGTCTGGAAACTCTGTTTAAACCCTATATTGATTTTCTAAGTTCTCTACAGAAAACCTAAGTATCCTAGGGTTGTGCGGGTGTTCCTAGGACTACTATTAGGGTACTTTGAGGCTCTTTAACATGAATTATCTAAGGAAATAAAGAGCAACAAAAGAAACGAAAAATACAACAAGTACAAAAGAAGGAAATCTATCATATTCTTCATTTCCTTCCATCTTTAATATATCGCTCCTCGCGAATCTCTTCTGTTCTCCATAAAGCTCGTCCAATCCGTCCTGGATGCGAGCTCGAATTCCGTCTAAACACGTCTACATTTGCAATTGACCTGAAATCTAAGACTCCAAGTGCAAATGTTAAATAACACGTGTTTTGTTATCATCAAAACAAATGATCGTGGTGCTCTAGCACCAACATACTTCAATAGCCTTGAGGGGTTATTTGAGAAGCTTGCAATTTTTTTGCCTACCTGATGCAACAAGAAGGTTACTAAGCAAGCTGAGTGGCAGCTTATTACTTCCTCGATGGGCTAGCCACCCAATACCTCAGTTAACCCGTGACCAGATTGTGTCTACTAAGTCTATTCCTAGTCTGGAGATGGTTTATAGGCAGCTTAAAAGCTTGATGCTAATGCTCCACCTCCTCCAATTTCTTCCATTCCTGAGACCACTGCACTTATAGCATCTAGTGGGAAAGATGGTCGCTCTAGTGGACGTAAACGCGATAGGGGTAGTGATCGTCGTACTTACCCCCCTTACATCCACTATCAGAAACAAATCATCCCTTGAATAGATGTTAGGACAAGTTTGGTCAGCCACCTTAAGCTAACCAAACTTCTATATTTGAGGTTCCTCCTCCAAAAGTTACTTCAAAATAGTCCGATTTTCCCTTCACTTCAAATGAATTAGACCATTTGCGACTTTTACTGAGTGAGCCTACCTCATTTTCCGCTGCCTTTGCCATAGGTACAATAGCAAATGCCGCTTATATATGTACTTCAAACTTAGATCATTGACTCTGGAGTCTCTACTCACCTTACAAGTAGTCCCTAGAATTTATGCTCCTCAAGGGAATCTGCCACTATTACAACTGTTTGATTAGCCAATGGGAGCAAGTCTCCTATTACCTTTGTTAGCATTGTAGAGTTTTCCCCCAAATTACAGCTTTCTAATGTTTATTGTGCTTTAGAGTTTCCACTCGGTCTCGTATCTGTTGGTTAGATTTGTAAACAATTTAAGTGCCATACTATTTTTTATAAGGATCATTGTTATTTTTAGGACATCCAGGTGAGGTAAATGATTGGTAGGGGTTAAGTGAGGTGGGTTGTACTACCTCGACCTACCATATGCTTTTGCTAGAGTAACATCCATTTCTTCTAACCCTCTTCTATAGCACTTCTAGCTTGTTCATCCATCTGCATCCAAACAGAGGCAAATGTTCCCTAATCTTCCCAGTTCCACCACCTCTAATTGTGAAGCATGTCAGGTTGGGAAACAACATCGTCGCTCCTCATCTCGTTTACAGTGACAAAGTTAGGGTGTCACTAATCTTATCCATTGTGATGTGTGGGGTCCTTGTCCTGTTCATTCTGGGTCTGGTCATAAATATTTTGTTATTTTTATTAATGATTCTAGTCATGGTTCTTGGGTGTTTCTTCTAAAAGATAGGTTTGAACTTTCTATAATAAATAAGTTTTTTACTTTAGTGTAGAATGTTTATTCTATGAAAATAAAGTGCTTCTGATAATGCCCTTAAATTTGTTTAGCTTCCTCTTCGATCCTTTCTTGAGGATAATGGGACTGTCAAGATTTGACAAAATATTGGAGCGTGGAGGCTCCAAATGCGTAGGAAAAATAGTCCACGTGGAGGACTATGCACACGTAGGCTTGGAGGCGTGGAGGAGCACCATCGTGTAGGCTGGTGGTCGGTGTAATGGTGGCCGATGGCAGCCTTGGTGGTCGTCGATGGCAGCCTTGGTGGTCGCCGATTAAGAGAGGAAAGAGAGTTAGGAAATGGGCCTTTGAGTTATTGGGAAATATTTGTATATTACTCAAAATAGAAGAGTTGAGAATGCTCTCTTCTTATAGAGAGAACATATCCCTACAAATAGAAATAAAAGATTCTATCCCTATTGAAAAAAGATCTAATCTCATTAGGAAAGATCTTATCTCTTAATCAAAACAAATCCCAAACATATTTTCTAAAAACAACTTTACTGAAAATAGCAAACCAAAATAAGGTACCAAAATTGATCCTGTTGGACCATAAACCGCCGACCCACAAGGGGTCTGAGATTCTGCCACATGACACTTGCAGCGTGGCCTGCTAGTTGCCACGTGGCTAACTTCAATCCCAACACTCCCCCTCAAGTCGAGGGTCGCGAGGCCGACGACTTGGTCTTGCACTTGTGAGGTTAGATGTCCCACCATTCATCTTCTTCGAAAGCCAAGCTCTTAGTCTTCTCTTTTAACAAGTTGATGGCGAATCCTCTTACGACCTCTGGAGTCGTTGCTTCTGTCGCAACCTGAGCAGTCGTTGTGACAGCCGCCGTTGACTTGTCTTCTCTTAGAAGAGCACGAAGCCTCTCAAGATCTTCTGAAGTTACGGAGTCCACGCGTGAGGTGCTAGTAGCCCCACATGGTGGCCTCCCAACACTTGTCTTGTGGATGATTGTTGCGTCCACGGTATTGGCACTTCGGGTAGATCAGCCAGGTCCATGTCCATATCCTCATCCTCGCCCCGCACCTGCTTCTAGAATAGCAAGTGCAGAGCTTTCGCCTCTTGGCGTGTCTTCCTCCTCAAGGATCTCCATCTTGAGGAGACAGCAAAAGATGGTCCTAAGATCCATCTTCCCAAGCAAGAATCTAATCGCAGGCGGCTCAATAACGAGAATGCAATCCCGATAAAAACTTGGCAGATTGCCAAACTGCCCGTGTCTCCCCCTGCTTGTCGCAGCAAAGGGACTCGTAGATCTCCAACTCAAATAACGCCTCCATCTTCTCATAGTATTTTGTCAAGGAAAGATCTCTTTGACTGGCCGTCCAGATACGAGTGTAGAGTTCGATGATGCAAGCGTTGTTCGAGGTTCGGGCATACCTTTTCTCGAGGGTCGTCCAAATCTCGAATGCACTCTTTTTGTAAAGCATATTCGAGGCTATGAACGAATCCATCGAGTTCATTAGCTAGTTCATGACAACGTAGTTCTCCTCAAATTTCTTCTTTTTGTCATCTTTGAAGTATGGTGCCTCCTCAAGGAGAATACTCAGTTTCTCTTGACCTCCAACGAAGATCTTGAAGGCACGTGCCCACAAGACGTAGTTGGAAGTGCCACTTAGCTTCATGGTTGTCCCAAAGACAACCACCTTACTTTCTCCGAGGCCGAGCGTGGCGTCTCCGACTGTCATAGTAGGCTCTGTCATCTTCTAGTCTTCTCTACATAAAACACCGAATTTGTTGAGGACTTCTTGGATGCAAGAACCACCAATGTGTGGTCAGGATACCCACATGCACAGGGAGCCTAGACCGAAGGCTCTGATACCAGGTCAAGATTTGACAAAATATTGAAGCGTAGAGGCTCCAAGTGCATAGGAAAAATAGTCCACGTGGAGGACTATGCATGCGTGGGCTTGGGGGCGTAGAGGAGCACCACCGTGTGGGCTGGTGGTCGACGTGATGGTGGTCGACATTGGCATTGGTGGTCGCCAGTTGAGAGAAAAGAGAGAGGAGGGGAGCCTTTGAGTTGTTGAGAAATATTTGCATATTGCTCAAAATAGAAAAGTTGAGAAGGCTCTCTTTTTATAGAGAGAACGTATCCCTACAAATAAAAACAAAAGATTCTATCTCTATTGAGAAAAGATCTTATCTTACTAAGAAAGATCTTATCTCCTAATCAAAACAAATCCCAAACATATTTTCTAAAAACAACTTTATTAAAAATAGCAAATCAAAATAAGGCACCAAAATTGGTCCTGTTGGGACCATGAACCGTCGGCCCACATGGAGCCTGATATTCTGCCAAGTGGCACTTGCCACGTGGCCTACTAACTGCCACGTAGCTGACTTCAATCCCAACAGGGACCATTCACCAGACCTCTTACCCTTATACTTCACAGCAAAATGGGGTAGCAGAAAGAAAGATTCATCATATTCTTGGCATTGCTTGAAACCTTGTTTCTATGGGTGTTCACAAACTTTTCTGAGGGATGCACTTTTAACTTCCATTTATGTTATAAACCATGTGCCATCATCTATCTTTGGGGGTGATACGTTGTTTAGCCTGCTTCATCTAGACAAGGACTTGTTCTCCTTGCGTCCCCACACCTTTAGGTGCGTATGTTTTGTCTACAATTTTATCAGTCCTGATCAAGGTTCGAATTGCCGATTTCGACACCGTGCCGACGAAATTTTAAGTGTGCATTTTGTGGGCATGCCTAAGGCATGCTGTGGAAATGCCCATTTTTCAATGGGCTTGCCGACAAAAAATCACATAAATACTCAAAATGATGTTAAAATACTTAATTGTCTGTGTATGTGCCCTGCCACCCAGACCTCCCGCTAATTTCCACTTTCAGATTTTCAGGCCCGCCAATTTCTCCAGCACCAGCAACCGGCATGCCGCTGAAATCGTCGACAGCTGTCGGCATGCAAGCGAAATCCTCGACATGCCGATGGTACACCTATAAATCGAAACTAGAATCGTGTCAGCACATCCCCCTCCCAGAAATAGCATTGCCAACGACATGCCGATGGCATTTAAATCACTGGTCCTGATAAATTGTCTCCTCAGGCTACTAAATGTGTCTTCCTAGGATACTCTTGCACCTAGAAAGGGTACTAAAATGACCTACTCCATACCTTTAATTGGACTCCTAGGGATTTTTGGATAATTTTCTAGACTCCAGGGTATTTTTCATAAATTCTACATGTTGCAAAGTGCACTTGGGGTCATTATGCAATTGTCCAGACTCCAGGATGGTCATTGCACTTTATATGTGTTGAAAAGTGCACATAGGGGTCAAGATGTAATTTTCCAAACCTTCTACATGCTCATTAGTGTGTCTAGGGTCTTAAGAAATTTTTCTAAACCCTAGGGGGCTCCTTGTAAATTTTGTGCATTAATGAATGCACCTAAGGACCTAGAAGGAACTTTCTAAACCCTCGGGATTATTTTTGCAATTTTTGCTCTTCAAGAGGGCAACCGAGGACCCTCGCACTATTTTTCTCCTCCTAGAAGGTTCAATTGCAATTTTTGCACCAAAACTTGAAGCTGCCTAGATTAACGAGTGAAAAACCTAGAATAAATTCTGCAATTTTTCCCCCACCTAAACCCTAACCTTACCTCTATAAAACCCCTCCCACACCTCTCAGTTGGCTCACACACTTCGAGGCAGAGTCTCAGAGAGAGAGAGAGAGAGAGAGAGGAAGAGCTCAACCAGCAGTCGTCGACTCACATTACACGTGAGGAGAAGCGTGTCCGTACGTGAGGGGCAGCAACAGGCATGCGCACAAGGAGCAATGTGTCGCGCAGGAGACCGACACATGGAGAGGGTAATCAATGTTGTATGTAGAGCCACATGCAGAGTGCGGACATCGCAGCCGATTAGAGCAGTGCCAGAGCACTAGTGGCGGGCCCACGTGGATCGACAGTCTGGTTCGCGTGGAATAACTGGTCCAAGCAACCCCAATGCAAGTTGTAGGCCGATTCGAGACCCAAACGACCTCGGATTTTCACAAGGTATCAATGGAAAGCTTATTTAATTTCCCACATTGTAGTACCATTTTTGGCACATTTTGTATACTACTTAGTTACTTAAAAATCGAACCAAGTCTCCAATGCCCTACTTGACCCCATTTCTCACCCCATTTGCTCTAGGGACGGTGCTCAGAGGCAGCACAACACATGAGCGAACTTGTGCAGTGCCTATGGGAGGCAAGTGTAGACCCGTCGCATTACCCAACCTTCCGACGGGCTGAGGTAGAGTGGATCTCCTTCCTCTCCAAGTCTTGTTTTTAGCCTTAGATGGCATGCTACATACTTGTGACTACCAATTGTGATCCATGCTATCCTGGTTATTTTCCTCGCTGAGTGCACATTACCTCCCTTGCCATGTTGCCGAGTCAGATTGCTCCTAGATCCTAGTGCTTGCTCTTGAGGTTAGTGGTTGCATATACCAAGATGTGAGATAACTTGAATGCTTATGTTAAGTAACTACATTATAATGGGTCGATATTAAAATAAATGTGGGCAATTATAGTAACCATCACATGAGACAATTGTTAAATACTTGTTAGTAGCAAAAGTAGGGGCATACTTAAACTCTTAAGGGAAAAACTAGATAACGAGCTATAAGCACATTAACCGTAAATGCAATGAGAAGTATGAAAACCAAAGAGAAAAGTTGACATATGAGTTGGAATCTAGAATGGTAGGAAAACATGAATGGTAGAGTGCTGAGGGTGACAGACCATCTTGAGTTACTGAGGTTTAAGGATGTGTTGGCCCTCAGGTACCCGAGTACTGAGGAGAGCTAACTGCCCCGTAGCACAGAGAGAGAGGATCTCGAGTTGGGACATGGACAAGAGCTAGCCTCTCTACGCAAACTCTTGTGGGGCCCATGTTGGGTCAACCAGGATAGCTAGGTGAGGAGTACACAGTGCTATAGAGGTGTGTTTCTCGTTATTATTCTTGTGCATATTCATTAGTGGAAATGACTAACCGTGTGCCAGCACGGAATAGCTCATCGTGTGTTTATCACATGTGTCGTAGTCACCACTACACACCACGACCATGACCCGAGGGTGGTAAACTAGGTTGTAGGGGGTGCAGGGCGTTCTACCAGCCAAGAGAGCGTCCCGTGGTTGCCCTGCGACCCGAAATCACTGCAAATTTGAGTTAGAAAGGGTTGACTGTACTAGCGGGATACATGGGATAACAGAAAGGGGTGAATCAATAAATGAATACAGAATGGGCATAGACTTCCAAAATGAGTAAAGGTTGAAAATAGCACCATCAGTTTCCACTGTTTGCCACTACACCAATCTCTTTGCATTCCACGCACACTTTCTATCTCAGCCACTTTACTCAACCTTGCTAACATCTACCCTGGTTTTGTGTACTCAGGTCAGGTAAGAGAGCACCCTGTTCCAACGACTGCTGAGAATGGCGATGCAAGGCCCAGCTACGCACCGCCGTAGTGGTAGATCCCTATTAGTAGTGCTAGATTAATTTGTTTCCTGATGTAGTTTGTCTCTTGCTATAAACAATTGCAATGTTTTTCCTTTCCTTTCTGCACTTTGGACTATTGATGTGATGGCTATGAGTGAATTGTCTTTTGTTAGGAAATTGGTATCCTGTTTTCTTTCAACTAAGTATTTTTCTTTAGTGTGATTGCCTGTGTGGAATGTTTATGTGCTTTAAATTTATTATTTGTTAGAGGACCAGGTCTTGGGTAGTGTGATGCGGTCCAACTCGATTTCCATCCAAGTCGAGCTGTTACAGTTGGTATCAAAGCAAGGTCATCCCAAGTAATAAACTAAGGTAGACCTGAAAAAGTCTACATGTGCAATCGTAGAAAACATAGCCATCATTGTCTCTTTCCGAATCTTCAACTCAAGACTTGTTTCTGCTTTAAACTACAACTGATTCCACTTGTCTCCTCCGTAGGAGATGCCTCGATGTGTAGTTTACGGAGCAGATCAGGGACGTGGTCATGGGGGAGGTCTCATTGACCCCAAAACTGGTGCCACACCACCATTTTTTCAAGGCCCCCATGTTAGCTCAACCTTTCATTAATAAATATTTTGATAATTTTACAAAATAACAAAAAGATAGTAAATATGATTAATCCACTATTTCCCATGTTCAAAATCAATTGCAGGTATTAAACAATCTATCAAGAGCCAAACTCGAAGTCAAGGAAGTATGGTCTAAGTCATAGATTATTGAAGAGTTGTAATATTTTTCTTTTGTTGAGTCTAGAAGAGTTGTAAAAGAGCCCCCAACTAGATATAAGATCTCCATCATAATCTCTCAACACTTAGGCAAAAACTTAGAACCAAATCCAAATTCAAATCAAAAACACACTTAAATGTCACGCATCTAACATAGTCATAAGACGTTTGATTTGTCACTTGTCACTTTAAGTCGTTTAATATCTAGATCAAGCGTCCAATAGCCAAATATAAAGACTTAGTAAACTCTACTAAAAGGCTTCAAACGACCCACTTTCATCCCAATCATCCTAAGTCCACATGAGACGTTTGGACATGCTGTTAGATATCCAATAATGGACCATTAGAACAAATCCTAGCCTAAATCATACTTTGTCCAAATAGAATCCTCTCAAATCAAGTTAGAAATAGTTTATTATTTATTCCAGATGTCCGGAAGCCCTTCCAAAAGTCCTATACTTGAGCGTTAGGCCGAATCTAACTTGAAGATCGATTTGTCTGCGTAAATCTTGATTTTGAGATTCTATAAAAATCATCACTCGAGGACCATCATTAGGTTTAGACATCCAATAGAAGTATTAGACGTCCTACAGACATCTAATCCCTATATACATGTACACTATTTGGATCTAATCGAGTTTGAAAGGATTCTAGGAACCTTTCCTCCTGTTTTCAGATGTTTAATTTTACTCCCAGACGTCTTAAAATATGGGTCCAGATGTCCAAATACTTTTGACAAGTACATTGTTTACATCCAATTAATTCCAGGGAAATTGACCTTTGTTTTTAGGCATCCAAACTTTTGGTCAGACATCCAAAATCTTTATACCGGACATCTGACAGTTTTATCAGCCGTCTTAGTCTCCTGTCAAACTTAATTATTGCTTGATCTCATTAGTATTTCAACCAAATCCTATGGAATTTGCCTCCAACAACTAGGACAAGCCTCCCAAGCCTTCTTAAAGGTTCTCTTGAGGCCTATAAATAGTCCCTAACATCCCATAAGACAAACACACCCATTGAGGATAGAATTCAAGTACCATACCTCACTTGGCTCCATATACTCCTTACTCAACTGTTGTGCTATCATTCTATCTTGGGCAAAACTCTGTCTCCCGCACTACTCACCAGCTAGCTATCATCTCGAGTTCTCTATGTCCTATAGAAGCTAGATTATCTTATAATCTTGTTGGATGCTCTATAGGTTGTGCTAAATTTCTCTTTTATTTTCATATTGTTGTACTTAGGTGTCCAACCTGTCGAATCCCTATTTCTTCCTAGTGTAAGGGAAAAACCTCCATTTAGGGATCAGAAGTGAGCTTTGTAATTGAGGTACACCACCCTAGATCTGAAGTGGTGTGATTAGTGGCTTGATCACCTAGTGATTGAAAATCCTAAGTCAGGTTGACTTAGGTAGTGGTTTTCTCTCAATTTGGGTTTTCATCTAAAATTATTGGTGTTTAATTTGTGCAATTGCATTTTATTTAGCTATTATTCAATTACACTATTCACCCCCCCTCTAGTGTATTTTCACCCCAGGCACAGGAGCTTGCCTAGATGCCCCTGGCCTTTATGCAGGAACACCTTCCGCCACCGCCGCTGTCAAGTACGTCGACAGAGACTGAGCAGACCTCCGTCAGGCAAGGGAGCCACCGTAGTGCGAGGTGGGCTGGGGGACGGAGGGGTGGTCATGGAGGAGGTGACCCTCCACCTCCCCCATTTCCTGAGAACAACACAAAGCAAGGGTCCTTACTTGCAGATGGACCTGCGACCCCCCTTCAACTCCACCACGACCTATTCACGTAGTGCCGAAAATTGAAGCCTCCTTCCTTTTAGGGGGAGGAAAGCCCATCTGAGGTAGAGTACTAGCCGGAGTTGTTGGAGAAGACCTTTAACATGTTCCGCCCTCATGTCGAGTATCGTGTGCCTTTTACGACCTGTCAAGTGGTTAGTGTCACCCACAGGTGGTGGCAAGCAATTTGAGGCCAGGAGAGGGAGGAGCCATCTTGGGATCGATTTGTAGTCCTTTCTGCAAGTAGTATTTCCCACAGACCTGGTAGGACCAGAGGAAGCGGGAGTTCCACACTCTCTGTTAGGGCACGATGATAACACGTACCATACGTGTTTCCTAGAGTTGTTATGCTTCGCTTCATTTGCAGTGACTACAGAGGAGCGTCTTTAGAGGTTTACTGAAGGCCAAACATAAATATCATGATCTCCATTCATGTCACTCGTTTGGTTTAAAAGAATGACACCAACACGTCAACTGCAAGATCTTGGAGATTATACAGTAGAATGCATCACCTTAACCAATCACCTCAATGTGGGGAATAACAAATTTAAGAAAGCTTCTGGAGATGGATGCGAACACCAAGCTCTGAAGCCCCACTATGGCATAACGGGATCCAAAACCCAAATCAAGGCATAGGAGGCAGCAATTATCATGGAACCCAAAAGCAGGAAGAATGTTCATAGCAAAGAATCTACAATAGGGCCCATGCTGCTGAAAGGGGAAGCCAAAAGTAAAAGGATTTGTCTTGCCAATTGTCTAGGAATCCACCATCCTAGTTGCTTTATCTTTAACCCTTTCTCAATGAGACCCCTAACAAGAGTTATAGGAACCTAACAACCGAAGCTGCATGGAAAACACCAAGGTTTGGCATGATCTTTGTGGGGATGGATGTCTCTATGGATTGTAGTTAATTGCCGATAGAAATGACCAGTGCCCATCAGCGGAGAGAAACAATGAAGGGTGACTGTGTTTTATAGCTATATTTATGCGAATTAGGTGTGATTAATTTTTATATAAATGTCACTAAAATCTTCAAAATTTATTTTCTTATCATCGACTTCCTAATATTTCTTTAAATGCCATTGAAAAAGTGATGCTATTTTCGTAATTGTCTGTTAGTTAGCATCGTTAACTTTAACGATGTTAAACCTAAAAGTAATAAAAAAATTATTTTTCTACCCACAATACTTTTTTAAATTAATGGAGTTTTTACATAAATGCCACCAAAATTTTTGAAAATTACTTTATCGCTATTCAGTTCCTAATATTACTTTAATTGTTATTGAAAAAGTCACGTTATTTTCATAATTGTCGCTCTGTTAATTATCATCATTAACTTTAATGATGTAAAATCTAAAAGTAATGAAATTTTATTTTCTACATTCAAAACTTTCTTTTTATTTCCTACTTTCCATTCCTTCCTCCTCCCCACTTCACCTCTCTATCCTCACCTCCACCTCCCACCACCACCACCCTCCTTTTGCTCCCTCCCCCCCAATACACACCGCCACTGCCACCCTCCCCCTCCCTCCTTGCATATGACAACCACCACCATTGCCACCCTCCCCTTGCTCCCTCCTCCCCACCACACACCACCACCACGCACCGTAGCCACCCTTCCCTTCCTCCCTCCTCACTACACACCACCACCAATAGCCTCCTCCCCACTGCACGTGACCAGCACCCACCACTACCACACTGCCCACTGCACATGACCAGCACCCACCACTGCCACACTGCCTCTGGCAGTGTGGCAGTGGTGGGTGCTGGTCACGTGCAGTGGGGAGGAGGGCGATGGTGGCGGTCATGTGAAGCGAGGAGGGAGGAAGGGAAGGGTGTCAGTGGTGGGTGGTGGTGGTGAGTGGTAAGTGGTGGTGGTGTGCAATAAGGGGGGAGTGGTAATGGTGATGTGCAACAGGGAAGAGAGAGCAGGGGAAGCGTAGTGGTAGTAGGAGCTAGAGGTGAGGAAGACGTGATGAATTCATATTTAATTAGCTAATTCATGCCTAATTTATGTTGGTTAGGGGGCATAGGCATAATTGCATTAATTTACTGCATGTTAGGTATTAATGCATCATAGTGTAAATAATACATTTTAGGGTTAATTATTGTATCTTGTAGATTAGTTTCATAATATGTACTAATATTTATTTATTTATTTACTCTTTGCAGGCCTAGATGAATCCCTACATCATAACATGATCATCCTCAATTGAGTTCATTTAACCCAATTACAAACACATCCAAGCAAACCCTAATTTCTAACCTCACTCTACACATCTAACTTGGTCGTCCACCTCATCAATCCAAGGACTCCCTCTCCCTCCACTCACATCATGATTCATGCCAACTCACCATTTCCACATTACGACATGCCACCTAAACCCACAACCACTTAATCTATCCTCCACGCCAACCTTTGCTTCTTCCATCTAAATCCCACGCCAACTTCAAATTTAATCCCAACCCTCCATCCTAGGTTGCCCGAATCCTAGCCCTCCAATTCAACTCCACACTAGCATGGTTTGCAAAGCCTAAGCCTGTCCCTTTTTATCCCAAACCCACAACTACCACTTCCTCCAATCTCAACCCTCCATTCAAATTCCAACTCCATCCTCGCCTTCCATCATGGTTGAACAAACCTAACCCTTGCCTAATCTTAAGTTCACGCCACCTATAATGCCATCTTGGTCATCCATCTTTTCCAAACCCCATCACCACCATCCATCTCCATTGATCCAAGACACACCTTCTCAACCAATCACATCATGCCTCTTCCTCTATAAAAACATCACCTTAGACACCCTTCAGGAATCATCTCTTCTCCATCTTCTCCCTCTCCAGCTTCCTCTCCATATTCTTCCTCCATCCCTTGCTCCACCACCATGCCCGACCCCCTTCCATCTCCATAACCCTAATCCTCTCCATCTCCACGCCCCATTAGAAAACCCTAGATCTCTTATCCACATCTTCTCTACTATCGACTTCAAGGTTTCTCCATCTCCATCATCTTCACCATCTCCAATCTTTTTTTGAAAAGTGTTCAGCACCTCCAATTCTCCAGCTACTTCTCCACATGGACTTCATCCCATTGGTCAATAGCAACATCTCTACCCCATCACATTTTAGTCCCTGTAGTTTTTTTCCGAATTTATTATTAGTATAGTTATGAGATTTGCATGAGATTTGGTTGGTATTTTAGGTTGTAAATTAGTTTTAGTATTTTTATTAGATTTTTTAGATATTCAAATAATTATTTATTTGCATTTTACGCTTGGGTCCAATTTCTGGAATCTAGTTCCTAATTTGCCTTATCTTTATCTTTCTCCTTGTTAAAAATACCAAAAGAAATCTAAAAAGTCCTAAAGACCAAAATTGCAGTAATTAGGATCATTTAGAAATTGATTAAACATGTGCTTCCTGAGACGACTCGGAATCTCAACTTTAATTCAAATCCTTCTGCAAGTTTGATTTTTCAAATTTAAAACAATCACAATTTCTGCACGACGATAACATGTTTATCTATTACAGATTTCGTTGATCAACGAGGAGGTGGACGGGGAAGAGGAAGGTGGAGTGGGGTCGAGGAAAAAGAAATGAAAGGTAGGAAATAGAAAGAAAAAAAGATTTAAAGGTAAAAAATTAAATTTTCACTAATTTTAGGTTTAACATCATTAAAGTTAATAGTGCTAACTAACGAAATAACCATTACAAAAATGATGTGACTTTTTCAATGACATTTAAAGTAATATTGGGGAGTGGATAGCAATAAAGTAATTTTCAAGGTTTTCAGTGGCATTTATGTAAAAATCTCTTTAATTTAAAAAAAATTTGTGGGTAGAAACATAATTTTCATTACTTTTAAGTCCAACACCGTTCAAGTTAACAATGCCAACGGAGTGGCAATTACGAAAATGACATTAATTTTCGATGGAATTTAAAGC
Source organism: Thalassia testudinum (assembly GCA_037157565.1). Classification (NCBI taxonomy): domain Eukaryota; kingdom Viridiplantae; phylum Streptophyta; class Magnoliopsida; order Alismatales; family Hydrocharitaceae; genus Thalassia; species Thalassia testudinum. The sequence continues at coordinate 200,473 of JAZHRO010000076.1, forward strand.
AATATTAAGAAGTAGATGGGAAGAAAGTAGTTTTCAAAAATTTTCAATGGCATCTATGTAAAAAGCCCAACAAAAATAGTTTAAATGAAAACCACATCTTCATATGTACCCAATCAGGCATCAACAGGAGTTGCAAGAGCAATCTTTAATCTTGAACTATGGCACAAACATCAAAATACACCCAATCGTCAAACTGCTTTGCTATCATGCTGACAAAAATAATGAATAAAAATGCAGCATCATGATCACGAGGCACCAATATGTCACATGTAAAACCTTGAAGGAAAAAATTGCAAAGAAAAGAAACCTAAAAGGACAAATAGAATATTCTTATGGAGAAAAATAGTAATACTATTTTTTAAAAAAGAAAGGTAATACAACAGCCTTTTTATAGGTCCAAACCCAATCCCAATCATGCTTCTAAATTCCTAATCCTAATAGGAGTCCTGAGAAGCAACTTATTAACTAATAGATGATTGATGATTATCAACATCTCCTTTTATATTTCTCTTTTACTTAATTCAACTATCAACCTTTCCCTTGAAAATGCTTCACGTTCACTCCATTCATAAATCTGCTGCATAGACACATCTAACACTACCTTTCTGCTTCTCTCAGTACAATTTCCGAAGTCTACAGCATCTTCCAAAAACTTCCATAATATAAAAAAGTGATTTTTTTCAACATGTTTTCCCTGAAACTTCCTTGTCCCTTTTTGAAGACTCCACCTTATAATTCTTGTTTAGCCAAACAATGCTTTTCTATTTTTTAGCTTCCGTATTTGCACATCCAATAACAATAAACCAAATTGAAACTCTCTCCGAGTGTAAGCTTCCAAGACCCCAAAACACAATTGGTATGTTTCCCTCTAGAGAAAAAATTAACAGTCAATTTTCTTGTTAAACCATTCTTCTAAGTCAAAAAAAAAAAAATCCCCTATTTTTCTAAAGCAAAAGGTTTACAATAAATAAATTCCAAGCCATTGCAAAATCCAAAAAGAATCTTTATTCTTTTCATTTTTATCAGCAAATCCAGCAATCAAGGGGTGTTCGGACTTCAGACATTCCATCCATTAATGAATTCTCCTCCTTTTTATTCATTGCGGATAATTTGATGCACCAGCTATCAGACTATGTCACACATTCCTATTTGTTTTGTCTTTTCGATGAAGCATAGACGATGTTTAGCCAAATTTGAGGGCTCCAAAATAATAAATTATTGGTGATTTCCATAAGGGTTTGAGTGACAAAATTCCATCTACTTTTTATTTTATTTCTCAGAATCAGTAGTTTATAAAGTTAGTTTTTCTTTAATAGTTTCACCTTTTCTTATCTAGAATAGAATTTGTTTATTTCCATATTTTATATAACTCCACCTCTATATAAAGGGGAGAGACCTAGTAAATAATTTGGAGTTGGATGAAAGAGGATTTGAGTCTGAATGATTTATCTCATTTCCCAATAATGCACTGTCGTCTTATCCTCCTTTCTGAAACTGCAGAGATGAATGAAAGACATCTCTATTTCTCATAGCCCTTCTTCATTTCTCGTCTCCACGTTCTCTGCACTATCACTTTTGAAAGTCATCAATAAACATTTTGATTATTGCTAAACACTTTCCAGAGCAACCCAAAAAGAAGAAGAAAATCAGTGAATCAAATTATCTTTCTTGGGGCAGAATTTTAACTGGATAAGTATCATAAAAGTTGAATGACTAGTGCCCCTTTAGAGGTAATAATCTCAAACCTTTAAGTTTGTTCCTGTCAATCCTCATGTATCACTGTACTTTGCAAAATTCAGAAGATTCAACAATGATTCCTCCCTACATCTCTTAGTTCCCAAAATTAGGAAATAATTTTGGTTCTAAATGCAACATAAACACATAGCAAATAGAAAACGTAAGCATGGAAGAGATAATAAACATAAATCTAATACTATTTTCCTTGTCATAAGCTTGCAATAAATATCATTTTCCCACTGCATCCCAAGTTTGGAAGGATGAAAAGGGAGTTATGAGAGAAGCTTGATAAGGTAATAATATGATGAGGGAAGAAAATGAGCCTAGAACAAGCCCACAAGAAGATCCTTGAGCCAGGTAGCCCACCATCCGCCGAGCCTAGTAGACCTGGATAGCTGCCAGAAGGCTCAACCCAGATAACCGCTTGAATGTCTGACCTGATTAATTGAATCTGGATGCCCACCAAATGACTTGACCTGGGATGCTACAGAGGAACCTAACACGGGTGGCCACCAAGGCAAACGACTCAGAATCACTATGACCAAGAGAAAGTAGCAAACCCCAACAAGCAGCTAAATGAACCTCCCAACTGAGCTACAACAGACGATCGAGCAAGTTGGGTAGTGCAAAACTACCTAGGTAACGAAGCGACACTAAAGATCCCTCGAAGAACATAAGAGTTGGCATCAAGCAACAAGGGAATGATTACTCCCCGTAATCATTTTTCCTCAACACCTTATAAAAGGGGTAAAGTATTTTCTGTAAAAGGGGTAATTGGACCTTAAGCATTCTCACAAACTATAATACATGACATAGCGAACTTCATTTTTTTCTATATGACAGAGAAAACATTTGGGGTTAGATCACCTCCCTAGACATACATTGTTACAGTAGAACTAGGTCACCAACTTTCTTTTGTGCTTGTGCGATTGCTTGGTGATTCAACTATTGTCTTGGATCAGGTCACTCTAGATCGGATCATAATGCAAGGAATCATAGAGACTTGATTTGCTTGGGTGAAATTGGTTGAAATGACTTGTTTCATTATAGAAAATCCTAGGCTCTCTTATATAGAAAGACCGAAGGGTTAAAAGTATAGAACTGCCCCTAATGAACTAAACACCCATAATCCATACAAGAAAAGCATAAAAATAACAATATATACTAACACTCTCCCTCAAGCTGGAGCATAAATATCTATCATGCTCCACTTGGATACACATGAATCAAATAAAGATCTGGCTAAGGCTTGGTGAAATTATTTACAACCTACTCCTTAGATGTGACTGGAGTGGTATATAACAACCCCTTCTGAATAATGTCCATGGTATAGTGACAATCAACCTCAATATGCTTCATCCTCTTGTGAAATGCTGGATTGTTGGCAATGAAGGTGGCTGCTCTGTTATCACATTGCATTTCCATGGAGTTAGAAAACTGTATTTGCAAGTTAATAAGTAAAGATCTAATCTATCATCTCTGCAGTCGTCTGAGCCATAGCTTTGTACTCAGACTCGACATTGGATCTCGCAATTGTGTCCTATTTCTTGCTCCTTCATGTTATCAGATTCCCTACTAAGAAGGTGCAAAATCCAATAGTGGATTTGCGATCCACATGACATCCGGCATAGTCCACATCGAAGTAGCCAACTAAAGTCATAGAAGACCCCTTGAAGAAGAAGAGACCTTTCCCAGGAGCCTTCTTGACGTATCTAAGCACCATCAATGATGCCTACCAATGCTAACATGTCGGCTTGGCCATGAACTGACTCAGTCTCCCCACCAAAAAGTAGATATCTGGCCTTGTGATAGTAAGGTATAGTAGCTTGCCCACATGCTGCCTTTACTGCCTGCTGTCCACCACCAGTGCATCCTCATTATAAAGTGGCATCTTAGGATCCATAGGAAAATTGGCCTCCTTGGCCCTAAGCATACCAACCTCCTACAAGATGTCCAATGCATACTTCCTCTGAGACAAGACCACACCCTTTTTGTTGCGAGCAACCTCAATACTAAGAAAGTACCATAGAGCCCCCAAGTCCTTCATGACAAACTGCTCTGCTAGGATGTGCTTAACCTCAGCAACACTTTGCTCATCATCCCCTAAGACAATTAAGTCATCAACATAAACAAGTACCATAGTACCTCGTCCAATCCTCCTAACAAAGAGAAAAAAGTCAGCTGTCAATCTCCTAAATCCAGCAACCTGTGACAACCTCTGGAACCAAGCTCTGGGACTCTACTTAAGGCCATAAATGGCCTTTTGTAGTCGGCATACACACTCCTCCTGAGTCTGGGGCTGCTGCATGTAGACTTCCTCTTAGAGATCACCATAGAGAAAAGCATTATTCACATCCAGCTAATGTAAGGGCCAATCTAACCGAACCGCTACTGCAACCAACACCCGTACTGTGGGAAGTATGGCAACTGGTGAGGTGTCAAAGAAGTCCACCCAATAAGTCTAGGTGAACCCTTTTGTCACGAGGCAAGCTTTGTACCTAGCAGCACCACCATTTAGGTTGAACTTCACAGTAAATACCCAACAACAGCTAACAAGTGTAGCACCATCAGGAAGTGGAGTGAGCTCCCAGGTCCCACGACCTCTAAGAGTGGCCATCTCATCCTCCATGCCTGCCAGCCATTTTGGATCAAGCATGGCATCACGATGAGTAGCTGGAATCTAAGTAGTTGCTAATGCATAAGTGAATCCAGCAAATCCAAGAGCTAGACTATCAGTAGCAAGTGCTCCAGCCGTAGGATAAGTGATGCAAGTCCGTGGTCTCTTCCGAATAGCTATCAGAAGATCAAGATCATCACATGCCACATCATCTGTCATGTCCCTGTGATCATCACATGGCAAACATACGTCAATGTCTAAAGGACTCACCTGAGAAGCTGATGGTGAAGGCGAGGGTAGGGGTCCCTGATATGTAGTATGAAGGCAGACATATATCTGGAGTGGCTCAATTAGCCGAGGGAAGGGATGCGTAGCATGAAGTGGTGGTGATGGTTTAGTAGAGATAAGAATCTCAGGAAAACTCCCAAAGCGAATAGGGGTATATGGCATAAGCATCATATCACCCTCAGAAGGCATCTCATCTGCAATCATAGAAAAGAAAGGTATCGCCTCATGAAATGTAACATCCGCAGAAACATAGTACCGAGAAGTAAGCAGATCAAAATATCGATACCCTTTTTGTGTCCAGGCATACCCAAGAAAAATACACTTAACTGCTCTCAATGCTAGTTTATCATGACCCGATCCCAACAAATGGGCAAAGGCAACACAACCAAAAGTCTGAGGGGTGACGTGAAATAGAAGTCAATCAAGATACATAACCTACAAAGGAATTCGTTCATGTAATGCAGCATTAAGCATCCTATTAATCAAAAAACATGCAATCAAAACGTCACCCCAGTAAAGGGAGGGAACCGACTGGTGAATCAACAAAGTACGAGCAATATCAAGAGCATGACCATGTTTCCTCTCAACAACACCATTTTACTGAGAGGTGTGTGGGCACATGGTCTCATGAATAATGCCATGACTAGAAAAGAAAGTATCCAAATGAGTAGTACAAAACTCCAAGATATTATTAGACTGAAAACATTTCACAAAATAAGAATACTGAGTTTTTATTTCTTTAACAAAGTTCTCAATGATTTATCCCACATCAAACTTATTCTGCAAAAGAAACATCCAAGAAATGCAAGAAAAATTATCCACTAATAGAAGATAATATATATTCCGAAGTCGATCAGAAGTACGACTGAACCCCACACATCCATATGAATCAAGTCAAAAACAACAGCAGAAGAAACACAAGTAGAATTGCGAAAACCAACCCTATAATGCTTGCCCAACTGACAAGCATCATAGGTGAGAGCAGTAGTGGAGGGTATGTGTGGCAAAATCCATCAGAGGTGGTCAATAGGCAGGTGACCAAGGCGATAATGCCATTGAAGGGGAGATCAAGTGGAAACAAGGGCCTGGATAGAAGCAGCAAGAATGGTCTAACTTAGACAGTACACCCCCCTTTCCTCATGCCCTCCACCAATCATATTTCTAGTGAGTTTGTCCTGCAAGACACAAGAAGACGCATAAAAAATGGCTCTGCAGTTCAAATCCCTAGTAATATTGCTAACAGACAGTAAACTCAAGGGAAAATCAAGCACATAAAAGATATCTGCTAGTCTTAAGGTGGGAGATAAAGACATATCTCCCTTGCCAACCAGTGGTGAATGCCTCCCATCTGCCACCTGCACAGTCCTGACTAGTGTAACAGGTGCTAACTGAGATAATGCACTCCTATCACCACATAGGTGCGTAGATGCACCAAAATCAATCAATCAATCACCAGAGGATAAGCGTAAAGACATACCAGCCATAGGTGCCTATGAAAAGGTAGCAATGGCTGCAATATCTAAAGACTGAGAGGATGAAGCCTGTGCCAACTGCGGAATCTGCTATCACAGGGTCTCAATCTCTGTACTCAAGGAGCTCACATTAGAACTAGCCGGCACTTCATCTGTAATCTTAGCCGCCTGCTTGGCTATAGGTGGCCTACCATGTTTCTGCCAACATGTAACCTTGGATGACCAAGTCTGCCACAGTAGGCACACGGGTCTTAGTACGTGTACCAGACGAGCATCAGTGTCCACGACCACGTGCAAGGGGGAGTACCCCTACCACGTCCAAGTATCGCTGCCAGTGCGAACGTCTGACTACCAGAGTCATGAGCAAGAGTACGTACTGCAACTCTACTAAGTCTGCTATAAGCCTCCTCCAAGGTAGGAAGCTCAGGAGCGATGAGAATCTGATCTCTGGCAACAATATACTCAGGTCCAAGACCTGCCAGGAAGAAAGAGACGGCCAACTGTCTCTAAAAATCCTTCCAGGAATCACAGGCACACCCCGGCAGATAGGAGTGATGCCTCTCCAGCATTCCCTTCAAGAGGGAGTAGTACTGTGGCAGAGTGCGTCCTTCCTGACACAAATAGAAAAGGTCGTAGAAGACTTGAAAGACCCATGCAGAGTTCTTGGCATGAGAGTCAGTCTCACGCAAGAACTCCAACATCCTCTTCACAGTGTCGTAATACATGATCTAATCTCCTATACGGGGAATAACTATCTGCATAAGCCACGCTGAGACCACGGCATTGTCTCTATCCTAGGTAGCATTGGCACCAATCTTTCTCTTAGGCTCCGGGTCTGTAAGGATGTGACTCTTCCCATAACCCCTGACAGTCATGAGGAAAGTCTGAGACCACCGTGGGTAATTAGTCTCATCCAACTTGATGATAAGACCAAAAAATGAATTCTTCAGTACCCCAGTGTCCAAAGAAGTGCCTACTCACCTCGGATTGATCATCTAAAGCCATCCTTACAATCTTGAGGCCGCAATCAGACTTCTATATCCAAGAGGTTATCAATTAGGTCTGAAATCCGAAAAATCAAACCGGCATCTTCACAAAAAATCCCCTTGGACAAGCTTTGGCCTAGCCCGGGTGCAAGGTGACCACTCGAGAAAGGCCCCACCGGCACTGGCGGAGCCCTAGGTGGTGTTGGTGACGCTGGCGAAGCCCTAAGCAGCGCTGGCGACGTTGGTGAGGCCTAAGGCGACACTGGCGGCGCTGGCGGAGTCCTAAGCGGCGCTAGTGACACTAGCAAGGCCTGAGGCGATGCTGGTGAAGGCCTAACGATCGCTGGCGACGCTGGGGAGGCTCGAGGTGGTGCTACAGCTGTGGTAGGAAGCGCGGGCGGCGCCAATGAAGGTCAAGCAATGGCCTCCCAAGGCAAATCGACCAGTAGCGGTGGCCGATGGGGCTCGCCAACCGTGGCGATGGCCTGATCAGCAGTCAACTACAACCGACAAAGGCCGGTGGCCGCTGGTGGAGGCTCCTCTGAGTGCCTCCAAGAGAAATTAGGATTTTGGTGGACAAGATACGGAGGCTTATGAAGGTAGGATACCGAAGCGCCGATTCAGGATCACCGCTCTCATACCAAATTAGTTGAAATGACTTATATCATTATAGAAAACCATAGGCTCTCTTATATAAAGAGAGAGACTAAAGGATTAAAAATACAGAACTGTCCCTAAGAAATTAAACACCCATAGCCCATACAAGAAAAGTATAAAACTAACAATATATGCTAACAGGTGAGATATAAATTGTCATCTCCTGAAGTTCTTATAAAGTTAAGAAGGATCATGCTAAAATTCCACCAAAGAGTATAATGTAAAGGCTCATCAATGCCTAAAGTCACATACCAGATCCAGAGTATTTTAGTAGTCAAGCAATGCAGAAGCAATCCTCCTCCTAAATCATAAATAGATGATGATGATGACTGTTGCAGAAAGAACAATTGGGCTACAGCCAAAAATCTTGCCCAAGAAGCCACAGAAAAACAAAGCAACAAGGTTCTTAATGTCATTCTAGAGGCACAAAGATAACAAATCAGAGATACTCTGAGTCAAATCGCCACTTGAAGCAGCTCAAGGCATGAAATAGCAACAAACAGCTGCTCAACTTATTGAACAAAAAAGTTCTAACAGTGGTCATTCCAAAAAAGAAAAATGGATGGAAGGCAGTCAAAACCCCTCAAGCACCAGCCCTCAAATGAGGTAAAGTTCATGGTCAACGATTTCTTCTTCTTGCATAGCATCAGTCATTTTTCAACGACCTATCATTCTTGAATAGAAGCCTCTCCCACACACACACACAACAAACTCAAGTCCCAACATTTTGAAGAGCTGACAAAGGCATGGCCAAAAGAACTGAACTATGATGATGAGAAGTATGCCAAGAACTCCATAGTCTCGTGAAATATCACAAAATCCAGAGTCACACCACATGATTCTAAATGATTGTTAACCACACACTACACATGGAGCTTTCCCTTCCACTCTAACCAAGAGCTTTCCCTTGTACTTTATCAAAGTGAGCAAGTGAGTGGTTCATATCTTTGGCAGATAAATTTTATCCTTACCTTTGAAGATCTTGAATAGAAACTCTTTGAGTACTTCAGAATCAGCAAGAAAGGGCATGAAGATTCTGAGATATTAACACAATCAAGCACATCATTTATGATCCTCTTCATAGTTATATGCATTGATTTGAGGAGCAATTCCATAAGACCTATAGGCCAAATGAGCTAACAGATTCTAGGAAGATCTCCATGAGAAGCCTCCCATGTCCTCAAATTAGGTATGGTAGAGCATGCACACACCTACCCCAAAGAAGAGGTCAAAGATGTAAAAGAAACGTAGGGCTCAGTAACTTAAGAGCATGCTAAGTCCCAGCTGAAAGATCAAAGCCTCTCAACACAATGCTAAGAAGAAGATCACAACACAATGACAAGAAGAGGCCTTATACTAATGAAAATGTCTCAGATAATGGCAACAAGAGGCTTGACAACACTTTCAGAGATAATGACTGGTAAGGAGTGCAAACCCCTATTAGCATGCTCTAAGTACACTCCCCTCACACCATCAACAAAAACCATTCCAAAGTCATGACAACAAGGACCACGACATTTTGCCCTGCCTCAAAGCTATGTGATCACCAGGATTGAATCAGAACACAGAGAACTATAGCATTTTCAAAGATAAGATTGACATAGCATAAAGGAAGGCCAGCTAGCCAAGTTTGTAACCGGTCAAAAGGAGAAGGGAAAAAGGAAAGCCATTAGATCCTGGCAAATTTCATAAGCAGCTTACGAAGACCAAGAAACCAACTCCATTGATATCCAGACTCATATTTTATTATCTTCAACCATCAAAACTAAAGTCTGCCTTCAATCAAGTATATCATGCCATGTCCATGTAAGCTTTACATCAATACTAGAATATCTACATCGATCTGCTTCTCCATTCAAGATCAAAGTAGTGGTGGAAAGGACAATTAAAGCTGCCACTACCTTGGGGATGCAGAAGACTCTCAGGAGGGTACCAGTTCTCTCCCCTCCCTGCAATAGTTGATAAGCCTTCTTTACTAAAAAAGAACCACTATTCCACATCAAAGAGTCGGGCAAAGCTACTGTAGACTGAAAATCCTGCAACAAAGGGAATGGCAATTTTAAATCTAACACCTTAGCATCTGAGAGACCTCTCCAGTTGCTGTCCAAGAGGTGCAGCCCTCATCTCAAACATCCACCACAAAGCAAGACTAGTCATCCACAAGTGCATTAAGTCTAGGCATCAACTTTGTGAAAATCCCATTCTCAAACCAATCATCCTCCCAGAACTTGAAAGTTCTTCCATTCCCCAAAGTCAGGTGAAAAAAAGGGGAAACCTTGTGCATGACAAGCACCAAAGTCCTCCATAAAGCAGATGCTCCATGGCAAATTATGGTCATATCTTTTGTTCTTAACAATGTTGAGCACACATACCAACATCTTGTAAACATTGCCAAAATAATTGAAAAGTCTTTTACTATGTATAACGATGGTTATCATAAATCTCCCACTCAGTCATGACAGAGAAACCCCTAGGCATTGTGTGAAGAATTAGAAGAGCCTCTTGGGCAAAAGGTCATCACAACAGCCTAGCTAGTAAAAGGATAACAAGAACCCAAAAGGCACTTTTTCATCTAAAGAGGCCACCCATCTTGGCTCCTTGAAGGACAGACAATAAGCCACCCATCTTTCATTGTCTTGTTCACTCGATCTTATCCACCACTCACCTTGCAACGATCAGCTCACCTAAACCGAACCCTTAGGCCCTATGGATCATTGCCTTTAGAAAAAGTCGATCATCACTCAGATCTTGAGATGAGATATAAACTTCATTGGAAGGAAATCATGCAGTGATTGAAAACAAGTACAACCTTGAAAACCCTAAGCTCCTTGAGTAGAGATAATTAGGAATGAATTGGTGATGCACGCAACATGACATTTTCCTTTAAGGATGTGAGGATTCGTGGAAGCGAGATGGGCCTAGACACGGGTGATTCCACACGTGGAGCATGGCAGTCGAGAGAGAGAGAGAGAGAGAGAGCTAGCGGTGAAGAAGAAAGGGAGAGGGGAGTTATTGTGATTGGAAAATAATTTATTGCAACTCAACTTCAAAATAAAAAATGTTGATCTCTTTTATAAAGAGATCTACTCCTATTTCCAAAAATAACCAAAATCAAATTAAATCAAATCAATATTAACAACCCAATCAATCACAACTCCTAAATTATCTCATCCTAAATTTGGACTCCTATTACTTAAAACAAAATTGCCACATGTGGCACAACTTGGCATGTAAGCCACCCACAAACAAACCTAGGTCATATGGTCTGACCAACTAACAGACCGGCTGCCACGTGGACTATCCACGTGGCCCACTGTGCCATGTGGCAATCCACTATGATAAGTCTAGTTTGTTGAGCCTTTAGTTATCACCTTGTTTAGGATTTTTTTTTTATTTTCATATTATCTCTTTCGTCTTTTCTTTATTTAGGTTGTTATAGCAAATTATCTTTTTATTTAGGATAAATTGTCCTTTTGTTATCTTTTGGGTTGTTAAAGCCCTTTTATAAAAGAGGCAAACATAGAAAAATAGAGTTGAATAAAAAAATTGAAACCCTTATGGTATATCCTCTTTCCCTTCCTCATTTCAAGCACATCTTCACGCCTTCCCTTCCAAAATCCCACCTTGGCATGTTTCACTTCTTTTTACCCTCCATCACTTTCTCAATCCCCAATTCTTCCTCCGATTGCATCAATTTGATATCAGAGCCAAAAGATCCACATCAAGAAGAACGAAGATGAGTTTACGAGTTGGTTCTCTATTATGAGAATCTCTTGAACTAGTCCAACCATCCACCTCTAGCCATGGCATTCCCTCCTCCATGTTCTCTCACCACCATGCAATCCCCTCCACCATCGATTCCTTCCTTTCTATTAGGAGTTCATCGCTACCCATCTTCACCCCACAATGAGCACTACTTCCCTATACTCACCCCATCTACGACATGCACTCTCCACCCTCAATTTCTCTCAGTTACATCACCACAGTCTCACCATTATCTAATTGACACCATAGTACACTTCTACCTCATGCACCAACAATAGCACCTATGCCACCATCGTTGCATCATTGACTCGCTGCACTCACCCCAACTCTGACTACTCAACCCGCAACTAGCAGAGCCATTACAACCATTGCATCATCCATTGCAGATTTTGCCAAAACCACCACCACCTCAGCCATGCTCTGCCATTAAACAAGAATTGCTTGAAATCCAAATTTCTGAATATATTATGTTGATAAACTCATCAGGAGTTGAGTTTTTCAAAAGAGGGAGGATTGATGCAGGCAACACGAAGTTTTTCCTTAAGAGTATAATAGGAAATAATGATTCACTATATTATTCCAAAAAACCCCACACCCCTTTATATAGAGGAGAGGTGTAGGAAAAACAACATCGTAAGTCCTAAAGAGATAAAACAAGAAAGAGATAAAAACAAACTCAATACAACTAGATATGTCAACACTCTCCCTTAAGCTAGAGCATAGATGTTAATCATGCTCAGCTTGGAACAACAAGTACCAAATGCTCCATGTGGCAAGGGCTTCGTGAAGATGTCTGCCATCTGGTCCTCTAAAGCCACAAAGGTTGTGCGTAACATTCCACGTTGGATCAAATCTCTAGTATAGTGGCAGTCGACTTCCACATGCTTGATGCGCTCATGGAACATAGACTTGTTGGCAACGTATATAGCGGCTTTATTGTCACATCTCATCTCCATGGGCTCCTTAACCTGAACATGCAGATCCAGTAACAAGGACCTAATCCATACCATCTCAATAGCAGTTTAGGTCATGATCCTGTATTCTGACTCAGCACTAGAACGTGAAACCACCGTCTGCTTTTTATTCCTCCAGGTAACCAGGTTACAGCAACAAAAGTACAAAAGCCCGTAGTGGACTTCATATCTGCAACACATCCAGCATAATCTACATCGAAGTATCCCACAACTATCATAGGAGCACCAACCTGAAAGAGAATACCGCGTCCAGGTGCTTTCTTCAAATACCTAAGCACCTACATAGCAGCCTACCAATGCTGCTTGGTTGGCCTATCCATGAACTAACTAAGCTTGCCTACAGCAAATGCAATATCAGGTCGTGTAATGGTCAAAGAGAGTAGCTTGCCAGCTAACTATCTATATGATCTGCTATCAACTACCTATGCCTCCTCATCATGAAGATGTGCCTTTGGGTCCATAAGAATATTGGCTGGTTTGGACCCCGACATACCTGTCTCCTGAAGAACATCCAACGCATACTTGCATTGAGAGAGAACGATTCCATCTCTGCTCCTAGCAACCTCGATCTCCAGAAAATATCTAAGCTGGCCCAAATCCTTCATAACAAACTGTCGTTCAAGAGACTCCTTAACCTGACTTATTCCAGCCTCATCGTTGCTAATGATAATGAGGTCATCTACATAAACTAGTAATGCTACCACGCCATTCTTTATTTTCCTGACAAACAGAGAGTGATTTGAAAAAGACCTCTACATCCCCATCCTCTGCAACACATTTGAGAGCTTCTGAAATCAGGCTCTTGGGCTCTGCTTCAGGCCATAAATGGCCTTCTTGAGTCTGCACACACTCCTCCTTAACCTCAAACCCCGGGAGCTGCTACATGTAAACCTCCACGTAAAAATCACCATAGAAAAAAGCATTGTTCACGTCAAGCTGGTATAGCTTCCAATCTCTGTGAGCTGCAATGGATATAAATAAACGAACAGTAGCGAGACAAGCAACAAGGGAGAAAGTGTCAAAGAAGTTCACCCCAAAGGTTTGGGTGAATCCCTTTACCACTAACCTAGCCTTATACCTTGAAATAGACCCATTAGGGTTGTATTTCAAGGTAAAAACCTATCTGAAGCCAACCAATCATGTGCCTGTAGGAAGTGCAGTGAGCTCCCAAGTTTATCTGCTTCAAAGTGCTGCCATCTCATCCTCCATGGCTTGACACTACTTTGGATCAAGCATGGCCTACTGATAGGTAGACGGGATGTGTGAGACTGTAAGTGCTTGGCAAAAGCTGCCAAACTCAAAACCAAGTCCATCGGTAGGCAATTGCTTGCAACATGGCATCTGGACTCACACGTGTGGGGCACCTTCCTAATGGTAATAGGAAAGTTAGAATCATCTGGCACCTCTAGCTTAACACCTACAAAAGGAACCTCACTACTACTGTGATCTGCACTATCAGGGGGATCAAGACGAACTAGACTATCATTGTCGTCAGGTACCGTCTCAACTGCCTGTGGGGCATCAGCCACTGGTAAGGAAGGTGACCTCTATAGTGTCATATGAGATCTACCATACGTGCGTAGTGGATCATGCAATCTTTGGAAGTCATCCAAGGTGATCTTGGAGCCTGAAGAAGTCAGTTGAGGCATGGAGCTTGGAATCTCCTCTAGTCAAACTAGAGGAATGGGCATGGGTGCTACATCATCATGAGTACTCATCTATCCAGCAACTAAAAATATGGTGTACTTTCATGAAAAATTACATCAGCACTAACATAATGTTTGTTGTGGATGGGATTGTAACAACGGTACCCCTTCTGACTCTTGGAGTACCCTAAGAAGACGCACTTGACAGCGCGAGGAGCAAGCTTGTCACAGCCTAGTGACGACACATGAATAAAGGCAGCACACCCAAAAGTCCAAGGAGATACATGGACAAGCTCACCATTTGGGTGTAACAGGAGAATCGGTATTTGCTCATAGAGAACTGAACTCAACATCTTGTAGATGAGATAGCATGCTGTCAAAATAGCATCCCCCCAGTATCTCTGTGGAACACTGTGGTGGATGAGAAGAGTACGAGCAACCTCCAACAGGTGTCTGTGTTTCCACTCTGCAACCCCATTATGTTGCAAGGTATAGAGACAAGCGGTCTGATGTATAATCCCATGAGTCATGTAGAACTATGTAAGTATAGAAGTGCAGAACTCAAGGGCATTATCTGTCCGTATAATCTTCAGGGTGGCGGAATACTGAGCCTGATCTCCAAAAGGAGTCTCTATAACACCTCCAACATCTACCTTGTTCTTCAAAAGAAATACCCAAGTTACTCTGGTAAAATCATCAACCATCACAAGATAGTAAGGATGCCCCATCCTGTCTGGAACTCTACTTGATCCCCAGACATCAATGTGAAGCAACTCAAAAGCATCCAGGAAAAGTACTGGCAAGAAAAGAAAACCAATGATACCTAATTGTCAAGCATCACACCTAATAGTGGTGGCAGGAGAAATATGTGAAATTACCCTCCTAAGGCGATCCAAAGATAGGTGACCTAGACGATTGTGCTACTGTAAGGCACTCCCACCATCATACTGCTAGCTCCTGCAAACAGCCCTACCCAAGGTGATAGAGACCATTCTCCTCTGTGCCTCTGGTGATGGTCTTCCCAGTGAACTTATCTTAGACGATACATCCAACCTCATCAAAAATAACCCTACAGTGGAGGTCTTTCGTGATCCTGCTTACGGACAACAAGCTCATGGGAAACTCCGACACGTGTAGTGCTCACGGTAGCTGCAACGTGAGGGTTACAGATACCTCCCCCTAACCAATGATAGGAGTGTACCTCCCATCAAGTATCTGCACCGTTCTCTCTGGTGCAGCAGAACTGAGTGACCGGAAATAACTTTGATCCCCGCAAAGATGCTGTGAAGCATCAAAGTCAACTAACCATCCTACACCATGATGACTCCTGTCATGCTTCTACAGCATCGAGCCTGCATACTCCACCATCCCTATCGTAGTAGCAGTATCCAATGCCACCTCTACTCCTAAGAGTGACATTGTGCCTAGCTGGGACCAAGGGGATCACTAAGAACTGGAACTCGCCACAAGCCAAGATCTACGATCTAAAAATTTTCAGACCATGTATAGCATCAAAAACAAGTCGATCAGACCTTAGACGTGATGATCCAGGGCTTCTTCAGTTTGAAAATCACGTCTAAGGTACTGTGAGAGCCCACTACGCGGAGAAGCGAGGTACACTAGGGCCTAAGGGATGCCCAGCGTACCCCACAAGGGTAGGCGACCCTTCCCTTCTCTGCTACAGTGATCAAGAATGACCCAGCGGTGGTGCTGGGTCCTCTAATGGCCCTACGCCGTGGCTGCAATAGGTAGCAGTAAGGGTCTAGAGACCCTTTACTGCTGTCGCCCAAGCCTAGGTGGCCACGCCAACCACTGCAACGACCGCAGTAAGGTCAACATACCCCCCCACCAGCGGCACTGCAACCCTCTGGTTGCCTCTTCTCGTTAATGGAGAAGCCCAGCGGTCGTAGCAAGGCCAACAAGCCCCCTACCGGCAACACTATAGCCCTCTGGTTACCTCTTCTTGCCGATGAAGAACCCCCGCCGGTGAGGATGGCCAGAGGTGATCAGAAAAAAAAGGATCTGGGATTTAGGTGGGGTTTTGGGGCTAGATATTTGGTGGGATACCAAAACCTGGCCTACGAGCACACACTAATACCAAGTAGGAAATAATGATTCACTATATAATTACAAAGAACCCCACACCCCTTTACATAGAGGAGAGGTGTAGGAAAACTAACATCATAAGTCCTAAAGAGATAAAACAAGAAAGGGATAAAAACAAACTCAACATAACAACTAGATATGTCGATATGGATGCAAATAGCCAATTTTATTATTTTTCTTTTATGATAAGTCTAGTTTGTTGAGAGTCTTTAGTTATCTCCTTGTTTAAGATTTTCTTTTTTTTTATTTGTAGATTATCTCTTTTATCTTTTCTTTATTTAAGTTGTTATGGCAAATTATCTTTTTGTTTAGGATAAATTGAGTCCTTTTTTTATCTTTCATATTGTTGAAGCCCTTCTATAAAAGGAGCCTACATGTGAAATAGAAAAATAGAGTTAGACTAAAAAAATTGAAACTCTTGCGGTATACCCTCTTCCCCTTACAAAAAGAAATTGAGAAAAGATCCCTTAGTTGTTATGAAACTTCCTTAATTCAACTAATTATGAAATTAGGGGGTTTGGGTCATGATATAATGTCCAATTAATATTTGACTAGAAACTAAAATCATGGGAAACTATTGTTAATAATCCTGACCATTAATTTGCAATCAACAAGATGAATTTGGCAATAAGCACTTAGAGACTTAAATCTCCACCAATTTCTCACTCGAATGAATGAACGGTAAGAAAAATTATCTCTTTAAATGTCTCACTCTTGAATTTTGCTGATTATCGTCCCTTCCTGTGTCTAGAGCAGCGAATTTTTTCCTCACTAGAACAGTTGCATCTCTTCAGATGGTTCAGCAAGGAGTGTAGCATATGTGATGACGAACTCAATCTTGAATTTCCAAAAAGAACTGGAACATGAAGATAGACCAAGGCGTGGCAAAATGGATAGAATCTAGTTATGGCAATACAAGTAGTACGCCACAACGATTTGATTGAAATCATGAAATGTCACCATCTACACTTCGCCGGTTATTATGCATCAAATTAAGAAGATGGATTTTAACTGGAAAAAGTGAAAAAAACCGTCCTTTGAATCGCCAGATCACCAGGTTCCAGATGCCGGGGCAGACAGGCAGATGTAACCTAATTAGAAACAGATGCATGGGATATGGAAAGGCAAATAAAGAGACCATTCAAGATGTGAGATGCGAAAGAGCATCATTTCAGAGGCCCCGCACATGAAGTTCCAACTCAGCAACAGCAGCATGCAGAATCCCAAGCGGAATTGCATTTTTAACATCTAAAAAAATGGTGGAAGGTCGCGAATATCGAATAATAAACATCAGGAAAACAGCAGACCACAGGCTATTGTTATTCGCATTGGCGTAAAGAAGAAAGACCGCCTCACTCACTCGGGGGGCGTCGGTGGTCACAGCACAAAGGCCATTTGACAGCTGTTACACTACACGTTACAACTACAATCTCATCGCCATAATTATCAATTAATAATCTAATGCCATTTGCCTTGGGCACAAAGCCGCGGGAAAATAATTAAATTAAGACAGACAGGATCGGATCCCAAAAAGTTGTTTCCTTCTCTCTGTTTTTTTTTACCCCTTTAATCCAATCCAAACTCCGTCCGCGGTAGCAGGACCATAACACGAACTAGACGCATTCCAACGGAACATATTGACAAATAAATAATAGATTAATTAATGACGGGAACAATACGAGAAATAGGGAAAGAAGAACGGACGGAGGAACAAAACAAAAGGAAAATAAAAAATATTAAAAAGAAAAGAAACGAGAAAACAAAGATAGCGATAGTTAGTTTTGTGTTTACCTCCCTCTCGTTGCACATGGGGATCTGAAGCAACACCATGGGGTAGTCGTGGACGTCGTCGGCCCCCTTCTCGACGTCGACGTCGAAGGAGGCTTTGTCCCCGTAGTGGAAGCCGGGGACGGGCTTGATGCGGCGGAAGCTGATCCAAAAGCATCCGAGCATGAGGACGAGGCGGTCGACGGACTGCACCAGGAAGAGGACGATGCAGACGTTGGCGACGGCCTGGACGGGAGGGGCGAGGTAGTTGGCCCTCACGAACAGCCAGTTGGTGTAAGCGAGGTGGATGACGTCCCGAGGGGGAGAGGGGGAGAAGTGCCACCCCTGGGAGTGGCCGAGGAGCTCGAACGCCAGAAGCAAGAGGGAGAAGGCCACGAAGCCCCGGAGGAAGCGGTAGAGGCGGGAAGAAGAAGGAGAAGAAGAAGAGGAAGAAGAACGGGGGGAGGAGATCACGCGGCGGGCAGCGGTGTTGACGAGGGAAAGGAAGCGGGAAGGAATGGAAGCGATGGCGGAGGCCGAATGCTGGAAGCGGAGGAGCACCACCCACGAGATCTGGCGGGCGTTGTGCCCTCTTCCCTTACCCGCTGCGGCTGAGGTGTTCGCTGTAGGGCTTGCGACGTCCAACGAGGAGGAGAAGGGGGAGGACGACGACGATTCCTGGTGGTGGAGGTTGTGCTGGTAGTAGTGGTTCCGCTCCCTCTCCCTGTTCCACCATTCCTGGAACTCATAGTTGGGGGGCCTCGACATATATGTTAATATTATATTTATATCGAGGTGGTGGTGCTAACAGTCAGATGGACGTTGATAGACGGTGATGTCCTGTCGTCGTCGTCGTCGTCTTTGGTTGTTTTCCTTTCTCTTTTTTTTTGCTTTCTCCGTCTCTCTCTGTCTCTCAATCTCTCTATCTCTATCTTTCCGGGAAGATGTATGATGGTAATGGCGATTGATTTGATCCGGAACGAACAAGAGGAGAACTGGATCTGACTACCTCTGGTGCGTGCGTGCGTCTAATCTATCCTCCTTTATTCTGCTTCTCTCTCTCTCACTCTCGCTCCCCCTCGATCTCCCGCTCTCTCTCTCTATCTCTCGTGGCCCTCTGCCGGCCTGCCCGCCTGCCTGTGGGGGATAGAGGGAGGGAGAGACAATGGATCAGGGAGAGAGACATGTGCAGGTGGGGGAGGGGTACATTGGGGAAGTGGAGGAGGATGTCCACTGTAGCGCCGTGAGAGGGGAAGGGCCTTGTGCTAATTATGGCACGGTGGGCGTCGCGAGATTAGCGGGAGGGAGGGAGGGGCATTTTCCCTTCCTTACCTGCAGCTGCCTACCCATTAATTCTCTCGATCGATCGATCGACCGAGGGGGAATGAATAACTGTGACCATAAGCATTTGAGATTTTTTTTGCGTACATGTTCCTATAAAATTTAGATATTACATTTATATCCCTATATTCTTGGTAATTACATAAATACCCATCAACCTTCCCTCTATTAACAAAAATACCCATCTGTTAGTCTACATTTGGTTTAACTATAACGGCCGTTATGTCAAGGGTATTTTTGTTAACGGAGGAAATATTAAGGGATATTTATGTAATTACTAAAATTATGGGGTATTTAAATAATCATCCCTTCTACCTCCATCTGCACATCATCCACCAATTCGTAAGGGGAAGCCAAAGGTGGGAGGGCTCGACTAGGTTGATGCTTCAGTTGTCCCAGGGGTCGAAGGGGGCCTCTTGGGTCAACTCCTTTGTAATGGCGCGGATTGCAGGCAGGTTGCAGGCTCGTCGAAGGAGGAGGAGAAAGAAGGGTTGGTGGGAAAGGCAAGCCTTTTGCCATGGAATTCGAGGGGAGGGGGGATCAAGGCGAGGTGGAGATGCTGCTTGGGGTGCAACCCTCGCAAGAGGGGTCTGTGGAGGATCATGGAGGCGGCAATGGTGGAATCGACCATCATTGGTGGAAGGGGCTAAGTGGGTCATTGGAAGGGATAATAACACGCGCACGCCCTCCCCTCCTACCCTACGTATATATCAGAGCTCTGCACATCTCTCCCACCACTGTTCAGCAAAAGTCCTTTGAGTGCTTCAACGTTGCTTCCTCTCCTCTTTCTCGCAACCTTCCTCTCTCTCTTCCTCTCCAACACCACCACAACCACTTCAATCCTCTCTCTACCTCACAACTCCATGGGTACCCTCCTCTGAGACCAACCCCTGTGATCTCCTCTCCTCTCCATTATTTCTGGAGAAGGAGGAGAGCTACAGAAGTGCTTACACGAGGAGAGGAGAGGAGCGAGAGGGAAAGGGGAGATGGTGTCTAGGCTCGGTGAAGCTTACTTGCATCTCATGCAGCCTCTAGTCTCCCATGCACCTCCCCTATCCTCCTTCTCACCCAACAGAGCCAAACCCACTACCCACATCAACCTCTGCCTCCTCAGGTCGAGGGCCCTCGACGACTCCTCCAACACCTTCCTCCCTGACGACCAAGATGACAGCTTTCACCCACCACAATGGCTGCTGGAGGAACTACACCTGCCTTTCTCTCAGCACCTTTGACACTACCGAGGAGGCTGCGCTATCCTACGACCAGGCCGCCTCAATGCTTTGCGGCGACGACACCAGGCTTAACTTCCAGGACCACCGTGGCTCGACTTCAATGAATGCCCTCACCTCCTCCGTGGATGCCAAGCTATGTGCCATCTGTGTGGACCTCGGCAGGAGCAGGGGAGGAGGGGAAACCTCGGTCGAGAGCTCCAAGTTGAGTAACTCCTTGTCGAGGGTCGAGTTGGGCTCCAAAGGGGAGTCCTCGCCAGACATGGACATGTCATGTTACGAACGCGTGCCCCGGACGTATTTTAAGACGTCTGGGAGGTGGCCCAGACGTCTGACCAGACGTCTGGGATCACATCCAGACGTCTTGCCAGACGTCTGGGATGGTTTACAGACGTCTGAAAAATCGTTATCGTCCACACCCGCGAGTCTGCGCGCCTGCGCGCGCAGACCGCATATTCGTTATTCCCTCTTTTTCTTCTGCGGCTGCAGACGCCTGCCGCGCCTTCTCTCTCTCCTCTCCGCGCGGCGTTAAAAGGGCCACGCCTCCCCTCCCGTCTCCACCGTCTCCTTCTTCTTCTCCTTCTTGTGCACGAGAGCGAGCGAGCGCGAGGGCTGCAGCGGCGGCCGCAGTGAGCGCGGAGGAGGCGCGGCGTGCGAGGGCGGAGCTTTGCCGTGAGGGCGAGCTCGCCGGAGCGGCTTGGCCGGCCGGCGGAGGGCGCAGGGGGCGCGGAACGACGCGAAGAGGGACCTGCTGCAGTCTTAGCAGCAGGAGCGCGAGGTGCGACGCGGGCGGCGTCGCGAGCAGAGTCCGGGTCGCGCCCTGATTCTGGAAAAATTTCCAGAATCAGACGTCTGGGTTGATAGGCAGACGGCGAGGACGACGTCTGGTAACTCATACCGACGTCTGAAAGGTGTGTATTCCGCTTTCTTCTTCCTTCCTGTCGACCGACCGTACTAAGGGAGGGAGTTGGCTGTGCGCAGGTTCGCTGATTCGCCATCCTTTGCGAATCAGACGTCTGGAAGTTGTACCAGACGGCGGGAGTGACCTCCAGACGTCCGGGGTGACCATCGGACGTCTGGGAGCTAGGACAGACGTCCCCGCAGACTTCTGGACGTCTGGGAAACCACGCTGAACAGGTAATTCTCTGATCCACTGTTTAAGGCGTCTGGAAGAAGTTCCAGACGTCTGATTTTGCACAGTATCGTCTTTTTCGACCCGTTTAGGACCGTTCGGGCTCCGTTTTCCGTGATTCGAGTTGCGTTCTTTTCAGAATTAATTCCTCTACCCGTCTACAGTACTATACACAGTTTTGAGACACTCCTTGTATTTGATCCTTGTGATAGGACCTCTTTCAGTTGCAGTCTTGGGAGTCGCGGAGGCACGCGGGATTCCCGATCACGCCCCATTACTCCCGTTGTACCTGGTAGAGTGGCTTAAGTTTATTATTAAAATCTGTTAAAGTATGGAACCATAACTAGAATCTAGGACATTGCATGAATCCTAGGAATGAGAAATGTATGGAATGATAGCTCCTAGGTGATGCATGAATCCTAGGGCTGGAAAACTAGTTGTATGCTAGATCCTAGGATGTGACATGAACCCTAGGATGGAAAAACTAGCGGAATGTATAATATTGCAGTCTTGGAAAAATGGAAAGGAATATAAAGCTGCCTGTAAATTGAATTAACAGCTGCCTATTATGAATAAAGAAACATGATTGAGATCCTGGATTGTGAGAACGTGGGACTGGAAAGTGAAACATATGATGTTCTGAGATAAAGAGCTGGAACCCTACGGGGAATTAGGAGTGGAACTCCTGGAAAGAAAAAGGAATGGAACTGAGATGTAGTTTGTACTGTCTCTTGGGTACGCAGTACCAAGGGAAGTACCTGTACCTGTTTAGTGCAGAGTGGGGCCAGCCACCCCAGGGACCCGGGGTTAGGATTGGCCGCTCTGTACCGACTTGTTGGCCCTCGTGTACGTAGTACCGAGGAGAGCTACTAGTGTTAGGAGAGTACTAGCTACCCCACGGGCCCCGGGGTTCTGCTAGCCTCCTTCACCGACTTGTTAGGCCCACTAGGGCAAACCAGGGTAGTCAGGCGAGGGTGCGCGGACTGTGGAGGGGCAAGGCCTTGGTTTGGTTACTGTGGAGGGGTTGGACCCCTGTTACTGAGAGGGCTCTGCCCTGGTTCCGTGCTGTGCTTTGGGCGCACCCGTTAACAGAAACAACTGACCGCGTGCCAGTGCGGGCTAGCTACCTGTGCGTTTATCGCGCGTGCCGTAGTCACCGTTACGTCTGTCAGTTGAAGGTTCTTCCCTACTTGGAGGGGTGAGATCAGCGTGACAAAAAAAAATGCGGAATTGAAAATATAAAGCAATCTCACAAAATAAGCAATCACAAAATGTACACAAGTAATTTTTAGGTGGAAACCCAAACCGGGTGAAAACCACCACCTAACCCTCTCGAGTTAGGATTTTCCGATCAACCTAGTTGATCAAAATCCACTAAACCGAATCACTTAAAATGAGGGTGATTCAACCTCAGTACAACCACGCTACAAGTACGAGGGTAGCGTTCCTCAACCCCTTCTCTCCACGAGAAGGATTTTGTCCCACGAAGGAGACGGGAATTCGCAAAGCGAATACCCAACCAAAAGACAAAGATAAAATAAAACAACAGGTCCTATAGAGCCAACAAAGTAATTAAGAACCTAGCTTCTATAGGAATAAGGAAACTCCCCTTTGCAAGGAGTGCGTCGAGGATGACGCGGGTGCGTGAGCCACGCAACGGCGCAATGTCGATCTCGTAGACAACGGCGGGAGAGCGGGTGCGCGAAGACTTGATGCTCTCAAGAGAATGAAACTAGAGCTTGGAGAGCAAGGGCCTCAATTGGACACAAGAGAGTGGAAGTATGTTGCTTAAGTGTGTCTTGTGTTTTTCTAAGTGTATATCTTGTATTTTTGTGTTGTAAAGGCTCCCCTCTATTTATAGAGGCCTTAGGAAGGCTTTGGAAGGCTTAGAAAGGGTTCTATAGCCGTTGGGAACAAAGTCCAAGAGAATCAGGCCGAAATCAGGACAATGATTACATTTGACAGGGTTATCAGACGTCTAACTCTGGCATCAGACGTCTAGAAGGCCACTTTAAGACGTCTGATTTCAAGGTCAGACGTCTGATTCTATGCGGGTTTCTCCCTGACTTGAATCAGATCTAAACAGGGTTCTTGTGCAAGTCGATCAGACGACATACAGGACGTCTGGCACTATGCCTGGACGTCTGGAAACCAACTTTTACTACGCAATGGATTTGCAACGGCTAGAAAATCTCTGAGAAGAGATTTTCGGGTCAGTCGAGGCAAAACGGTCAATTATCAGACGTCTGGGAAGACCTATGGACGTCTGATAAGGCTTTAACGGTCATATTCTGCCGTGCTTGCTAAGTTAGCCAACGGTCCACTATCTGAACGTCTGGCAAGTCCATCAGACGTCGTGTAAGACGTCTGGACTAAGGTATGGACGTCTGATTTCATCAGACAGAAAATAAGTCCAGCCTAAAAGGTTATCAGACGTCTGAAACAACAGTCAGACGTCTTAAAACACTTCATCAGACGTCTGATTTTGGAATTAGACGTCTGGAAATGGTGTTTGAGCCCTATATTGCTTTTCTAAGTATTCTACAGAAAACCTAAGTATCCTAGGGTTGTGCAGGTGTTCCTAGGACTACTTTTAGGGTTCTTTGAGGCTCTTTAACATAATATTCTAAGGAAATAAAAGAGCAAGAAAATAAAGACAAGAGATACAGAAAGGATAAAAAAAAAGAATCTATCATATTCTTCTTGTCTTCTATCTTCAATCTGTCGCTCCACGCGAACCTCCTCTGTTTTCCATCAAGCTCCTCCAATCCGTCCTGGATGCGAGCTCGAGTTCCGTCTAAACACGTCTACATTTGCAATTGACCTGAAATCTAGGACTCAAATTGCAAATGTTAATTAACACGTGTTTTGTTATCATCAAAACAAATGATCGTGGTGCTCTAGCACTGACCGCGTGCCAGTGCGGGCTAGCTACCTGTGCGTTTATCGCGCGTGCCATAGTCACCGTTACGTCTGTCAGTGACCTTGGGGTGGTTGACTGAGGGTAGGATCCCCACGGGGGACTCTCCCGGCCAGGAGAGCACCACGTGCTACTTCTACTTTTGGAAAAGACTGCAATCAAGATCGTTCCCACGAGGACATTCGAGATCAAGTAAAGGATCTGAGAAATAAATGAAATAGTGAGAAAATTGAAAGACGTGAATAAAGGAAGTAATAGAACATAACAGCTACTGTACACTCTACTGTTGCCTTTAGTTAGTTTGCCACTCTACTCAGCGTTTTGCTGACGTGTTACACTCGTTACCTTTTTCAGGACCAGGTGTTGAGCAGCCAGGGTCGGCGGCTGCAGAGGACGCTGGGCCGAGTAGGGTCCAGTAGAGTTACCACAGTCTTTTGTACCTCTTTTGTTTCTGTTCTAGTAAGTAGTTTTTGTTTCCGCTGTACCTTCTTTACCTGCAGTTCTTGTTATATGATAAATGTTGTTCTACTGTTGTGGTGGTACCTACTGTAGTAGTTTCTTTCCTTACTGCTGTACTTTCTTACTGTTAGTTATATTCATGTTGAATGTGGTTTATTTTACTGTCTTTTGGTTACTTCCTCGTTGGACGACTAGGTCTTGGGATTAGTCGAGTCGGTCCGGTTCTCGTGTCTCGTAGGGACTCGGGAACCGGGTCGTTACATGTCATCACTCGACTTCAGCGACCTGACCTGGGAGGAGCAAGAGAATCTCATCCTCTTTGGTTGGATTATGTTAAGACCCGTGCTGTTTGAGCCTTTTAAGATATCTGGACTGTGGGTCAGACGTCTGGAAATAAAAAATTTTGAGTACGAGCTCGCGTCTGCGTGCGGGCTGCACACAAACAGTACTCTCGTTTTTCCCCCTATTATGACTCGGTTCTCGAATCCGTACAGGACACGAGACCGGACCGACTCAACTGATTCCAAGACCCAGTTGTCCAACGAGGAAGTAACCAAAAAGCAGTAAAATAAACCACATTCACCATGCAAGCAACTAACAGTAACAAAAGTACAGCAGTAAAGAAATAAACTACTACAGTACACACCACCACAACAGTAGAGAATTTAAACAGGTACATGAATATAAGTTTACAATAAAAGAGTACAGAAGTGTAACAAATTACTCACTCCAACGGAACAGATACAACAAAAAGGTACAACTACTGGGCTCTATTGGGTCCAGCACCCACTGTAGCCGTAGGCTCTGGCTGCTCAACACCTGGACCTGAAAAAGGTTATGAGTACCCGAAATCAGCGAACGCTGAGTAGAGTGGCAACCAGCTAACTAAAACAGTAAAGGTGGATAGGTAGCTATTGTTTTCAATTTCTTCCTTTATTTAACTAATTATTCTTTCTTTCATCACTTGGTTTATTTATCAGGTCTTTTTCTTAATCTCGAATGTTCCTCGTGAGAACAATCTTGATTGCAGTCTTTTCCGAAGAGTAGAAGTAGCACGTGGTGCTCTCCTGGCCAGGAGAGTCCCCCGTGGTGGTCCTACACTCAGTCAACCACCCCAAGGTCACTGACAGACGTAACGGTGACTACGGCACGCACGATAAACGGACGGGTAGCTACCCCGCACTGGCACGCGGTCAGTCGTTTCCATTAACGGGTGTGCCCAAAGCACAGCATGGAACCAGTATAGGGCATAGCCCTCAAAGAAATAGGGGTCTTGTCCCTCCACAGTCCGCGCACCCTCGCCTGACTACCCTAGTTTGCCCAGTGGGCCTAACAAGTCGGTGTAGGGCGGCTAGTTGAACCTCGGGTCCCGTGGGGTGGCTAACTCTCTCCCTACACTAGTAGCTCTCTCATCATGAGCCATAACTAGCTCATTTTGACCTAATAAAGAGAATAAAAGCTCCTACATGACTTAGAAGAGGACTTAATTGGAGGAATAAGTGTTCTGAGAAGAAAACATGAAATAAAAGTTAAAACTGCAATTTTACCATTGCAGTACATAAACGGAATTTCTTAGAGACAGAGCATAGGTCAAATGGTCTAAATGAGATAAAAAGTGGGTTGAATCAATCAGAAATGGGTTCATGTGCAATCTATGAATTAAATGACATTTGGTAACCCTAAAACAGACCCGCTTAATTCAACAAGGTTTCGATTAGGATAAAAATCAAGTAAACCTTCTAAAAATCATGAAAAAATATCCCCTAGGGTTTAGAACATTCAAATTGGCCTCTGGAACCTAGTTTGACCTAGATTAGGATCCTAGCTCATCAATTGACCTAAATTGGATTTTTACGCAAAATATCCAGTCAAACGTGGTCAAACCTAAAATCCAACTTCATCATTGGATTCCTTAGGTCAAAATTAAGTTTTTACCAAAATTTGGACCTAAGGGGAGGTCATCTTGACCTACTTTGCAATTTAGTACATCCAATCACATTTTGGTCCCTATCTTTTGAAAACCATCACAATAACCCCCTATCTTTCTCGCCGATCTTACAATCAAGTCCTTCCACCATTATTGGGGAAGATTCTTATTCGGCAAGGTTGACAGGGGGGATACGCTCAAATTCCTCATAGATCTCCTCCCAGAATTGGAAGGGAGATTCCCTGAGGAATCCCCTTCCATCTAAGCCCGATCTTGATCTCTGATTTCTTTCCAAACTCTCGTGCGAATGCACGAGAAATTTGAGTCTTGACCACCTTCCTTCTCCGGCGAGACAGCAGTGGCCAAAGGCCTGCCCTCCACGCACCAGAAAGTTCAGCCAGCCCCTATAAAAAGACCTCCGACCCTCTGCGAGATCTCAGACTTGTCTTAGCCGTAGAATCCTCCAAATTTTCTTCTCTCCTCTCTCCAGCCAAGGAACCCGCAAGCTCCGGCGACTACCTCCCCTCCTTCTCGTCACTCTACTGCCATACCAGCAGCTGAGTCTACTTCGCCTCATCCTCCCGCGTCGCGCTGCACCAAGCGCACGTTTCCCCGACCTCTTCCTCATCGCCATCATCTCCCTCAGGGTTATCTTCTCCGACGACGGCAACTACGAGCCGTCTGACTCCGCTGCCCCCGTTCTCTCCTAACAGTCCAGATAAGTCCCCCATCTTCCCCTCTTTCATTTCCTCACGTTATTTCACTCAATCGACCCCTTGACAGTCCTGTCCACCGCCACCTTCCTCATCTCCGACCACCCTCAGGTGAGACACTCCCATCGCTCCGCAGCCCCACACGTCTCGCCGACCATCACATAATCTCTGCCTCATCTCAATGAACACCCTCCACTCATCCACAGCCCCGCCACACCACCACAGCAACCTCCCGAACACACCCACCCGTCCGGCCACAGAGCGACCTAGGCACTCACGCCTAGGCCGCCCCGTGGCCTGCCACATAGCTGATCACCTTCGCCGTGACACGGCGAAGGTTCCCCAGTGATCTGATTAGGCCGCGAGGCCATTTTCGTGTCTGATAGGTTCCCAGCCCTCGCCGCCATTGACGGCGACTCGAAGAAGCTCCAAGCTTGCTCCAGACTTCAGGACCGCAAGGCTCCAGGTGCAGCTCACTCGGGGAAGCATTGCGAAGCTATCTGACCCAACGAGCGATGCCACAGAACCTGTAGTTGAGGGAATTAAAGGCGTGGTCTGCTACGAGCGCGCGAGAGAAGGCGGCAACCAATAGTCCCACATCGGTAACTTACAAAGCACTGGCATGCTTTATATTGTTTTTGTGATATAGCTTGAGTGCCTCCGAACGCACTTGGGGTGAGGTCCCTCACCTATCTCACGCCGCCTCATCCGCGATTTCACCATGCGGATCTGGCGCGACCTGACCCGACCTTGTCCCGAGCACACCTCGCGCACCACCCTCATGCAGGTGTGCCTGGTCACGGGCGCACGATCTGACCCGTTTAGTCGGCTCTGGGAGAGCGTGCTGAGAGTGGTTTACACAGAGAGAGAGACGCGTGGGTAGAGGGATAGGTTTTGCTGTGCCTAGTGTGTGCAGGACACAGGTACTTAGCCGCTACAAGAAAGAAGGAAGGAAGTTCTGCAGCCAAGGACGAGAGCCAAGGCAGGGAAGAAGAAACGCAAAAGGGAAATAGAAGAAAGAATGAAGGAGGCTCTAAAAGAAAGGAAGGAAGGAGAGAGGCAAGGCAGTGAAGGAAGCAGAACCAAGGAAGACTGAAGAAGAAGAAGAAGACAAAGGGCAGACGAAAACTCAAGAAGGCAAAGGAAAAGAAAGAAGAATGTCAGACCTTCGCAGGAAGAAAAGAAATAGAGGGAGAGAAAAGGAGCTTCATTTTAAGACATCTGATATTTGTATCAGACGTCCAATTTTTGTTTTCTCTGAGCAATTTCTTTTTATAACTCTCATTGAACTCAGATATTTTCATTTAAAAGGTTGTGTTCTCAAGTTTTGAAAGTACTTAGATTGCTCCCTGTATTCGACCACGGATACTTCAGTTTTCAAGTTATAAAATCTTTATTTGTTTTCGCGGAAATTTCATTTATATTATAACGCATTAATTATTAAAACACGATCTAGCCGCGCAAACATTTTGGCGCCGTTGCTGGGGAGCAACGGGCACTTTTAAAGCTTTTGATCATAACTTTTGATCCAATATTTGATCTAATTCATCTCTTTTATTGTGCTTATCTTAGGGAAAGCAGAGAAAAGAAGAGCAGCTGCACAACAGACACTCCAAGGAACAGGTAATCTTCATTAGCCCTCTCTCTTAACTCCCTCAAAGTCTGAAAAGGAACAAAAGAAGAATCAACTTAGGGCTACCTGTTTCATACTTAGTAATTCATCAAAGTTGCATAATTTTTCATTTCAACACATTTTTAATTGCTCATCCAACTAAAGTAACTAAGGCTAAAACTTTCTTGATTGAGCCCTAGATACTAAATTTTGAGGCAACTAAATTGGACCAACTAGAGCCAACTCAAGGATTGAAAAGCTAGGGTTTTTAGAGGCACACCTTCTCTTAAAAAAGAAAAATTTTTTTCCAAAAAGAGGTGTGCCTAAACCTTGTTTAAAAAGATCTATACAAGAGGAACCCTAAGCAAATCAGGCTTTTAAATCCATTTGAACCTTAAAAGAAAGGATCCAAAAGCTCTCAAAGGAACAAAAGGTGAAGTTGATCCCTTGGGTCAACCAACCTTAAAATTAGGTCACTTTTTCACTCAAAATACCTAAAAGTTCAAGTGGAACCTTAAGCACCTTGATCTTAAAGTAAAAAAGGTAGACTTAAGAGGTCAATGTCCCCATTCTGGTCTACCTGGAACCGCAGTGACAAGAGAGGTCGGGTGGGGGAAACCCTGTAACTCGTGGGGATGCTCTACCGTGTACTGGTCTTTGCGAGAGTCTCCCTCTCTGGCTGCCCAGGTACTTCTCAAGTGGATGACCTTTCTGACTAAGGGGTATCATCCACCCCGAACCTCTATAGTCACCCAACAATTTTTGGGTGTCGCGATTGGGTCCATCACCTTCTAATCTCATCACATCATTCGGTGCATGTTCGGTAGGAGGTCCTTAAGACCATCCTTAAGACCTCCTTTAGAAATTCACTCTCGTCGAGGCTAAGCCTCGACACCCTTATTTGTGCAGCAACCCCACCACATAAATCTTTCATCTGATTCAGAACTTGGTTCTCCTTCTTCTCCCATCATGGCACAACCCATTGAAGAGGAGAACAACCTTGAACACCAACTTCAACGCCTTAATGATCTCTTTCAAAACTTTGTAAACCCACCGCAGCGACCTATGATGCGAGATCACTATAATCCCGCTGCGCTGGCGATCGAACCTCGAGTACGAATCCCAATTGGAGGTTCTGATTCTGAACTGAAGCCCAATATGATTCATGCCATACCAAAGTTTCATGGGTTTAACTCTGAGGATCCATTCCAACACATTAAACAACTCAAGCATCTGGCCCAGACCTTCGGGTCAGATCTACAAAATCGGGATATCCTACTCATGAAAATGTTTTCATTCTCCCTCTTAAACAAGGCCGCCCATTGGTATCAAACTTAGACCCGTCCGATCAACACATGGGAGGAACTTCAGTTCGAATTTTTGAAAAAATTCTTCCCCGTTGGCCGGACGAATGCCTTGCGCCACCAGATCACTCATTTCACTCAACAACCGGGAGAACCTCTTCACGAAGCATGGGATCGATTCTTAGATCTCATGCGAAAGTGCCCCCATCACGGAGTTCCTAAGTGAGAACAAGTCCAGTTTTTTTACCAGGGATTCCGTGAAGACATTCGTTTATTCGTCAATGCAACGTGTGGAGGAAATATCATGGGTCAACATGAGGACACGATGTAGGAGATTCTCGAAAACATGTGCGAGAACTCCATAAATAATGACTCCATGGGCTTATTCGACAGGACAAATGCCCGTGCATCGACGAATCTGAGAGGGGCACATGAGATGCAGGACCTGTCCACTTCTGTCGACTTGGAACTGATGACCAGTCGGTTGGACAAGGTTTCTATCATAGAAAAGAAGGTGGACGAGCTAACTCGGCATTTGCAGCAAGCCACCTCTGCGCAAAACTCTTTTGCACGACCACCTATGGCAAGGGAAACTGTGCAAAACATCTACCACCAATCTGCCAAGGGGATGGACCCATATCCACCCCCGTCTGCCTCTCGGTACTCGAGTTGGGGGAACTCTGAACCCTCGTATTCTGACTTTCCTGAGGTTCCTCAGAACTGCGAGGACCTCAACGCCATCCAGAATGACCCATTCTCCAATACCTACAACCCTGGATGGAGAAATCATCCTAACTTTCAGTGGACGGGAAATTCTCAGACTCAAAGACCACCATTTCAACCCCGTCCACAAGCCCCTCATTCATATCAGCCACCTCAGCCTCGGCCCAATCCCACCTACCAATCCGGGCCAAACCAGGATCAATTGACTCTTATCCTTCAAGCACTGGATAACATTCAAAAGACGAATGCGGCAATGCAAAAATAGCACAAGGACAAGATCACAGAGGTTCGCAACCAACTTGCCCAGATGGAAAATTCCCACCAACCTGGCACCCTTCCTTCGCAACCTCTGCCCAACCCAAATAACATGCCGACCCAGAGACGCGTTATGAATCCAAATTCAGGCCACGCACATTTGATTTATCAGGCCCCTACTGCACCATCTCCAGACGGGATGGAAGCTTCGACATCTTATGTGGGATTTCAGCAACAGCCACCCTTCTTACCAAACCCAAACCAAAATCAAGCTGGATTAAACTCTGTAACAACACGTAGTGGTAAAACAACCCAAGACCCACATTATCCGAACCACTCCAAGCCTGGTAATAGCCAAGACCCTAGGATAGCCATCCAGGATACCACTGTCCCAGATCAAGAACCTGGACCTATTCCAGAGGAACCAACTAGGATCCCATTTCCTGAGGCCTTGACCAAGGGAAAGAGGATAACCAAACCCGTGGCCCCCAAGGAGGATCTGGTCAAGCTCTTCGAACAGGTCCAGATAAACATCCCATTGATGGATGCAATTCGCCACATACCGGCTTACGCAAGATTCTTGAAAGACGTGTGTACACCTAAACGTAAGCCGCGAACCAAGGATGGGAATCCGATCGTACTGTCAGAGCAAGCCAGCTCTGTCATCTTGAGTAAACTCCCACCCAAGGCTAAAGACCCAGGAACTCCCCTGATTTCTTGTAAAATTGGTGAAACCCAATTTGATAGAGCCTTACTAGATCTAGGTGCCTCCATAAATTTAATACCTACATCCCTCCTTGACCACCTTGAAGAATCTGAACTTAAACCAACTGAGGTGACATTGCAGTTAGCTGATCGATCCATCAAGTCACCTAAAGAAATACTCGAGGATGTCATTGTTAGGGTACAGGATTTCTACTTCCCGGTAGACTTCATAGTACTGGACATGGATGCACCTAAGAACCCAAGGGACATACCAATCATATTAGGGAGACCCTTTTTGGCCACTGCTAGGGCCAACATAAACTACAGAGAGGGTCAGATAGAGTTAAAATTTGGAAATCAAACCCTGAAGATTGACATTTTTAAGGCCCAACAAGGGATTAATTGCGGGGTTATAGAGCAGATTTGTGATATCAGAGTCGTGGTTGAGGAATTGCATACAGAGGACAACCTGATTATCCCTGATCAACCACTAGAAAATCAAAACCCGCCAACAGAGGAGTACGAACATGATCTAGACACACCTATGACTCCAACCCTTGTTCCTGATACAAACCCTGAACCACCCGCTGCTGCTGACAATCCTGTCATGGAACTCAAGCCCCTTCCCGAGCATCTGAAGTACGTCTTTTTGGATTCAAATCAGACGTTTCCTGTGATTATCAACTCTCGACTCACACCTGACCAGGAACTCTGTTTGATTACTGTTCTCCAGCAACATCGCAGAGCCATTGGATGGACTCTCGATGATTTGACTGGTATAAGCCCTTCATACTGCACACATCGAATCTACACAAAAGAAGGCGCACGACCTTCAAGAGAAATGCAAAGACGCCTAAACCCTAACCTGCAGGAGGTCGTGAAAAAGGAGATCATAAAGTGGTTAGATGCAGGGATCATCTACCCGATCTCCGACAGTCGTTGGGTGAGTCCAATACAGGTGGTGCCTAAAAAGGCAGGACTCACCATCATCACGACTGAAATCGGAGAAGTCATTCCTACCCGAATAGCTAACTCGTGGAGAGTCTGCATTGATTACAGAAGACTCAATTCCTCCACGAAGAAGGATCATTTCCCACTACCGTTTATTGATCAGATCCTCGATAAACTAGCGGGAAATAGGTTCTTCTGCTTTCTTGACGGGTACTCCGGTTACAACCAGGTGGCAATCCATCCAAAGGACCAAGAAAAGACCACATTCACCTGCCCCTTCGGGACGTACGCGTTTCGAAGGATGCCTTTCGGTCTCTACAATGCACCTGCAACTTTTCAGCGGTGCATGCTTGCCATATTCTCAGATATGGTAGGTGACTATCTGGAAGTCTTCATGGATGACTTTTCAGTTTTTGGAGCATCATTTGACGATTGCCTCCAACACTTGGTCCAAATACTCAGGCGGTGCATCGATGTGAATTTGGTTCTTTCCTGGGGAAAGAGCCATTTCATGGTGCCTGAGGGAATTGTCCTGGCACATTTAATCTCGGAGAAAGGCATCCAAGTTGATCGAGCTAAGGTTAACCTGATTTCCAAGCTCCCTATGCCTAGCTCGATTAAGGACATTCGATCTTTTTTGGGGCATGTCGATTTTTACCGTCGATTTATCCCTGATTTTTCAAAAATCGCGCGCCCCCTGACCACTCTTCTCTCCAAGGATGTGCCTTTCGAAATTTCCAAGGAATGCACTCAAACATTTGAGATCCTACATGACCGAGTCACCCAAGCCCCGATCCTACAGTCCCCTGATTGGTCTCAACCCTTTGAGATCATGTGCGATGCATCTGACTTCGCTGTAGGAGCGGTTTTGGGGCAGAAAATTGATGGGAAACCTGTGGTCATTTACTATGCCAACAAAACATTGGATGAGGCTCAGCGTAACTATACAGTTACTGAGAAAGAGCTGCTAGCTGTAGTATTTGCCCTAAAAAAATTCAGATCATACCTTCTGGGTTCCCATGTTATCATATACTCGGATCACACAGCTGTAAGGCATCTCCTTGCAAAAAAGGACGCGAAACCTCGATTAATCCGATGGATCTTGCTGTTGCAAGAATTTGACCTTGAGATTCACGACAAAGCGGGAAAGAAAAATGTGGTAGCTGATCACTTGTCCTGTCTTCCTTCTGAAATAATTGACCCTTCCGGACCCATCACAGAACATTTTCCTGATGAGCACCTCCTGGCTATTAGTACAGGTCTTCCATGGTTCGCAGATATAGTAAATTACCTGGTATCACATCAGAGTCCGTCTGATTGGCCGAAGGCCAAGAAGGACAAATTGCGTTCCGATGCCAAGTATTACCTATGGGAAGACCCGTATCTATTCCACATTAGTGCTGATCAGATAATTCTACGGTGTGTCGCGGAAGTAGAAATCAAAGACATACTCTCTTTTTGCCATGACCAGGCATGTGGTGGACATTTCTCAGGACATAAAATCGCATCAAAAGTCCTCCAGTGTGGCTTTTACTGGCCCACAATTTTCAAGGATGCATACGATCACTGTAAGGCATGTTCCCGTTGCCAGACTTTGGGCAGCATGAGCCATCGAGACATGATGCCTCTACAGCCGATCTTAGTATGCGAAATTTTTGATATTTGGAGGATTGATTTTATGGGACCTCTCCCGATCTTGGATGGCTTCGAATATATCTTACTCGCAGTTGACTACGTGTCCAAGTGGATAGAAGTCATTCCGACCCGAACCAACAATCATAAAGTTGTTATCAAATTCATTCATCAAAACATTTTCTCAAGGTTCGGGATTCCAAGAGCAATAATTTCCGACGGAGGGACCCATTTTACAAACGCTCAGTTCAGGTCACTGATGACCAAATACGGGGTGTCACACCGAATCTCTACTCCTTACCACCCCAAACTAATGGTCTAGCTGAGTTCTCAAACCGAGAAGTCAAGAAAATCCTTCAGGTTACTGTTCGACCTGACAGAAAAGATTGGTCTTCTCGGCTTTCAGAAGCATTGTGGGCCTATAGGACCGCTCACAAGACCCAATTAGGAATGTCTCCCTTCAAACTAGTGTACGGGAAGGCATGTCACCTCCCCGTCGAATTGGAGCATAAAGCCTATTAGGCAGTACGGAATTGTAATCTAGATCTTTCTAAGGCTGGAACACATAGAAGACTTCAAATAAGCGAGATTGATGAATTACGCCACGACGCGTATGAGAACTCGCGAATTTACAAAGAACGGGTTAAAGCTTTTCACGACAAATACATTTCTAGAAAGGTCTTTCATCCTGGTCAAAAGGTTTTACTCTTTGATGCCCGACTCAAATTATTCCCAGGAAAGCTACGATCTAAGTGGGTCGGACCTTACCTAGTCCGACAAATCTTTGGAAATGGAGCTATTGAAATCAGCCCACTCAGCCACGATTCCAAACCCTTTGTTGTGAACGGTCAGAGACTCAAACCGTTCATTGACATGACCGATACAAATTTGGCTGAGTCATCCTTTACCCTCCATTCCTCTTGAGCTCATTGCGCCCAGCTGATGGCGTAAAACTCAGCGCTTAACGAGAGGCAACCCGTCATTCTTTGAAAAATCCGAAACCTTTTCTGACATTTCTATGTAGAATTCATATTGCACTCTAGGGTTCATCCATTAGAACAACTGACTTCACCTCAGGTATTCCTACCCGAGATTAGAAATCATTCTCAACAAGTCATTTCAACCCGTTCACTCACCACACACCTGTCCTAATGCATGAACTAAGCTGAAATCGAACCCACCTAATTTACAATGGGGACATTGCAAATCTTAGGCATGGGGGGGTATGAAGGTGCAAAATGTCAGGAAAATTCATATCAAGAAAGGGTTTCATAAAAAAAAAAGAGAAATTTGAAGGAGGGGAGAAACAATTCAGGGTCATACAAAATGAGAGGAGGAAAAGAGTAAAATGCCAAAAAAGGAGCACAAAATGAAAAAGAAAAAATAGTCATTAGTAAAAGATTAAGGGATTAATGGAAGTTCTAGACCAGATCAAGAAAAGAGAAAAAGTGCTAACGTAACATAATAAGAGATTAGCAAGAACGCTGATTTTAGACCTCTTGGGCTAGATTCTTTAGCTTAAAAATTTGCGTATCTGCTAAAATCTGGATAATCCTCAAGTGATTGGAGAAAATGCGAAGCTTAAGTATTAGGTCCAAGGCTTAGGAGGTATTCGACCTCGTTAACTGACCTTCGGTTTGCGGGATTCGATAACCTAAGCATACCAAATTCACACACAGTCTGATTCAGTGCGCATAAATATCCACCTTGATATGACCTAGGAACTCTCCAAGTGGCTAAATGTACATGTTAAAAATGAAATCATTTGTTAAAGAGAAAATTGACGAAGAGGGCCTAGAAATTACCTACAAGTAATAAAAACTTAAAAAACATAAATAAAAGGAACTACTCAATTAACCTTACGCTAACATTTTAGTTTAATTTGTAGATTAAAAAAGTAATGTTATGAAATATAAAATTGATATTAATTTTTATTTACTTGTAAGGTGTTGTTAATATTAATTTATATTTACTTAAATTGATGCTAACCTACAATGTTAATTCTTATAATATTTACTTAAATTTATGTTAACATAAATTTCTATAGAGTGAAATTTAAATGTGAGAAAGTTATGAAGTTAACATATATTTTACTAATACCCATTAGAATTGATGTTAGCAAAATAGATGTTAACCTCTCAAAATATACATTAAGATTATAGAAGTTAATCTCTTAATTAAATGGAAAGTAACACCTTAAAATAGAGATTAACCCCCATATAAATTAACTATAAAACTTTTGGATAATTTTTTGAAATCTAACCATTAATATTGTTATAGAATGTTGAAAAGTACGTGCATGACAGAAAAACACAGAATCTAGCAAGCATTCAATGCGAAGGTTATGATTAAAATAAGTTAAATTGGGTATTATGGAAAATCCTTGTTAGCTATGCATTAACATATTCGCCTAGTAGTGTAACAGTAACCATTGCTTTTAATTATAGCTTGCTTACAGTTGCCGCCTTTAAATGT
This sequence comes from Thalassia testudinum, assembly GCA_037157565.1. Taxonomy (NCBI): domain Eukaryota; kingdom Viridiplantae; phylum Streptophyta; class Magnoliopsida; order Alismatales; family Hydrocharitaceae; genus Thalassia; species Thalassia testudinum. The sequence goes on from JAZHRO010000076.1 coordinate 237,866, forward strand.
GGCTTAATAGAATGCTTTAGGCCCAGTTTGGGTCCTGGGATTGAGGCCCATATCCCATGTGGGATTTCACCCGAGGGAATTTACCCCGTTTTAGCTCAAAACCTCGATAAAATCAATTCCGCGCGTCCGTGTGTATGTGTGGGGAGGGGGAAAGAGGCAAAATTGATTTATCCCACATTCTATGTCTCTTCTGTTGGGAAGCGCGTTGCCCTCTCCCTCCATGAGTTTAGTAGATCTATTTTTAGTTGTTATGTTGTAAATTGATGGTTCAAGTTATTTTGGGTCGCTTTTGGTGTAAAAATTGCAATGCTGTATATGATGATTAAATATTGGTATTATGAATGGATAACAAAATAGATGTGATTGTTATATTGCCTATAGATTTCAGTCATCTTTTTGTTTCTTTTCCTTTTAGTTATGTTATGCTTTTATTACTTCATTGGTTATTTATGTCGTTGGATAGAGTTTTATTTTTTCATCAGATCGCTTCTTTGTTGATTCCTTGATGTTCTTGTTATGTAAATAGGTTTCTTGTGGATATCATGGTTGTATTTTCTCTCTCTCTAACCTCCTTTTGTTGTGTATGTCGATCCAATTCATCAATTGCATGCTTCTTTATTTGCAATGTAACTCCCTCTACTGATTGGTTCACTTCTATTGATATGACCCAACAATAACTCCCCCTTAATGATATTATACATCCTTTACATTTTAGTTTAATTGTGATTGTTACTAGATGATCTGCACATAGCTTCTTCTATGTCAATCTCATATTTTAACCTCACTTCTAATGAAACAGCCTTGCAGCCAATTATATTTCACTACAATTGTCGTTGTTACTTAGTATTCTACTTATTACCGGATCTTGTATGTTGATATCAAGTTTGAACCTCATTAGTTGATGGCTTGCAACAGGACCATATATAGTTTTAACTTTCTAGAGCTTGGAGGATTGCCTTCACATTCGGATGGCAAAGTTGTAGAATTACTATTGCTGATTGATATATGCCATTTAGCTATCTTCATCGCATATACCCTTTCATCTCAACTTCACAAGTTAATCCAATTTTCTTCCCTTCCTACAGAAACATTGCTTGATCATGTTTCTCAATTGGCCTCATCAAAGAAGGTAGTGGCAAATTCACCCCTCACACAATCAAGATTCAACAAACGAAGCCTAACAAACAAATATGCTTTCGCTGTCGTCATACCAATAATGACAAGGTTGCATGCATAGAGTCAATTGTCGTACGATGCACGTGCCTTGGTGTCAAGATGTCTCATACAAACGATGTTTTGTATAGATATCCTGTTGGTACTTTATTTAGAAATACCTTCCAGGTATTATTTATATTACATGCATGTTGCACTTATTTGTACAATTATGACATGATTCTACCGTGAGAATACAAGATTCACATTTTTTAACTTATGCAATAATCTAACTAACAATGTTAAGCACTTTACACGAATGTGTACATGATTCTCATTATTAACTTTAATCAGAACGTAAATGCATTATATAAATGGTCATATCTAATTCACAATTGTTGGAACTGTATAAGAAGCATATATGTTTGTTGACGGTCGATTCTTTGAATATTAGCACAATTAAATAAATGTCTTTGTCTGATTGCATTAGATGTTGAGCTTGTAATTTTATGGAAATAAAAAGAGGGGATTTTTATGTAGATGTTACTATAAATTTTTTAAATTAATTTTATATCACTGGATTGCAATTATTGTTATTAATGTCACAGAAAAGTATAATCCTATTACGAAAATATCCCTTAGGTTAAGGTCCGTATAATTTGAATTAATAGAAGTTTATTTCGACCATTAACCTCTTCTCCACCTCAACCAAGCATCGTAGGAGCTAGTTCCTCAATCTCTAACACTGTATCATCTTCATCTCAATGAAATCCATCCGTAAGCTCCATCAACAACAATGTCAACAACGACAACAACAACAAAAACACCTGAAACAACAACAGCAACAAAATTTGCAGCAATAACAAGAACAACACCAACAATAGCAACAACAAGCAACAACAATAAGAGCATCAACAGTAGCAACAAGCAATAGTAACGACAATAGCAACAAGAACAACAAAAACAACAACAGCAACAGCAATCATCAGATCGAACCTCGAGAACACCTTGGAGACTCTCGTCAAGTTCGAGATCATGCACACCGCTGATGAGGGGCAAAAAGTGCCATTAGGGTCAAAACTCTGCATAAAGCCCAAAAAAGGATTTGGCTACCTAGATACGAAGTAAACAGGTGGATCCGACTCTGCCCGATTTGCTTACTCTCAAGCGAATCCGGATCCACCTTCATCTAAGCGAAATTATACAAGCTCGACCCACCAGAGGACCAGGTTCAACCAAAGTCAGAGAGGCGGTGGTAACGCCTACGACGCCTACATCGGCAGTAACAATGGTGTTATCAATGCTATTAATAGCCTGACAACGAACATGCCTTGATAATGGACGTGCCCTAAGAGTCCAAAAAGACTATTGAAGAAGATCTTACGTCATTGAGATACTTCCTGTATTATAAATAGGGAAGGGAGACCTTTGGGGCTCTCTACACGCGATCTGGGAAAGAGATTATATTTAGCACTATTTACTAGTGAATATTTTAGAGCATTATCCTCCCCCCAGGCGTACACCCTTTGTGGTGGAACTGGGTTACCAATCTCCATGTTTTCCTTGTGATTGCTTGCTTGTGATTTGTTGAGTTGGATCCTCCGATTACTTAGGAGGTTCGATCAATTGGTGCTATTTGTGAAAATGATTATCATTTGATAATATTTTCTTACTTTGAATATTTTCGATGGCCCCTTAAACTTGCAACTCCTCTCGCGCTAATCCTAAAAAAGCGCCAGCGCAGGCGGGATCAAGCACCTTAGTGTCCAAAGGACACCCTCAGCATGCCGGTCCCAGTAAAGAGAAGTCAGCTTGACCACTCCGACTGCTTGAGGCCCCTAGGCAGGATCCCCTCCTCAAGATGCAAGCAAGGAAGGAGTGTGAGGCCAGGTTGGTAGTTCTGAAGGCAGAGCATCAATTCATTGCTGATAAGCTCCACGGGATCAAATAAATCAAGGAGTTTGGCGAGCCCCAGTTGGAGGAGCCCTAATGTTCGAGCCCCGAGGATGAGCAACTGAAGTGGCATCGCATGGTAGAAAAGGAGAACGCTTATTTGCGTAAGCAGCTTGAAAAACTAAAACACGAGCTTTGTAGACAGAAATGGGAAGTTCCTCCTAGCTCACTAAAAAATCCACGCCCGCCTTCGTCGGGGGAGCACTCAAGGGCTCACTGATAACACTACATTTTGGGGTAATAATTCTGTCAATTGGGGTTTATCTTAAAGATAATATGCATGAATAGCACATCATCAATGGGCATGGGAGCATTGCATGCATCGCATGTTAAGATTGCTTATAAACCAATATTAATGGTCATTTGCACAAGTTTATGTCAAAACAGGCCTCAGATGAGCAATCGGACCACACAGATGAATTCAGAACGACGAACGGAGTCCAATGGACTCAAAATCGGTCAAATCCGACATTCGGAGCTCCCATAAATGGCCCAAGAAGTTCTGATCGTTGATTTAATGATCAACGGCCATGAAGTTGCCATGTGGCACCATCGCTGCGCCCTCGCCCGCAACACAGCACTACCGCCCGCGCTCAGCAACTTTAAGACATCCGATCGACGGATCGGACGGCTGAGAGCGCACGCCCCTCGCTCCCTCATCCGCAGCGCCCACAAACCTGTAGCAGATACGACCGTTGGATCTTCATCCAACGTTCGCCAGCATCATGCCAGTGCTTTGTATCCGCGACAATCAGAGGACACAGCGCAGCGGTATGCGCCTCACCCTCGCGTTGAGGGGCACGGGTTCAAGGCGCCCGCCACACCTCAAATTCGAGCAATTGCGAGGCACGTGCGATTATAGCCGCTCATTTGCGATCGAACAACGTGGAAGCAAGTGGCGCGGTGATGAGAACCTCATCATAAATCCTAACTAGCACAATCTAATCCAAATATGTGTGAAAAAACTCCTACAAAACCCAAAGAAAGGCTTAACTCAGAGAATTCTGAGTTAAAGAATAAAATAAATCATAAGAGGTAAAATTGTAATTTCACCAATGTAGTATGCGAACAGGGTAATTAAGGATCCAAACACAGGTCAAATAAGCTTAACAATGAGGAAAGTAGGTTGATCTGATCTGAAAAGGGTTATAGCAACTTCTAGGAATTAAATGATATTCTGTAACCTTAAAAACAAATCCACTTCAATTCACGAGGTTCGAGGTAGGATAAAAATTAAATAAATCCTCTAAAAATCATAGAAAAATATTCCCTAGGGTTTAGAACCTTCAATTTGGCCTTTGAAACCTATTTTGACCTAAAATGAGAACCATGCCCAATTAATGACTTAATTTGGATTTTTGCGCAAATTGGCTGGTCAAACATGATCCAACCTAGAATTAAAATTCACCATTAAAATCCTTAGGTTCAAATTAGTCTGGTATAAAATCTTGAGCCTAAGAAAAGACTCCCTTGACCGACTTTACAATTTGGTCCTCTTTATTTACTTTTTGACCCTTATCTTTTGAAACTCCTGCATTTAGGCCCCCAACTTCTCATTGTTCTTTGCAGAATGGTCCTCCCTGCCACTTCTGTGCAGCGCCATGCCTCCGGCGACCTTGCGTGGAGGATGGCACCGCGCAAGGTAAGGCTGCTGTCCTCCAGAACAGAAGGGGGGTTCCCTGCGACGTCCTCTGTCGCAGGGACCCGCCCACGACCTCTGCCGTCAACCATGCCTTCCGTGAGAACGTGTGGAAGGCATGGGTATCCCTTCTGGCCATACTCCGGCGAGCTGGCACGACGCCACCTCATCCCTCTCTCCGCGCCAAGCCCTTTATAAAGAGCGGCAGACCTTGCCGACTCCTTCAAGCTTTCTTTGACGGAGAAACACCTCCTCTTCATCCCTTCCCCCTCCGGTCAGAGAACCTGATGAGAGCCTCATCATGAGCCATAACTAGCTCATTTTGACCCAATAAAGAAGATAAAATCTCCTACATAACCTAGAAGAAGGCATAACTGAAGGAATAAGTGCTTTGAGAAGAAAACATGAATTAAAGGTTAAAACTATAATTTTACCATTGCAGTACATAAACGGGATTTCTCATAGGCAAAACACAGGTCAAAAGGTCTAAATGAGATAAAAAGTGGGTTGAGTCAATCAGAAATGGGTTCATGTGCAATCTAGGAAGTAAATGATATGTGGTAACCCTAAAACAGACCCACTTAATTCAACAAGGTTTCGGTCAGGATAAAAATCAATTAAATCCTCTAAAAATCATGTAAAAATATCTCCAAGGGTTTAGAACACTTAATTTGGCCTTTGGAACCCAGTTTGACCTAGATTAGGGTCTGAGTTCATCAATTAACCTAATTTGGGTTTTTACGCAAAATTTCCAGTCAAACGAGGTCAAACCTAAAATACAACTTCACCATTGGATTCCTTAGGTCAAAATTAGGTTTTAACCAAAATTTGGACCTGAGGGGAGGTCATCTTGACCTACTTTGCAATTTAGTACTCCCAAATCCCAATTTGGTCCCTATCTTTTGAAAAGTATAACAGAAAGCCCCCTAACTTCCTCGCTACCTTTGCAATCAGGTCCTGTCGCCATTATTAGGGCAGAATCCTGCTCCGGCGAGGATTTGAGAGGGAATCCTCTCTGATTCCTCAGAGATCCCCTCCCAGAAATGGAAGGGAGATTCTCTGAGGAATTCCCTTCCATCTGAGGCCAATCTTGATCCCTGGTGTGAACCCAATCTCTCGTGCGAACGCACGAGAGATTTGGGTATCTTAACTTCTTTCCATCTCTGGCGACCAACCTCAGACGCTGGCGTGCCCTCCACGCTCTGCACACCCGGCCCAGCGTCTATAAAAGAGACTACACCTCCGGCCGCTCATCGTCAGCTTGATATGGCCGAGTTTCCACCTCAAATTCATCTCCTCCTGCCCGGCCAAAATTCCCAGCAAGCTCCGGAGAGCCCCCCTCCCCTCCCTCTTCGCTCTGCCACAAAACTAGTGGCAAAGTTATCTTCCTGACTCTCCTCCGCGTCGCGCAGCACCCACGCACGCTGCCTCAGCCCCGTCGTCGCCGCCGTTCTCCCCCATTGGGCAGCTTCTTCCCCGACGAAGGCAGTTACGCGCCGTCCTCTCCGCCGCTTCCCTTCCTTCCAGACCACTCCAGATACCTTCTCCCTCCTCTCCTCTCTCTTTTCCCCCTGCTATTTTATCTGATTACCCCTCGACAGTGCCTAACCACCTCCATCGTCCTCGCCTCCGACCGCCCTCCGGCGAGCTGCCCACACCACTCCGCCCCTCCACACGGCTCGCCAGCCCCCTCGTGAGCTCCGCCTCACCACTAGGAACTCACTTCCCCCCACCGCTGCCACTCCAGACCTCCACAATCACCCCCCGAACAACCCAACATCTCCGGCCACAGGTTGACCTAGGCACGCATGCCTAGGCTGACCTGCAGCCTGCAGCACCGCCCACCGCCTTCGCCGTGCCACGGCGAAGGTTTCTAGCCAATCTGATTGGGCCAATAGGCCGCTCTTGTGTGTGACAGGTTTAAGCTCCGGCCGCCATTATCAGCCGAAGCAGCAAGGAGCTTGCAGCAACTTCAGGTACCAGGACTCCCAGGCTGCAGGTGCAGCAGACTCACGCGAGTGTCGCGAAGTGAGTGAGGCTAGCAAGTCTCATAGAGAGGCCAGCAGCTGGAGCAATCGCGCGACGAAAGCTCTGCGAGCGCGAAAGCAGGACCGACCAGATAGTCCCACATCGTGGGATTGCAAAACACAGGTATCATATAAATTATTTTTGTGTTTTAAGCCCATTGCCTCCGTAAGCACAGGGGTGAGGTCCCTCACCTGCCCTCACGCACGCCTCGTCCGCGGCTTGACCACGCGGATCTGGCAGGATTCGATCGACCCAATCCTTGAGCACTCCTCGCGCATCACACCACCTGCAGGTGCGCCTGGTCCCGGGTACGATCCGACCCTAATATCCGTGTGGCTCTAGGAGAGCGACCTTGAGTGAATCGTTGAGAGAGAGAGACGCGCGGGTAGAGGGAAATGGGTAGGTTTTGCTCCTGTGCAGGCAGACTGAGCGTGGAGAGACTTAGTCGCAAGGAGAAGAGAAGAAGCAGAAGAAGAAGCTGAGCGAAGGAGAGACCAAGGCAGAGAAGAAGAAGAGGAAAGAAGCCTTCGCAGGAGAAGAAGGAAGAGCAAGGCAGGAGCAAGCCAGAGAACGAAACAAGAGAAAGAAGGAAGGCAGGCAGGAGAAGAAACAAGAGAAAAGATACAAAGGCAGGAAGAAGAAGCCTTCGCAAGCAAAGAAGAGAAAGAAGATCAGAAGAAGAAAAAGGGGAAAATACTTTTAAGACGTCTGATCACTAGATCAGATGTCCAATTTCATATTTTTTGTCATAATTACTTTTAATGGCATACATTCATATTTGAATTAACATTTTGAGTAAATTAGAGTGTTCAATTACATTTTGATTAGTAGTAAATTTCATTTACTCCCTGTGTTCGACCTCGGCTACTTTAGTTTTTCGAGTAATAAAATTCCTTATATTTGTTTAAACGTTTTGTCGGTTATACTACAACGTGATATACTTTAAACCCGCACAAAAACGTGAGAACAGAGCCCGAAGCTTCCAGTGATCTTCTCCTCCTCCTCCTCGTCGCTCTGCCAACCTACCTGCAGCAGGGTTTACTCTGCCCTGTCGTCCGTGCTAGGTTGTACCCGTTGGCGTCCTCCGATTGCTTCCTCGTCGCCGAAACCCTCCTCCAGGGCATCTTCGTCTCCAGCTCCAGCAAGCACGAGCCGAATGCTCCTCCCTCCCCCTTCGTCAAGTAAATAGGTAAATAGTCTCTGCTCTCTCTCCCTTGTATTTTCCCTCTTCTAATTTGTCATTTCGACCACCCGACTGCCACTGTCCAGACCCATCTTCCCCATCTCCGATCACCCTCTCCTGCGAGTCCATCCCATGTCCACAGACCTCTTCACCCCTCGCTGACCAGCCCAGAAGCTCCCCCACACTCCACTCCACCGATCCCCCCTCTCCATTCACTGCCAAGCACCGCCCAACCATCCCCTGAACAAACCCATCTTTCCGCCCACAGTCTGACCTAGGTCGACCTCCACATGCACTCCCGCACCTCGCCGACCATCGCACAGGCTTCGCCACACTCCGGCGAAGCTTTCCACGTGTTTTGACTTGGCCGAGAGGCCATCACTATGATTTCAGGTTCGCACCCTCTCTCTGCCATTGTCAACCTGCTACAGCAGCTCCACCTGCAGCTCCAAGTCTTCCCCAGCCCAGGCGCACGTTCCAGGTTATGCAGGCAGTCTCCGCGAAGGCATCTAGGCTTGTGATTTGGTTCGCAAGCCTCGTAGCTGCTTCAATTGGCTATGGACTCCTCTCCTACAGGCGCAAGATTTGGAGGTGGAACTTTAGTCCCACCTCATAAGTGTGCGGCCGAGCGCCCACACTTAAATTGCAAAAGTGCATAGGGCTTACTGCCTTCGAACACAGGGAGCAAGTCCCTCTCACCCGCACGCAGCGTGCCACGCGCTCGCTCGCCCTCACCCGTGCTCACGCCCCGCGGGTCTGGGCCGGATCCGACTACCCGAACCTCGCACTCCTCGCCCACCACCGCACGCCAGTGGGCCTGGTCCCTGGCACGATACCCGCACTCGATTACCTAGCTTTGGGAGAGTAGTCCTAAGAGAGAATTCTGAGAAAGAGAGAGACGCGGGGAACGGGTAGGGGTAGGTTTTACTCTGACCTTTGTGTGAGCGTGCAGGAAGAAAAGAAGAAGAAGAGGAAGAAGAGAAGCGGTCAAAGCCTTAGCCGCTCAGCAGCAGTTGAAGAAGAAGGAAGGAAGGAGAGAAACAGAAGAAGAAAAGAAGAAGCCACACTGGGCAGCTGAAGAAAGAAGAAGGAAGGCACTGTAGCAAAGCCACACTGAGCAGCTGAAGAAAGAAGAAGGAAGGCACTGTAGCAAAGCCATAGATAAGTCGTCTTAGCACTGCATCAGACGTCGGAATCACCACTGCCGCAGAGAAGAAAAAGAGAAAAGAGAAGGTAAGACTGAAGAAGAGCAAGGAAAGCAAAGAAAAAGAAGAAAGAAAGAAAAGAAACAAGGCAAGCTGAGAAAGACAAGAACAGAAGAAGAAGGCAGGAAGAAAAGAAGAAGAGAAAGAAGAAGAAAGATACAGCCGCAAGGAAGGAAAAGAAGAAAAGAGAAGAAGCTAGCAGAGCAGCTAAGAAGAAAAGAAGACTCTGCAGCTAAAGAAGAAGATGAGGAAGAAGAGAACTGGCCAAGCAGAGAAGAAGAAGAAAAGAGAGAAAAAGAAGAGAGAAGAAGAAGAAGCCAAGAGAACTCTAGCTCCCTCTCACTCTCTCTCTCTCTCTTATTTTTGTAACCTAATTGAGAACTTTTATACTTCTAGAATTTTAGTTGCTCCCTGAGTTCGACCTCGGGAAAACTTTGTATTTCTAGTAAAAATTTGTAGTAATCTGGTAGCTGTTTTGTCAAATACTACAACGATTGTAAACCATAATAAACATAAAGACGCAACAAGACAGAACACGCTAACCAGCGCGTTACTACGTGGCGCGATCGTGAATGCTCACGCCAGACGCACATGATGACACGCACGCACAGCGCTCGCGAGGAGCGATCCAAAGGCGCGCTCCGCGCGCGATCTTAATCGTCCGATTGAAGATCAGACGGTCCTTAGGGGCCGCACATGGATCGCGAAGGAGAAGAACAACACGCGCATGCGATCGGCAGGCAGGGGGCTACATCGACGGTTTTGGCATGGGTTTAACAATGTTCCGGACGTCGCTAAAGCTCATACTTAAATTAGAAGCCCCTCTTCCTATATAAACCCCTTCCAACTATCCATGTAAAGCATTGAATACACTTGCAAGTGTTCTTTCCCACTCCTAGCCACCCTTAGCACACTTTTGTAATCACCGGAGTTGACGACCCGCCGATGGAGCCCTTCTCCACCGCCGTGGCTGCCTTGCCGTCTCCTTTCTCTTTATCTCTTTCTCTCTAACTTAGCTTTACTTTACTTGTGCTTAAACATTTATCTAGTGTTGTAATTGTAAAACTCGAGTTGCATGTTAAATATAGTATTGATGTTGTTTTCATCTTGATCTAAGTGAATGACATGACTTAAAAGAACTCTAACCCTACTCTCTCTCTCTCTTTCTCTCTCTCTTACTCGCTTTTCTCCTGCGTTTTTTCATACAAGCAAAAATCCACCATTTCCGTGACAACTAAGTGACAGAAAAACCTGATTTCACGCCTCCCTGTGTACGACACTCGGACTCGAATCCATTTCTATATTTAAAAACGACACAACGAACGCGAGGTATAATGACACTCTTACACAAACGCATCCATAGCACGTCAGTTTTTGGCGCCGTTGCCAGGAAGGCAACGGATTTATTTTGTCACTTCCATTTTGCATCTATGCTCACATCATCTAACGCATTTTCTCCCTCTACTTGATGGTTGCAGGAACTCAGCGCTTGGACGGCGAAGGAGTGTAACTCGTGACGGTGGAGATGGAGTAAGGGCAGTAAGGACCGGTTGTGAGTAGTTCTTTACCCGTGGTTGTTTGCTTGCCTTAAGAAAAAAATCTAAAAAATTTTAAAATAAAAAAAATTGGCGTGGTGAATGATTGCCTGATCCTCATCTATAACTCATCACCCAACAAAAAAATATACACTCTAAAATTCTTAAAGACCTAATCTTTTGGAGTGTTCTTTTTCTTTGAGTGGTATTTGCGAAGCTACCATGCTGTGACTTGGGCCGCACCACTCACCCCTAAAATTAACTCATCTGGTAGAAATTGCATGAACATTAAGATGAGCACATTAGGGTTTTAGAGTCTCATCACGATTAAAGGAAATCCACTCTCACCGATTGTGTGCAAAACTTGGTGTGTTCACTTGAAACTTGTCTAAAAATACTAAGACACGTCAACTCTAAAAGACACTAAAGTAAGGACAAACGTTAAAAGACACCACACCTTAAATCCTTGCTTGAAAACCATGTCTTGATTAGGAGCACACACATCTGAATTGGATAACTAAGAGGCACCACCTCAATCAATGCCTCATCACATAACCTAAGCACGAGAACTGCCCTAGCCCCATTAAAACAAAGTAGATGTGCCCTAGGAAGGACTGGGTTAAGTCTCAAGAGGCGTGGTTTTGTTTGCTGGACACTTGGCCTTCATTCCCTTAGTAGAATCTGGTGACTAGGCTGCGGGGAAGTGTCAAACGACCGCGGTTGTGGGGTCTACGGAACCAGCGGCGCAAGCCAAAGGAAGAACCTTCCCCACAATCCCCTCATAATCAACCTGACCAGATTAGCTTTGGGAAGGGTGGTCCTGTGCCTACAGACTTGATCGTTCTTTTGGAGATTTCTAGGTCCCCTAAGGAATACACTATAAGGACTAGGCTTGCCTGCTTGGTTGTACACACACACTTCTCGCATCTATCTCTCTTCGCATCCCCTCCTGTTTTTCTCTAGTGTATGTACGGGAGTCGATCACTTCATCCCGAGCTGTTTGTTTTGGGACGGGAATCCAGGAGACTTGATCTTGCTAGAGACATGGCCGAACCTAGAGTAGATGAGGTTGAGGACCGACCTCCACCAGATACGATGACCATCATCCAGGCCCAGATCAATGCAAACCATCGGCTTCAGCAACAACAGATCCACACTATCATGCAAGCCATACACAGGTTGCAAAACCCGCAAGGGTAACCACCACCACCTTTGCAGGACACGCAAGGGCAACCACCACTTGATCCACCACAATTCCAGGACCAACCTAGGCCCCTCCGTGACTTCTACAATCCTTCTGCGATTCGGATTGAACCACACCTTAGGATCTCCGAGGGGGGAGATGATTTTAAGTTGAAACCAAACATCCTGAGCTTGATTCAAAGCCACTTCCATGGAAGCTCAAATGAGGACTCCTTCCAGCACCAAAAGGATCTTGACCGGATCGCCCGGACTGTAAAGCCTAGGAACATTAGCCTAGATATTGTTTTGATCAAGATGTTCCCCTTCTCGTTGAGAGACAAAGCATCTCACTGGCGTAGGACTTTAGGAAGACCTATCTCCACCTGGGAAGAACTGAGGCATGCATTCTTAAAGAAATTCTTCCCCATAGGAAAGACCAATGCCCTCAGAAGAGCCATTACCACCTTTACACTCCAGGATGGGGAACAGTTCCATGAGGCGTGGGAGAGATTTAATGAACTATTAAGGAAGTGCCCACACCACGAAGTACCGAGGTGGCAATTGGCCCAGATCATCTACCACGGTCTGGACAGCAACCTTTGGAACTTCGTCGATGCCTCATGCGGGGGAAACTTTCTGAATAAAGATGAGGAGAGTGCATTTGAGCTCTTCGAGTCTGAGTGAGAATTCACTCGACAATGCCTCCATGACCCAGTTTAGTCGATCCAGTCAACCCCATGGTGGGATCTATGAGGTACAAGCAAATTCTAGAACGGTTGACATGGACATCATTGCTAAGAAATTTGATCAAGTGGAATTGGTAGATAAGAAAATAGATGAACTGTTGAACCAAACCAGAAACCCGCTACAAACCCTCTCCCTAGCAAAGGGAACTCACAATGTTGACCTAGTCTAACCACTAAGCCAGACGCACTTGGAACAACCCCTGATCATGTTCCAGGGAGGGACCTTTACTCCCTTAACCCCTGATTATTCTCTTCCCTCCCCGTCCATACCTTCTATCTTTAAAGATGTCCATGCTATCCAAGGTTATTCCAAACCTGACCCCTTCTCCAACACCTACAACGTCGGATGGCGTAATCACCCAAACTTTGCTGGGACAAACCAGAAACTGCCTCAATTCCAGAACGAGCCCAGGCCAAACTATCAGCCAAACCCACTTTCCTATCAGCAAGGTCCACCGGTTAGATCCCCTTATAACCGAAATAGGGCGGCTCTCCCACAAAACCAAATGGACACCCTGATAAAAATGATGGCTGAAATGAACCAAAAACACCAGGAGGAAATGGCTTTAGTAAAGGGATAGTTGAGTCAGCTGTTGGATTGTAAACAACAGGGATCCCTTCTTAGTCACAACCAAACCTGCGAAACGTAATTAACAAAGGCCCTAATTCGCAAGGGTTCCAAGGCAATCCCGGGCAGGTCCGCATGGTCCAGCCAGCCCCACAAACACCCCCTTGGTTTGGTGCTTCTTCTTCTTCTTCTTCTCAAGGATCAACCCATGGTCTCAATGCCTCTGCAAATGCGATGACCTTGAGAAGTGGCACTAAAACCCAGGATCCCAAATGGCCAACTCCTCTCGAGACTTCATCCCCTGAAATGCCCGACTTTGAAGACGAGAAGGAAAGACCCAAGGACCTGGAAACGAACCCTATTCACATCCAGACACTATATCCTGAGGCTTTGGAGAAGATAAAGAAAAAGAAAGTTGTTGTGGAAAATGAGGAGCTTTTGGAAATCTTCAAGCAGGTTCAGATTAATATCTCTCTCCTTGAGGCAGTCAAGCACATCCCGGCTTATGCTAAGTTCCTAAAGGACGCTTGTATACCGAAGCGTAAGCCACGACCCTAAGCACCTAGGAAGGTTGTGCTCTCCGAGCAAGCCAGTTCTGTGATCTCTAGCAACCTTCCGCTCAAACGAACTGACCTAGGAGCACCCCTAATATCCTGCAATATCGGGGACATGACATTTAATAGAGCACTTCTGAACTTAGATGCTTCAATCAATCTGATCCCGACAACCTTGTATCACCAATTTGGATTTAGAGAGTTGACGCCTACACCTGTGACCATCCAGCTGGTTGATAGATCTGTGAAGACCCCGAAGGGGGTTGTTGAGGACGTGATTGTTAGGGTCAAGAACTTCTATTTCCTGGTCGACTTCTTGGTGCTCGACATGGAAGTCCCTGAATAGTTACAGAACACACCTATCATCCTAGGCAGACCTTTCTTAGCTACGGCTAAGGCGAATATCGATTGTGACACGGGATGCATGGAAATCGCCTTTGGAGACAGAAAGATGTAGTTGGATATCTTCAGGGCGACCAAGTCTTTTGATTGCGACTGGGTTGAGGAACACGATCCCGTGGAGCCTCTGGTCGAGGAATGCCTTACCCTTAGTTCTGTCCCAGACCATCAGACCCAACCCTATGATGAATGTTCTGACCCGTCACCATTTGTGCACGCTAACCTTTGTAAAGCCGATTACCATCAGCCACCACTGTTCGAGGAGATTGATGTTGATCAAATCCCACCTTTCCCCTTTCCGTCGATTGTTGTCCCACCCACACCCGAGTTGAAGCCGCTACTTGAGAATCTCAAATACGTCTTCCTTGGACCTGACCAAATCTTTCCAATGATTATCAATTCCAACCTAACCAAGGATCAGGAACTTAGGTTGACCTCGACCCTATCAGAACATAGGGCTGCCATTGGGTGGACTATCTCGAACTTGAGAGGAATTAGCCTCAGCTATTACACCCACAAGATTTACCTGGAAGATGGGGCCATACCTTCCCGTCAGATGAAGAGACGATTAAACCCGAATATACGGGAGGTCGTCAAGAAGGAGATCATCAAGTGGCTTGACGCTGACATCATTTACCCGATCTCTGATAGCCCCTAGGTGAGCCCCACTCAAGTGGTTCCCAAGAAAGCCGGACTCACCGTTGTCACCAATGAGCGTGGTAAATCCATCCCCACCCGCACCACCACCACATAGCTGGTGTGTATTGATTACAGGAAGCTCAATGAGGTGACCAAGAAAGATCATTTTCCCTTGCCATTCATTGATCAGATTCTCGAGCAATTGGCAGGGCAGAAATATTTTTGCTTCTTGGATGGATATTTAGGATATAACCAAGTCGCAATTGCTCCTGAAGATTAAGAGAAGACCACATTCACTTGCCCGTATGGCACGTTCGCATTCCGTTGTATGCCATTCGGATTATGCAATGCACCCGCTACCTTTCAGCGTTGCATGCTAGCCATCTTTTTAGAGATGGTGGGTGAATATCTGGAGGTCTTTATGGATGATTTCTCAGTATTTGGGAACTCATTCAACCATTGTTTGAGCAACTTGGAGAAAATCCTGAAGTGATGTATCGAGGTTAACTTGGTGTTAAGTTGGGAAAAGAGTCATTTCATGGTTCAAGAAGGAATTGTCCTCGGTCACTGATGTAAACACATTTATTGAGGGTAAAATGCCTATTCATGCATGTTCCTAGGCTTAGATTTGCATTTCAGGTTATAAATATTGCATAGCATGCATCATTTTGCATTTAGAGTAGTTGCATATAATTTAGGTTACTTACATCCTTTTTGTGGTTAGGAGAGAAGGATATTTATTTCGGAGTCTTGGATTGACGATCCGACCATACGAATCTGATCAAGACGACGATCGGAGTCCAAAGCCTCTGAAATCGCCTCGATCGGAGTCCTGTAACACCGTATGCAGTCTGAATAAGATCAACGGCCAAGGGACTATGTGACATAATTCAGCGCTTCAAATGAAAAATCCGACCACGCGAATGGATTCGGGTCGACGATCGCAGCCTAATGATGCGAAAATCGACTCAATCCGACCTCTGTAGCAGCCTCTACAACGAAAAGATCGATGGCCCAGACTACGCCATGTGGCATAGCCCAGGCCGCCCAGTGCACGCATGCGCCACCACACGCACGCAACAGCACGGGTCCACGTGCGCGCACAGGCGTGCATCCGCATAGCGCATCGTTAGCGCGTGGGCGCACGTGTGCGCGACAAAGGCGGGGGAGCGCAACGCCAGCTATGCATGGGCTAGACCTATAGCGATGCATGAGTTGGACTCATAGTGACGCTTACAGTCGTCACTAATTCATCGCATGCCAGCAAAGTCATCTGTGGGCACCTGCGGGCATGAGCTGCCTACAGCGACGTTTCTAGCAACGGCCTAGATGTCACTAATGGTTTCATACCTATTTTTTGCCTCTTCTCCTCCACTATAAAAGGATATACATCCCCTCCCTTCCAAGCAATCTCTATCTACTCTACTCTCACCTACTCCCAAGCTCTAGCAAGCCTACCAACGCTCCATTAGAGCTTGTTCTCAAGCTCCCAAGGCACCTATTAGTATAGTGAACCTCTGCCCCACCAAATATTCCTCCAACTTCCCATCCCCCTTCATAGGTCGCCTTGGAGCCGTCCTCCCACCTCCATTTCGGTAGCAGATCATCTCTGTCTTCTCACCTCCATTCCAGAGCCACGCCAAAGCTTTCCTCTACCCGACGTCCTCCTACATCTCACCTCCGTCGTCCCACTCCTCACCTCCTTCGTCCGAGCTTCCGCAAGGCACCGTTGTCTCACCGAACAGTCGATTCGGGAGATTTCCCCTCACCTCCCTCTCTTTTTGTGCTTTTGTAGATTATTGTAATAGACATTAATGTAATACATCATATTTGATTCCAGCTCTATCTTGTGATTGCTTGTCTTTTATTTCAAAAACACAAAAAAAAAACAAAACCCTAAAATACCAAAAGAAAGAAAACAAAGCGCGGTTTTCAACTGAAGTAAACGTCGCCTCCCTATGTTCGACCCGAGACTCCCTTGGAGTTTCGGTATAAATTTTATCTGATCGACGTGTTTTGCAACTATGACGACGGGTTACTTGTAACCCCAATTTCTAACACGTGAAACTCGCTCGACCAGTCACATCGTATCGCATAGGGGCATTAGGTAGATCAAGCTAAAGTTGATTTGATTTCCAAACTTCCCCCACCTTCCTCGGTCCGGCAAATCTGCTCGTTCCTTGGTCATGTTGGCTTCTATAGGAGGCTCATCAAAGACTTCTCCAAGCTCTCCAAACTCTTGACCGACCTTCTGGCCAATGTCGCCCTATTAAACATGACATCTAATTGCATCTAGGCGTACCACATTCTTAGGGAATCAGTCTCCACCGCACCTGTGTTACAGCCGCCAGATTGGTCCGAGGATTTTGAGATCATGTATGATGCATCAGACTTTGCCATCGACGTAGTCATGGGACCGAGACAAGACAAGAAACCTGTGGTGATCTACTACGCGAACAAGACGTTGGGTGAGGCCCAACGGAATTATACGGTCACAGAAAAAGAACTGCTCGCTGTAGTTTTTGGACTCGAAAAGTTCCGATCTTACCTTCTGGGATCCCACGTGACCATCTATATAGACCACTCGGTCATCCGGCATTTGTTGGCCAAGAAAGGCGCTAAACTCAGGCTCATCAGATGGATCCTACTCTTACAGGAATTTGACCTGGAAATTCGCGACAATGCCGGATCAAAGAATGTTGTGGCCGATCACCTGTCCAGACTCCAGTCAAACCACATTAGGCCCTCCTTGCCCTTATCTGACACATTTCCAAATGAGCAACTTCTAGCTATGCAAGACAGGAAACTACCTTGGTACGCCAACTTCGTCAACTACCTGGTAGTAGGACAGACCCCGCACAATTGGTCTAGACAGCAATGGGATAAGCTCTTGGCTGAAGCCAAGTACAATTTCTGGGATGATCCCATGTTGTTTCGCCTATGCCGACCAAGTTATCAGGAGGTGTATCCCAGAGGATGAAGTTCAGAGTGTGTTATCTTTTTTGCCATGACCAAGTGTGTGGTGGCCACTTTTCGAGGAAGAAGACGGCTGCAAAAGTTTTGCAGTCCGGATTTTACTGGCCTTCATTATTCAAGGATGCACACAACTCTGCTAAGACTTGCTCTCGCTGCCAGACTCTAGGGACCATGACCAGGAAAGACATGATGCCCCTCCAGCCCATTCTAATTGTTGAAATCTTCGACGTTTGGGGTATTGATTTTATGGGCCCCTTTCCACATTCCAACAGCTTTGAGTACATCTTAGTCTCAATAGACTATGTCTTAAAATGGATTGAAGCCGTTGCCACCCAATGATGCGTTCATAAGGTTGTCATGGGCTTTGTTAAGCAGAACATCTTTTCTCGATTTGAAATATCGAAGGCCATGATCAGTGATGGTGGAAGTCATTTTATCCACGCCCAATTTCGTGCCCTACTCAGAAAATACCGGGTTACCCACTACATTGCCACCCCGTATCATCCACAAACTAATGGGCAAACTGAGGTATCCAACAGACAGATTAAGAACATTCTACAAAAGACCGTGAGACCTGGCAGGAAGGACTGGTCCACACGACTGGATAATGCCCTGTGGGCATACCAGATCGCTTTCAAGACCCCGATAGGCATGTCACCTTATCGCCTGGTCTTTAGCAAAGCTTGCCACCTTCCTGTCGAGTTGGAACACTGAGCTTACTGGGCTGTTAAGCAATGCAACATGGATTCCCAGTTAGCCGGTGCGCAAAGGACGCTCCAACTCTCTGAGCTCGAGGAAATTTGTCGGGATGCCTTTGAGAATAGTCGACTTTACAAGGAGAAGATGAAAGCCGTCCACGACCGACTCATCCACAGGAAGACCTTCGAGCCCAACCAGCAAGTCTGGCTTTTTGATGCCTGACTCAAACTCTATCCCGGGAAGCGCAGATCCAAGTGGACAGGACCGTATAGGGTGGTCAAACCCTATTCCAATGGGACGGTTGAAATTGCAGATCCGAACACTGGGCACACTTTCACAGTAAACAGTCAGAGACTGAAGCACTTCCTTGCCCAGGTTCCCCCAAAGGAAGTTGTCACCCTCATTTAGGGTTGACACGAGGCATTGCCCAGCCGAAGGCGTTAAACTCAGCGCTTCCTGGGAGGCAACCCAGAAGATTCAGACTGATCAGATATACTGTTTCACTCAGGTGATTTCTTTCTGAACCCCCGTTGCATCAATTTAATTGTCAATGAGGATATTATCTAACTTAAGCATGGGGGGTGGTAATTTACATATTTTGAGTTCATTTTAATCATTCTGAATAAAATAATTTTTTTAAAAAAAATGATAAATTTATGAAAAGAAACTTAGGCATTAGGAACTTATCAATAGTGGGAAATAATACGAAAAGAACCTGAACACTTAGACTTTTCAGGCCTTCAGCCCTGTTGTCCGTTAAAATATGGATTTAGCTTCAAATCCTTGCAACCTTAATTTATTTTAATCCACTGATAAAATAAGGTGATAAGTATACGACTTATCAACTCGCCTTCTGACTCGGAGGGACTTTTAGTCTAAGCATTTACACACATTTTTGCACTAGCTCACTCATCGGAGATTCTGATAGAAATTGGGTAGCTAATGAACCTTCTAGGGTGATATGGCTGGTAAGTTGTCTTGGGTAACAGCTCATTGGCTGGTTGTCCAGAGCCTAGACACAGGACCACTTTCTTTTTATTGCCTCTAGGTAAATTTGAGATCAGGGGAGCCACCTACTGAACGACAAAAGAAAAACATATATATATATATATAAAAGAAGAAAAAAGAGAGAACAAAATAAGCCACACTTCACCGCATGAGTATGGCTGGCAAGTAGTCGTGGGTAACAGCCCATTGGCCAGTTGTCTAGAGCCCAGCTCACTAAAATGCACAAAAAGATCCAAACACTTAAGGAAGAAGTGGGGAAGTAGAGCAATCCGGGGAGATAAACACTGGAAAAATCCTTGTGTTGACCCCAAATAAAATAAAAGTAGGGAGAAAGCTACCGATCGGACAGATACACCTTCAGGTAAAACACTTCCTTTTCCGGTCACCTAGGGGCGTAGAAACTCGAAGTCTGTCTGAATTACCATTGAGTGAGTCTATAACGTTCTTCACACCAAGATGCTTAGCACTTAGAGTCTTTTTCAAGTTTTGGGTGGGTTGGGTAGCCCTAAAAAGTTATCAACACACTCTCAACTCTAAAAATCCAAAAAATGAGAAAAGATGAAAAAAAATATATATATATACCTTAAAGCAAGGATTCAGGCGATTCACATTTTGGCAGACACCCGGGCGCTGTTTAGTCTCTGTAGATCAGGATCTTAGTATATTTCCTCTTGTTGACAAGTAACAAAATGTCTAAGTAATCACTTCCTGAATTCTGACGGAGAACAATGACTAGGATGAACCTTGCTAAGGACTAGCAAGGAGTAAGCATGAGGGTATGATAACACTACATTTTGGGGTAATAATTCTATCAATTGGGGTTTATCTTAAAGATAATATGCACAAATAACACATCATGAATGGGCATGGGAGCATTGCATGCATTGTATGTTAAGATTGCTTATAAACCAGTATTAATGGCCATTTGCATAAGTTTATGTCAAAACAGGCCTCAGATGAGCAATCGAACTGCACGGATGGATTCAGAACGACGAACGGAGTCCAACAGACTCAAAATCGACCAAATCCGACATTCGGAACTCCCACAAATGGCCCAAGAAATTTTAACCATTGATCTGATGATCAACGGCATGAAGCTACCACGTGGCGCCATCGTCGTGCCCCTCGCCCGCAGTGTAGCACTACCGCACCGCGCTCAGCAACTTTAAGCCGTCCGATCGGCGGATCGGACGGTTGAGAGTGCACGCCCCTCACCCCCTCATCCGCAGCGCCCATGAACCTGCAGCGGATCACGACCGTTGGATCTTCATCCAACGGTCGGCAGCACCGCGCTAGCGAGTTGTATTCGCGATAATCGGAGGATGTAGCGCAGCGGCACGTGCCTCACCCTCGCACTGAGAGGCGTGGGTTCGAGGTGCCCACCGCACCTCAAATTCAAGTAATCGCGAAGCGCACGCGATTACAGCCGCTCATCTGCGATGAAACGGCGCGGAAGCAACCGACGCGGCGTGGTCACGAACGCTCACGCCAGACGCACGTGATGACACGTGCGCACAGCGCTCGCGAGGCGCGATCTGAAGGCGCGCTCTGTGCGCGATCTCAACCATCTGATCTTTGATCGAACGGTCCTCAGCGGTCGCACATGGATCGCGAAGGAGAAGAAGAATAGCGCGCACGTGAGATCGGCGGGCAGGGGGCTACACCGACAGTTTTGGCATAGGTTTAGCGACGTTCCGGAGGTCGCTAAAGCCATACTTAAATTAGAAACCCCTCTTCCTATATAAACCCCTTCCAACTACCCATGTAAAGCATTGAATACACTTGCAAGTTCTCTACCCTACTCCTAGCCACCCTTAGCACACTTTTGTAATCACCGGAGTCGACGAACCGCCACCGGAGCCTTCCTCCACCACTGTGGCCGCCTCGCTCTCCTCTCTCTCTCTCTCTCTAGCTTAGCTTTACTTTACTTGTGCTTAAGCATTTATCTAGTGTTGTAATTGTAAAACTCGAGCTGCCTGTTAAATATAGTATTGATGTTGTTTTCATCTTGATCTAAGTGATTGCCATGACTTAAAAGAACTCTAACCCTACTCTCTCTCTTTCTCTCTCTCTCTTACTTGCTTTTCTCCTGCGTTTTCTCACGCAAGCAAAAACCTGCCATTTCCATGACAACTAAGTGACAGAAAAATCCGATTTCATGCCTCCTTGTGTACGACACCACTCGGACTTAAATCTGTTTCTATATTTAAAATCGATGCAGCGAACGCGAGCTATAATGATACTCTTAAACAAATGCATCCATAGCACGTCACTCACCCTTTGCCACTAGTGGTGGAAGCATATGCTTGCACGTGTACGTCGCCACCTATCCATTTATTAAGAAGGTCATGATAGCCCCCTGCTAGAAAAATTCAAGTAGCCCGTCATTGCTCAATATGATTGAGCAGCGAATCCCAACAATTTCATTGGGAGTTATCGCCAGATGATGCTGGTGCACGGCTACCCAGAAGAAGCATTCTGCCGGGTATTCCCATCATATCTGTCCGGCATGGCCCACGAATGGTTTAATGAACTGCCAACCAGACAGATCACTTGCTTCCAAGAGTTGGCAGATAAGTTCTGCCAGTACTTTACCGGGCAACAAAGGGTTAGAGACAACCGTGAAAGGTTGTCGGAAGTCAAACAACGGAAGACTGAGTCTTTCTGATAGACCTAGACAGGTTCAATGCCCAGTACTTCAAGTGCAAAAGGCCTTACGATGCCATAGCCATCCAGTACTTCAAGTCGGGTCTCTTGACCCAAAGGTTCTGGTATGACATCGATGATTTCCCACCCAGAGACATAGCGGAGTTATGGGACATGGCTACAAGATTTGTAGAGCAAGATGATTCCTTCCGCTCCCATAGCCGATTGGCGGAAGGATATGGTGACAATGCCAGTCCCATAGAGAAAGGAGGATCTCAAGAGAACCCACCCCTGTATCCATCCGCGAAAGTAGCTGCTTCAATAAACAGAAGGCTACCTTCCATGACTAAAGGAGCAGCCGGCCCACCAAGGGCCAGAACAATGGATCTCGCCAACCTAGGCGGGAGTTCTTGAAGAATACACTCCCCTGGTCGTTAAACAGGCGGATGTGTTGGCGAAGGTCTAGCCTACAGATAACGACCTGCTACCCCTGCCTAAAGCCATGAAGAAGAAGGCTGACTTCGGGCCCTACTGCAAGTACCACAGGGCTCAGGGTCATGCCACTGAAGACTGTCGGGATCTTCGTGACCAGATTGAGTCCCAGATCCAGCATGGAAACTTGTCCCATTTTGTCAAGCAAAATGAGGGCCAATATAGGGGGAAGAGACCTATGGAGGGCCTAGAGGATTACCACAAAGAAAAGTTTCAACAGCTCCAGGGGGTCAACATGATCTTCATCACAAACTAGGAGCTAGACAGGTCCATGGCCCGTCAGATCGAGCAGGCGGTGTCACCCTGGTTCTCCCCTGTAGAGTTCCACCGCCAAGTCTTGGCGGTGATGCTAGCGTTACTCCAGAACGCTCACCTCTCGCTGCCTGAACCCACAGGCAAAGAGGTCGAGGTAATCTTCGGGGTCAACGCCGCCCCAAGCCAGCAAGCCACTCCCTCCAAGAAGATGGTCCCTTGTGCTTTCCCCACTCTTCAGTGGGGTGAGAAGAGTACAGTCAAACAAGTGGCCTCCAGGTTGTTTGCCTCTCTCCTAATCCAGTAGAACACACAGACCCGCTCCAAGTGACACTTCTACTGGCGGGGCAATTACAGCTTAGGCTCTTAGTGGATGAAGGCAGCGTCGTGGACGTTCTATTTTCGAAGACACTGCACAAGCTAGGCTTTAAAGATGAGCACCTCTCCCCATCGACTCACCTAGTCATGGGGTTTGGCAATCATACAGTGATGTCAAAAGGAGAGATTAGCCTTCTGATGAGCCAGTATTTGTGGGCTATTTAAGTATTTCAATGCTTAGATATTCAGCTATCTTTAACATTTATTTAGCATGCATTAGAATGTAAATAGATTAGTTTATATTTTTGACTTGATTACATAATTCATGCATCGCATTCATAATTAAATGCATTTAAAATAGAGTTAGATTGACATACATTTGATTAGTTAACTAATTAGGTGCATTATATATATTATTTTGAATTTAACATAAAAGTTAAGGGTTTGCACATAAATAATCCATCATTTATTTTTCATTTTTTATTATTCTCCTCTTCTTAATAGTTGTAGGAGTTGCGGCCATCGAAGAGCAGCAACGTGGGCGACGAAGGCGGATCTTTGTTGCACACGTTTCTCGATGCTCCATCTCCCTCTCCACCTTCCTGCAGTCAGCATAAGAAAGACCTCCAATGACAGAGAGCAGTAGGGCTCCACCCCATTCCCTACTGTACAGAGAACTCAGCTTCTCGTCTGCTCCACCACCGGCCTCGACTGTGGCAATTTGCTCCACCACCGTGGGCGTGCTTCGTGACAGGATGCTCTGCCAAATCGGAGCAGTTGCATTACCGTGAGCACCTCAACATGCATATCCCTCTACATTGCAACAACAGCGTGCACCACCACCACCACCACCACCGCAGCCACACGCCAGCAACCATCCACGTGCATTTAAGACGTTTGGGAATGTTCCCGCATGTCTGAAGACCCAATGCACCACTATTCATCTTCTTCCCCATTCTCTGTTTTTCCTCCACCAAAAAGAACCCAAACATCAACCCACCTCCACCACCTCTCCTTGCGCCAACCACGCACGGCAAGGAGCCTGCACCTCGCACCCATCCACGCCATGCCTCCACGCACAGCCTGGCCTTCTCCTCTACGCGCTCACGTGCTCACACAGTAGTTGCACCTGTAGCAATGCACCGCCATGAGCAGACCAGCGATGCACTCACCATCGTAGCCACGAACCAGTAGCCACCCATAGTCCTCACGCACGCCACCATGCCCCCCACCTTCGCGTGTAGCGCACCACCACTCTCGCGCTTTCCTCTCCCACATGCGGCGCACCTCCTCGTGCGGCCAGCGAACCGCATGCGCGCGCCTAGCCGTGCGTACGCAGCAGCAGCAACCATAGCCGGAACCCACAACCTCCATTGCTCCGTCCAGCCACCTCGGGCCGCCTCGCACTTCTTCTCAACTGCCATCGAGAAGCCCTCGGCTCACTCATCTCCACCAAATCTTGCCTCCAGCCAAGGCCTCATCCGTGTGCAAGCAAACGAGGAAGATTTCCCCTATTTTGAGTTGAAATAGTTTTACATTCAAGTCTCCTTGTGGTATTTTTATGATGAAAACCCTGATGTTTTATATAAAAAGCTCATTCAATATATCTTGCATTGATTTCTTAATTTAAAGGGGAATTTTTTTTTTTTTTGGGAAATCAATATTGAACATTTATTTTTTACTCATGCGAGTTTTGATAGGCCCATTCCTTCTCGTGGAGATGACCTATTCCTCATTGAGTGGTTAATTTTAATTCAATACTTTGATTAGTCGATTTTCTACCACTTAGAAATGTAAACAACAAATCATTATCATCTTGTTAAGAGAGAATCATCTTTTCACCTTCCTTTATCCGTTTATGACGGGGACAGGCACTTCAACGGGACGACTACATTCATAATGGCCGGGTTGATAGTGGCATTCGACAACATCATCGGTCACCCGACAATCCACGCCTTCTACCTAATCCATTCTTCATATTTCCAATTCGCGCTTTTCTAATCTCCTCGTGGGGTGGGAATAGTGCATGGGTATCAAACAGCCAGGCGTAAGCTCTTGAGGATTAAACTTAACGATCCATGGAGCCAAGACCCCCCAAGCCATAGAGATGGGGGAAGAAAAGAAATTAAGTCCAGGACATCTAAAAAGAACTAAATCTGGCTGATCCACCAATGACTTCGGAACTCCAGCCATGCTCTTCGACCATGGCTATACAACCATACCCTGACGACGTTACCAAGCTCATCCAAGTTGGAGCGAACCTTGATACCTCCGAAGTTCAAGAGTTGTTACTCTTGCTCAGGACCAACACGAACATCTTTTCTTGATCCACCAATGATCTACCGAGAGTGGACCCGTCCCTGATCCAGCATTGTCTCAAAATTCAGGCGGGCACCCGTGCAATTAAACAGGTGCACCAACACAAGCCAACCGAGCAATTTCAAGCAACTGAGGCTGAAGTCCAAAAGCTCCTTGAAGCTGGTTTTATTGAAGAATCCTTGTACTTGGTCTGGTGATGGTGAAGAAAGCCAACGGCAAATGGCGCATGTGCATGGATTTCACCTACCTCAATGAAGCATTCCCGAAGGACGAATTTCCCTTACTAAGGGTGGATGCTCTAGTGGACTCCTGTAGTAGACAATCTCACATGTCCTTCCTAGATGCCTACAGCGGGTATTACTAAATCAGCATTGCTCTAGTCGACAAACCTCATACCTCCTTCATAATAAATAGGGGGTTGTTTCAGTATAGAATCATGTCTTTTGGCTTGAAAAACACTGAAGCAACTTACCAGCACCTTGTAAACATGATTTTTCTAATATAATAGGAAAATCATTTGAAGTGTATATAGACGATATGTTGGTTAAGGGAATGAACTTCCCTTAACACTTAGAGTATTTGGCAAAGGTGTTCTAGGCTTTAGGGAACACCCACCTACGCATGAACCTCGAAAAATGTGTATTTGGGGTCTCAGCCGGGAAATTCCTAGGGTTCTTGGTATCCAGCATAGGGATTGAAGTCAACCCTGACAAGATCTAGGCAATCATGGACTTGCAACTGCCAAGTACTCTGAAAGGAATGCAATCATTAGTCGGCAAAATCGCCTCTTTAGGTCGATTCTTATCTCGATCTTCTGACAAATGCCTTCCCTTCTTTGAGTGTATCAAAAAAGGCAAGGGCTATGCTGCCACTCACTTGACTCTTCATTGGCAAAAGGCATTAGAGAAAGTCAAGGTAGCACTCCGAAGCCCCCCATCCTGACGACTCCTAAGCCCGGGGAAGCTCTTTCCTTATACCTGGTGGCATCCATATCCTCCGTTAGTGCCGTCTTAGTTGGCGAATGAGAAGGATCACAATGGCCGGTATACTTTATTAGCTAAACCTATCAAGGTGCAAAAGCTAAGCATACGGTAATTAATAAGCTTGGGCTAGCTTTGGTCACAACCGTCGGAAAGCTACGCCCATACTTGCAAGCTCACACAATTGTGGTTTTGTGAGACTACCCCCTGCTGCGAATGCTACACAAGTCCACGGGGTTAGTGCGGCAGATCAAATGGGCTATGGAATTGACGGAATTTGACGTCTAATACCAACCGAGGAGATTCGTCAAGGGACAAGTCTTGGTGAACTTTCTAGCGGAGTTTACAGACCCAGATACCTCCCTCACTCTGCTCTAGTAGCTGTATGTTGATGTTTCATCCATGACGGTCGGGAAAGGGGTCGTCATAGCCTTGATTGCCCCAGATGGCGTCCCTCATAAGTACACCATTAAACTGGTCTTCCATGCATCCAACAACCAGGCAGAGTACGAGGCCATGTTAGTAGGTATTCGGGTGGCCAAGTCAAGTGGCGTCTCCTCGTTGGAAGTCCACAAATTCCCAGTTGGTCTCCAATCAAATCAATGGCAAATGTTAAGCTCGGGACCCAAACATGATTCTGTATGCTGACAAGGTCAAGGAGGCTCTGTCGAACTTCAAGACCATCTCGATCAGGTGGGTACCGCGTGCCAAAAACCCTCTGGCGGACACGTTGGCCCAGCTAGCTGTGGCAATCTTGCTTGACCAAGAAGATGATATCTGTCTCTAGATCTTGAAGGAGCCAACTGTACTTACTCCCAAGACATTCATGATAGAACAATCCACTTCATGGATGACACCTATCATCACTTACTTGGACTTTGGTGAGCTACCCCCAAGGGAACCTTAGCCCAAGGCATTCCGCTTGAAGGCCTCTACGTACACCTTAATAGAGGGGCAGTTGTACAAGCGAGGGTATTCCACCCCCTGTTGCACTGCCTTACAAAGGAAGAGGCATTGCAGGCCTTTCAAGAAGCCCATGGAGGTGTATGTGAGAATAATGAAGGGTACAAGGCACTCTTGGCTCGACTATTCTAGGCGAGTACTTTTGGCCCCAAATGAAGTAGCAGTGTAAAGACTTCGTGCGCACATGTGACAAATGCCAGCTATTTTCTACCCTGCACCACTTGCCGCTTGGGAAATTAGTGCTTGTTATGTCACCCATCCCTTTTGCAAAATGGGGCATGAACTCCATTGACCCTTTCTCGCCAACCCCAGCTCAGAAGTTGTTCATACTGGTGGCGGTCGATTATTTCTCCAAATGGGTCGAAGTTGAGGCCATGGCCAACCCAACAACTTATAGAGCAGTCTCATTTGTACGGAAGAACATCATAGCTCAGTATGGGATACCTCAATACATTGTCACATATAATGATACCCAGTTTTCTTGCAAAAAATTCAAAGAATTTTGCACCAGTTGGGACATCTGCCTGTGGTTCATATCCGTAGGCCACCACCAAGCAAACGGACAGGCGAAGGTAACCAACCGCACCATTATTTCAGCGTTGAAATGCCGACTGGATTCAACTAAGGAAAGATGGTTGGATGAGCTACTGGACATCCTGTGGGGCGAAAGGATTTGCCAAAGGACTTCCACAGGCCACACGTCATTCAGTCTGGTGTACGACATAGAAGCCCGGTGATGTAAACACATTTGTTAAGGGTAAAATGCCTATTCATGCATGTTCTTAGGCTTAGATTTGCATTTCATGTTATAAATATTGCATAGCATGCATCATTCTGCATTTAGAGTAGTTGTATATAATTTAGGTTAACTGCGTCTTTTTTGTGGTTAGGAGAGAAGCATATTTATTTCGGAGACTCGGATTGACGATCCAACCATACGGATCTGATCGAGATGACGATCGAAGTCCAACGCCTCTGAAATCGCCTCGATCGGAGTCCCGTAGCACCATATGCATTCCGAGGAAGATCAACGGCAAAGAGACTATGAGACATAATTTGGAGCTTCAAATGATAAATCCGACTGCGCGGATGGATACGGGTCGACGATCGCAGCCTAACGATGCGAAAATCAACTTAATCCGACCTTTGTAGCAGCCCCTACAACAAGAAGAAGGTGGACGGCCTAGATTGCGCCACGTGGCGCAGCCCAAGCCTCCAGCACACGCACACAGCATCGCACACGCGCGCGGCAAGGCTGGAGTGACGCCAGCACAGCGTGAGGTAGACTACAGCGACGTATGAGCTGGACTTACAGCGACGCTTACAGCCGTCGGTAATTCATTGCATGCTAGCAAAGCCAGCTGTGGGTGCCAGCGAGCATGAGCTGCCTACAGCGACGTTTCCAGCGACGACCTGGATGTCACTAATGGTCCCATACCGATTTTTGCTTCTTCTCCACCACTATAAAATGACCTACACCCCCTCCCTTCAAAGTCATCTCTACCTACTCTACTCCCACCTAATCCTAAGCTCTAGCAAGCCTACCAATGCTCCATTAGAGCTTGTTCTCAAGCTCTCAAGGTGCCTATTACTGTAGCGAACCTCTGCCCCACCAAATACTCTTCCAACTTCCCATCTCCCTTCATAGGTCACCTTGGAGCCGTCCTCTCACCTCCATTCCGGTAGCAGATCAACTCTGTCTTCTCACCTCCATTCCGGAGCTACGCCAAAGCTTTCCTCAACCTGACGTCCTCCAACATCTCACCTCCATTGTCTCGCTCCTCACCTCCTTCGTCCAAGCTTCTGCTAGGCACCGTCGTCTTGTCGAATAGCCAATTCGGGAGATTTCCTCTCACCTCCCTCTCTTTATAGGCTTTTATAGTTCGTTGTAATCGACATTGAGTTGATATATATATATTATATTTGTTTCACATCTCTATCTTGTGAATCATTTGCTTGTCTTTTATTACAAAAACACAAAAAAAATAACAAAACCCCAAAATAACAAAAAGAAACAAAACGAAGCACGATTTTCAAGTAAAGTAAACGTCGCCTCCCTGCGTTCGACCCGGGACTCCCTTGGAGTTTCAGTATAAATTTTATTTGATCGACGTGTTTTGCAACTACAACGACAGGTTACTTGTAACCTTGATTTCTAACACGCGAAACATGCGCGACCACCCAGCTACTAATAGAGATAGTCCTCGTCACCTATCAGACATAACTCTATGATCCTGCCACCAATAATGACTAAGTTCGCTTGGCCTTAGACCGTGTGGATGAGCTAAGGGACAAAGCCTCAGAAGAGTCACTCAAGCATAAGCAAGCGACAGCTGCTAACTACAATAGGTGGCTCCGCAAGCAGGTGTTCTCTAAAGGAGACTTGGTCTTGCAGAAGAGCAAAGTCTCCATGCCTAACAAATCAGGTGGAAAATTAGATGTCCCTTGGGAAGGGCCTTATAAAATTTGTAAAGACAGTCCAGGCAACTTCTACGAATTACAGACCTTAGGTGGCAAGCAAATCCCTCGTACTTGGTATGCGAGCAACTTACGTTTATGTTATGTATAAAGACAAACAAAGTCAATAAAGATATAACTTTTTCATTCAAAATTTTTGTTGCTTGTTACATTTGTCAGAGGTCATTTCCATCACATGGCCCACAAAAAAAAAAAAGTTGGCAAAGGGAAATACAAAACAACAGCAACACTATCTCTGAAGACTCAACAATTTCATTCCCAGCCTTCAAAGATATCTGCTCCAAGCATTGAAGGTGGCGATGAGCTAGTGCGAGACGGGCTGACTGGCGAAATAGATGGTTCCGTAGCTTCTGATGGACCTGACCTGGGCGCCTCCTCTTCAGGAGCTAGGCTTCCTGGCTGATCCGCAGGCCGCTCTATAGGAGCCTTGCCTACAATACGACCATCTGCTTTTTGACGGTCAAACTTAGACAAGAACTGGTCCATGGACCAATTGCATAGCTCCCCCATTAAAGTGTGCTTACCCTCAAGAAGGGACTACACTGCTACCAGGGTATGCTTCCCAATCTCCCTCGAGATTGCCTCCCAGTTGTCCTTCATAGGCAAGTCAGAGGCAAAAAATGCCATCATCATCTCAGGATCAAGCACCAGCTGGGTAGTACACTTCAACTAGGGCACCTTCTTGCTCGTCCTCCGTGAGCTACCGGGCCTTGGCTAGGTCAACTCTCAAGGTCTCCACAATCGCCTCCGCCCTCTCTTGACTTGCCGACAGATCGGCAAGCTTGTCGATGGTCATGCCCAGGTGAAGGCACTCTTCTTGGAGAGCCACCTCATACGCCACCACGACTGAGGAGTGTTTGGCCCTCAGCACCTGCACCTCCTCCTTCAGCGAAAGACCATTGGTGTAGGAGGTCTACAGGCGCTCGGACAAGTCTCGCAAAGCCACAACTTCAGTCTTGTGCAATCTGATGAGACTATCCTCCATCTTCTCGCCAAGGTACACAGCCTTGCTCAAGCCTTGGTAAGCCTGCTTCAACTCCTCTTACAGCGGGACCACTTGATTGACCTCTTGGTTCTGCAAACAGAGCATACGGCTAGCCTCCTCTGTCGCCTTCTCTGCCCTCTCTCGGGCGGCAGTGGCCTCCCCAATAAGGCAGACAAAATTCCTTTGTTTCCCCTTGGCTGTCATGGCCTGTTTGGCGGCCATATCAGCCACCTCGGTGTTGCCACTAGGCCCAGCGATGTCCGAAGGGGAATCGCCGCGTGGGACAAAGGCAGTCCCAAGAGCCTCAGCCTATCAAAGACCACAAAGGTGTGAGGGAAAAGTTTCTCACTAAAGGAGAAATAAAAGACAAGAGAGAGAAGCTTACTGCATGGAGGCAATAGAAGTACATGTGGTTGAAATTCATACCTCCCGGTTGGGAAGTAGCACAGAGCATAGTATCTTGTAGGTGTGGAGCACTTGCCTTTCCAAGTTAGGGGCGCTGCTCGAAGCACCCACCTGAGTCGGTGTTGCCCGACTGGGTAAGGGGTCTTCAAGAGCCCCCTCCAGTACAGATCCCCTAACAAATTCAACTGTCTGGCCGATCATCCCAAGACCTCCCCGACCAGAAGGGTCCACGAGTACTCTCGCCCTCGTCGCGCTCCGCTTGCAGTACAACTGCACAAATACGCTGCCACTCAGGAAACCACCGGTGATAGCCACCTCCTGCGTCATCTTGGTGAAGGCGCCAATAGAGTCGTATGGGGTGATAGAGACACTGGTGCTCCCGACCTGAGCCACCTCTACCGAGGCTTAGGGTGTGGAGTCAATGAGGATAAACCCTTCAAGCGATCCAGCTGGGCCAGAATGGATAAATGAGTCCACTGGGGCATCCTCCACCTCAGCCCCACTTGGACTTGGAGGAGTGGACGCTGTCGGCTCCCCAGAAAGAGGCCTAGCGGTAGGCCCTCTCTCCAGGCACTTCAGGGAAACCTCGCTTGTCTTCTCTTTATTTCCCTCCTTTTTCCTCTTCAACTCCTTAGAGCGGGAGGATTGGCTCCCTCGCCCTACTCCACAGGTGATGAGCGTATTTTCACGAGGAAAAGTTAGGGTTTTGGAGAACCTGTTGTCGTAGTAACAAAGATTGCTACCAAATAAATTTACCGAAACTCAAAAGGGAGCCCCGAGTCGAACATGGGGAGATGACGCTTGTTTCTTTGAAAATCCACGTTTCTCTTTGTTTCTTTTTGGTATTTTGTATTTGCTATTTTTTTTATGCTTTAGGATAGTGTGAAAACAAGCAGGAATATTATCTATAGTAAGCTATTCTAGAAAGCAAGAAAGAACTATTCTACTTGCTAGTTATAATGGAAGAGAAAGAGAATCAAAAACTACTTCTAGATATATGCTTCAAAAGTGTTTATTACAATAGATTCTACACTATGAAAGTAGTAAAAGGGAAAGGTGGTGAGAGAAATCCTCTTTGTCAACTGCTCGGAGGACGAAGCTGTGTTGACGGGGTTGGGATGAAGATGTGGAGGAGTTGGAGGAAAGAGAACGGTGTCGTAAGATGAGGGGAGGACGGGCGGCGTCGCGGCGTAATCCGCTTCTCGAAACGGGGTTGAGAAATCGGCCAATGAGAGTTCCACGAATGGTGGTGAGATGGTGGAAAATAATTTTCTTTTCTTTAGTGGAGCATCCCAAAGACTTGGGACACAAGCTCAAGGTGTGTTTTGAGCTCTAGAGTAGGTGAGGAGAGCATAGGAAGGGATGAAGAGAAATGGGAGAGGTGTAGGGCTTTATATAGTGGTGGAGAGGGGTGTATTTGCATGCATGGGTCAACAACGACATTTAAAACATCGCTGAAGACCCACCTTGGATGTCGCTGAAGCCCCCGCACACCATTGCTGGTGCTTGCGCACACATCCGTTGGTATCTGCTGAAGCACCCTCGGCCATCCATCCAAGATCGGAGGGTTGTGATCGCGTGCCTCCGCGCCTTCAGATTGCACAAGACCCCTGTATGATTGCATGTCTCGCGATTCCATCCATCCAATGTGCCACGTGGTGCGTTCGTGAGGGCTTGATCACCATCGGATGGCCCTGATCGCACCCCTCGTGCATGCTAAGCTAGTCTTGGGGTGATGTGGCTCAATCCTCTCCATCTACGACTAATTAGACAGTTCTGATTTCAATTGAGTAGCGTTGAGAGGGGCGGTGGATTGAGGATCGAACCTGTGCCATTTGTTGCACGGTAAGAGCTTTAACCACTGCGCTATGGGCATGGGATGGTCGCAGTTTTGTTTTGAGGCCCAGGCACTCTCAACCTTTGGATGCAAATTTGACGGTGGAGATCAATCGCTCAGAGGAGAGGGAGTGCTGCGGATGCCCATGGCAATCGAGATGTCGCCACGTGGTGTCATCTGGACTGCCCACATTCTTTTGCTCGTAGATGATGCCACGGATGTTAGATTAGGTCGATTTTCGCGTTGTTGGGTTGTGATCGTCGATCCGGATCCATTCTTGTGGTTGGATTTGTCATTTGAAGCTTCGAATTACATCACTTAGCCCCTTAGCCATTGATCTTCCTCGAATTACATAATGTGCTATAGGACTCCAATTAAGATGATTTTGGAGGCGTTAGACTTCGATCGTCGTCTTAATTATATCCGTACGGTCGGATCGTCAATCCAAGGTCCCGAAATAAATCTTCTTCTCTCCTAACCACAAAAGGACACGAATTAACCTATAATTTATACGGACTACTCTAAATGGAGAATAATGCATGCTATGCAATATTTATAATATATAATGTATATATGAGCTTATGAACATTCATAAATAGGCATTTTAACCTAAATGGATGTGTCTACATCAATAGGCCTCTCCTCCCCACAATGGGACCTATGGTGAGAGGAACCACTGCCTCAATGCCTGGGGATGTTCAGTAGAGCGAACCATCCAAAGGCTGCAACAAAAAACAAAGCGGTTAAGTAACAGGTGGAGGTAGTACACACTCTAAAGCTATTGCCTCTACCCTACTTAACGGGCGTGAGATAAGAATCTGCAACCCACGATAAAGCCTCTCAAACGTCTTCTCGTTTGAGTTCCAAGTAGGCAATCGACCCAAAGCTTATAATTTTGTCTGCGTCTGACTGTGCAGACGAATCAAGCTCCTCAAGCCTGGGTGGAAAGTCCCTATTAGGCGGGCCTTACCAAGTATAAGGGACTCCATGGTCCTCAATATTGGAAATAAAGAAAAAATGGTGATCTTTCTCCTTCAAACTATTGGGCAGATCTATTATCCAGTATTTGCTATGCTGGCTGTACAATGTGTAGGTGCCTGACGGGGGCTTGCCCTTCTTCACTTTAAGGGACATGAACCCAAAAAGCAGGCGAATAGGCCCAGATGAGGAATAATCCTCAGATGAAAACAAATAGCGTAAAGGCATTCAAAACTAGCCAACAATTGAGGCTAAGTTGTGAGGGGGCTAGGCGGTAGAAAAAAAAGGAAGTCACAAAGGGGTTTAAAGGTACCCATAGACCGTGTTTTATTGAGTATTTACAGATGAGGAACGAATCCTTAGACACGTCAGAGCACAGGCAGGTCTGGGATCCACAAGGATGAAATAGAACTCCCTCGAGCCTGTACTCATCCAGGAACGCCTTAATGGAGGATTGGCTACAAAAATCAGAAGCAAAACTATATTGTTCTCTCGTCTTAGGCGAGATGCAGGACGAGGAGGAAGCAGGCTTACCCTTTCCCACAAGCCCAGACATGACCACGCCTCTGACACTCGTCTGAAAAGGATGCTCCGATGATGAGTCCTTCTCACGGTTTGCCGGAAAAGAAGACTCACAGACTGATCGCGATTTCCGCTGCTACAATAAGAGACTAGGTGGGGCATTAACTATGCCCCACCACCCCCTATTTATAACCCCCTATTACAGGTAGTTCCCCCCTTGCGGGGCACGTATTTTGAAAAATGAAATCCCATTGGATGCAGCCAAATTTCAAAAGATCCCGCCAAAACACAAAGGTACCTCGGTAATCATTATGGGTATTAAATGCTTGTGTGCACATATCTTACGCTGCAATAGTAGTAGTCACATCACTGACAGGTGCGATATTTGAGGCTCTTACACCCCATCATGACGGCAATTAATGTCGGTCTTGTCATGCAACAAGACAAGGATCAGTCTCGCAGTGATTCTCCATCGTTCACGGAAGTTGGCCATATGTCACATTCGCACCCACAAAGCCAGCCTTTTAAGGCTGGCAGGAACTCAGGCGGTTGCTCCTATGTTCCCTTCAATACAATGCTGACAGAAACTCGGGTGGATGAGCCTACGTTCCCTTCAATACAACATCTCTTCTCAAGGCCGACAGGAACTCAGGCGGCCACGCCTACATTCCCTTCAATACAATGCCGCCTCTTTAAGGTCGGTAAGAACTCAGGCTGATGCACCTACGTTCCCTTTACCTACTCATGACCTCTTAAGGCCAGTAGAAAGATAGGTGGAACATGCACACGTTCCCCTTGATTACTGCATGTTGACCTCTTAAGGCCAGTAGAAACCCAGGCGAACTACGCCCATAATCCACGCATATTTCAATAGTCCTGCATCACATGACTAAAGGTGCCCTGGTTGCCTAAACTTACAACTTCCGCTTCATGACAAATGCCTTCCCTGCTTGAATGCAAATAGCCGGGAAATCATTTGGGGGCGTCGTCTACTGTGGAGTTTTAAGTGCTTTAACTACTCTCTCAACAGCATCCGCTAGCTACAGAATGGGGGCATATGATGAGGGGAAAAAAGTGCCTTTGGACTCAAAAATTTTCATGAAGCCTGAAAAGGGATCCGGCTACTCGGATATAGAGTAAACAGGCGGATCCATCTTTGCTTGACTTGCCTACACTCAAGCGGATCCAAATCCACCTTTATTTAGGCGGATTTGGACAAGCTCGACTCGCCAAAGGACCCAGTTCGACCAAAGTTAGAGAGGCGGTGGTAACGCCCACGATGCCCACGTTGACAATAACTATGGCATTACTGATACTATTAATAGCTTGACAATAGATGTGCCCTGACAACAGACATGTCTTAAGAGTCCAAAAAGACCGTTGAAGAAGATCTTACATCGCTGAGATACTTCCTGTATAATAAATAGGGAAGGGAGACCTTTTGGGGCTATCTACACGCGATCCAGGAAAGAGATTGTATTTAGCACTATTTACTAGTGAATATTTAGGAGCATTGTCTTCCCCCCAAACATACACCCCTTGTGGTAGAATTGGGTCACCAATCTTCTTATTTTCCTTGTGATTGCTTGCTTATGATTTGTTGAGTCAGATCTTTCGATTACTTGGGAGTCAGATCCTTATGTCAACCGCCCTCTGCACCTTATCCAGGTCCCCCTCAGGCACCACTGTAGGGGGCTGGTAGTTTATCTCACACTTGAACCTCGTGGGGCACCAATCCACGAACATGATCATCCTCTTGGTCTTTATGGTTGCCACCGCCACATTCACGTCTTTAGGCACCACGTCTCCTCTGTACATCAGGCAACACGCCATGTACTTGTCGTGCCTTGGGTTGTACTTGGCCTTCAACAACAATGGCTTGAATGCACTGTTGGTGATCTCCACAACGAAGAGCTGCTCATGGTAGCCCTTCCCAGTGGAGATGACAGGGGCATAGGTGGAGAGCATGAAGTGGATCCTCGGGTAGGGGACGAGGTTGGCATGGAACTCCATGATGTCCACATTGAGGGCGTCGTCGAAGTGGAGAGAGGTAGTGAGGGACGAGATAACCTGGGAGATGAGGCGATTGAGGTTGGTGTGGGTGGGGCTCTCGATGTCGAGGGAGCGACGATAGATGTTCACAATCTTGAGGATTAGGTCAAGGTAGAGGTCCACGATCTTGGAGATTTGGTCGAGGGGTGGAGATGATGGCAGATGCGAGCTTGCGGATTAGGTCGAGGTAGAGGTCCACAATCTCCTTCTCGATGGTGTAGTGGTCGCGGGCGAAGTTGTTCATGATGTCCTCCTTTCTAGAGATGAGCTGCTCCGAATGGAAGAGTTGTCGGTATGTGCCCGTGTAGACCTTGTCAATCACAGTCGGCTCTAGGTCGTCGAAAGGAAGGAGGAAGAGGAAGGATGATGAAACTCTCATCTCTATTAAATTAGATCCGTCCAATCCATCTTCAAAAATATATTGAATCACCACCATCTATTTTTCTCTGAAATTAGAATTTTTAACTTAACTTAAGTCAACTTTTTCCTAAATCTAGTTAGTGGATTAACAGAGAGATAATAGGATGACATTTACATTAATGACATAAGTTTTATAATAACATTATTAACAATAGTTATAATTTAATGACATAAAATTAATTTTGAATCTTTACTATGACATCTCCGTAAAAATTCCTAGACAAAAAACTAACATTACTAAACATATAAGTTGAGTTATGTAACGGTCGTGTATTTTTGACTCGAGCTCATTGACTGAGTTAAACCTTTGCATATGACATAGCCATATATATTATAAATATCTCACCCAACCTAATGTGCATAAAAGCTCAAGACAAACTTTATAGCGAACTTTTGTTATGATTTAATCTCATATCTACCATTTTTTTTCCTTTCAAAGTGGGGGAGTGATTATCTGATTTATTACCACGCAGCAAATAACTAGCAACTTATCCTACAAGATTAAGCCTCTACCGAACACCCTTAACACACCAAACCTAGGATAACTGCCATCTATCCCTTGAGATGACCAATTATCTACCCAAACAACAAAAGCCATGTATTCCCCTCAATCCCTCTCACAACTAAATTTGTCCCGTGAGTCAGGCAGTGCGTTGATATGCAAATAAAGATCTTCACGAGAATATGGAGGAAGATGAAAATAATGATGGGAGCATTGAGAATGGATCGAGAGATAAAGTACAAAGAAGAGTAAGAAGGACTAAGTTAGTTCAAAGGAATGATATTAAATTAAATTTGTAACGAAACTCTATGGATTTCTCCTTCTTAAAGCTTTGACATATCAAAATATGGAAATAATTTGCTAGAAACATTCCACTCAAAAAGAGGAGGATATAGAAAGTATAATGGATACAATTGGCCATTAGATGAGGAAGCTTTGATGAAAAATAAGCCAATTTACACGTGAAGAAGGTTAGCTAGCTACGAAAAAGTCATAACTTCCTATGCTCTCGTGGTGGTTGATAGGAGAAAATCCCTAACCATCGTGTTAATGCCATGTGTGCAACTTGAAATGTATATGTACGGAGTCTTGCAAGGAATAGGTCTTCATGTGACCCCGTGCACCAAAAGTATTAGACAGTAGGTCCCATAATCTCAACAAATGCCTGCCCAAGGCACGTTAAAGTTATTTGACTCTTTGAAAAGGCATGTTAATTAGAATGCAAAATGAGATTAAAAAATCAATATAAGATGGCCAAAAGGATTGATATCTCAAGATATGATCTCAGTGAATGTTAGTAGAGGCCAGGCC
The DNA here is from genome assembly GCA_037157565.1 of Thalassia testudinum. Classification (NCBI taxonomy): domain Eukaryota; kingdom Viridiplantae; phylum Streptophyta; class Magnoliopsida; order Alismatales; family Hydrocharitaceae; genus Thalassia; species Thalassia testudinum. Next base: position 276,291 of record JAZHRO010000076.1, read on the forward strand.
ATAAAAGTTTGGGTTATGACCGAAGATTCAATTCTATAAGAGCGCATGGTTGCCCAGGGTGCCCACGCAGAACAAACTAAGTATATTCGGCCGGAAAGTAAGAAGCTTGCAGCCACACTCTTCAAACACCCAATTGAGCATGATGGGGGAATAATAATATCCGAGACCCTGTAATAAGCAAACTTTGATTTGTTATTTGCTTTTCTTTTATATTTAGATTTTTATATGCATGTGACTGAAAATCAGGGAAATTATTTTTTTATTACTTGATTATAAATATTACTATTAATATCACCGGAAAAGTATAATTCTTCTATATAAATGCCACTTGAGTTAATGGAAGCTAAGTCTCCCACTCTCTCCTTCCTCCCTCTCCTCCTCCTTCACCCTCCTCTAAACACCATGGCTACCACCATCGCCAAAGCAATAACCAAAGAAGGTGGGAGGAGGAAATAGAGGAGGTGAAGCAGGTGGGAAGATGAGCTCGAGGTGGTTCGGAGGGGGGGTGTGTATAGGTGGGAGGAGTTGGAGGAGGTGGAAGGGAGGCATAAGTGGGAGGAGATAGAAGAGGTTGAGAGGTAAGGGAGAGCAACTGAGAGGAGCTAGAAGAGGTAGGGGTGGGAGGAGATGGAAGTAAGTGTGTGTAGGTGGGAGGAGGAGCTGGAGGTAAGGAGGGGTAGGTAGTAGGAGGACGAGGAATGGGAAGGAGGAGGTTGGAGGAAGAGGAGTAGCTTGCAGACGTAGCTGTTGCTAATAGCGATAGAGAGGTTGAGAGGAAGAAAGAGAAGACCCTTATCTTTAATAAATCTTAACCATTCGATCTAATCTTGAAAATGGATTAAATCACTATCATTCATTTTCGTTCAAAAGTAACATTTTTAACTTGATTTGAGTTAACTTTTTTCTTGTTTAATAAACAAATGTAAAGATAATAGGGTGACATTTAAATTAATAATATAAGTTTTATAATGATATTAATAATAATATTTATAATTTAATAATAAAAAATAATTTTAATGATTTTCAATGTAAATCCCATAAATATTTGATGGTTAACTATATAAGAATAGATATTGGACTTATCAATAAATATGAATATAAATGTATTTAAATTAAAGCCAAACTTTCCATCGATTTCTCTAATAATAATTTTCAAATAAGTAAATGGATACCTATTGAGTAGATAATTATTTTATAGAAAATAAATTTGGTCGTGGAGTTTGATGGATAAGTCGGGAGGATGTGTGCATTGGATTTGAAAGGGTTTTTCGTAAAGCCGGCGAGCCCATTCAGTTCGCTAGAGTGGATTGAAAAAATCATTAATGTAAACATGGTGGTTTGGATTATGGGAAAATGGGACCGAGCCCGACGTGGGTGCACCCCTTCGTAAGGAGCAGTACCCGCCCGGTTCCGTACGTACCGCTTGCCGCTGCTTGTTTGAACTTCCCGGGAGGAGCAACGCGGCAGTGAGACAGAGAGGGATGTGGAGATTGGGGAGAGCAGTAATTGAGGAAGAAGAAGAAGAAGAAGAGGTGGAATCAAAGTCATGCGATCGTCGTCCTCGCTTGTGTGGGAAGGGCCACCGATCGTCTCTTTTGGTGGAGACACCAGAAGGTGGAGCCATATGCCTCGTCTGCTTCTCCAACCTCCTCTCCGATCCCTCCTCTCCCACCCACCATGTCTCCTATGCTCTCTCCCAGATCTCCCTCGCCCAACCAAAAGCCGCATTCCTCCGATCGCGTCACGGCCACCTCCTTGTTCCCCCTCTCGTCCACGCCCTCTCCTCCTTCGACGACGACGCCCTCGCCCGCCAGGTCTTCGACCTCGTCTCCGATCTGTGTTCTTCTTCTTCTTCTTCTGAGGATGCCTCGTCGCTGCTGGCGAGGGATTTCATCACTCGGATCGTCGACCAACTCTTGCTCAGGAGGTTGGCTTGGAGCAGGCGTCAGCTCCACTTGGTAATAATAATGCTGCTGCGATCTCGCTGTCCTATTCTCGATCGATGCTTCCACGTCCCTAAGTTCTCTCTCTCTCGTTTGTATCTCTTTCTCCTTGTCAACCTTGCGGTCGAGTCCGACTTTTGCAAGTTCTCGGTCCTCTGTAGAGATCAGATCAATCGATCCGTCAATGTTAACGATTAGTTAATTCATCTGGAAATGATTAATGTAGCTTCACTGCCTTGGGATTCTTCTGGATCGTCCCCAGACTGACGATCATCTATCTGCTCGCATCAGAGACGTAGCTGCTGCTCTTGTTCCCAATCTTGTGGGTGGCCTTCAGATCCCAAGGTGCGTCGTCAGTCAGTACGAGGGAGATGAGAGATAAGCTAATCAATCCCGCTTATATATATATATATATATATATATATAACCTTAAAATCTATATATATGACGTCGATCTCATGCGACCGAATTAATTAATAGGCGCTTCCGATTGCAGTGACGAGATACGTGGCGAGATCCTCTTTGTACTATACAAGTTGTCTCAACTTAAAGACATGCCATGGGACTACAGCGACGATTTGTCGATGGATCAAGACAAACTCCTCGGTCTGGCCCTGGAGACTATGCTAAAGACACAGAGTGATGATGTCCGGTTAAACTGCATAGGTTCTTTACCGATGCTCTCCTCTCTTCCCCCTCCCACACAAACCCCCACCCCCCCCCCCCCCGCTCTCTCACCAACAGCATGCTGTTCCATGATCGATAATCATCTTCTAGATTCTTTATATATATATATATATATATATATATATATATATATATATATATATATATATATATATATTAGGTTGTTCAAAATCCTTGTCGAAATGTCTCTCACTGTTTGCCATTTAGTTTATTAGGGTCTAGGATGTAAGTTTCGGTAAATCCAACTTGAATCCGATTGGGTTCGGGTATGGATTTTATCTAAAAAATTTGAACAGGTTTGGATATGGGTATGGATAGGAATCTATACCTGATTACCCTACTTGAATATCCGAATAAAATCTTCATTTACTCGAGATACATAAGTCCCATCTTAAATCCCTCATTCTCCCAACCCTAATCATCTTCATGATTCCCTCCATGATTTTGAAGGTTGGGAATGCTTTTGAAGCTTCCATTGAATATTTATTTTAGAGATGATTTTTTTTTGAAAGGTACTTGTATTCAATCTTTCTTTCTATTTTTTGTATTTTTATTTGTGATGTATTTCTCTTGAAATGCTCTTTTTTGCAATAATTTTAGTGGAGATCAATAAAATTAGAGTAGTCTGAGCTCATATCTTTAGAACTTACTAAAAATAAATAATTAAGGGATTGTGTTATAGATTTTTCCTCTTCTTTGATTCTAATTTGATACGATTTAATTGTAAGATCAATTTATAAATAGGTATTCGATGGATAAATGGGTATCCGATGGGTAGATGGTATGAGTATGGGTTTGAATGTTTGTACCCAATGGGTAAATGGGTAGGATATGGATATGAATTTTGAAAATGAGTATTGGTATGGATTTAGCCAAATCCGACCCGTTTGCATCCTTAGCTAAGAGCGTTACTTGCATCCTTTTGTGTCCGCATGGGTTCATCTAACCTTCTTCTTAATGTATATTTAAAAGGCTGAGTGATTTTTCCCGAAGAAGAAACTTGTTGTAAATTATCGCTTGAGCTTGATGAGAAATCTGCTAATGCAGAAGTTCAGTATCTGTATCTGAATGGAAGTATGTCTGGATTGTATCTGTATTTCAGTATTGAGAATTACAATGCCCTTAGACTTAGTTGAGGTCTCTTGCCCTTTTACCTTTTCTAGGACTTTCACGTACTTAATTGTGGATTTTGCATGATTTTATGTGCTGAATAGACTTTTGAATATCCTCTCTCTCTAGTTGGATGATTATTTAATTCTTTTACCTTTACAGCATTGCTGACTGTCCTATCACAAAAAGGCCAAACCATTACCTCCTTGAGAAATTACAGCAATAGTCCATCAAGGGAGCAACACAATTTGGGAGAGAATGGTTCAATGCTTGCTGCACCTTCTGTTAACTTGTTTTCTGATGCCATCAAAGGCCCTTTGCTTTCATCGGATCCTCAGGTTCAGATCAGTGCATTGAATCTGATCTTTCATTCTTTCCAGTCAGATGCAAGTCATATCAATGTTCTCAATGAAGAGTGCGTTACAGACTATGTCTTCGAGATACTCAGGCTATCAGGTTTGCAGATGGTTCTGGCTTAGGACACAGCCAACTAACTTAATGCGTTCTTCAACTTAACTCAATTGATGCTTTGGACCCTTTAGCTCCTGAAAGTTGATGGAGGACCCAGCAATCTGTGATGATTACAGACTTATAACACTTTATGTCAACTTTAAGAATCAATAACTTAAATTGCACTTCAATTTACCACTAATTTGACTGCTCCCTCTGGCAATTTTGTTTGTGAACCTGAAGGAAATCTTTCTTTAAATATGAAACTAGAGCTTTAGTGTATAAAGAATTTTGAATCCCAAAAAAGAATGGAATGTATGTGATGTCGTCTAGTCTCAAAGTTTCAGTCGAGATATCTCTTCCATGCAAGCAGAAAATGATGGAGAATTGCTCTTACAATAATGTGCAGAAAAAAATGATGGTTTGATCATCTCCTGCCTCAGGACACTTGATATTCTGGCAATGGCTGAAGAATCTTTTAAACCTAAGCTAGCGATTGGTTTTCCCATTTTGCTTTCTTCTGTGCATTATGTTGCGGAAATACCGCTTCATCCAGTGCAACCTGAAGCATTGAAACTTGTCAGCATGTGTGTTACAAGCTGTCCTGGTGTCATATCAATTTCCCAACTGGAAGACCTGTCTCTCGTTTTGGCTAAAACATTCAAACTTCATACTTGTGGAGAATTGGGGATGCTGTCCAAAACCTTTGTTCTTGCTTGCTTAACCTTTGTAGAGGTTCTCAATTTGCCCTCTGCATTCCAGCTTCCTAAAATAGCAACTCTTATCCAACAAGCATCAAAAGATGCAGTTCTTTCAGTCCTTCCACAACACAAGAGCACTGATTCACTTCTGCATGCCCTCTACCTTCTGAAAGAGGCATACCGGTACCTTCATGATGAAAGTTTTTCTATGGACAAAAAAACTGAAGAACTTGGCTGCTGTATACTCGAAGTATGTGAAGACCATCTATTGCCTTGGTTTAAATCCATTGTAGATCAAGGAATAGATGAAGATGCTGTACTGGGAATACTTGAAACATTTAACTTCATATTGATTCAGGGACCTGATTCACACTTTAGAAGGTTTGCCAAGACATTGGCTTATTCTTCATGGTTAACTTTTTCATTCAGCTTCCTAGGTTTATTTCCAACAGACAGGATGAAATGCAGAGTATATCTGATGCTCAGCTCAGTTGTCGATGGGCTAATAGGAGAAGACTCTGGACTGCCCATTCGAGAGTCTTATCTGCATCTTCCATCGGACCCTTTAGAACTTATATTTCTTCTGGGACAAAAATCCAACCTTGATGCCAGCCTAGTTCCCATCCAGTCTGCAGTTATCCTCATTTTGTACATCAGCTCATTATTGGATGAAAGGTATAGGTAACAAAATCATAATAATGTTTATTAAGTAAAGGTTTCTCATCCTAACTGTCTCTACAGAATTGCAGATGAAAACCAGATCTTAGCTTCTCTAGAGCAATTCATCCTTGTTAATGGCAGCAATTTCTCTACAGGGATTGCTGGCTCTATGGTTTTAACTCAATTCATACATCTGTATGGCTTTGTAAGGGGTTCTCAAATGAACGGATGCTTTACATCCTACAGTCGAGAGTCTGAGAAACTTTTATTTCATTTGATTAGTGAAAATGAGTGGGACGTACTCTCTACAGGAATCCACCCTGTATCATTGAAGTGGCTATTTCAGCAGGAGCAGATTTTGCCAACCTTGTCAACTCAGATCCTTAATTTCTGTAGATGCCACAGCACAGAAGAAAGCCAGGCTATTGCTCAAGCTTATGGCATTCATTTAGTTGACATTCACACAATCGCTAAAGTGTTGGTTTGTGGAGATAATCATTTGGCATTTCTGTTTGTATCTCTGCTTAAAAGCAGCCAAGAGCAAGGCCACAATGATGACATCTCTTCTGTTATAAATGTCATAGAAGCAATACTGGCCATTTTCCCAGATGCCTCTAACCAGCTCTGCACAAACAGAATTGATGCCGTGATCCGCAATTTGTACTTCTCCCATCTATCAAATGAGATGTTTAGGAAATGTTTGATTTTGGTCTTTAACATTCTTCATTCAGTGCAAGCTGTAAACCTGCATGATGGTGAATGCTGGCTCTCAGTTACTGTCAAGGTACAGTATCATAATTTCAGAAGTGACAGTTTTCTTGGATGCCCATGAACACCACAAGTAATTTGTCCATTTCAGATATGTTGCAAATTCCCGGAAAAGTTTTATTGCCTTCTTTAGGTAATCTGCATCTATGTAATGAAAGCAAAAGCACGCATGACAACCTTGAGGCTGTTAGGTTTTATGTCACATGAACTTGAACTTGCTCAATCTGTTCAACTGCAACCTTCTGCAATTACATTTTCTGCTCTAACTGCTATTTTTGTTTCTATATTCTTGATTTATCTGTTGGGTCAATCTACTTGGTTTTTTGCACCAAGTTTTGGTGTAGAAGCTTTATTTTGACTCATTCTCTTCTTCTAGAAATATGTTTTTCGACTCTGAATTTGTAGATGCTGCCAAATGGTGTGGAGGTGCCATATGTAAAGAGGAAGAAACTCATAAAATTGTAGAGGAAAATAGAGCTTTGGCACACTTTCCCTCATCCAGGAACAAAATCCTTATAGACATAGAGATCCGTGAATCCATACAACTCAATCGAAAAAGAATCATCATTGGACTTGGTCTCTAAAGACATCCCCACTGACATCCTATTAGAGGTTGCCTCACATCACTTATAATCTGTATATCGCATTAGAAAGTTTAGGAAATCATCATGTGCCTCAGATATCCAGATTCACCTACCAAGTTTATTCTTCTCTGGTAGCATGCCAAATGAATAAGATACTATTCCTTATTCCATTTATAAATTGGAATATTGAAATTGACCAAGCAAATAACAAATGCAAGTCAAAGTTCAATCGGACAGCTAACAACAAATGAACCAAAATCTTAGGAATAGCACAATTCTAAAATTATAAGTGAATTCTTTTTAGAAGAAAATTGTATGAGTAATAAGTGATAGAATAGAATTCTTGGTGAGGCAACTATAATGGAGGATTACTTTTCAGAAAACTACAATGGAGGATTTAGAATGAACTTCTAGTAAGAACCTTCACAGATACTAGGTCATTCTGTAGATTCTTTTTTGGGTAAATATAATATGTTCACACCTCCTCTTCAAAAAAAAGAAAAAAAAGTTCACACCAGGATTCGATCCCTCAGACTCTGGGTCCTTCAATGTAGGCTACAATAGATTCGGTGACTGGTTAGTTCATTTTCTTTGCTCTATGGAGCATTATCCTTAAAATTTCTGTGATGAGTACATTTATTGCCTTGACTGTATCCCTGAACCTGAATGTTATCCTCTGCAGTTGCTTGAAGATGTGGTTCCTTCATTGATTGGTGAGGCATGCAGTGGTCGGGAGGCATGCCTAATACTTAGCATTTTTTCTCTAGTCCTTCACCACTCTATTAACCAAGTGCTTTTGGAAGCTTCAAGGTCAATATTGTTGAATTCCTCCCTAATTCGTGCTATTAATATTATAATTAAAAAATCATGTGCCAAAGGTCCTGCTTTGGTAGAACATGAAGACACGCTGGCTGGAGAGTTATTAATTTTTGTGCTGCTTCTCCATTTGAATGCTTTACGAAGGTCAGTTGCCTTTTGCTTTGTCATCACTTTAGTTTCTGGGGATCCACTTTTATAGATTATTTTATTGTTTCAGCATTGATCCAGAAACCCTCTGTTGGCAAGATTTTCTTGAATCAAAGGAAAGATCAAAAGAAAGAGCACAACAATATCTAGTTTTTTGCATTCTCTGTGATGATCTTTGCAGGCTGGTACACTTCGGTTTCCCATCTATCAAGCTCATTGCTTCCCAATGCCTGTTTGAGCTGTTGACTAGAATTTCATACCAGAGAAAAAGAATCCCTGATGAGTTAAGATGCTCAGTGAAATATTTACAGTCAATAATTGCTGTAACTGAAGGCTTACTCTTTTTTGAAGACTCTAGAGTTTCCACCAACTGTGCTTTGTGCCTATCTATGATTTTAGGGTGGGGCAACCTGGGTATACAGGAGAAGAGGGCCATAAAGAATTCAAAATGGTTCAGGTTAATTACAGAAGAGTTTTCTCTCTCTCTTGTTGCTCCCAGTTTTGCTTCAAAATTATTCATCAGCAAGCACAAGCCTGCAATTCATGTAGCCATTGCATTATTAAGAGGAGACCAGTTTTCGAGTTGGTTGAATTTGGCATTTCATGCCCCTTGCATTTCTGGAATTATCAACAAGTTGTCTGCCAGTAACTTGAATGCAGAGATGGTTCAGCTTTTCCGAGAATTACTTGCCAAACAACTTCTAAATAAAGAGCACATTTCAGCGCTACTGCTTATGTTCCAGGTTAGATATATCACTTGTTTGGGTATGTTCTTTTGTGCAGACAACCGATGATATTCAGATTTGTTTCTTTTAATTTTTGGATATGGTAAAAACATACAAGTTAAAAGAAATAAGTGATATATATTTCCTAGAAAAGTCTGGGCATACCCTTACATAGCTTCAGTTTGATTCGTACAACTTGGTTTCAATTTCATTGAAGCTGAAATTGAATTGGCAAGCAGCATTTGAACATGAAGGGTTTGGGAGCATCAAATTGGGAAGGGCTCCACGTGTCATAGATTCAAAGCCCTGTTCCTATCCTCGTTATTATATTGAAATTTTCACATAAGTCACTCCATAGACAATCAACAATACCCAAAAACCATTTTCAAAAAAAAAAAGAAAAAAACTCAATGCCCCAAAACCTTCTGTAATGTCCATCCTCATTCCATACATGCACGTCACCTTAAAGGTAGCTTCGTGCACAAGCTATGCCCTCTAATTTTGTCACATAGCTGTTAGTCCTCACAAATTGATCTCAAAATTGTTGGCTTAGCACCTAATAACACCTATCAAAGGGCTGAGATGCTATAGTCAAATGTTGAAACATTGCCTGCAAGCCTTACTAAGTACTCTTATAAGCCAGTATCTTCAGCATAGTGAAATGACAGGAACCTGGCAATAGTACATACTGCGGATTTCTTCTGTCTTTTTGTTTTTTTTTTGTTTTTTGTTTGTTTGAGAAGGATGATTTCTCTTGTATTAGATGAGAGGAGAGTAAATCTTGATTTGGGAGTCGATAAAGTGGCCCTTGGCACTTGGCACAATCCATAATGTACCCATAAGTTGATTTAACAATGTGTCAAACTTAAGTGTTCACTTAAAAGGGTATTCTGAAATTTTACTGGCCAATTACTGCAAAACTGGGTCAGTTACAAATATTTTGCAGCTGTGTTGACTGCACACATTCCGTGCACTAATAACCAACTTGGGCCAGCTTTAAAATCTTGGAAACTTGTATTTACCCTTTAATAAGATAATGTGCGTCACTGGATTTTAAGGCTTAGAACGTGTGGAACGATCATGGTGGAAATGCTTCTGAAGCAGTTCATGACAATTGCAGGCATGCCGAAGATACATTTACAGCAAGAAATACACTGAAAATTCTGCCGAGGAAATTATGGAGAAGGTGACCACAGATTTAGAAGGGACTGGGAAGATATTCCGGCTACTCATCCGTCTAATGCTTCCCTCAAGCACAGACTGCAGCCCGTCACACACAAAGGAGAAGAGGTTATTTGAAGAAATAGAATTGTTTATTAAAGACTCAGCAAGAGAGTAAAAAAGTAAAAATTGGAAAACCACATCGGAATTCCTTTCAGTACAAGATCAGTGCTCAATTTGGAGAAGCACCAAAGTTGCGAAGAAATTTTGTCAAAATTACAGATGAGATTTTGTGGCCCACAAAGGGAAATGATGGCTATCTCCTGAAAGTCTGGTCCTGCAACAGGTATCGGACTCTCGTCTCTCGTTAATAAAAGGCTGTCTGCAAACCAATCCCACCACTATCAATATCTTGAAGTTGGCTTAATGCATGATCACTGTTAATGTAAAGCACGTTTACATATGTTGAATGAGAAACAAGTACGCACACAAGGCAGAGACTACATGGAAAACCCCTTGCGTGAAAAAAATCACGGAAGCTCAAGTTCCACAAGGCCCTAGTTCTCACTAGGTCCTAGGTTTCACTTCACTGAGAGAAAAAAACACTCACTTGTGAGAGGAGGAGGGGGTGCTACATATTTATAGGAGAAAGGTCCACCTCCAAGATCCATTTACCCATGTACAGTATCTCTCAACACTCCCCTTTGAGTTGGGCATACATGTCAAACATGCCCAACTTGCTCATTTCTTTCATATTGTGTTTAGTGAAGATGTCTGCAAGTTGATCTTCAGACTACATGTAAGGGATACACAAATCTCCAAGGTCAATCTTCTCACAAATGAAATGCCTACTTAGCTTCAAATGTTTGGTTCTGTCATGCAGAACTAGATTACTAGCAAGAGTGATGGTCACTTTGTTGTCACATTGTAGTTTCATGAGTTCTGACAATTGGATTCCAATGTCAGCAAGTAGAATTTTCACACACAACATTTCAGTGACCCCCATGGTAACAACTATATACTCTGCTTTTGCACTGGACCTTGCACACACGTTTTGCTTCTTGTTTCGCCATATAATTAAATTCCTAGCTAGGTACAGACAATATCCACTGGTAGGTCGCCTGTTGTCTACAGGTCCTGCCCAATCAACATTGGTGTAAGCTTCGACGTTGAGGCTAGTCTCCTTGGCAAACAAAAGGTCTTTTCCTAGATTCTTCAAATAACTGAGGATCTGATTAACCACACCAAAGTGAACATCTGTTAGAGCATGCATGAACTGGCTGACCACATTTACTGCATAAGTGATATCGGGTCGGGTTAGAGTACGATAAATTAATTTTCCCACAATCTTCTAGTATCTACTCTTTTCTAACTCATCTAATTTATCCCCATCCTTCAAACTTTAGTGATGATTTGCCTCAATTGAAGTGCCAACGTATCTACACCCAAGTTTCCCAATTTCCTTCAACAAATCTAAAGTGTATTTTCTTTGACATAAGAAGAGACCATTTCTCAATCTCGCAAATTCAATGCAAAGAAAATACTTTAGACTACCAAGATCTTTAGTTTCAAACTCTTTAGCAAGTCATTCCTTGAGGTTTTGAGTCTCTTCTTGAGGCATCTCCTATGATGATCATGTCATCAACGTATACCAAGGGGATAGCAGCTCTTTCTCCACAGTGTTTCACAAATAGGGTATGATCACTGTTTCCTTGCTTGTAGCCTTGATTTTTAATAGCCACCCTCAATCTTTCAAACCAAGCTTTTAGGGATTGTTTTAAGCCATAGGGAGATTTTCTAAGTTTGCAGCAACTCCCTTGTTGCTCATATTCTGGTGGCATATGCATGAGACCACTTCCTTAAGATCTCCATTTAAGAAGGTATTCTTAATATCCACTTGATACAACGACCAAGAAAATTGAACTACCGAAGTAAGAATTACCCAAATAGAGTTCATCTTCGCTATTGGTGCAAAAGTCTTCGAGTAATCTACTCCATATTTCTATGTGAATCCTTTTGCCACCGGTCGAGCTTTGTACCTCTCTACTTGCCCATTGGTTTTGTACTTGATGGTATATATCCACCTGGAGCCCACTATGTGGGTGTCCTTGGATATATCTACCACTTCCCAAGTTCTATTCTTCATCAATGCCTTCATCTCCTCTTGCGTCACATCTGTCCACCGAAGATCAAGTTGGGCCTCTCCCATATTTCTAGGAATAAAGGAAGCAGAAAGAGAAGAAAGAAAGCACTTATATTGTGGAGTAAATCTCGAGAAGCTCATATATCCTCCAATGTTATGTCTGGAGCATTCTGTATCTCTGAGGTTGCTTAATTTCTCTCCTTTCACACCTTTGGGCAATGCTATTAGGAGCAGCACTACATTCATTATTTCCACCACCTATCTTTGCTTCAACTTCAACTCCATCCTCATCAGATTCAACCACGGGAGTAGGGATGTTGACCACACCTGGTGTTGGGTTTTGAGATAAAGAAGCAGTGGAGGTGGCATACGCGTTGACAATAACACCCTTCTTAAACAGGGAATGGGGATAAGGATGTCGATACTTTTTTCCATGCATCCTCCCATCGCTTTCATCACTATCATTCTCCCTGTGATTGTTGTCGTCGTGGCTTGTCATATCATTTCTGCTTCCAACATCATTTTCTGACTCATTCTTGCCACCTATGTGCTCCCCACTTAAATCAAAAAAATCGTATTCCGCTCAGGTCACCGAGGTTCTCTTCACTCACAGTAGTGAGGGGGCGGTTGGGCAAACAAAATGGAGTGGAGAGTAGGTTGACCTCTATCGAAACGGACCCTGACAGGGGTCGTCAGAGTGTCGGCGATGGAGATCCGGCGAGGGGCACCGCCACCCAAGTGAGCTGGGCCAGGAGTGACGTTGGTGTCGTCGTCGAGCAGCCAAACCAACCAACAGTGTCTTTGCCACTCTAGCAGCTGCAAGCTTCCTCGTGTGGGGTGCCAACAAGCTCTTCTTGCCACTCGACGTCAACGATGTCGACACTGGCAACAGCAGGAGGATGAAGGCATCGAGGAGGGACTACTACATCCTGAGAGAGGACTTAGAGCTCGACCCGAAGGCTTACTTTCACGACTTCAGCTGCCGGTGGACGAGGAGGATCCACCAGAAGCGAGGAGTACCACAGAAGAACCTGGCTAACGAGGACTTCGACCAAAGGCACATACACACAACGGATTCTCAACGCAAGGAGGAGAGTCACGCACACAGATCAATGGGAATCCTCAACATGCACGTGATGCGTGGAAGATTTCCTTGGTAAATGATGCCCTCATGATCGATGGCTTTTGATATCGTGTTGAACGAGAAACACCTACACACACGAGGCAAAGATTACGTGGAAAATCCCTCATGGGAAAAAATCACAGGAGCTCAAGACTAAGAGAAAAAACACTCACTTGTAGAGGAGGAAGGGGGTGCTACATATTTACAGGAAAAGGGATAAATGGATCCACCTCCAAGGTCCATTTATACAGTATCTCTCAACAACATAAAATACCCATTATCCTATAGTTTGATACTAATCTAACGTGCTTCTCAGCCGTTTGAATAAACCCATTGGATGTATATTGTATGTATTCTAGAATTATGGCCGATAGCATAATAGTAACAAAATAAGATAATATATGATGAAACAAAAGTTTAAATCATGAAAATATTTTACATTAGAACAAGGAAAAGTCATGTCGTTATAAATCCTTTGAGCATAAGAAAGATGAAAGTGGTTTAGAAATCGCCTAGTGATTAGGTGAATCGTCTCAATAATTAAAAAAGAAAGAATGAAATTTGTGCAAAGATACAGCACAGAGTAGTATTTAGCAAATGATACCCCATGAAAATGGGGACAAGTCCTAAGAAGAATGAAACTAACTAGTAGAACCATAGTTGACGTAGATTTAGAAAGATATACAATGACAAGCCTTCGAAGATAGGAAGGGATAATAGTTGGTGGGATTCCTTGAGTGCCATTCTTCAACATTTCATATCATATTTTACTGGGAAGATACTGGATTTGACTTGGGTAGTAGTATATATATATATATATACCGATAATCCCACTAGAACTTATGTGGCATCCACGATGGCATCATCCTATGTGGAGTAACCAAAATCCCACCTCAGGAGCACGACTCCAAAAGGAGGGTTTGACGTCTTATCAAATTTGAAATTGGAAGTGTAAAGCTTGTGTTCTCTAACTCGATCAGCAAGGAGAAAACTTCTGTTCCAACGTCGATGGAGGAGGGCAACTTCGAGGCAAACCTCGGAGCTTCTCAACTAAGTTAGTGGAAAGTAATTGATAGATAAATTATGTTTATTTTACAACTTAATAGGAAGGTAGTGGAAATTTTCTAACAAAATGTTAGCAAATCCGAAGTTCGGATGTAAATGTCAACATCACGCATCTTTCAAACATTAGAGAGTTTTGCAAGAAGAAAGCGCTATTATTGTTGGAATGTCCCAACAGAGAGGAACATCTGCAAACGTATTATGCATGCAATGAGTCAGTATGCTTTTGGGCAATGCATTTGGATATATTTCTTTATGATTTTTGGCTATCTCTAAAGATTTGATGATATGCAGCTTTGTATGTACAAGGCGTGGGGGAGGGATCTTCCCGTAAGTTGTGACGCTTCGGAGGAAAGGGTATTTAGTTAAGTTAATGGATAAAGAATTCTATTGATTGTTTAGCATTGGTCAAAGTTTCTCCGTATATACAAGTTTGCCTCTTGGTTTCACTCCTACAGGTTCGCGATGCTTAATTCGTGCAACTCACAAAGGAAGTAGAGGACCTAAGACAATGCAATATTCATTCGGACGTCATTAAGGAGTCAGAGCGAAGCAAGTGCGTGGTTAGCGAGTGCCACATCGTCGTAGGGAGTGGAACTCATGTTCTTTGGGAACGGAATCCAAAGGACAATCGTGGGGAGTAAACCCCATGCGTTGGACGATATGATTGTGAACTTACGTTGCGCTTTAGGAGTCATGGTTAATGTTAGTCTATGTATTTTAATGTGTTGGGCTTAACTTAATGCGAAGCTGGATGATGTAATATTTAAGAGTTGGAGGTTAAATCCATTTTGCATATGATGTTTTTACTTACTAGCGATCTCGTTGATGTTGTAATTGTTTTAGCGAAAAGAAATTAAAATAGCTTATTAAATTTTACATTGCAAAAGTGTACAAGTTTTCGTGTCTAGCATTTTTGATAAAGTTTGAAAATTGTGTTAATTATGCTAAGATATTGCAAATGTGCTGAAATTGTAAAGAGCAAGTTTACATTTGTCGAGATTGTCGTATATTACCAGCTTGTGAAATGTTTTAATTTGGGGGATACTGTAAAATAGACTTGTTCGGAGTAGTTGTGAGTAATGTTAGGTTTTGGATGAGGTTTCGAACTTATATTTCTTGTAAGGAGATATTGGAAATTGAATGAAATTGTAAAGATCAGTTTCATTTTTGGCGAAGTTGTCGTTTATTAGCAACCTATTACATTTCTTTTATGTGGTGGATTGTGTAATAATTCAATGCTTGGAGAAGTTGTGAATAATTGTTTCGTATGACAGCTGTTTGTAATGTTGGTACATCTTCTGTGTCGGCGGATGTGATTTGATAAAGGATATTAAAGACAATTGAGACAATTGCAAGGAATGATGAATTTTTATTTTAAAAATAAAAAACTGCCATTGAGAGCAGTAGTCGTGGATGCAAAATATTTCGAAATTGGAATTAACTTCTCCTTTTGTGTCTACTGTGGTTATGTATCGGAAAAGGGACATTATGTTCCATTTTCCATGGAGCAAAGCTTGGAAACTTCTTGAGAGCAAGGAAGGACATCATTCTGGCATCTTAGAGTAGGTTGATGGAAGGGGCTAAGAGCGGAGGAGACGATGAGTGCACAGAGGAGAGGAGAGCATTCATCGAAAGGTTGGTGTTGTGTTATACTAACAAGTATTCTTGGTAAGTAAAGCAATATATATTTCGAACTCATTGAGCTTTTGGTTGTAAAGGGCATTCCCAAAGTAGGGCAAGCACGGAGATCGACTTGGAAATGTTAGTGAAGGGGCAGGAGGAGGGCAAAGGTGATGAGGTTAGCAAGGGTAGTTGGTGAGTTTCGTTTCTTTCTCATTATCCATTCATTTGGACATTATGAACTTTATAACCATCACATTTGTCATATTAATCAACGGAATATGAAGTGTTTTGTGAGTATGAGTTTCTGTTTGAATGGAAGAAATGTATCACAAGATTAAGAATGTTGGTTTATTACAGCTTAGGAATTTTGTTTGAGTTTAATGGAAACGAGGTATCAAAAATGTAATGGCATAGTAGTTTCTTGATTTTGTGACAATGATATAATGTTAAAGGAAGTAGTTACTCAGGTAAACCAATTTAATTGTAGTGAATGTGATATAGTAGGGACTGCAATCTAACGAATTTCTTTGAATGGATTTGATTGATATGTTTTAATTGTTATCACTATTGAAGCAATAGTCTTGTTCAATGTAAGGGGTTATTTCATTTACGAAGGGATCAAGTTTAGTAATCTAAACGTAAATGGAAAAGGTAGCCACTGTCGACTGAGTTTAGTATTGTTTATTTGGATTGTAAGCCGTCGGTTCAATTATTTATCTTTCCGACGTGTGTCAATTGTTGGAGATACTATATTTTAATATTTGTGTACCTTCCATGTGAAGGAATGTAGGGAAATTAGAAATGTATATACTGGTTGGAAATCTTGAAATAGAAATAGAAGTTGAGTATATGTTGGGAAGGTTATTTCGTGTTTTAGAATATTTTAATTTTATTGTGAGAAACAATTTTGGAGGAGTTCGTAGATATATTTCAATATCGCATGTTTTTATTTATCGCATGTTTCAATTTCAAACACTGACAATCACCAACCTCCAATCTTAATCCATAGTAAATTTCTAAAACCTCATTTGAAAATAACATGAAGATCTTTAACCCATTAATTAAGTTCGTGGCAGGATTGGTTATGTGCGAGTTTGAGGAGAATTTATATGTTATATTAAAGAATGATAACAGATGCTTGAAAGTGCGATGAGAAAAGATAAAAAAAGGAATAGTTACCATTTACTAATTTTTACATAGTGTGATATGTTGATAGTATTATTTTTTCCTTTTAACCATTAAAGTAAGGCGAAACAAAAACACCATAGGGAGGAGAAAGAAAAGAGGAGCATAAGAAACACAAGCATGGGGAGGAATGAAGTGACATGTGGGGGCACGCAAAAGTAACTATTGGACATTATCGAAAAATGTGACAATGATCGAACAATGTGTACTTTGATTAGGAAGAGCAAAAGAGAGGACCGTAAGGACCCAAGTTTGAATGTCTTAGGGTAATTCATTGTTAGTGGTAACAGTGCGGAAGCAGGAAAGTCGAGCAAACTTGCAGGAAGATTCAAAGCAAAATGATGGAGTAGTTGCCATAAAAAAAGTGAGGTAAGTGTATCTATTTATTAATTTTAAATTGAACTTTATGTAATTTTATTCGTTGCCTATGTGAGGAAAATATGATAGTCTTGTTTGTGTTAGCCAAAGGGAGGGGAAGGGGAAACATTCATATGAATTAACTCCAGTAACAAGTTCAAGTAGGAGGTGGACAAGGAGCACCGAGAGGAGAATTGAAGAACTGCTAAGGTAGATGTAGAGGATATTTTGGTGAACTGTGGTTTAATATAAGAGGAGATAAAAATAAAAGGAGCAGATGTATTATATGTTTTGGCAGGGTCATGAACGAAGATATTGTAAAGACAACGATAGGTGTTGGTTTTGACAAGTGCAGGTTTGCAGATGTCCTATGAATTTAAATTAGGATTGAATAATTGCATCTTATTCAATTTGGTAAAATGTAGTGAATTGGAGATGAGACAAAGCATGGAGTTTGTAGACACAGAGGAACAAGTGGAGGACACAAGGCCCTCAAGAAAGAAAGGGAGAAAGGAAAGTCAAGGATTGAAAACTACTTTAAGAAATTCAATGTTTACACGTGGTGTGGAATAAAAGAATTCCATGGGTTGCTCTGAAATGCTAGCTATGAAGTACAAGTTCAGTGATACTCCATTTCGTTGGCTTGTGGAATTGAAATTCCCCTTAAATGATCAAGAATTCCTCTATCAGCTAGTAATGGCATACCATTCAAAGTCTTGCACATTCCGAATTGAGAAGCGTAACTACACTTTGGATCGGAAACAAGTTTCTAAGATTATCGATCTACCTAGGAAAGGTCTACTAGTCTTCCTTGATTGGAAGGATGATAGCCAAGCTATTCAGTCGTACCTTAGATTGCATCTATTTAATAAAGCAGATCTGAACATTGCAAATGTTAAGAAGTTCATGGAGATTGCATCAGACCCAACATCAAGCAAATATTCAACAGAGAAAGTGGACGACCAAGTCAGGATCATTCATTACTTTGTAACATTCTTATTCCCCTATGGAGTCTGGAACATTTATCCTCGTTTGCTAACATACATTGAAGATATACATTCTTTGGGAGGATATGCATAGGCAAGCGCTGTAGCGGAGCTACTCCATTGCACAATGGAGGAAGCAAGAAAGAAGCTTAAGTAAAGGAAGCCACTTGGTTATCTAAAAGGGTGCCCACCGCTTCTTCAAGTAGCTTTCCAATATCGATATCTGCATTTATGTTGTTATTTGTATTGTGGCATAGGTATGGGCATATGAGCTTTTGCACCTTACAGACACAAAGGAGATTCCAAGGGGACCCCCTAGCAAGGAAATGGATAGGGGCATTGTTCGTGAGTAGACTAATGCAGAAGCAAAAAATGTAGCTGTTGACAATCATAGATTGCTACATTAGGAGCTCCAAATTTGTGAAAGTGAAGCATGTGATCTATGAGAAGGGAAGAAGTTGATGTTGAGATGGAGGATCCATTGGGTGCACCGGTTGTGGAGGAATTGGAAAGAAAGTCTAAAGAAATTGCAACATTACAAATTGAAGTGTTGAAATTACACGACAATGAGAAGCTACAAAAAGGTAACAATGCATACATTGAGGAGTTGCAGGAAGTTTGTGTTGTAGAAAGGAGAAATCGTGATGTTATAAGTTCACTTCAGAAGATGAATCAAAATCTCTCCTTAGAGTTGAAGAAAGTCAAGGGGCATCTTGAAATTGCAGAAAGGGTATGTACCGTTCTTCTACAGTTACCATTGATGAATATTTATGATGAGTTTAATACGATACCGATGCAAACGCAGGTCCTTAAGCAATTGGCAAGTCCAAGTAGTTCAAAGATTGGCAAGCAAGGTGAATCTAAGGTTACTTAATATTTCCTTAATTGATATTTAAGGAAATTTTAATACATGCTAACCTAGCCTTGACTCGTTAAAAAACACAAGAGAAGTCAGCAAGTGAGAGTGAGTATGAAAGTATGGAGGAGGAAAGTGGGAGTTCAGCCTCAGGTAGCAGCTGATAAGTCCACTTTCATGGAACATTATTTGGCTTAAGTACTCTTTAATTAGTTGTCATTAATTATTAATTGAGTAGGAGTTAAATGGCAATCTACCTTAGTCTACATTTAATTTTATGCTCTAATTTTACGTTTAATAACATATGTTATGATAATATAATTTATTTGATGAATGCAGGCTAGGTACAAGAGTCAGACGCCCATTTTTTGCTTCTATAAGACATCTTGAGCTTTGATTGGACGTCTGAAACTGCTATAACAAACTCACAAGTATTACCGTTTTTTAAGAAGTCTGATGCTCTAATCAGACGTCTGATTAAGAACAGTCAGAGCTTATCCTACTGTTCCAACCACTCACGAGGATTTGGCAGAAGAAATAAACCGAGGAGATCTCTGCAAAAGAAAGGGCCAAAGCACTTTTAAAAGAATCTTCCCTTCCCCCTAGCAGGGACTTCTTCTCCATCTCAACCACCGTGGAACAAGCACACACCATGAAATCCAGCGTGCACCGTGGCTAGAACATACTCCTCCGCCCTTCACCTGCCGTGGTGTGCGTGATGACAGAGCGCACACTTGCACCACCAACGCTATCAACACCACACGCCCCTCACCGCAACAACCCATCCACAATGCCAACACCATCTGCCTCTTCATCATCTTCTTCCTCTTCTCCTTCACAAAGCAAACCACCCATCATCCACGCACCCAAACCGCAGTCCACCACGCCACTCGCAGCTGCCACAGATCGCAGCCAACTCCACCTCCATCTCCACGTATGCTCGCATCCACTGCCAATCCTTCCTCTTCTTCAACCTTCCTTCTTCCAACCGCCCCCAGCAACCTTCTAAAAGGAACCCAACATCTCCTTTGCACCCACGCGCATCCAAGCACGCCACCAACACCGCGCTCACCACGCAGGGCACATCCTTGTGCGCGCCACCACCAACGTAGCCCGCACACTAGCAGAGCAGCCAGCGCCTGCTTGGCGACCGCTCCATTTGCAGCTTGCCTCAGCCGTCCCCACCTCGCACATGCCTTCGTATTTCCAGCAGCCTGCGCGTGCTTTTTTGCACGCACTTCAGCAGCAGCGTCGCCCCTTCACCCGCTCCTCTAGCTGAACACCACACTAACCTCACCACGGCTGCACGCCATCACGCCCGCGTGAGCCTCCTCGCGTCGCTAGCAGCAAGAAACAACCCAACAGTCACTGCTGACAGACCTCGCCGACGAGCTTCATCTCCTCCGACTAGCCGCCACTGACCTCCTCGCGAAGCGCTGTTGCCACCATCGTGAAGCACTCGTCGAGGTGCACCATCCCCTCGACTCTTGTAGCCATCCACGCCCGTCCCTTCACGCGAGGAGGAAAGAGGAGAAATCCTATGTTTCTCCAATTAAAAATTTCCAAGTTTGCCATTGCGGGTACACTATTCACTTATTTACTGAATAAATTTATTGGTGTGAATTTGCATGGATACCCTTTTATTCAGTTGAAATTATTTGTGGTGGAATGTCTCTACTGAATGAGATCGAGCATGTCATATTAATTATAGTAAACAAGCTATATTCTATTGGAGATTAATATTTACGGTGTTTTCTTGTGGCAAGATTACTTGTTAACAGAATATTATATGGTAGTGATTTTGCATCTAAACACCTACATTATTGATTAATTGGTTAAAACGAGCATTTATGTGAGAAAAAAAAGTTGTATTAGTTAGCATGCGCATCCATTGAGTTTCCCGAATAAACGAGACACTATTTACTAGTTTAATAGGTTAATTCCTCCATGTGGAGATGACCTAACTATTTTTGTGGTTAGATTTTGAATATTAAATGTTTTGAAAAGTGATTTTCTACCACGTAACGAACTATAACGATACGTCATTTTATGTTAAAGTTTTCAACGAAAACGAAGATTGCTCTTTCAAATGGTGCCGTTGCTGGAGAGGAAATAAGCCTATTAATTTTTTTTTAGAAAATTTATATTATTTTCATACTATTAATGAAGCTTTTTTTAATTGTTGACCTTGTCTTTGTTTGCATTACAAAAACGAATGAACGTGACGGGAGCACACGACGGAGGAGATATTTTTGGTAGACCTTGACGCCACTTTAAGGGCAGCAACAGGAACACGTGGGCCTTGATCCCACGCATGTGGAAGGAGGATTGGCGACTGGAGATCTATTTATACTTAGATCCGGCTAAATAGATCTTAGATATTTAATTTTTGTCTTGTGGACCTGTGTTGGGTATTTTCGGGAGTGTGTTACCATTTTATTTAGATTATAGGATTATTCGAATTGTTTCAACTATATGTTGGTTAGTTAGTTAGATTAGGTTTGTTTGCTTATTATTATTTTAATATATATATATATTCGAACTTCCTGCTAGAAGCTACATATCTATAGGGTGACCATCTATGATTGAATGAGTAGCATCTAGTTTTTCTTTTTGCATTGCAAACATCTTGCATTGAAGAGAGCTGGAGTAAGGTATGTCTTTTCTTGTGCATCAGTTATCTACACACGCATTGCATTTAGACATAATTAAAAAAAGACTATTTAAGCTAATTTGAAAATATTAATCAAGTGGTCACATTACTTCTTGAAAAGAAAGAAAAATATACAGGAAGTGTTTGAATAACATGACTAAAATTTTCAAAAGGAAAAATCACTTTTCGCGGTGTGATGCACACTTGCTGCACTGAGCATGCACTATAGTCACTGCTCTAGGACTTGGACCCTTAAGGCTATAGGCATCGATCTCTTTATCGGTGCAAACCCTCCTATCTCGCTTTGTAACGATAGTATTAACTTTTGCCCGAGTGACTTGATAGTCTAAGGAGGGGGACATCCCTTAAAGGAATTCATGGTAGTTAAGAGGCACCGTTAACGCAACGCCTCAAAGGAAGGGTTTGCCCTACTTGCATCCCTTGGTTCCATCCTTGGAGTACTTTTTACTTGAGCATTAGAGAATATCATCGCAACAAATGTACGTTTTTAGGGCACTCGAAGGTCAATTTAGGGTGGGTAATTGCTTGAAAAACTTGTTTGGCCACCAACTGAACACCTAATTCTAAGACCTAAAATCTACTAAAAACAGATCCCATTGTATTTGCGTTTGTTTTGACAGTGGTAGAACTCTCTAGAAAGTTTCTGCTTTTATTCTGATTGCTTCTAAATCCTTCAGATCCCATGCCTCAAGCGTATCCATCCTTTGATTGGTACATTGACAATCCATGGGATCAATCATATTCCTATCCAGGTAGTACTGACCCGATAACTCCCACTTTTGAGCAGAGCCTAGGAGCGAGATTTTCCAACCCTGGAATCCCCACTACTATACAAACACCCAACCCTCCCACCCTTCATGATTTTCCTTATCGAGGTTGGACCGATACCCCTAGGCAACCACAGCCTGAGATTGACTATCATCCCTAATCTGATAGTAGTAGTCTCTCCTCTTTTATGATAGAAATGCAAAAATAATAAAAAGAAATGATGGAGTCTATGGGAGAGATGTTGAGGAATAGTCAACAATTGAATAAAGAAATTAGACAGCTTAGCTACTCTCTTACTAGTGATTCTGATCTCTACCCGTACAGCCGTGATCATAAAAATAATTATCAGGAAACCAATGACAATAGGGATCCCGTTTTGAGTAGCTATCACTTAGACTCTCCCTATGAGACACGGCCACTAAAGGAAAATGACCTTAGTGCTTATCCACCCGAGCTATATTGGAGTCAAAAGAAAGGGAAGATGGTACCTCTTGAGAACCTTGACCCTGATGACAGTATTTTCCTTATCCTTGATAACCCGGGTCAAGGTCGTATTGTTCATATCACTTCTCCTATTAATCATCTGGTGGAACCCCATTCTACCCTTAGTGAGCCTAATCCTGACACTCCATTTAGAGAATTAACACCTACCATCCAACATTCTGAGGATTTAAATGCGCCAATGAAGGTGACCCTAAGAGAATGGAGGATGAATTGGATCAATTTTGATATCAGGAGTACAAAGAGTCTATTTTAGAGGAGGATGACAACCCGATGGAAAAATCCAGCCTTAAAATCTGGAGTGAATCACAGGGAGATTATGTGTTATTTGAGGACTTACCCCCTAAGGATATAAATAATCTGATGAAATCCGAATTTCTCCCTTCTTTTGATTTTGAGAGTCATCCTCCGCAAAACCAGGAGTTGATATTAGAGGACAAACACAATAGTGAGAAGCCTAGGGGAGACTCTCGGGGACAATATACATTAATTGAGGATTTATGCCCCGAGAAGAACAAAGAATTCAGTGATATGGGCTTTCTCCATAACATTAAAGATGACAATCCTCCTAAAGATATTAAGGATAATGAAGTAGCACACAAAGTCCCCGGAAAGGATGTAATTGACAAGAAAGAACCCCGGGATGGATTTGATGATAATTCTGATCTCGCTACTTCTCAGGAAACCCAATTGTCATCAAAGCATGTTGATCATGAGTCTCCTAATGAGATATTGAATTCTATTCATGACTCATATATTGTAGAGGAGCAGTTGGAGGTTTATAAAACAATGAAGTTAGGTAAGGATGTGAAAGATGAATTCTTATTGGGAATGGAACCTAAACAAACTAAGCCTTCTTTGGACTTAATAATTACCACCCAACCACTCAAGCAACATGTAGATTCCTTACCTAATCTTCTGCTCAGGTCTCTGCTCATATACATTCTTTCTAGGGAGCATATTAGGCCAGTACATCCTCGAGTAGAATGGCGAGTGTGGATTGATACTTTTACTTTTATTCTCGCCATTCAAAGGTTTGAAATAATAATGTTTATATCTTTTAAAACCCTTCTTGCTTATTCTCCACTTATTCCATTTTGGGAGGTCCCTTCTCATGTTCCTTTTGTTATTCCTAGACCTCCCCTTGTAGCCTATGAGGTTCTCTACTTTCATGTCTTCTGGCGAGCACTTGGGATAACGTTTCATCATTAGTTCGCCAACATCCTTGGCTACCGATTTTCTAGGCCTACGTTACACATATTTTTAGGGCCTAGCTCTTTCTGTCTGGAACCAGACTTACAGGTGCCCTATAAGTCTGGTTGCCGATAGAAAATGCAGTGCTTGTTGGGAGGCAACCTAGTGCTCATAATAACACCATCATCAGGTGATTTCCTTCCTTTCTACCCCTATTTTAATTTTACTATGAGGACATTGTAGGATTTAGGAATGGGGGGTGCATTTTGCATTTTAGGAAGTATTCATGCATTTAGGTTAGGTGCATTAGCATAAAAAAAAAATCTCTTTTCTTGAGTTGAATTGGTTAGTCCCTAGCAAAACATCTTTGTTATGGAGGTGTCATTAAAGATTTTCTTAATTGTTTCTTAAGTTTAGAATCCAGTACATTTATTTCACTTGCACATAGATTGGGTAATGGATCTTTCCAGAAAATCAATAAACATTTTTTACTGAACCCTTGGACAGCTAATAGGGAGTCAGGCATACTATATTCTATTAGATCCACCTCATATTTGTGAGAAGAAAGTAGAGAGACTACTGGTGCGCTAAGTCTAGTGTAAGGACTTTTAAATTTTGGATAATTAAATGATGATACCTCAGAGTTAGGCATAGTTTTCGTTCTCTGTTTCTGCATGCAAACATTGTGTGAATTCCTGAGAGTTACCAAATAAAGAAGATACACATAGATTGGGTCTTAATAAAACTATAACTATGGTGGATAGTTACAACCGTCCTTCATAGAGTCCTCGGTTGAAGGAAGGTAATAGTGCCAAAGGTCAGAAATACGCTTGTCCTATCCATTCCTTTCCCGATGTCGAGAGTAGGCACTGCTACCAAATAAGCCACATAATATCCTCTTGACCATTATCATTCCTAATAATGCTTCATGAATAAAAATTTGCATCGTGTTATGATTTATATAAAAAAAGAAAAAAATGAGAGAAATATTTATATTTAGAAAGAATATTAAAAAAGAAAAAGAAAAAGAAGAGTTCGAGTTTGGAGTTTCATCTTCTTGTCATTTTTTTATTATATGTCGATGTTTTTTAGGCAACAACAAAAACATCCATTGCGATCCACCAAAGATGACTCATACCTACTTTTCAGTATCTCTGATCACCCGAATACTTGCTGAGGTCCTCTAACTTAGTTGTAGGGTTATTAGGACTTTAATTGAAGCGTGATTGCCATGTGAGGCCACCAAGCAGTGAGTACATTTACAAAATCTGGTGAGATTTGTGATCTCAGAAAGAAAAGAAGGAAAATAGTGAGCACAAAAGAACATCAAGAGAGCACAGTTGTTTAGCCTCTCTCTGAGTTGACTTGTTTGATAGTCTAAAGAGTTAGAGTCTGCAGTACTAGACTACATGTAGCACCAGATGATTGTGGGCCACCAAATACGAATCCATTCAACTCAGTATCTCCTACCTAAGCCAAAATGTCGGGGTCAAATTATAGGTCATTTTCTGCTCTATCCCCGAGAGAAGTAGTTGCCTATCCTGATAGAATTTTATCAAGGGATAAGTTTGAACTTCAAATGTAAGTTGGATTTTCACTTGGATCTGTTACTTAGGCTACTATCACTTCACATTGGTCTGGATCTCTAAATTTTTGGAATAAGAAAAGAAGAAATCTTTTAGTTACTTCTATTATTTTTCATTCTTGCTCGGGACTAGCAAAACTTAGGTATAGGGGCATTTGATAAGTCCACTTTAGTGGATTATTATTGGGCCTAAGTACTCTTTAATTATCTATTCATAGTTTCTAATTGGTTAGGAGTTATACAATAATTCATCTTAGTTTGCATATAATCTTGTGCGTCAATTTTATGTTTAATAACGTATGATATGTTCACATATTCTATATGGTTGGATGCAGGCTAGGTATAAGAATCAAATGTCATTCTACCTATATAAGACGTCTGGAGCTAAGGATGGACGTCTGGGAATTGCCAGGACAAGTGCCTTGACTTTACATTTTTTAATATGTCTGATGATGAAGTCAAACGTCTGATAAAGTTCGACCAATGCTTATCGACCATTCTAACCACTCACAATCTTCGTGAGTGGTTAGAGAAGTTTCGCTGGAAGGAAACAGACGAGAGTTTTTTTTTTAAAGGCTCCATCTTCCTGGTTGGCTCTTCATCACCTCCACCCTCTCCACCGTGGCCCTCTTGCCTACACCGTGAAACCAAAGCGCGCAGTATGGCTTGAACGATCTCCACCATAGACGCCGCCTACCCCAGGTGGTGCTCTGTGACAGAGAGCATCACCACCACCATCAATGCCTACCCCTGCTTGAGCCACCTAGCGTGTCCTTGCCCCATGTGTTGCGCACCAACACAACAGGCACTCGTGCTCCTAGCCCGCGCGCATCAGCCCATGCGCACTCCCTCTTCTTCGTCTTCTTCGTTTTCTTCTTCCTCTTCTTCTCCACCAACAGAGGAGAGGAGGAACCCGTAGCCACCATCATCTCACAGCCACCTTCTCAATGCGCCAACGACCTACCTCACCACCAACATCGTCGGCGCCTTCTTCGAGCGCAGCCGCACCCATGCCACCAACCGACGGCTCCTCCACCGCCAGCAGTAACACACACTGCCGGTCAAAACTCCTAGCCGTCCAGCTGCTCCCGAGCACCATCGGCTGAGCCGTCACCACCAGTAGGTTCCTTACCTCTGGCCGATCTCTTCCAGCCAAGCTCGTCGACCATCGTCCCCTCTTTGCACGTGAGCACCATCGAGAACCTCCTCCCTTGTTTTGCTACATTGGGAGAGGTATTAGTTGGCTTTGAATTTTTCAATTGAAAGAACTGCTGCCTTATTTGTGAAATTATTTTATTACGTTAATATTGCGTGCCAAGCCCTTTAACTTCTCCCTCTCCCCTTTTATATCATGAAATGGATTGACTTGAATGAGAGGTAAAGATTTGGCTTAAAGTAGAAGAATAATCTTACTAATTATTTTCCTAAGAACAAGATTCCATGCACTAGAAACATTGGTGAATTTATTGGTCTGTGCCTCCTTGTGATACGACCTGAAGTGTGCTATAATTTCAGTATATTTTTAGTAACTTTGATCGAGGATTTTTCCACCACATTACATATGGCGACGATGGATTTTTCTGATACAACAGTATTTTGAAAAGCAAAAAATGCCCGACCACATGCTGCTTGCAACCTTTCTGTTGAGATGCAATATTAGACATCCCGATTAATTAGGACTAGAAGCCATGATCCTTAGCTGTTGGTTCACTTAAGGCAGAGTAAGAAATCGATACAGGAGGGGCATGAGACAGTAACACAAGTGTGAGGGAGGACTAGCTTTATTAATTTCCTTTTTGAGGTTCGAAAACCCATAAAGCAATTTTTTCTAGTTTTGGTTTATACTGATTGGTGCAGTACGTCAAATCAGTTAAACTGCAATAAACCAAATGATAGAGCTTCATAAATCCAATCGACTGAGATCAGGCTGGATATTCAGGTCTAGTTGTAGAGAGGGGTTGCATTTTGTAGGGTTAACTTTTATACTGGTTCGTCTAGCGGGGGGAAGCGTAGGAGATCAGGTGGATCTATTGCAGCAGCATCATCGACTAAAGCTGATGAGTTCACTTCGTTAATGAGGACTCTTGTTGAGCATTACATATCTCCGCAACAGACATGTGACACCGTAGGGGATGAGATCTGTGATTGTTTGCGCTTACTGAGGTAGAGAGTGCCTGGAATTGCTCCAGATGATGTCGTTACAATTGCGAACTTGCTAACACACAGATCCCAGAGAGCTATTTTCAAGGATCTGCTCCCATATGACGCTGAGTTTGGTGCATACCTCCGTAGGCACATAGGTAGTGACTACAACTTCTCGTAGAGGGTCTACGAGAAGTCCTGGATGGACTCCTATCCCATTTGTAATGTGTAATTGTTATTCGCATTTGGACAATATGTTGCAGTAATTTCCTTATGTTATTTGTATTTGACCAATGTACCGATCTTTATGTCGTACTGTGTTTGGATTACATTGATGAAGTTCCATCTTTATCATATATGCAAGTTTCTCCTATCATTAACATGCATAACAGGAAGGGATTCTGATGATGAGAGGTCATCCTCAACTGATAGTAGCATTGAGGGAAGTTTGCTTCCAATCGTTGAGGCCATCTTGCCTCTTGCGATGGACTTTCCTCCATTTGATGATGAACCTATCCCATGTGAACCTCGCAACGTCAATCCAAACTTTGCTGGACACATTTGGGTTCATGAGATTCTAAATGGACATTGGAGAAGATGTTATGATGAGTTCAGGGTAAGCAAGGAGGCATTCATGGAAATTGTGGACTTTCTAAAGGAGAGAACAAGACTATATGATTCAAGATTTGTAATCGTCAACAAACAGCTTGCCATATTCTTGCATGCCATGGCACATGGCTTGTCCAATCGGCATCTAATTGAGAGATTTCAACATTCAAGGGAAACAATTTCTCGATATTTCAACACTATTCTCCTCGCTTTATGTTCAGTTTGTTGATCCTTCATTTCTTTGCCAAGAGTGAATGCAATGGTCCCGACTGAGATAAGGGGAAACCCAAAATTCTTCCCATATTTCAAGGTGAGCGATAAAATTATTGATCAATATTCACCTTACAGTAATATGTTTACAGTTTGGGCTACATTCTTATTAATAATTATGTCATAACTCTCCATTATAGGATATCTTAGGTGCAATAGACGGATGCCATGTTCGTGCCACAGTTCCTGCAGCGGATCAGGCGAGATTCCATAATTGAAAGGGATGGACTAGTCAGAACGTCATAGCAGCTGTCGACTTTGATCTCCAGTTTGTTTTCGTTGGAACTGGTTGGGAAGGATCCACAGCGGACATGAGGGTTCTCAAATGGGCATTGAGAGAAGGCCTGAACGTACCCTAGGATCGCAGGTACTTAGTGGATTTGGGTTACGCTAATACAGATCATTTTCTTTCCCTTTTTCGGGGCATCTCCTATCATCTACAAGAGTACCAAGGTCATGGTCGTATGTATAGGTCATACAAGAAACTTTATAATCATCGACGCCCAATTAAGGAATGTTGTGGAGAGGGCATTTAGGGTGTTGAAAAGGAAGATTAAAATATTGGTACTCGTCTGTGCTACACGTTTGATACATAACGACGAATTGTAATGGCATGTTGTGTAATTTACAAAATGATCCGCCGTTGGAATTTGGAAGATCAATTATTTGCTGACGTGTTGGATGACGGTGAAGATGATGGCGACACTGACATCATGTGGCACGATATCGACCAAGCAGTTGTACGTCAGGGAGAGTTCGTAAGAGAGCAGATAGCACAACTTTGGGTAGACTACAACCGATGTTCGAACTAACCCTTTCATTTACTATTGTTTTACGTAATGTGTTGTAATCTAAACTGAACTGAACGTACTAGTTTGTAATTATTACTCGGACCTCTGATAACACTATATGTTACAATGATAATTCTGCCAAAAAGGGGTAGGTCTTAAGTGTAAAATGCACAGATAACACATCATAAATAGGAATGGGAGCATTGCATGCATTGCACATCAAGATTGCTTCTAATGTATTATTAATGGCCATTTGTACAAGTGCATGTCAAAACAGGCCTCAGATAAGCGATCGGATTGGACGGATGGATTCAGAGCAACGAACGGAGTCCAACAGACTCAAAATCAACTAAATCCGACATCCTGAGCACCCACAATTGGCCCAAGAAGTTCTGACCGTTGATCTGGTGATCAACGGTCAGAAAACTGCCACGTGTCAACATCGCTGCGCTCCTCGACCGCAGCATAACTCCACCGCCACCATCGCAGGATGAATCTCAACCGTCGATCTTCAATCATATGGCTCCACAGCGCTCCACGCCCACGCACCTTGCCTCCTCGCGACAATCCAGCCACACAGCACAGCGGCCCGCACGCCTTTCGCAAAGGCAGTGGTGGGTGTTCGAAACCCCGCGTGCTGCCAAAATTGTTGCTCACGCGGGTGCGGCCAATTAAGGCCGTAGATCCACGCGCAGAGGGAGACGATCGTGCCACGCGACGCTCCCTTGAACGCAGACGCCGGGCGCGCAATCCACGCCCGTGCTCACGTGCGCTTGAGGCACAATCCAAGCGTGCCCTTCGCGAGATCTCAGCCGTCCGATCTACGATCGGACAGCCTACAACGCGCACACACGGATCACGCGTAAAGAAGAACGGGTGCGCGCGAGCGACCGTCGGGCAGGGTGCTTCACTGACATTTTGGGAAGAGTTTTAGCAACGTCCCGAACATCGCTAAAACCCCTTCTTCATGTGGAAATACCTTCTCCCTATTTAAACCCCTTCTAACCACCCATGGAAGGCATTCAATTCATCTTGCAGGTGTTGTAACACCCTCCTAGCCTCCTTTAGCCCCTCTTGTAGTCAACGGAGTCGACGAGCTGCCGACGGAGTTTCTCTCCACTGCCGTGGCCGCCTCGCCGTCTCCCCTCCCTCTTTCTTTCCCTTTAATCTAGCTTTACTTCCTTTTTATTCAAGCATTCAGCTACCGTTGTATTTGTAAAACTTGAATTGCATGTTTAATATAGTATTGATGTTACTTTGAGCAATGGCTACTATTTGAAAGACTCTAACCCTACACACTCTCTCTTTTTCTCTCTCTCACTCGTTTTTCTACCACGTCTTGCAAGCAAAAACTTGCTATCTCCGTGACATAAAGTGCCAAAGAAAATTCGATTTTTACGCCTCCCTGTGATTGACACTCAGACTCACGTCCGTTTCTTCTTTTAAATCCGACGCTGTGAGCACAAACTATAACGATCCTTTGAAACAAACACGTCTCTCACGTGTCAGTTTTTGGCACCGTTGCCGGGGAGAACGGATTTATTTCGTCACTTCCATTTTACATCCATGCTCACATCATCTAACGCCTTATCTCCTACTTGATGGTTGCAGGAATTCGGCGCTTGGACGACGAAGTAGTGCAACTCATGACGGTAAAGAGGGAGTAAGCGCAACAAGGACCGGTCGTGAGTAATTCTTCACCCGTGGTTGTTTGCTTGCCTAAAAATCTTTAAAAAAATTGTAAAATCGAAAAAAATTAGCATGATGCATGATTGCCTGATCCACATCCTTAACACATCACTCAACAAAGAAAATACACTCTAACATTCCTAATGACCTAAGTTTTTTGGAGTGTTCTTTCTTTTTGAGTGGTGTTTGCGAAGCCACCTTGAATTGACATGGGCCGTACCACTCAACCCTAAAATCAACTCATCTGATAGTAGTTGCATGAACACTCTAGGGTTTTAGAGCCTCTTCACATCAAAGGAAATCTACTCTCTCCCAATTGTGTGCAAAACTTGACGTACCTACCTGAAACTTGTCTGAAAACATTAAGACACGTCAACCCTAAAAGTCACAAAAGTAAGGACAAAACATTAAAAGATACCACATCTTAAAAAATCATTGCTTGAGAACCATGTTTTGATAGGAGCACACACACTGGAATTGGAAAACTAAGAGGCACCACCCCAATCATCGCCTCATCACATAACCCTAGCACAAGCACTATCCTAACCCTTTTAAAATAGAGTAGACGTGCCCTAGGTAGGACTGGGTTAAGTCTCGAGAGGCGTGGTTTTGTTCGCTGGGCACTTGGCTTTCATTCCCTTAGTAGAATCTAGTGACTAGGCTGCAGGGAAGTGTCAAATGACCGCGGTTGTGGGGTCTATGGAATCGGTGGCGTAAGCCAAAGGAAGAACCTTCCCTACAATCCCCTCGTAATCAACCTGGCCAGATTAGCTTTGGGAAGGGAAGTCCAGTGCTTACAGACTTGATCACCCCTTTGGAGATTTCTAAGTCTCCTAAGGAATACACCATAAGGACTAGGCTTGTTTGCTTGATTGTACACACACACTTCTCGCATCTGTCGCTCTCCACATCCCCTCCTGTTCTTCTCTAGTGTATGCATGGGAGACGATCACTTCATCCCGAGTTGTTTGTTTTGGGACGGGAATCTAGGCGACCTGATTCTGCTAGAGACATGGCTGAATCTAGAGTAGATGAGGTTGATGACCAACCCTCACCAGACACAATGGCCATCATCCAGGCCCAGATTAACACAAACCACCAGCTTCAACAGCAACAAATCCATACCATCATGCAAGCCATACACCGGTTGCAAAACCCATAGGGGCAACCACCACCACCTTTCCAAGGCCCACAAGGGCAACCGCCACTTGACCCACCACCATTTCAGGACCCACCTAGACCCCTCCGCAACTTCTATAATCCTTCCGCTATTCGAGTCAAGCCGCACCTTAGGATCCCTGAAGGGGGAGATGATTTTGAGCTAAAACCAAATATCCTAAGTCTGATTCAGAGACACTTCCATGAAAGCTCAAATGAGAACCCCTTCCAACACTCAGAGGATCTTGACCGGATCGCCCGAACTGTGAAACCTAGGAACATTAGTCTTGACATTGTTTCGAATAAGATGTTCCCTTTCTCGTTGAGAGACAAAGCATCTCACTGGCTTAGAACCTAGGTAGACCCATCACCACTTGGGAAGAATTGAGACATGCATTCTTAAAGAAATTCTTCCCTATAGGAAAAACCAATGCCCTCCGAAGAGCCATTACTACCTTCACACTCCAGGGCAGGGAACAGTTCCATGAGGCGTGGGAAAGATTTAATGAACTATTAGGGAAATGCCCACACCACGAAGTACCAAGGTGGCAATTGGCCTTGATCTTCTACCACGGTCTGGACAGCAACCTACGGAACTTCGTCGATGCCTCATGCGGGGGGAACTTCCTAAACAAAGACGTGGAGAGCGCATTTGAGCTCTTTGAATCTATGAGCGAAAATTCGCTCAATAATGCCTCCATGACCCAGTTTAGTCGATCCAGTCAACCCCGTGGTGCGATTTATGAGGTACAAGCAAATTCTGGAATGGTTGACATGGATATCATTGCCAAGAAATTAGATCGAGTGGAATTGGTGGATAAAAAGATAGATGAGCTACTGAACCAAACCAAGAACCTGTTATAGACCTTCTCCCTAGCAAAGAGAGCTCACAATGTTGACCTGGTCCAGCCCTTAAGTCAAATGAATCTGGAACAACCCCTGACCACGTTCCAGGGAGGGACCTTTGCTCCCTCAACCCTTGATTACTCTCTTCCCTCCTCGACATTTGCTATCCTTGAAGATGTACAGGCGGTCCAAGGTTATGCTAAACCTGGCCCTTTCTCCAACACTTACAACACCGGCTAGTATAATCACCCAAACTTTAGGTGGACAAACTAGAAACCACCTCAATTTTAGAACCAACCCAGGCCAAACCAACAGCCAAACTTGCCCCCTATTAGCAAGGACCACCAGTTAGACCCCCATATAATTCGAATAGGGCGGCCCCTCCCCCACAAAACCAAATGGACACCCTGATAAAGATGATGGCTAAAATGAACTAGAAACATCAGGAGGAAATGGCTTTAGTAAAGGGACAATTAAGCCAGCTGTTGGACTGTAAACAACAAGGATCCCTGGCTTCCCAACCACAACCGAACCCGGGAAACATGATTAACAAAAGCTTCAATTCGCAAGGGTTCCAAGGCAATCCCAGGTAGGCTCACATGGTCCAGCCAGCCCCACAAATACCCCCTGGGTTTGGTGCTTCTTCGTCCTTGTCTTCTCAAGGATCAACCCATGGTCCCAATGCCTCTGCAAATGCGGTGACCTTAAGAAGCGGCACCAAAACCCAGGATCCCAAATGGCCGACTCTTCTCGAGACTTCACCTTCTGAAACACCCGACTCAGAAGAAGCACAGGAAAAACCCAAGGACCCAGAAATAGATCCTATCCACATTCAGACACCATATCCCGAGGCCTTAGAGACAATCAAGAAGAAGAAAAGTGTTGTGGAAACTGAGGAGCTTTTGGAGATCTTTAAGCAGGTTCAGATTAATATTCCGCTCCTGGAAGCCGTCAAGCACATTCCGGCCTACGCCAAGTTCCCAAAGGATTCTTGTACACCAAGACGTAAGCTAAGACCTCAAGCACCTAGGAAGGTTGTGCTCTCAGAGCAAGCAAGTTCCGTAATATCAAGCAACCTTCCACTCAAGCGAACTGACCCGGGAGCACCCCTGATATCCTGCAATATCGGGGACATGACATTTGATAGCGCGCTCCTGGACTTAGGTGCTTCCATCAATCTGATTCCAACAACCCTATACCACCAATTTGAATTCGGAGAATTGACACCCACACCTGTTACCATCCAATTAGCTGATAGATCTGTGAAAACCCCAAAGGGGGTTGTCGAGGACGTAATTGTGCGGGTCAAGGACTTCTATTTTCCGGTCAACTTTTTGGTGCTCAACATGGAAGTCCCTGAACATCTGCAGAACACACCCTTCTTAACTACGACTAAGGCAAACATCGATTGTGACACGGGATGCATGGAAATCGCCTTCGGAGACAAGAAAATGCAGTTGGATATCTTCCGGGCGACCAAGTCTTTTGATTGCGATTGTATCGAGGAACACGATCCCGTGGAACCTTTGGTCGAGGAATGCCTCACTCTTAGTTCTGTCTCAGACTCCCAATCCTGTAGCAACTGTTCTGACCCATCACCATCTATGCCCATGGACCTCTGTAAGGCTGAACACCATCAACCAACACCATTCGAGGCAATTGATGTTGATCAACTCCCACCTTTCCCCTTTCCATCAAACATTGTTCCACCCGCACCTGAACTAAAGCCGCTGCCCGAGAATCTTAAGTATGTCTTCTTGGGACCTGACCAAACCTTCCTCGTAATTATCAATGCCAACCTAACTAGGGATCAGGAACTTAGATTGACAGCAACCCTATCAGAACATAGGGCTGCCATTGGCTAGACTATTTCAGATTTGAGAGGAATTAGCCCCACCTATAAGATGGGGTGCGACCCTCTCGTCAGATGCAGAGACGGTTAAACTCAATATGCGGGAGGTCGTTAAGAAGGAAATTATCAAGCGGCTTGACGCCGACATCATCTATCCCATCTCCGATAGCCCCTAGGTGAGCCCCACTCAAGTGGTTCCAAAGAAAGCTGGGCTCACCGTTGTCACCAATGAAGGTGACGAATCCATCCCGACCCGCACCACCACTACATGGCGGGTGCGTATTGATTACAGGAAACTCAATGAAGCAACCAAGAAGAATCATTTTCCCCTGCCATTCATCGACCAGATTCTTGAAAGATTGGCAGGGCAAAAGTATTTTTGCTTCCTGGATGGATATTCAGGATATAACCAAGTCGCAATTTCTCCTGAAGGTCAAGAGAAAACCACATTCACTTGCCGTACGGCACGTTTGCATTCCGTCGTATGCCGTTCGGGTTATGCAACACACCCACTACCTTTCAGCGTTGCATGCTAGCCATTTTTTCAAAAATGGTGGGTAAATACTTGGAAGTCTTTATGGATGATTTCTCTGTATTTGGGAATTCATTCGACCACTGTTTGAGCAACTTGGAGAAATTCCTGAAACGATGTATCGAGGTTAATTTGGTGTTAAGTTGGAAAAAGAGCCATTTCATGGTTCAAGAAGGAATCGTCCTCGGTTACATCGTATCACATAGGGGAATTGAGGTGGATCGGGTTAAAGTTGATTTGATTTCCAAACTTCCTCCGCCTAGCTTGGTCCGGCAGATCCGTTCGTTCCTTGGACATGTTGGCTTCTACCGAAGGTTCATCAAAGACTTCTCCAAGCTTTCCAAATCCTTAACCGACCTTCTAGACAATGACACCTTATTCCACATGACCTCCGATTACATCCAGGCTTACCACACGCTCCGGGACTTAGTCTCCACAGCACCTGTACTTCAACCCCCGGATTGGTCCCAGGACTTTGAGATCATGTGTGATGCATCAGATTTTGCCATTGGCGCTGTCCTGGGACAAAGACAAGACAAGAAACCTGTGGTGATCTACTAAGCGAGCAAGATGTTGGACGAGGCCCAACGAAATTATGTAGTCACAGAAAAAGAACTGCTTGCTGTAGTTTTTGGACTTGAAAAGTTTCGATTTTACCTTTTGGGATCTCACGTGACCATCTATACAAACCATTCAGCCATCCGGCACCTATTGGCTAGAAAGGATGCGAAGCCCAGGCTCATCAGATGGATCTTGCTCTTGCAGGAATTTGACCTGGAAATTCGCGACAAAGCCAGATCAAAGAATGTGGTGGCTGACCACCTATCAAGACTCCACCCAGACCACATTGGGCCTTCTCTACCTTTATTCGACACCTTTCCCGATGAACACATTATGGCTGTGCAGGACAAGAAACTACCTCGGTATGCTGACTATGTCAACTACCTCGTTGTAGGATAGACCCTGCACAGCTAGTCCAAACAACAATGGGACAAGTTCTTGGCCAAGGCCAAGCATTATTTCTGGGATGATCCCATGCTGTTTCGCCTCTGTGCCAACCAGATCATCAGGAGGTGTATCCCTGAGGATGAAGTTCAGAGTGTGATATCTTTTTGTCACGACCAAGCTTGTGGTGGCCACTTCTCAGGAAAGAAAACGGCTGCAAAGGTTCTACAGTCCGAATTTTACTGGCCTTCCTTATTTAAGGATGCACACAATTTTGCTAAGACTTACTCTCGCTATCAGACTCTGGGGACCATGATCAGAAAAGATATGATGTCCCTCCAGCCCATTTTGATTGTCGAGATCTTCGACGTTTAGGATATTGATTTTATGGGCCCCTTCCCACCATCCAACGGCTTTGAGTACATCTTAGTCTTGGTAGACTATGTCTCTAAATGGATTGAAGTTATCGCCACCTGCCGATGCGATTATAAGGCTGTCATGGACTTTGTTAAGCAGAACATCTTTTCCCAGTTTGGAATACCAAAAGGCATGATCAGTGATGGTGGAAGTCATTTTATCCACACCCAATTCCGTGTCCTACTCAGAAAATACGGGGTTAACCACCGCATTGCTACCCCGTATCATCCGCAAACAAATGGGCAGACCGAGGTCTCAAACAGGCAGATCAAGAATATTCTACAAAAGACTGTGAGACCTGATAGGAAGGATTGGTCCGCACGATTGGATGATGCCCTGTGGGCATACCGGACAGCTTTCAAGACCCCGATCAGCATGTCGCCTTATTGCCTGGTCTTTGGTAAAGCTTGACACCTACCTGTCGAGTTGGAACACCAGGCTTACTGGGCCGTCAAGCAGTGTAACATGGATCCCCAGTTAGCTAGTGCACAGAGGACGCTCCAACTCTCCAAGCTCGAGGAAATTTGTCGGGACGCTTTTGAGAATAGTCGGCTATACAATGAGAAAATGAAAGTCGTCCACGAACGACTCATCCATAGAAAAACCTTTGAGCCTAATCAGCAAGTTTGGCTTTTCGATGCCCGTTTAAAACTCTTTCCAAGGAAGCTCAGGTCCAAGTGGACAGGACCATTTAGGGTGGTCAGGTCCTACCCCAATGGCGCAGTTGAAATCGCTGATCCGAACACAGGACATACTTTCACAGTCAATGGCCAAAGATTGAAACACTTCCTCACCCAGGTTCTCCTGAAGGAGGTTGTCACCCTCATTAACGGATGACACGAAGCACTACCCAACTGGAGGCGTTAAACTCAGCGCTTCCTGGGAGGCAACCCAAAAGATTCAGACTAATTTGGTATTGTACTTCACTCAGGTAATATCTTTTTGACCCCTGTTGCATCCATGTACTTGTCAATGAGGACATTGTCCAACTTAAACATGGGGGGGTGGTAAATTGCATGATTCTGAGTTCATTTAATCAGTTTGAATAAAATAAAATATAATAAAATTAAAAAAAAAAGAAAAATATTATTAAAAATTTTGAATTTAGGAAGAAAAACTTAAGCATTAGAAATTTGTCAATAGTGAGAAATAATACGGAAAGAACCTGAACACTTAGACTTTTCAGGCCTTCAGGCTTAATCAGCCCCGGTGTCCGTTAAAATATGGATTTAATTTCAAATCCTTACAACCTTAATCTATTTTAATCCACTAACTAAATAAGGTGATAAGTATACGACTTATTAACTCACCCTCGAACTCAGAAGAACTTTTAGTCTAAGCATCTGCACACATTTTTTGCACAGACTCACTCCTTGGAGATTTTGACAGAAACTGGGTAGCTAATGAACTTTCTAGGATGGTATGGCTGGCAAGTTGTTGTGGGTAACAGCCCATTGGCAAGTTGTCCAGAGTCCAGCCACGGGACCACGTTCTCTTTATTGCCTCTAGGTAAATTTGAGATCAGGGAAGCCACCTACCAAATAAAAAAAAAGAGAAGAAGAAACAAGAGAACAAAATAAACCACACTTCACCGCACAGGTATCCGAATGATCCACACAGGGATAGCCCATTGGCAAGTGATCATGGGTAATAGCCCATTGGTTGGTTGTCTAGAACCCAGCTCATTAAATGCACAAAAAGAACTAAAACACTTAAGGAAGAAACAGGGAAGTAAAGCAAATCGGGGAGATATACACTGGAAAAATCCTTGTGTTGACCCCAAGTAGAACAAACATAAGGAGAAAGCTACTGATCGAACAAATACACCTTCAGGCAAAACACTTCCTTTTTCGGTCACCTAGGGGCATAGAAATCCGAAGTCTGTCTAAATTACCGTTGAGTGAGTCTATCACGATCTTCACACCAAGATGCTTAGCACTTAAAGTTTTTTTCGAGTTTTGGGTGGGTTGGGTAGCAGTAAAAAGTTACCAACACACTCTTAACTCCAAAAATATAAAAATGAGAAAAGATATATATATATACATACATATATATGTACATGCCTTAAAGTAAGGGTTCAGGTGATTCATATTTTGGCAAATACCCGGGCGTTATTGAGTCTCTGTAGATTAGGATCTTAGTATGTTTCCTCCTATTGACAAGTAACAAAATGTCTTAGTAATTACTTCTTGAATTCCAATTGAAAATAATGGCTAGAATAAACCTTGCTAGGGACTAGTAGGGAGTAAGCATGGGGGTATGATAACACTACATGTTAGAATGATAATTCTGCAAAAAGGGGTAGGTCTTAACAGTAAAATGCACAGATAACACATCATAAATAGGAATGGGAGCATTGCACGCATCGCACATCAAGATTGCTTATAATGCATTATTAATGGCCACTTGTACAAGTGCATGTCAAAATAGGCCTCAGATGAGCAATTGGACCGCACGGATGGATTCAGAGCGATGAACGAAGTCTAATGGACTCAAAATCAACTAAATCCAACATCTGGAGGTCCCACAATTGGCCAAAGAAGTTTTGATCGTTGATCTAGTGATCAACGGTCAGAAAACTGCCACGTGTCAACATCGATGCGCTCCTCGACCGCAACATAACTCCACCACCACCACCGCAGGATGAATCTCAGCCGTCGATTTTCAATCGAACGGCTCCACAGCGCTTCACGCCCGCGCGCCTCACCTCCTCGCGATAATCCAACCACACAGCACAGCGGCCCGCGCGCCTTTTGCAAAGGCAGCGGCAGGCGTTCGAAACCCCGCGCACTGCCAACATTGCTGCTCACGCGGGCGCGGCCGATTAAGGCCGTAGATCCGCACGCGGAGGGCGACGATCGTGCCACACGGCGCTCCCTCGAACATAGATGCCGGGAGCGCAAGATGACACGCGCGATCCACACTCGCGCTCACGTGCGCTTGAGGCGCAATCCAAGCGTGCCCTTCACGAGCTCTCAGCCGTCCGATCTATGATCGGACGGCTTACAGCGCGTGCACACGGATCACGCGTAAAGAAGAACGGGCATGCGCGAGCGACCGCCGGGCAGGGTGCTTCACCGACATTTTGGGAAGAGTTTTAGCGACGTCCCAGATGTCGCTAAAACCCCTTCTTCATGTGAAAAGACCTTCTCCCTATTTAAATCCTTTCCAACCACTCATAAAAGGCATTCAATTCATCTTGCAAGTGTTGTAACACCCTCCTAGCCTCCTTTAGCCCCTCTTGTAGTCAATGGAGTCGATGAGCCGCCAATGTTGCCTCTCTCCACCGCCGTGGCCGCCTCGCCGTCTCCCCTCCCTCTCTCTTTCTTTCCCTTTAATCTAGCTTTACTTCCTTTTTATTCAAGCATTCAGCTACCACTGTATTTGTAAAACTTGAATTGCATGTTTAATATAGTATTGATGTTACTTTGAGCAATGGCTACGATTTGAAAGACTCTAACCATACTCTCTCACTAGTTTTTCTACCACGTCTTCTTGCAAGCAAAAACTCATTATCTCCGTGACATAAAGTGCCAAAGAAAATCCGATTTTTACGCCTCCCTGTGATCGACACTTGGACTCATGTCCGTTTCTTCTTTTAAAACCAACGCTGCGAGTACGAACTATAACGATCCTTTTAAACAAACACGTCTCTCGCGTGTCAACCTCCTACAATGCATAATTAGTAAACAATTATCTTTGGTAGAAGTAAATGTCAATAAGGCATGTAAAGTGATTTACAAGTAGTGTAGGTATGGCGGATGGTTTCATGACCACAACTCACGGTCGAAGTTGTCACTGTGGACGACTTGCATGGCTGTGGTTGGATCCCGATGGCAGACAACATCTATTGCCAATGGATCGCCTTTTCTACATATGCCAGCTTTGGCAACATGTAAGATTATCGTACTTATTGGATATGAAGTTGTTGAGATTTCTATATCTTTATAATAATTTTGCAGGGATGCAATTACAAAGTTGCAGCGCAATAACTCCCTCCATCTCTTAATGCAAGCCGTGTAGAGTCGTACTTCCTTGCCCTGAAATATCATTGCCTAGAGTTAGACAATACCTATATTAGAAGGAATTCGGAAGCAAATGACGAGTACATTGATTGGCTCGTAAACAGGGTTAAGGAAACTGAGGATGAAATATAGGTCACCCATAATGAAAATTACAACTTGCACAAACAAGTACAAGGATATCTTCATGACATAGGCAGGTTGAATGAAAGGGTGCAAGATTTAGAGATTGAACTAGGTGTTCGCAAAGCTAAGTTACATGCGAAGCATGTGGAAATTGTTGACAAGATGAGGAGCCTGTCATGCTAGATGTAGTAGTAATAATTATTTGCCTGCCATTATCGTTATTTTTGGAACCTTAAATTGCTGCTATAGTAGGTATTTGGAACCATAACATTCCATGGTATAATTTGCTATAATAATACGTGATTGCAACACTGAAATGAGGAACAAGGTATATACTTGGACAACGGAGAAAGATATGATGCTAGTAACTCATATCAAGGATGCGGCTAAATCAGGTGAATGGTACCTTCGCACCCTCACCAGGAAAGGATGGATTGTAGTAGGCGAAAACTACAATGCACAGAACTTTGTCAACTTGCCACTGCTTACACTATTCCAAAGGTGGAAGCACATGAAGAAAAAATTCCTCCTTACTTGCGATCTCCTCCAAATGGGAGGGTGGTTTTCAGATGACACCACTAACCTTATTCTCCACCCGATGAGGGTGCATGGGATACGGTACGTACTACTTATTTCTCTAAGTTCATATATAGATGAAACAAAAGTAACATAACATATATGTTAACTCTTGTAGGTTGACGAAATGTTTCGCAACACTCTCAAGGATCTTCCCTTCCCACAATTTCCACTCCTTGTAGATATATTTCTTCTATAGCTTATCCCAGAGTATTACATGTGGGATAACCATGTTATGTACTAACGTGTTTAGAACTTCTCATATATTACGGCACGTTGATATCATAGTTTGTTGCACTTACCATTTCGAGTTTAAACAATTTCTATGTCGAGTGTTAACTTTGGATAACTTATTTAGCTTTCTTATATGTTTAATGCATCTTACATTATTTTATATATTTTGGCTTCCATTTGTGCCTTCAATTCCTAAATTGGGCAATGATGAAAGCTAATTGAATAAATGTTAAATTTATTCAATTGATGGAGACATGCACTATAAAATGATAGGAAGGCGTGACCTTGGCCATGCAACCCCATCTTATAGGTTAGTTAGGATGCAAACAGATTCTCCTTCGTATTACTTCTTAGCAAAACCTGTTATGGCATCCTAGTAAATGCATTGTCTACAAATGAGATTGCTTAAAGCCAACTAAGCTAACTGAGTTCAACCCCTTCTCAAATAGCAATGGATACATACAATCACTGTGTACGACATCATTAGTTACATCGTTTTCTATTGAAAAGGTCAACTCTTCGTTAACTTGTCATTATTTCTATCTTTGATTGCTTAGATTTCTAATTTAGCGAGACCCTGTTGCTCTCTTTCTTGCCTAAAGTTTTGAACTTTCTCTACTCAGGTACTTACCATATTTGAATTTGTACACCTCAATTCACCTCCTGTAATCATTTTTCTCTTTCTTTTTCACTTGTAACAGCTTCTCAAGATCATTCGTTGTCCACGGCACTGCCTTCCAAAGTTAGTTTTACGGAATTCTTAGCTGCAATTCCAAAAATAGTCATGCACGTATTATTGCACTAACATTTGGAATGTCACAGGTTTGATCCCAAGACTACTTTACTAACGGGAACAAAGGATGGAACCCTTGTAAACCTCTCTCTGTTTGTTTGGTCATTGTTCACAAAAATCACTCTCCATCAGGCTCCTACTTTTCCAGGTAATTGACTTCCAACATCAACCATCTCTTACTACATGTTTAACTGGAATTCCGTGGTACTTGTTGCCTCAGAACTTAGAAAGACAAATAATTTTCATTATTGAAGTGATACTAAATAGCAACGCTTCATGTACAAAAAAATAGAGGCTCAGTAAACATTGGAATTTGAAGGAAATGAGGATAGTTTTCTCTTCTAAGAAAAATCTTTGCCTATGTGCAACAAAAAACAGTAGTTCTATTTACTCTCTGAGCAGTTAATATCCAATTTGGTCAAACCTTATTCTCATCTTTGGAAAAAAAAAATCTATCACATGATCTGTTAAATGTCAGACTTCCTGAAAATTTCTAGTAATGTAACTTTCTGAATAGCTATTGCTTTCACTTTTGAAATTGTCTTAACAGCAGGAAAAAAGAATAAATGAAAATTTCATTTTTTCTATCTGCTTTTGAGTATGGAAAACACTTCTCAACCATTTACAATCAGTAATACAATCTACTCTCTTCGTCTTGACTCACAATCTTGTAGTAATTTATAATCTTGATTTGCTTTTTCCCTCCATCTGGACTTCATTATCTTCTTTTTTTTTTAAAGACTTAATTATCTTATATTGAATTTTGTTGACAGGCTTTATCGTGTGCTTTTTATTTTTGGTTGAGGCATGCTCTTGTTGGATGGTATAAATGAACAACAAAAGTCCTGTAGCCAATTCTTAGCGGATATGGCAATTGGTTGATGAATGGGATTGACTACTTTAGGAAAAAAAATTTGATGGAAATCCTTCTTCCTTTACTACCCATGTATTTATTTCTATTCAAAATCTTTAAATTTTGACAATGTGGGGAAAACGCTTCATTGTTGTCGTGAAAATTTCAAAATTTTGACAATTTGTATATGGCGTTTGGATGCTCCAATTACGAGACAGATCTTGTTTTTCATTTTATCTTTGTTATGGGTTGCATCCTCTTATTTTTGCTTGTATGTCTGCATTGTAAACTGAATGAAACTTGGACATACATCCATGTCAATGATGCTCCTCCATCATTTGATCACATTCATTTTCACCGCAAGGGATTTCCTGTATCAAATGAACGAAGCTTTTCCGATTCAAAAATGTTATTGTAAATAACCTTCCCACCATAAGGGTAGGATGGTCAAAAACTCAACTTTCTAACTACCTTTCATTCATTTTTCACCACATAACAATCAAATTATCCCACATACAAAATACTCAAACAAACACCAAACGAGGAATATCTTACCTTTATCCCTTATTATCACCCCAT
Organism: Thalassia testudinum; assembly: GCA_037157565.1. Taxonomy (NCBI): domain Eukaryota; kingdom Viridiplantae; phylum Streptophyta; class Magnoliopsida; order Alismatales; family Hydrocharitaceae; genus Thalassia; species Thalassia testudinum. The sequence continues at coordinate 320,540 of JAZHRO010000076.1, forward strand.
ATGCAACCAAACATCAAAACTCATTCATCCCTCACTTTTCATTCAATCCCTTACCCTACAAATTTTATCCCTACCTATTTGTCTCAGGTTCCAAACAGAGCCTTATATATAATGTAAAAAAATAAAAGATGTAAGTTTTGCTACATAGTGGGTCTCATCACATTGAAAAAAATCATCACATCACGTTGAACTAAAATGTACAAGTGATAAATAACTTTACATGGTGACAAATAACTTTACATCGATGATAAATCACTTTGCATCGGTGATAAATTATTTTGGATAATTTTACATTGGTGCAAAATGATTTTGCAATGATGATAAATTATTCTAAAGTAATTTTACATCGATGCAATCTCATTTTGCACCTATGTAAAATTATTTCGAAGGTGATCTAGTGATTTTGTATCAGTGCAAAGTGATTTTGCATTCGTGTAAAGTGACTTTGACCTATGGATTTTATATTTAGGATTTAGGGTGGGGTTTAAGGTTTAGGTTCATGAAAAGTGATTTCACTTATAAGAAGTGATTTTTTACCTTAGGGTTTAAGGTTTAAGATTTAGCGGAACCTAAATCTTAAACACTAAAGACTAAACCCTAACCCTCAGGTGAAAAATCATTTCTCAAGTAAAAAAATCATGCGTCATAAATGAAGAAACACTTGGAATTTAATTTCGTATCTGTGCAAAATTATTTTAAAGGTGATATGATGGCTTTATACTAATGCAAAGTGATTTTACATCGTGAAAAGTTATTTTGAAAGTGATTTGAATTGTTTACATTCGTACAAAAATAATTTATTGTTAATTTTAATAGTGACAAATCCTACCACGTGTGAGTACTTTTTTTCATAAAAAGGAGATACTAAGTGAAAATCATATTTACAACTCTTTGTATCATCTTTTATATTTCTAACCATACATTCTTTACATTGTTATAAAATTTCAAAGGAGAATAGAAGCAAAATTACATTAAAAACAACTCTTTAAAAAGCATCTAAGCATTTAATATTTCATTCTCGTGTTCTCCTATGTCTCATTCTTGATTAGGCTCTATATCGTTCATTTGTTTCTCCGGAGCTAATTATAATGAAAGAGTAAACAAAAACTATTACTTGTATTAGGATGTAAATTGACATCCTTATCAAATTATCCCTCGGATCTATGAGTGTATCGTCAGGTCAAATTAACTCTGGTCCATATCCGTCTACTTGCACGGCTAAAGTTGCTTTCACCACTTGTAGCCATCACTTAGCACCATAGAAACATTGGGACCTTGGTCCAATTTAATGCAACATGATATATTCTTACATACGAAACGGGGGTCATCCTCCATCCACGTGTCGCTCTCTCCTCCCCCTCCACGACCCGATCCCCCTCGCTCTTCCCCTGGATCTCACAACCCCTTGCTCTCCTCCCCATCTCTACCCCTCGCCACCTTGCGTCGCCTCACTCTCTTACCGTGTCTCTCTATCTCACTACCTCGCTCTCCTCCCCGTCTCCCCCTCGCCGCCTCCCCTCCACCTCCGTCTGCCACCACTAGTGCTCTCCTCCCTGTCCCCTCCGCCCCCGCTCCCCTTTCCCCTCCTCAACAAACCCCAACGACAGTGCCTCCGAGGCCGGAGCAACCCCAGAGGAGGAGGTGCAGCCCTCTTCCTCCTCCTCCTCCTCCTCCTCCTCCACTGCAAGCAATGATTACGAGGTGGAGGAGATAAAGAGGAGGTTGGTGGAGGCGAGGGCAGAACGTGGGTTTTGGGAGGGAGTGGTGGAGGAGGTGCAAGGGCTCCTCTCTGCCCTCTTTTGTCGACCCCAACCCATACATGCGATGAGGATTCGCCGGAAGAGTGGGATTTTTTGACCCTCTTAATAAAAGGCTTAGGATCAGGGCTTTCACAATAGGATGGCGAGGGTATCTAGACGACCATTCCTCCTTTAGGTTCGACAACCAGTAGCGGCCATTGCATGATGCACATGCTTATTTGCCATTTTTGACTCATCATCAAACGATGAATCTTACCATCTTTCTTATTTCGTGTCATTTTTATTTCCTTTTATATATAGTGCTATGGTGGACTCAATGAGGAGGATAGAAAAGTACTACGAGCTCCCTATTCCTGCTACTATAGCGGCGATCACTGCATCAGCCAAATCAAGAGACTACTCCACTCCCCATCCCACAATAGCAGCATCACCATCACCTATGCATCTTGGTTGCTCAACTTCCAAAGATCGTGGGTCGAGTCCCTCGCAGATCTCTTCTAAGCCTTCGATCGAAGCATGTCAAAGGGAGGGAGGACAGGAAGGAGATCATTGCCAAGGGGATTTCCCACGGTACCGAGTGGAGCCTCCTCAAGGGCCACCACGTCCACATACCCTTCCAATTCGTCTCCCTTCCCTCGGAGATCGCCCAAAGCTTCGTCAACGAGTAATCATCGTTTCTTCTTCCAAAAGAGCTGAACCTTTTGGGCGAATTCTCTAAAATCGTCCATGAGTTTACCATGTTTTGTTGCAATTTCTTTTTTTCTTTTTTAATGAAACTGCCCTGTTTTGTTGGATTGTGAGTGTGTTTGGATTTTGGAACCTGTCGGGAAGGTTGTAGTTTAGGGAAAAAATGCAGCCTTTTGGGAATTTATTTCAATTAACTTCTTTTAAAACGGATTTAGTGGTGGCTGTTACGGGAAGATGAACAAATTGGCCGAAGATCAAAAATCATGTAAAGTTGAAATTCTTTAGAGAGAGAAATGGATCAATGTGCTATAATAAAAGTTTATGTATATCTTCAGTTTAGAGTACATATATAGATTGTCTTTTGATGACGGTCTTTATGCATGTTTGGTTCAATTAGATTATGTACTTTGATTATGGTTTTTGGGTGTTCAAGTTATGTCGTTTGTTGATGGTCTATGCATTTTCAATTTAATGTGCCTTGGTGATGGTTCATTCAAATTCGGTTCATATTAGATTGTGTTTGTTGATGTTGGTTTATACATATATTTTATTAATATGAGATTATGTGCCTAGATAATGATGGTTTGGTTTATTTGGTTGATGCGTGGGGGTTGACATCTGAGAGGTAAGTGATGGATCAGCGAAGATGATGATGCAAGTTGATAGATATGAAGAAATGACGGTGTTGACTGTTAGTTGTTTTCTTGCTTTTGTTTTTACTTCTAAGAAATTTCTTTAGTTTCTCTTTTTCATTTAATGAAGGAATTGTTGCGCACATATAAGTACATCAAGGCGTTGTGTGTTGAGTTAGTTGTACATCTGAATGAACTATGATTAGAGAGTTTTTTCGGGTTAGGGAAAGCAACCTGCACTTTATTTCTTCACTGAGTCTGGGAAATAGATGCTTCTATAGAGATGTGGTTTCTCTGGCCGAGAGTTGGGATTTGTCTTTGGCTGAAAGATAGGACTAAATTGGGAAATTTTGCTATTATTGAGAATGAGATATGGGGGAGATAAGCTCCTCTATGCAAATCCAGTGATAGATTAACATTTTAGGCTTAAAATGTAGACTATTGTGAATTTCTTTAGTGCTCCCCTCGACCCCCACTGCATCTCTCTCCAGCTCTTCTTCGGCTAACAATTAGAGCTCTTTTCCACATCCATTGGGCAGGTATTTCCAGAAGAACACACCATATGTGACAACGATTTCCTCCTCCACTAACAGTTATGCCATAGCTTTTCTTCCCCATTGCTTTCTTTTTGAGATTAATTTGCTTAAAGAAAAGTATTTTATGATTTGTTTTTTTTTTAACGTAAACTTTTCATTAAAGGGAAGAATTTGATATAAAAGATGTGTCCTAGGAGGAAAGAAAAGATGGAGAAAATCTCACCCACCAAAGGAAAAAAAACACCTCATAGAATGAGGAACTCAAAAAATAAAAAGTGAGAAAAAAAAAATAAAAGAGAAAAAAAAAGAATACATCATAAGATCAGGGATCAGACAATCCCTCAAAGAAGAATGGCCCTAAACGTGTAGAAACGGTGAGTACCAACAAAATAAAATTCGAAGAAATATATCAATAAAAATGAATAAATCGATCAAAAAGATCAGAATCAAATTTAATCGTAATAATCTAAAGTCATATGCGATCTACAATAAAATTTAAACTACACTGAAGAAAAAAAAAAAAGAAAAAGAAAATCAAGCAATTACAATCGCACACAACAATCCCACAAATGTCGACAACTGTGCCATGATCCCCGCCAACCGCAACAATGCAAACCTCAGCCACCCGACGCCATCACCTGAACGGCTCAACAACCATCAACCTCGGAGGCCACGGTCGTCGGCCATTGATCGGGGAGCGACTGACCCGGGCATCCAGTGAAGAGCTTGCATGACCGCCATCGACCACGATCAACCACAAGACGATGGATACCAAACGAAACAGCAAAGGCAATTGGCACGACGAGTGGTGAGCAAGCGACGACGTCGTACGGCGGCATCAAGAGTAGCGACGAACACAGCCCTCGATCAACGGCGTGCGAGCATGCATGTTAGCGGGAGCCCCCGGGAGCCCTCGATCATCGAAGCTGAAGGCTAGGGGAAGGGAGGAGGAGGTTCCGACGGTGGGGGGGGGAGGCCGTGGTGGGCGCGATCAGCCGCTGTTGGTCGATTGAGGCCCCAGACGACTAGGGCTTACGTGGTCTCAATAAAAGGGATGGTGCACTCAAGAAGGAGAGAGGGCCTACGACAAGTATTTTTTGGTTTGTTGATTGAGTTCTAATGTTGGATACTTTGTTTTAAAAGATGGCAATTATTGGGTGGCAGTTAGAAAGGGATTTTTGAGATCCGTTGCATAGAATCAAAAACTAATTACAATCAAATCTACCTTGTAGAATTTAGATCAATTTTTACATTTCACTTATAATTTTTCAAATAACTTATGTATTGTTGGATGATAGTGTAAATAAATATACATAATAACTTACTAAGAGTTGATAATGGTTCAAATAAATTTTATATAAACTTAAATCTTGCAATTCATCTTATGAGAAATTCTTGATTACAAGTATATGAATTATATTTTTTATTGCTTAAAATATTTTACCATACCAACGAGTTCTGAATTATGATATCACACAAGGAGTTCCTATTTATGACATCAAATAGTTCAAGTATTGTTGAAAATTTTATGATATTATATGTATTGTGCAGAGTGGATGATAATCATTGCAAGGAGTCTTGATTTACGACATCAAAAAGTGACATTCATCGTAACGTTCGTTGTAAGTGCAAAAGTTTACTTCCTCAATTGATATGTTATTCTATTTAACATTTTGTAAATAAGTATATGACTTCTTGGGTATGAGTTCATTTATCTTGAGTAATATTTTATAGTGACACTTCTCTCAGAGGAAGAAAATCAGGAAGAAAATCCTAGCCACCATTATGTGTTAAGGGCCCCCTTTGCTTAAAAACAAGAAAAAAATAAAAATAAAAAAAATAAAAATACTTCTTTCTTGCATCTCAATTTCTATAAACACAAATATCATTCTTTCATTAAATTCACTCACCCAACTACTCACGAAAATCTCTCTCTTGCTTAAAAACAAATTCATAAATAAAAAATATAAAAAATTCTCTTCCTTTCATTTCCGAATCTCAAGTGCACATGTCTTCCATGCACTCCCTCCTCTTCTCATTCCTTGGTGCATTCCATTAATAATAATATTATTTCTATTGCAAAACGTGGATCCAATTTCCTAGTATAATACTATGAGCGCCCTGCCTAATTGTTAGTAGGCAAAGAAAATAAAATATCGAGAGAGCTTGTGGTTAAAGGCAACACAATCTTGGTAATAAAGTCAGGTTTCGATCTTTTTTGGATTAAGAGTTGTCTACGAAAAAGAATCCTCCACTCATTCCTGGAAATATAGCTTTCTTTTTACATCACCTTTACCGACGTAACATTATGAAATCATTTTACATGCAAATGCCCAAGCTCAACTAAATTGTATTTTTCCCATGCAAAATAAGAATGTACCCACTAGGAGAAAGGATGTGGATAGGAAAATGCAAGCTATAACATATTTTGGCCTAACAAAATACATTTGTATACTTTAATGGTCAATTAGTGTATTTTGATTTTTCATCAATTGAAAATTAAAATATAATTGTTGAAAATAAAAATAAATCATTGAATTTTAATTTCTAATTGGTTGTTGCCTACTCCAAGTAGTTCTTCACATATAAAAGATGATTTTTTACTTCGAAAGTGATTTTTCACCTTAGGATAAATCCAAATCTTAAATTCTAAATCTAAACTCTAAATCCTAAATTTTAAATCCAAAACACATGGGTGAAAATCACTTCTTACTTTTTAAATGAAAATCCATTTTCAACTATTCTCCATTTTTAATCAATGTATTTTGGTGAATAATTAAAATACATCAGTTGAAAATCAAAATATACTGATGTACTTTGTTACACATGGGATGTATGTTGTAAAATACATTACAACACACATTTTTTTACTTCTTAACTACAAGAAACGAAGAAAATTTTGCTAATTTTGCTGCAGTGTCTAAACTTTCTGCACGACTGCTTATCTCTCATATCTGGAGTCTAAAACCCTCAAAATAATTGGCGGAGCTTTCCCTTATGAAAAACCATATCCAACAAAATTTCGGCAGCACCTCAGTTTATATGCGATAGAATTAACACAAAAGAAAAGAAACAACATATTATAGCTATATCTGATGAAGAATTTCATAAATCTTTCACCGTAAATTGGTAAACCATATCTAGGCCCTCCAAGGGAGAGGAGCGAGACAGCAAACAAAGCCTTATATGTCCCCAGACGCTCGACAATTCACAACAGGTAGATTGCCATATCCACCAAAAGGCCTACAGAATTTCTCTATCATAATTAACACGATACTATTAAATGGAAAGAAATATGTAGTATACCCGTATGCTAGAATTCAACGAATCATACAGTGCAAATCGATGAAATTGCGTGTAGTACTCCCCAAGGGTGTGCAACAGTGTAGCCGACCGTGCTGAACTTGTCCTGCCATGAAGTCATTAAGAACCAAGGCAGCACCCTCAAAAAAAGTCATATAGGTTCTACATTACATGGTACTTACTGAATTTAACCATAATCATCTAAACATTTTTTTTTTCCTGAATGGGATGATGTACAAGCATCTATATAGCGACAGAGAAGGATTCCGTACATTCTTTCACTGTTCCTAACCACCTCTCCTCTCAAGTATCATTCGGCTTCCTACTTTCTCCTTTCCCCACCCCCTTTCCTCTCAACCTTTGGAATCAAGTCCGATGTGTTTTTGATGGTTGGAAGGTAATTGGAACAAGGGGCATTTATAGTGTTATTTACGTACTAGGATTTCAGAAACTAGGAATGTGGTATTGAACATTGACAGCTCAATCATCATCCCAATCAACATGATTGCCCATTCATGATGAGTTAACCAGGTTGCTTTGACGACATGGCATTTGCCTCACATGCCATGCAACATAACAAAGTTGAAGCGACTAAAGAGGACTTTTCTTAGAAATGAATTGCTCTCATGATGCTGGGATGGATTTGGCAATCCTCTTCTAGGACACAATGCTTTGTCCTTAGCTTGAAAGTCACATCAGGAATAATTATCTGGAGATGGGGATAAGTAAAGCTGCACTTTTGTACAGAACAATCGTGATCTCAGTGTACTGATCAAATAGCTCGTAGTTATTGTTACGAACTTCCAATATCAGTCACGGATCTTCGAGAGATGCTTTAGAATCCAATACTAACCACGTAAGGTTTAAAATTCAGAGGGCACGTGTAACTCACATGATATAAATCCCAAGATGAAAGAGTGCATCTCATGTGGTCTCTAATTGCAATTCGTGTTACGTTCGATGTTTGTCGGTTCATATCCATCTTGAATCTTGACAAGTCCAAGGCTATTAGATTAATCTGAATTTACATGCAAGGTTAGACCATGCCCGAGATTGAATCTAATTTGCTCCTAGAATGGTGTTTGAAGGTTGAGATTCAAACAAGTCCGCATTGAAAGCCTTTGTCAGATAAGGTTGTTAACCAAAAATAGCCAACCATTCCAATTGTACGACCCAAAAACACTGAACAGAAACCAATTTAACTCGAAGTTATAACATAAAAGATACATTGACACCTCCCAACAGCAGCGCTAACATGTTCCTAAAATCAACAATCTTCCTCTAGTCAAATTAAGCCCAGACTGTTCGGTGGTTGGTAGCTTGGAGGTATATGTGGCATCTCAGGTCCTCCAAGCATGCTGCCAAGCTACCACATAATTAACATTGGAAACAATGATTAATAGAACCACCACCAACCTACTCAAAGTACTTAAGCCTATGGCAACTAATGATGTTTCCCATCCTTTTATACCCACTTTCAAAAGTAAAGGAAATTGTACCATCTTTGTTGAGTGTTTACGGCATCACCTTTCCCCCTCAAGATTACAATGCCCTTGTTGCTCTCTCTTCCTATAATAATGGTGCCTCCATATTTTGTATAGCCCATTCCTCCTATAAATGATAGATGATGCTTCAATATCTTATGGTATCATCAACATCAAATACCATATCAAAGTACTAAGTTAGTATTGTTGAACCAAAAGTCTTGATAAACCAACCATCAATCGATTTGAAATACTTAAGATAGTGTTAACTAGTAGCATACAAACCACTTGCAACTCTTAAGTTAACAAGATGGTTCTATATTAGTGAAGATATGATATGTTAGCATACAGGATGTAAAACAAATAAAACAAACTCTTAGTTATCTCTAGATGCACAACCTCTAAATTCCTAAATTCACTAAATTGAAAAAACTTCACCCTAATTATGAGGTAAAGGACATGGGAAACAAGATTAAGAAATTGTTTCGAATCCATTGACCATATGCAATTCAGTATGTGTATTGTCAACAGAAAGCAGTTGTTACACGTGGCAAGTTGATAAAAAGGCAGAATCTAAAGCACATATAGATGAGTTCGAATTCTGGAATGAATCTATAAGTAAAAATTAAATGCAAAGACTTCCAATCAAAAACCATAACCTAAAGAGAACAAGCTTCACAAGCTTGCGTTACCTCTCCACCCTTCTTTATGCTACTAGAAAGAAATCTTAGCTAGCCTTACAAGAACTACCCATGGGCCCTTTTCCATGGCATCAGTCCCAGGACACAGCATAATCCACTTCAGAAGACAAAAATCTTATTTTCAGAGGATTTGTGCAGCCAACGGTAAGCACACTGATAAAGCAGTAAACAAAATGATAGTGGAACCATTTCTCTTCGGTCATCAAGTAAATGGTATAGCAAATTATCCAAACTTGTACTATTTGATGGCTCCTACGTTCTCTTCTGCAGCACGTGGCATCTTGCTTGGTCCAGAATCAGGTTATCTTATCTCCCACTTTATTTCGGAAAACCAACTGTCATTCTTTCACATACGACTTCTCTATTTACCAGAACTGAACATCGAATTTTTACTAGGTAAATAGCAAGTATTTATCTCAACAAACTAGCCAAGGTCCTCATCTTGCCAGTAGTCTGCAAAGGTCACTTTATGTTGCATACGTCGCTGCAAGAAAAACTAGAATCAGTTCTCACTGGAAAAAAAGGATCCATATTTGGCAGAGATAAACAATTCTTACTGTTATTCTGCAGTGAACGTTAAGAGCCATTGCCATTTCTCTTAGCCTATTCCTTGCAACCTTCTCGGCTTCCAAAGCTCTACTGCAAATATCTTCTACTTGCACCTAGTGGGAAAAAAAGGTGGCTTAATGGATAATTTGCTCAGGTCTCACTCAATTTCCCTACAGAATCACAGATAAAAACATAAAGAAACAAAAAAAACAAAATAAAACATAGCCATGATGTTGATTGCCAATGCCACAGCATGACTGAATTTATTCACATTACCGGATGCTAAATCCACATGTTGTTAAGGAAAGGCAGTTGATGATATACTGCATTTCACAACTTACCCGTTTCATTTGAAAATTGAGATTTTTACATCCATAACACCCACCCGTTATTAAAAAAGGTCATGATCTATCAGTGTCATGTTTTCTGTGAGTGTACAATTCTATGTACAATGCTATATACACTTACAATCGTCTTTTTGGAATCTTTCCTAATATCATCCATATCCTTATAAAATCTATTATTACATCTATACCCCCATAAACTTGCTAACCATTCTGGTTATACTCTTAGGTTATGACTTTGTTAGTTTTTTAGGGAATATACTTTGAATATTCTCTAACAACCGTTAAATTTAAGGGCAGAAAGTATAAAAATTACATTAATACCCTCATACATGTTTTTCTCTTTTTTTTTTCTTCCTCCTCTCCTCCCCTTCTTCCTCCTTACTAGAGGCCACGACAACAGCAGTGCATTGGCAGTGCCCCTCAATCCACATCCTCCTACCTCCTTTGCAACTCTCAGCCTAACCTTGTTGCCTACCTACCACCACCTTAGTTCCTACCTCTATACCACCACCAATACCCTCTCCAACACCATCAGCACCAACTCCACCTACTCCTAGACACCATCTCCTGGACCACCACCATCTCCACCTGCAACAGTAACAATTAAGCCGAGCTCGACCTCAAGATCTTCCATGACAAGCTCCTTGAGTCCCTCACTCCTAACAACTTCACCCTCACCACCATCGCGAGCCTATGATGTGCCTCCCAGTCCCAGGCCTTCTCTCAAGCCTCCACCCCCTCCTCCTTCAAACCCCCACCCTCCTCCTTTGCCCTACTATCTTCTCCGCCCCCTTGCTCTTCCTGCACACCGCCATCACACCCAGGCTCCTCCTCCTCCCCCAACCTCACTTTCTACACTCTTATTTTTAGGGGAGTTATTTTGTTTAGGTGGATAACTATGATTTATGGTTAAGATGAAACCATAGTTTAGAAAACGGTTACACTAACAAAAGGGCATATTTGTCTAATACAAGTTTGCAGGGGTATACATGTGAATGAATTTTACAGAGGAATGGATGATATTAGAAAAGATTCCTAGGGCATGGATGTAAAAAGCCCTTTAAAATTTAACATATACCTACTTGAACATTAGGCAAGTTGACCCAATTGAATGATTGTTATCTAAAAAGGCACCTCCCATGACTAGGAAAATGCCAATATGCCTCAAGCAAAACAACTTAAGAACTTTCCAGCAAATCCCTCAATTCAGTTACTCCAACATTAGCCTTTGTTGAATGTCTACATGGCATCACTTGTTTTGGACCATAATACAACCTGGATAACCAGAATTAAGAATTGGCTAATTAACAGGACTGCCACCTTTTAACAGGAGAGTGCCATTTTTTTTCTCTATTGAAATGAGATAGAATGCATAACTGATATCTTAATTGTCACCTCCATTGTTAGATATTTGAATTGCCTGCATTCATTTGTTCTCCGTTCTGGTGCGGATCATAAAATGTAGCTGATAGGAGGGAATATCCACTTCTAATAGGATTCTTGCTCCTGCGTTGTACACCAAGTTTAATAGAGTAACAAATTTTGTCTTGTCCGATAGCCCCACAGTACATGGGGGAGTTCCTTTGCCCATTTCCTTTAATGGCATCTAACTTCTAGTTGAGGACAGAAATGATGATCCGATTGGTAACCTCTGCTAGACCATTTGCTTATGGGTGAGAACCAGACATGAAGTTGAGCTTTATACCCTAGTTGAAACTAGTCTTCAAACTGTTGGAGGTGAACTAGGTTCCATTATCTGCTACAATTATGCTGAGAGCTACATATTGACAAATGATCTCTTCATGGACAAACCTAATTACCCTCTTGGCATTTGGGTTTGCAATTGTTTTTGCTTCAACCCACTTTGAGAAGTAATGCACTGCTGTGATAACAAATTTCTTTAGGGCAGGTGCTATTGGAAGAATCCAATGAAATTCATTCTCCTCCGAGTGAACAAGGTTGGGAGAGGTAACAGGGCCACCTCTTCTAATGGTGGTTGAGATATGTTGGCAAATCTTTGGCATTTATCACATTTTTTTGACAAAGTGTTTTGTCTAGTAGGTCATTTGTGGACAATAGTACCCATATTACGGTAACTGTCACTAGTGCTGTTGGGCCTTCATGGTTCATATGTTGGCATGGACATCCTCTAGGGCCTGTTTGGACACATCGGATGTTAAGCATCTTAACATGGGGGTAAGGTGCCCTTCTTTGTATAAGATATTGTCCAATAGAGTATATTAGGAGGCTTTCACGTGCAAAGCCTTTGGATTATTGATTTCTGGCAAGGGTGTGCCTTCGCTGAGGTAGGTGAGGATCCAACCCATCTACGTCTTGCCTGACTGTATTGCTATAGTGGTCAGGAGGTTAACACTTGGGGTTTACAACTTTTCTAGGCACACATTATCATCTTTGCCAAGCTTTATAGCAAAGACTAGCTTAACTAGAGTGTCCGCCAAACAATTAGCTGCTTGGAGCACCCAGGTGATGTTTACTTGTTCCAATTCTACCATGGCCTTCTGGATTTCTTCAGCGTAAAGGGCCATGGTTTGGTCATTTGTTTGGAAATCCCCCCTTAACTTGGTGCACTACTAGTTAGAAGTCGATGAAAACCTCCGTTGCGTTGGCATCCATCATCTTTGCAAGACTTAGGTTGGCCAGCAAAGCTTTATATTCTACAGCGTTATTTGTAGCCAAGGGTAGACAAATGGCATACTTCTCAACATAGACATCTAGTGAAACTAGGGCAATACCTACACCTGCCCTACCTGAGGAAAAGGACCCATTTATGTTTAGGCACCGAGGTTTTGCTGTTGAGTGCTCTAGCAAGGTGAACTCTTCAATAAAGTCTATCATAATTTACCCCTTTATAGCTAAGCGAGACTAATATTTAATGTTGAATTTTGCCAATTCCAATGCACATTGCATCTGAATCTGACAAGTTGATCTGAAGGCTTTATAGAGCATCTTCCTGAAGGGTTGGTCAAGTTAGACTATTATGGTGTGAGCTTAGAACTAAGGCCTGAGTTTTCTATAAGTTTTTAATGTTAGGTCCAACTTTTCAATGGGCGTATTTGGCCCTACCCCCTTGATATGTTTTGCTCACAAAAAAGATTGCCCTCTAGACACCCAAATCTCCACACCCGACTAAGGAACCATCAGGATAGGAGAGGTCTAAAAATATTCTTTGATCTGGTCTAAGGCTTCCTAGCATTTAGAGGTTTTGTAAAAAGCATTTCTTGGATGCCCAAGGGAGAAAGCATTCTAAGGCAAGTATCCACGTAAGGATTACACTGCTTTGAGTTTATTCGGCAAGCAGAGTTCTATGACTGTCTAATCTCGTCAAGTTCGCCTCTATGCCCCAACTAGAAACTAAAAAGTTGAAGAATTTCCATGAAGAAATGCCAAAGGCACATTATTTTAGGTTTAAAGGTAAGAAAATTTTCATTCAGATATTTGGATGAAATGACTTAGTTTATTATAGAAATTTTAGGCTCTCTTATCGTATAAAGAGACCAGACGGTTAAAAATACAGAACTGCACTGGAGGAGCTAAACACCCATAAGCTCATACAAGAAAAGTATAAAAAATATAAGAGCAATATATGCTAACACTCCCCTCAAGCTGGAGCATGAATATCTATCATGCTCAGTTTGAAACAGCACGGCTCAAAGGCAGATCTCGCCGGGGGCTTTGTGAAGACATCTGCAACCTACTCCTCAAAAGTGACACTCGTAATATGTAATATCCCACGCTGAATGAGATCCTCAATGTAATGACAGTCAATCTCTACATGCTTTGTCCTCTCGTGAAACATAGAATTATTAGCAATGTAAGTCGTTGCTCTGTTGTTACATCGCATTTCCATAGAACTATCCAAAGGAACATGAAGATCTAACAAAACTGACTTGACCTAAACCATCTCAGCAGTTGTCTGGGCCATGGCCTTGTACTCTAACTCCGCACTGGATCTAGATACAACCACCTGCTTCTTGCCCTTCCAGGTAATTAGATTGCCTGCAATAAAGGTGCAAAACCCTATGGTAGATTTTCTGTCCCCAATATAGCCAACACAATCATCATCAGAGTATGCTACAATCCCCATGGGTGTTTCCTTACGGAACAATAATCCTCATCTTGATGCTTTCTTCACATACCTAAGCACCTGCATTGTAGTCTCTCAGTGCTGCCTAGTTGGCTTATCTATAAACTGGCTAAACCTACCAACAGATAGATAAGTCTAGACCAGTGAAAGTAAGGTAAAAGAGCTGTCTATAAGCCCTACTGTCAACCACCTCAGATTTCTCATCATATAAATGGACCTTGGGATTCATGGAAATATTTGCAACCTCAGCTGCTAACATTTCAGTCTCTTGAAGAAGATCAAGAGCATACTTCCTTTGTGAGAGTACCACTCCATCCCTGCCACGTGCAACCTCAATGCACAAGAAATGCCTCAGCTGTCCCAGATCCTTCATGACAAACTTCTCTGATAGGTGCTTCTTGACTTCATCTATCCCATCTCTGTCATCTCCGGTGATGATAAGATCATCAACATATACCAAGAGTGCCACAATTCCCCTATTAGTCTTCCTAGTAAATAAAGGAGTGATCTAAAGTAGAGCACCTCAGACCAATCTGGTGGAGCACTTCTGATAACTTCTGAAACCAAACCCTGAGACTCTACTTCAATCCATAGATTTCCTTCCTCAATCTACACACACTCCCCCTAAACCTCGAAACCCGGAGGCTGCTACATGTAAAGCTCCTCTTGAAAACCGTCGTAAAGAAAGGCGTTCTTCACATTAAGTTGGTATAACGACCAATCTCTGTGAGTAGCAACAGAAATAAGTATCTGGACAATGGCAAGCCGCGCAACAGGTTAGAAAATATCAAGGAAGTCTATCCCATATGTCCGAATGAACCTCTTTGCTACTAGCCTAGCCTTATACCTAGAAATAGACCCATCAGGGTTGTATTTCAAGGCAAAGACCCATCGGGAGCCAACCAGTCGTGCGTTAGTAGAAAGTGAAATGAGATCCCAAGTCTGTCTACTTCAAAGTGTTGCAATCTCATCCTCCATGGCCTGCTGGTAGGTAGATGGAATGTATGACGATGTAAGTGCCTGATAGAAGTTGTTAAACTGAGGAGCAAGACCATCGGTAGCCAAACTACCTGCGACTCGGTATCTGGACTCACAGGTGCGCGGTGCCCTCCCAATGGCAATAGGGAGATCTGAATCATCTGGTACCTCTGATTGAATCGTCGCAAAAGGAGAATCACTACTGTGGTGATCTACACTATCAGGGGAGTCAGGCCTAACCAAACTGTCACTAGCATCAATTACCCTCTCAACTACCTGTGAACCAACAGCTAATGGTGAGGGAGGCCTCTGAAAAGTAGTGTGATGCTTGTGATAGGTATGTAATGGCCCATGCAATCTTTCAAAGTCATCCAGGGAGTAAGAGCTCATCTGTCTATCAGCTAAAGGTTTGAACTGAAATGTAAACACCTGTGTCTCTACACACGAAACAGGCAGGGGAAGAAAGACAACATCATCACGAACTCATTTGTCCAGTAAATGAGAAGTATGGTGTATCCTCATGGAAAATCACATCGGCGCTAACATAATGTATGTGCTGCAGAGGATCATAGCAACGGTATCCCTTCTGCATCCTAAAGTACTCCAAAAATACGCACTTGATAACGCGAGGAGCCAGCTTGTCATGACCAACTGACGGTACATGAGCGAATGCAACACATCCAAAAGTCCTAGGAGGCACATGAAATAACTCATCATCTGGATGTAAAAGAAGAACCAACATCTGCTCGTGAACAGAACTGGGCATCCTGTTGATGAGATAAGTCACTGTCAAAACTACGTCCCCCCAATATCTCTACGACACATTGTGATGAATCAATAGTGTATGGTCAACATCCAACAAGTGCCTATGCTTCCGCTCTATGACTCTGTTCTGTTGTGAAGTATGAGAACAAGTGGTCCAGTGGACAATCCCAAGGATCCTGTAGAACTCCTTAAGTCTGGCAATGCAGAACTCAAGAGCATTATCAGTCCGCACCATCTTCACTGTGGCTGAATGTTGTGTGTTGATCTCCAGAAGAAGAGTCTCTATGCATCCTCTAACCTCTATCTTACTCTTTAGCAAGAGTACCAATGTGGCTCTAGAGAAATCATCTACAACAACCAGGTAGTACCAACGTCCCATTCGGTCTAGGACTCAAATCGATCCCAATACATCCATATGGAGCAACTGAAATAATGTCGAGGATCCAAGAAAGGTGCTAGCTGAAAAAGAGGATCGATGGTGCTTACCCAATTAGCAAGCATCGCACTATTGGTAATAGTTGGGGAAATGTGGTATCACCCTCCTATGGCGATCCAAAGATAAGTTGCCAAGATGAACCTACCACTGTAGAACACTCCCGTTACCATATCGAGTAACTCCTGCAAATGACTCTTGTCCCAGACAATAAACACCATTCTCCTCTATACCTCTAACAACAATCCTCTCGGTGAGCTTGCCCTGAACAACCATCTGACACCAACGAAGATCACTCTGCAGTGAAGATCCTTCGTGATTCTGCTCACGAACAACAGACTCAAGTGGAAATTCTAGCACATGCAACGCACTAGACAGCTGCAAACTGGGGGTCATAGACACCTCCCCCTTACCCCTAACTGGGGTGTATCTACCATCAACCACCTATACAGTCTTTCCTGGGGGAACAAACTTGCAGCGAACGAAAATAGGTCTCATCACTACACCGATGCTATGACGCACCAGAGTCAATTAGCGACTCTGCTCCATGGTGACTCCTGTAATGCTCCTAATGCACCAGACTCAGATTCTGCCATAGGTGTCAAGCAGACCACATTCAAAAAAAATGGGGAATACACCCCAAGAATTATGCAATACGAGGAATACACACCCCAAACAACCATCAATAAGGGAAATATACACCCCAAAAATGGTCCATAAAATTGGAGAAAACCATACCACTGTTCGGCGAACACCAATAGATCTAAAATCGAACAGATTTAGATCTGCATCACTGACAAGAGGCCCCCTTGGATGAACATTGACTTAACCCGAGTGCAAGGAGAACACCCGAGATAGCCCCAAGGAGACTTAGGCTCCCTCTCCCTATGACTACAATGAGCGCAGCCCTAGTGCAGGGCTACACACCCCACACAGCCACCACCTGCAGCCTAAACAGGGACAGCACCACCTTGCGCAGACCCCCACAAGGTCAAAGGCACTGCTACAGATCACTGCATTTCCCTTGTAGGTTGTCGCCACCGCCGCACAACACTGCAAATCACCGCCGTGGCTAGGTCAGATCACCGTGCCGCCCCTGCAGGTCACCATCGCCGCACAACACTGTAAATCGCCGCCACGGCTAAGTCAGTGCTGCCAGGACCTTGCTGCGCATAACCTTAGCCACACTACGTGCTGCTAGCTGCGTACCTAGCATTGCTGTCACCACCAGTGGAGGCCCCCGTGCATTGACGTCAAGAGAGAGAGGAGTATGAGATGTAGTGGTAGGGTTTCGGAGGCCTTGAGGGGTGGGATACCTAAAGCCACGGTCTAAGACCGATGCTCTGATACCAACTTGGATGAAATGACTTAGTTTATTATAGAAAACCCTAGGCTCTCTTATATAGAGAGAGACCAGAGGGTTAAAAGTACAGAACTGCCCCTTAGGAGCTACATACCCATAAGGCCGTACAAGGAAAGCATAGAAAATATAAGAGCAATATATACTAAAACAGATTATGGAGATGTTCCTTGAAGTTTTCTCCTTTTACTAACATGTTATAAATGTAAACCTTAAAAGATTTTTCTATTAATTTAGCAAGAATTAAGTCTAAGATGTTGGCAAGTAGCTCCAACATTCTTTAGTCTAAACAATATTACACAGTACTGAAAAATATCTCTATTGATTACAAAAGAGATTGTCCATTAAGGCGAAACTAATCTAATGGTAGCCACTTTAAGTGTCCAGGAAAGACATAAGATTGTCTAAAGAAAGAGTCCACTAGAACGCTATCTTTGGTAAGGGAATTCATCCTCGAAACAAGCTTTATTTAAATTAGCGAAGTCAATGCACATTCACCATTTGTCGACCTTTTTGACCATCGTAATATTAAAGAATTAGGCAGGACAAAAGAATTCTTTATAAGCCCAAACTCCCATAATCTCTCGACCTCTATAATGACTTCCTACCGTTACTTGAGCAATTCATGGGGGCAAGCCTATTTTATCAAAAAAGATGTTGAAATCTAAAATAAAGCGGAAGCATAAATATCAAAGCAATAAAGACAATCATAGAACACTTGAGTTTACATGGAAACCCCACTCACAAGGAGTAGGGAGAAAATCACGAGAGAAGAGTCCTATGGGTATGTTTTCTCTATATATCTTCTCAAAGATAAATAAGAGTACAAGCCTATTTATAGGCCATCACACACACAAAGTGCACACTTTCCAATGTGACATTAAATAACTACTCAATTCTCTCAATACTCCCCCTCAAGCTGGAGAATGAAATGCTCAACTTGTAACACAAAGAAACCCACTCTACACAGGGAGGAACAAAGGCTGGAGCTACTGAAAGATTTGTGGTTGTCTCTGAAGATCTGGTGCTGATGGCTCCCCATTCAGTATCCATGAAAAGGGTCTTCCTCTAAAGACTTCGAAGCTACATCTCCCACATAGAAACTGACTGAGCCATTCCTCTAAGGACCTCGAAAATAGATCTCCCTCTCTTTGGAGGCCTCGAAACCTCCCAGAGTTTGGTTTCTCATGTGAAGATCAACTATAAAACAAATCCGTAGCGATATCCGATGTCACCTCAACTGCTAGAGGATGTTATCGTGCCTTGGGACTACAACAAAGGAACTACCAAACAAAGGTGACTATAATGGCTTTCACACTCTCCCTTTCTCCCATACTCATATAGGAGAAAAAATAATGACGAGAAGAAAATAAAACATTAAAAACGAGAGAAGACTTCTCCACATCTTCTCTCAACCATAAACGTCCTCATTATTTTTTACTCTTTTTTTCACCATTTTCTTTTTTTTCTTTTTTCCTTCTTTTTTTTCTTTTCCTTTTTTATCTCCCCCCTTTTATTTCAATCCACGTCATTTTCACTTTTTTTTCTTTTCGCACATCTTTTTTTCTCTTTCTTTTCATTTTTTTCTCTTTATCCCCTTCTTTTATTTAAATAGGACTAAACAAAAATATCAAGTGACCTATAGATACGAACAGACATTTCACCTTAGGGTTCGGAGAGAACCCAATGGCATAGCTACGCCTCTGGCTCCCGCATCCTCGCCGCCATCACTGTGATCTTTGCCGTCATCAACGGCTACGTTCGCTCCAGCCGCAGCTTTGCATCCTTGCTGCATGCGCCGCTTCCTCCTTATTCTCCAACATTAGAGGCTCAAGCGCAAGATGGAGCGGGCATGAACCACACACAATTTGGTGTGCATACTCAACGAAGTCCCCGAGGTCCCTCATTCACCCAGTCACCACGAACACGAGCGCAACGCAACGGATCCTCTCAAGCTCCATGCGGATCACCTTCTGCAACAGCAGGAAGATCAAGATGGGGTGATCTACTACGGAGGCGCCGCCCGCAAGTTGGTCCCTCCATTGTCGCGATCGTCCTCGTCGTCACCTCTCAACATTGGCATCCGACGCATGATGAGGTCGTCGGCCAACGACATTGCTACCTCTTCTTCTCCTCTCTTGATTTGCACGACCGTGCCCTCAAGGGGGTCGCCCTCCTCCTCAGCCACCAACGGTTGCCTAAGCGCCAATCACCGAGGTCGTCGAAGCATCGCCGGTGCCGGAATAGGTCAGGGTGGCGTTGCCCATGGTCACAACATCGGCCCTTGTTCACACTCAATCGCCCAAAAGTCCAACATCGAGTCGTAGTCGATCTGAGGCCGCCACCCATGTTGAGTACTGTCATGGCACCACCATCTGCACCAGCATTTGCATGGCTACCATTGCCATCACCACAGCCTCCAAGCACCGCCAGCGCTCCCTAGCGCCGCCAGTGTTGTCTTCATTGCCAAGTGGGGTTTCCCCTTCCAGTCGCAGCAGTGCAACCCCCAACAATAGCATCTAAGCACCTCATGCCAATCTCCTCCAATAGCTTTGAAAAAATCTTGTTAGGATTTGAAGAACCCAACAAGTAACGCCATCACCTCCTTTGATCAAGCGGTGAATGGAGATGGCATGAACATGACAGATCCTCCTTCATGAACCCATAATGATAAGAATTGATAAACAATAATAATCTTTAAAACAAACGAACCCAAGAACGAATCGCTCTGATACCAAGTTGAAATCTAAAATAAAGCAAAAGCATAAATATCAAAGCAATAAAGACAATCATGGAAAGCTTGTGTTTACGTGGAAACCCAACTCACAAGGAACGGGAGAAAACCACGGAAGAAGCACCCTATGGATGTGTTTTCTCTATATTTCTTCTCAAAGATAAATGGGAGGAGTACACGCCTATTTATAGGCCATCACACACACAAAGTGCACACTTTCCAATGTGATACTAAATAACTACTCAATTCTCTCAAATGACAGGATGTTAAAGCGATGCTCGATCACGACAAGGTCAACGCCCAGCAGGTCTTTGGCAAACCATGTTAGGACATTCATGTTCTGATGAAGTAGAGTTAGCAATTCTTCTACCCCTAGTTGTTGAAGTTAGCATTGACCTGGATGAGTATCTCCAAGTTGTTTGGATACAATCAAACTATCACAATCGAGGATCAAAAGCTAGTCACCAAAGCTACCAACAAATTAACGCCTGGTTTGGCCCAAACTTCACTTGTCCCTCCTTAAGCGATGGAGTTCACCATCACTCTCTTCTTTCACAACTTCTAAGGCTTCAAGAGAATCTCCTGAAGAGTCCATTCAAGCTATAAGCATAGACACAGCTATCTCGATATGTCAACGACATATCGATACATCCATATCCCCAACATGACTCATATCGATATCACGGGAATATCTTTTTTCCATAATATCGATGATATATCACCCATATCAGTGGAAGAGATGTGACATGTTGCCGATAAGTTGATATCACCAACAATACTCGTGTCGACATTGCCAAAATATCTTCTTTCCAAGATGTCAGGCAAAATATCGCTCATGTCGATGTGTCGACGATATATTGCTGAAACTGAAGCATATGAGTGCAATTTTTCTCAACTATCGTCGATATCTAGCAACATTGGGAGATACTATTTTGTGAAGAATCGTCGATGTTAAGATATGCATCGTAGTATAGGACAAAAATTACACAAACACTTAAATTTATAAACTCAAAATCTATTTGAAGTCCGAAGTCGTTCACAGGGAACAAATATGGAACTCACAATACTAATTGTATTCAGAAATAATGAGCACAGTTAATTAAGCACAATAAAAGATAATCAATGAATAAACTGCTCAGAATGATATTCAATGATAAGCCAATTTGTATCTCAAAAAATAAAGGAGTAAAAAGAATAGAACCTCAAAAATAATGGTGATTTGAAGCACCACATGAATCCACATATTAAGCACATGTTCAATATCAGCAATTAACTCAAATTTTCCAACAGTGCCTCAACCACTTAGCCTCTTAATTCTACGTCACAGAGGCCAAATATATCCACACTACCAAGCACAAGGCCTCATTAGATGTCGCCAAGGAAATCAGATGACTTAAATCACTCAGCCAAGGCACAAGGCTTCTTCTCAAGCACAGCACAAAGGCAATGCCTCTTCGAATTCTCGCTAAGTGTTAGAGCGAGTAGACACACATCTCGAGGCAACAAACTTGAAGCAAAACCCTTCCCCCCTCCTCACAAATTCTCTTCTCTCATAACCGGGCATTAATCGAGTTCATAGCAGGTAAACAAATCTGGGTATTGGGTCCAATAAATCCAGCTATGGTCCAACAAGGAAGAATGAACAAATCAATTTATTCATCTAACCTTACCTCTCTTTATAGAGAGAGAAGTGGGTGTAAATTTCATAGAACCCCATAAAGAAAACAAAATATAATAACACACCACACGCACCACTCCAAACCACCCAACTACCTAGACTCTGTAACAAGGTAATTTGGAGTCCTTGTTCATCTCTCAACAAGGTAATCGCTTTAATCTTGACATTTTTTGCATCATTAGGGTTAATTCACCTTGATTTAACCTTGATAAGTATTCATACGGAGGTTAAATCTTGTTCTACACTTGATTGTTGACGAATTGATATAATCTACACATTATTTACGCAAGATCACTAATTAAGCCCTAATTTGGTGATGATTTGTGGCTTAATCCCTACGATTAAATCATCATAATAATTATTGTTCATACAAACGTTTGGTGATACCTATAACGTCAGAGCTTCAATCAATGTTCATACCAACATTAAATCTTATGCTACACTTAATTATTATACAAATTGATGTGGTCTACACATTAAGTTGATATGATTTGTGGCTTAAATCATTACAATTTAACATTAAGATGAATCTAGTCAGGATCAATCTAGAAGCAGAAGCAACTCCTTTGACAGTCACAGTTAATATCCACGTCTTGGAATACTTCTGCACTGCAGTGATGAAGACTACCAACAATACATCAATGAATATAATACTTGATACAACTTAATGAAGTGGGAATCCTGCTGTAAGTATGTTAGAGTATTACAAATAGATGAAGAAAATCGAAGGAGAAGTATCGAGCCAGGTTAAAGCTGAACATGATATTGATTTGGTGGGCTACTTATATTTCATTTCTTATGGTGAGTATTACTATGAACATCTTCAGTTATTATCATGTTATCTACATTTTCTTTTCAATGCTGACGACTTTATCGATATGCTAATAAAGCATTTCTATTATATTTTCATTCAAAATTTATGATTTTGATCTTCTGGGCATTTCTCCATGCATGTAGTAGTTATTAAAACGTTAATTTTCATCAAAGTTGTGATATTTTGAACCATTTTGAGCCTTTTGAACGATTTCTTTAAAATTCACCAATATTAGCGATATATCCCTAACATATCCCCTTTTTGATTTGTCGATACAACATTGATAACCACATTTAAAACTTTAGCTATAAGTAAAGCAGGTTACGTCCTGCGGATTGATCCACGTGGATGATGTCGATACTAGTCAAGGATTTGAAAGTCACCATTTGGAGGTATGAGGACTCTAAAGCAACAAAACTGTGGGTTTGAACCTTCCAATTATCCGTTGAATGTTGTCATGTTTGTAACCACAAAGGTGGCCAAACAATTGAGATGACTCCTATCTTGGATGGCTATTAGCAACTCAATCTCTCTTTGGCATAATCTTGTGGTTGCGAAAGCCAATTTCTAGGTAGAATGGCAAAGTCATCTTTCTCAAAACCTAGGTGGTTTATAGTCTTCAAAAATAGAATATCTACTACGTATCCCTTATTAACTAGAAGGCCAAGTTGGTCTTAACTAACCTACTAGCTAAATGATCAAGATCAGGTCAAAGTGGGTTCCTAGGTCAAGCATCTAGTAAAATGGTGCCATAGTTAGAGAGTCGAACTCCTAGCAGAGGTTACTGGCCCCTTAGCACGAGATTGCCAATAATGCTCACAAGGTTGGTTTAGGTGATCATTCCGCCTATCCAACATGGGGTAGCATTGACCACTAAAATAAGTTCAACAAGGCCAAGTCTTGATTCTTCTCTGGTGTTGCCTGATGAAGGCTTTGGAGTCATTGCCATCTTCTTTGGGCCAATAGGCATAAGGCCTTAAAGTGATTCTTTTTCCAACAAGCTTTGGCTGAGACCTTTTCCCTCAAGGGTCATCATTAGATCTTCCCACTCATTGGGCTCTCCCATTGCAACCATATTCACTCTACACAACTGCTATAATTTGTTGCAGTGGAAATCTTGAGTGTTGTCCAAAGGTCACTTCCCTTTTAGGTCTTCATTGTTCCGCTTGATGTATTGATCCAAAATGGCATGCCGAATCTAGTAACCAATTTAGTCTTGTAATTCACAATTTTCCATGATGTAACATGACCCTTTGCCTTGTGATAGCCTACAACTCTTATCATTGGCCACTTTAAAGGGAACGAGAGTGGAAGACATCTTGCCTTGCTATTAGTACACCCACTAAAACATATGTCTAGTTACATGTAAGAGTGAACTAGTAATGACTCCTTACAAGGTTGCTTGGACCCTCTTTCTTAGTCATTTCTATGACAATTGTGATAAGAGCCGTTCAAGTGATTTCTCCACTTGCTGCTATTGTCAAATTGGTCCCCTTCGTTACCACCATGCCCACTAATGTAATAGAATTCTAGCAATTGGGGCCATCATACTTCTCTACTTTGATTCAACCTTAATGGAAGGAGTTGTCTTGCAAAACAAAGTGGTTCAACTGGGCCCATAATTCCACCATATCTTCGAACAACAAAATCATCAAGGTTGTATTAAACTTGGCAATAAAAAATCTGGCCTTAAAGTATTGGATTGTTATTGCATCATGGAGGTGCGAACACATGAAGTATCATGCCTAGGAAGGGCTTGCCCTTCCTCATTTGCTTTAGCCAAGCTTCTTTAGATCATCCTCTGAATAGAGACAACTAGCAAAATATTGGCAAAAGTTGTCCGCTAACTCTTGAACGGTGGCTATTTGACACGATGGGAGGTTGTTGAACCACTTATATGATAGACTTGCAAGAAAGGACAAAAGTACTTGGCACATCGCATCATTAGGCATCCATGGACTAGCATATGTTGACATCAATTCCCTACAAAGACAACAGAATTTGTCATCCCATCATACTAGGGTAATGATTGGGGTCTTGTAGCTGGGAAGGGGAGTAGTATGTTCATCAACTCCTCAATAAATGGAAAGGTGGTGGTTCAACTGGGCCCATAATTCCACCATATCTTCGAACAACAAAATCATCAAGGTTGTATTAAACTTGGCAATAAAAAATCTGGCCTTAAAGTATTGGATTGTTATTGCATCATGGAGGTGCGAACACATGAAGTATCATGCCTAGGAAGGGCTTGCCCTTCCTCATTTGCTTTAGCCAAGCTTCTTTAGATCATCCTCTGAATAGAGACAACTAGCAAAATATTGGCAAAAGTTGTCCGCTAACTCTTGAACGGTGGCTATTTGACACGATGGGAGGTTGTTGAACCACTTATATGATAGACTTGCAAGAAAGGACAAAAGTACTTGGCACATCGCATCATTAGGCATCCATGGACTAGCATATGTTGACATCAATTCCCTACAAAGACAACAGAATTTGTCATCCCATCATACTAGGGTAATGATTGGGGTCTTGTAGCTGGGAAGGGGAGTAGTATGTTCATCAACTCCTCAATAAATGGAAAGGTGGTGACATATGGTTGCTTTTGCAAGCCCCTCATCGTACAAAGCATCTAGTGAACAAGATTAAGGATCAAATCCCTCTTACGGCAGGGGTAATGTTGCTGTTGATTAAACTTCAAAGTCCCGCAATGGCAAAGGTAGCGTCAACAGAGCACCCTCTCCGAACACCCTTACCTCGTTGTTGCCGAAGTCACCACTTGACCTCAACTTGTCCATGAAGGCGAGTGTTTTTCTCTTCCACAATACGATGGCAATTATTTTAATTAAGATCTCCGGCATCACAATCGAAAGGAACCTCTCAAATGTCATGCCCAAACAAAGGCTCCTATCTCAATGGTGACTTGGGTGGCTTGGTTGCCTCAGTCTTGGCCTACTAAGCATTCTCTTACAACATTACGTGTCACAAAGCTTGGTAACGTGCATCTACTCTTTCCATTTTTTATTTCAGCAGTCGGTGAATTTCTTGTCAATTTCTACTCAACGAAAAAGGGAAAAGGGCCATTGATTCTTTGATGGAGAAATCCCTTTTAGCTTGTTGTTTAACTTGTTTGCAAGTTGCTACAAGGCAACGAAGGGTATATGGCAACTTCTAATCATTGGGGCTTCTAGCACTCCTACCCCATTCTTTGGCTCTTTCAGGGTCTTCGAATCGAATCGAATGGACTTAGTCTTGGAGCATCAAGGGGCCAAAATTGATAAGTCAAAGATTTTTGTTAATTTATTTATTTTTCTATTTTTGTTATGTTTTGTTGTGTGAAATGTATACTTGTACTTTTACCTTTTGTGCCTCTCTATATAAAGGCACCTAAGTGTTGGTACTAGAACACCGCAATCGTTTATTTTAATGATAACAAAACACGTATCAATTAACATTTACACTTTGAGTCTTAGATTTCAGGCCAATTGCAAATGGAGACGTGATTAGATGAAGTTCGAGCTCGCATCCAGAACAGATTGGAGGAGCTTGATGGAGAACAGAGGAGATTCGCGAGGAGCGATGGATTGAAGAAGGAATGAGATGAAGAATAAGATAGATTTCCTTTCCTTGTAATCATTGTTATTTTTTTTCTTTTGTTGTTCTTCATTTTGTTACTTAGATTCATGTTAAAGAGCCTCAAAGTACCCTAACAGTAGTCCTAGAAACACATGCACAACCCTACGATACTTAGGTTTTCTATAGAAAACTTAGAAAACCAAAATAGGGTTCAAACAACCTTTTCAGACGTCTAATCTGAAAATCAGACGTCTGATGAATACTTTTAAGACGTCTAACTGTTGACTCAGACATCCGATAATATTTAGGCTGGACTTAGGTAATTCTGTCTGATGAAATCAGACGTCCAGACCTTAGACCAGACGTCCTAGAAGATGTTTAATGATTTTGTCAGATGTCCAATTAGTGGACCGTTGGCTGGCTTAGCAAACACTGAAAGATATGACTGTTAGAGCCTTATCAGACGTCCGTAAGTGTTCCCAGACGTCTGATAAATGACTGTTTTGCCTTGACTGACCCAAAATCTCTTTTCAGAGATCTTATAGCCGCTGCAATCTCTTGGAAATCCATTCCCGCAGAAAAAGTAGATTTCCAGACATCCAGACCTAATGCCAGACGTCCAGCATGTCGTCTGATGAACTTACACTAAAACCTTGTTTAGGTCTGATTGAAATCAGTAAGGAAACCCGCCTAAAATCAGACGTCTGACTTTGTTCCCAGACGTCTTAAACTGATTTTCCAGACATCCGATGCCAGGATCAGACATCTGATAACCCTAACAGAGTCATGATTGATCCTGATTTCAGCCTGATTCTCTTGGGCTTTGCACCCAACGGCTATGGAAGCCTTCCAAGGCCTTTCAAAGCCTTCCTAAGGCCTTTATAAATAGAGGGGAGCCCTTGCCAGTTAGAAACACACCCAAAAGCACTAAGACACTCCTAAGCAACAAACTTTCCACTCTTTTGTGTCCAAGAAAAGCTCTTGCTCTCCAAGCTCAAGTTCTTTATCTAGAGAGCGTCAATCACTTGTGCACCCGCTCTCCTGCCTTAGTTCATGAGAGCACCGTTGCGTGGTTCACGCATCCGCATCAAGTCAACGCACTTCCATCAAAGGGAAGTTTCCTAATTCCTATAGAAGCTAGGTTTAAATATTTGTTGGCTCTATAGGACTATTGTTGTTATTTATCTTTGTTATTTGGTTGGGTATTCGTTTTGCGAATTCACGTCTCCTTCGTGAAACAAAATACTTCTCGTGAAGAGAAGGGGTTTGAAGTACGCTACCCTCGTATAAAGTAACGTGGTTATAATTGAGGTTAAATCACTCTCGTTTAAGTGATTTATTTAGTGGATTTGATCAACTTCGTTGATCGGAAAATCCTAACTCGAGAAGGTTAGGTGGTGGTTTTCACCTGATTTTGGTTTCCACATAAAAATAATTGTATACATTGTGTGATTGAATATTTTGTGAGATTATTCTATATTTTTTCCGCACTTTATTACGGCACCCCCTCCTACCAGGGGATCCACACTAAGGTCTCAAATAAATGTTTGATTGGCATTTCAACCTAACATGGTATCACAGCAGTAGTCCTAGACCAGTGTTTGGGTATCCAACCCCAAAACCTAGCCGCCAAACCCTTCTACCTAATCCTTCTCTCTCTAGGGCATCGTTTGCCCCTTCTACCTCTCCAGTCGACCCTCCCACCAATAGCAGCAGCCCCGCCACCGACAAGATGGCCCCACCATCACCGGCAGGAGACCCTAACAGCAACAGCGCCACCCAGCGTCACCAGAAGGGGGTCCAAAAGGCAACCCCAGCTGCAACAGCGTCGCTACTAGGGTCACCAAACCCCCATCGTCGCCGGCAGGGGGGCCAAGCGGTGACTCCAACAGCAAAGGAAGGTGTTGCGGCCCTCTGGTGCGATGTAGCAACACCGCAGGAGTCTTGGACGGTCACTGCAGTGCTCCTGTTGCACTGTTGAGGCTCGCCCAAGGTTTATCTCCTTGCATGGGAGATCTGGGGTGACTTAGAAGTCTACCATCTATTGTCTTCTCCAACCAAGCAAAGGTTTAAGGAGAAGAAATAACCCCTTTGGGGGTCTTATTTGACCCCAAAGAGTGTTTCTATGATCTATTTTTTTTCTGTTATCGTAGATAAGAGGAATTTTCAGACATGGATATAGTCTGATTTTTGCTTATGCAATATTTCCTTGTGGTTCCCACATATCAAGCATTATGGAAGACAAGGAGGTTTCTAACAACTCAATGGGGAAGATCTGTACCCCAAGCATATCCTTTATTATGCAAGAAACCACTATCAAGTTGGGTGGCTCCAACCTCCTTTTGTGGTTTGCCTTTCTCGATTTGTGGGATCGCATCAGAAGAAATACATTTCTCACAAGTGCTGGATAAAACATAAAATTCCTCAGGGATATCAACCCACTTCTACTGCTACTGTTTCTGTGGCTTTGATGTCTGGTACTGCTACTAGTGCCAGAGATGTTTGTAAGCCATCTTGGCTTGCAGACTCAGGTGCATCCTCCCACATCATAGGAGATGATAAACCTTTTTCATCTCTTCAACCAATGACTACTCCAGTTCATGTTAGAGTAACAGACGATGCCTTATCCCCAGTGACAGACTTGGGTGGCATCTCTCTGTCCTCTACTTTGCCTTTTATTGATATTATGCATGCACCCAAATTTGCTCTAAATTTAATATCTATCAATCAGATTATTAAAGTATTAAATTGCAGAGCAGTATTTCATGTTCACTTTTTCTTCTTGCAGGATCTCCTGACGATGAAGCAGATTGGTGGGGAACTTGAACAGGATGGCCTATATTTACCTTGACCTCCCACCAGAGCATTATTCTATGGCTACCGCTTATGCCACCTTTGCTTTACAGTGGCATCTTAGATTGGGACACCCTAGTGTTTTTGTTCCTTGTCACCAGTTCCTGACATGCAATTTCCCGACTTGTTTTCTTGCAATGCTTGTCAACTTGGCAAGCATCATAGTCTCCTTTCCTAATAGTTATAGTAGAACTGAGTCTGCATTCTCATTTGTTCATGTTGATTTATAAGGCTCATGTCTGGTCAAGAGTCTTAGGAGATTTCGATATTTTCTGATTTTGGTGGATGATTAAATCCATATTAGTTGGGTTTTTATGATGAAGGAGAAATCTGAAACCCCTACTTTGATTAAAAATTTTATGCATGAAATAAAGACTCAATTCTCTGCTACTATTTGCATGTTTCAAACTGACAATGGACTTGAGTTTAAGAATTCTACTTTGACTCAATTTTTTCAATTTCTTGGTATTATACATCAGACTTCTTATGTTCATACATCCTAACAGAATAGGGGGCTAAACGCAAATTGAGGCACCTTTTTTATGTCACCCACACTGTTGTGTTTCAGATGTATGTTCCTACCATCTTCTAGGCTGCTGTTATGCTGACAACTGCTTTTTTTATTAATCGTGTGTCTTCATCTGTTCTTGGTGGGAAGACCTCGTATTTTGTTTTGTTTCCTGATCAGGATCTTTTTTCTCTTCCTCCAAAAGTATTTGTATACGTTTGTTTTGTTCATTTATTCAAGGTGGACAAGTTAGCTCCTAGATCTGTTAAATGTATTTTTTTGAGCTATTCTAGAACCCAAAAGGAATATAAACGTTATGATCTCCTTTCATATCATTTTTATGCAAGGATGTGACTTTTTTTTAGAACACGTCATATTATACTACTGTAAGAAAATCTCCCAGTGTCACACAGGATGTCCCATTGCCTATGCCCAATGTTGCACCTCCAGGTCCCTCTAAGCCACCTCCACCTCATAATGTCCCTCCCATTGCCTATCCTAGACATCCTGAGATGCCCACTACAAATACCTTCCCTCAGCACTTTCAGCGGGAACCTACCACCCTACAGGTAGAAGAATCACTTTCTACTATTCCTTCTCAGCCTTCTGCTAATATTGCTTATTCAAATGAAGGTCTAAACCCTACGCCACCTAAGGTAACTAATGTGGATCTTCCTATTGCTCAGAGACAATGATCTCGTGCTAAATATTTTATTTCCAATTATATGTCACTAGATCATTTACCTGCCGCAAGGAGGCTTTTATCTCTTGCAGTTGACAGCAAAAATATTCCCATGAATCATGTTGAGGCTTCTTGGACCTTAGCCATGAAGGATGGGATGGCTGCCCTTTAGTCCAGGGGTGCCTAAGAACTTGTTGACCTACCCCCTAATGCTATTATTGTGTGGTGTAGGTGGGTGTTTACCCTAAAATGCCACTCATATGATACAGTGGAAAGATACAAAGCACGCATGGTCGCCAAAAGTTACACACAAACGTTTGGAGTTGACTATTTTCAGGCATTTTCTCCAGTAGCCAAACTCAATCCAGTGAGGATACTTCTTTCTGTGGCAATCAACAATGGTTGGCCTATTTCACAGCTTAATATTAAAAATGCTTTCCTCTATGGTGATTTAGAGAAAGAGGTATACATGCAATAATCCCCTGGTTTCGTGGTTGAGGGGGAGTGTCAAAATGTCTTCAGATTAAAGAAGGTAATTTATAGCCTTAAGCAGAGTCTTAGGACCTAATTTAAGAGATTTAGTAAAGCTATGTAAGAGTTTGACTTTACTAAATCCACTGCAGATCATTTGTTTTTACTATGCATAGAGCTGCTAGATCTATCATTATTATTGTGTATATAGATGATATACTACTCACTAAAAGTAATGCAACAGGGATAGAGGCTACAAAAAAAATTCTTGCATTCTTAATTTGTTACTAAATACCTGGGAATGATAAATTATTTTTTGGACATTAAGGTGCAACATATTGATGGTGGTCTAGCTCTGTCACAGAGGAAATATGTTCTTGATATGCTAAAAGAGAGGGATGTCGGGTTGCAAGCATGCCAGCATTCCTATGGACCCTTCTTTGCCACTTGCAGACTCTGAGAGTCCACTGGTTGAAAATGTTACCATATATCATACTATGGTGGGAAAACGGTTACATCTGACTGTTACGAGACCTAACATTTGTTTTGCTATCGGGAGACTGAGCCAGTTTATACAGTCTCCTAGAGAAGTACACTAGGATAACGAGTGTCAGGTACTGAGATACCTTAAGCAAGCTCTTGGTAAAAGGCTATCATTTATGAAGCATTGTCATCTGGATGTCTGGGGTGTTCAGATGCAGATTATGTAGGGGCACATGAGGACAGGAGATCTACTACTGGTTACTATACCTATGTGGATGGCAACCTAGCCACCTAGAGAAGTAAGAAGCAAAACGTTGTCTCCAGATCCAGCGCAGAATCAGAATATAGGGCTATGACCCATACTACTTATGAGCTCCTATGGGTGAGATCTATATTGTGGTTTAAGAGTGTCTGTTTCTGGTCCTACTCCCATGTACTGTGATCACAAGGCAACTACATTCATTGCCAATAATCCTGCATTTCACGAAAGAACAAAGCATATAGAAGTTGAATGCCATTTTATCGGAGATGCCATTACATCTGGTAAGATCACAACACCTTATATTGATATTGAAGATCAGTTTGCAGATGCCTTCACCAAAGTACTCTCCAAGAAGCATTTAGAGTTGCTATGTACCAAGCTAAGCATGTTGGATGTTTATGCTCCAACTTGAAAGGGAGTGTTGAGCTATTTATTTTTCTATTTTTGTTATGTTTTGTTGTGTGAAGGGCATACCTACACTTTTACCCTTTGTCCCTCTCTATACAAAGGCACCTAGGGTCTAAAATAAATGTTTGATTGGCATTTCAACCTAACACTTTCAATGGGTAAAGAAACAATTGCAGAGAAAAACACGCCAAAAAAATGTTTACCCAGTTCCACTTGGTAGGGTGTACGTTTGAAAAGGAGATCCAAGCCTCAACTTGCACTAAGGATTGTATCTCACTAATAATAGCTCTTAACTGTAGAATAATTGGGATGATCCGTTGGTTCATCTCTCCATGTCATTTTATAGAGTACAATAATCCTAGTTCTATTAGGATTTGTCCCTAGTGATCAGGGAGACTTTGTTTCACGATATATGAGGGATTCCTTCTCAGAATTTCTTGATGGTCACATCGCTTCAGAACTTTTTGTCCTTTGCCTACAACATCTAGGCTTTCCTTACAAGTCTATTGAGAGAATCTCAACGAATCTGTTACGAAGATTGCAATCCATTATAGCTGGTGCTGCAATCTCAAACAGTAGAGTTGTTTTCGATTGATTTTCATATAAAATGGTTGCTTCTTCAATAAAGTCTCTTTTTCATTTAGATCTGCCCTTCATTTGTTAGGAAAACTTCTATCAACAAGCCTTCTACCAGTCTTCCTTTTTCGGACAGGAACCATCTATTTGGTTGGTTCCTTCCATCCAAGTGTCTTAGATTCTTTAGCAAGTATCGACCATGACTTTTATTTGAATCCTTCCCTCAAGCAAATAAGATGTCTTAAACAACAGTACTGAAAATCCCATGTGTCGTTTATAGAAATGAAGGCTGATGGTGGACAAAACAATGGAAGTGATGAACATGCCATATTGTTGAGAACAAGTCCAAGCTTGGATGGTGAAAAAGTCAAAAAGCAAAAGATTTAGAATGCATATTCAATTGATCTCGTGATTTTATAAAAAGCTTGCCCATCCGATAGGTGATAAGATATTAGAGGTCTATTCAATGCTCTAATCAGATCATTCCATCATAAGGAAATGCTCAGGGTTCTCCAATCCTTGAACTCACCTAAAAATTCATAGAACTATTGTTTATACGAAGGTGATAGACGGACTCCATGATAATGAAAAGTCATTTTAGCCACGTGGCTGATCGCCATACTTGGTTGTTGCCTACTTTGTTTTTCGATTCCAATGTATTGCTCAAATAAGGACAATGACAAAAGATTGTTGCTGATATGATAAGATTCCTCAATGTTTGCTAACCGGTATAGAATAAATAAGATAAACTAAGAGTTTGCTAAATGTTGTCAGGGTAAGAAACGTACGAGTTGGGAAAAATGAACTCACTTTATTTTTTAACCCAACCTCTTTTTATATAGAGAGAATGGTGAGTGTAAATTACCATAACACCCCATGAAAAAGATAAAATATACGTAGCACCACATAATACCAATAGAACAAATAAATAGCTAGACTCCATAACACTCCCTCTCAAGTTGGAGCATAAATATCAATCATGCTCAACTTGGACACACGTATCAAAAATGGATCTAGCCAGAGGTTTGGTAAAGATATCAGTAGTCTGCACCTCTGAAGTAACCTGGGAGGTGAAGACAAACTCCTTCTGAATCAAATCTCTGGTGTAATGGCAACCTACCTCCACATGTTTGGTGCATTCATGAAACATGAGATTGTTAGCAATATAAGTGACAACACTATTATCACATCGTAGTTCCATAAGCCCATCAATATGTACATGTAGATCACTCAGCAAGGATCTCACCCACATCAACTCTACCGATGTCTAAGCCATAGCACGAGACTCAGATTCAGCACTAGATCTGGACACCACAGTCTATTTCTTACTCTTCCAGGTAATTAAATTCCCTGCAACATACGTACAGAACCCTATGGTAGACTTTCTGTCAACATGGCTGCCTGCATAGTATGCATCAAAGTATCCAACTACGGTCATGGATGTCCCACTAATGAAGAAAAGACCCTGTCCTGGTGCTTTCTTCAAGTACCTGAGCACCATCATGACTGCATCTCAGTGCTGTCTGATAGGCTTCTCCATAAACTGGCTCAACCTCCTTTCTACAAAGCAAATATCTGGTCTAGTAATCGTCAAGTAAAGCAGCTTCCCTACTAGCTAGCGATATGTCTATTATCCACTAGCTCTGCATCATGGTCATACAATCGTGCCTTAGGGTCCATGGGAATATTTGTCGGCTTGGCTCCTAGCATACCTATCTCCTTTAGAACATTTAGGGTATATTTTCGTTGAGATAGGACAATACCACGCCTACTTCAGACTACTTCTATCCTAAGAAAATATCTCAATGACCCTAAATCCTTCATCACAAACTAATCTGCCAAAGTCCATTTGATCTCAGCCACACCTACTATATCATCACCAGTTATAACCAAATCAACATAGGCCAAAAAAGCCACAATACCTTTTCCGATCTTTCTAACAAACAAAGAATGATCTACAGACGATCTGATGCACCCCACAGACTCTACCACCTGGGAGAGCTTCTGAAACCAAGCTCTCAGGTTATGCTTGAGGCTTCTGCAACCTGCATACACACTCCCCCTTGACCTCGTAACCGGAGGGCTGCAACATGTAGACCTCCTCCTATAAATCTCCATAAAGAAAGGTATTCTTCACATCAAGCTAGTAAAAATGTCAATCTCTCTAAACTGCCACGGAAATTAAAATCCTCACTATAGATAACCAAGCCACTGGTGAGAAAGTGTCAAAAAAGTCCACCTCATATGTCTAGGTGAATCCTTTGACAACAAGTCGGGCCTTGTAGCATGCAACGGACCCATCTGGATTGTACTTGACTGCAAACACCCATCTGCAGCCAACTACTATAGTACCCTCCGATAAAGGCGTAAGATCTCAAGTACCACGTGACGTAAGAGCAGCCATCTCATCCTCCATGACCTGACGTCACTTTGGATCAAGCATAGCCTGCTGGTAAGTGGCAAGGATTGATATAGCAGAAAGAGCACGACAAAAGCTCCCAAAAGCTAACCCAAGGCCATCAGTAGCCAGACTACCTACAACACGGTATCTGGACTAACAGGTGTAGGGTGCCCTCCTAATGGCAATAGGAAGGTTGAGATCCGCTATCTGATCCTCCTGTACTGGCTGTGAAGCAGAAAGATCCTCATCCAGGCATCTATTATCAGAGGGTGTCTTGTCATTATTCTACAACCTATCTGTGATCTCCTAAGATGGAGATGGTGAAGTCTGTGTGACTTCTGTAGGAGGTGGCATCTGAAAAGTGCTATGAGGTCGCTAATATATAACAATGGGTTCAGAGAACTTCACAGGACCGGTCATAGTAGGTGGGGGAGCAGAAATAAGTACCGCCTCCAAGGAAATAAGAGGTATGGGCATGGGAGCCTCCGTAACCTGAGGGGATAAACTCCGAGCAGCAATAGAAAAACATGGAATAGACTCATGAAACCTAACATTGACACTCACATAGTGCCTACCAGTAAGAGGATCGAAGCATCTATATCCTTTCTGACTCCATAAATATCCTAGGAACACGTACTTAACTGTTCATGGTGCCAACTTGTCTCGTCCTGAAGAAAGAAGGTGAACAAATGCAGCATAACTAAACACGCGTGGCAGTACATGAAAAAGCTCCTACTCAGGATGCAATATATGCCGAGGTATCTGCTCATGAAGTACTGAGTTGAGCATCTGATTGATTAAATAACAAGCTGTAAGAACTGCAACTCCCCAATATACCGGAGGCATACTGTGGTGGATCAACAAGGTACGAGCCACATCTAGAAGATGTCTATGCTTCCTTTCAGCGACCCCGTTCTGCTAAGAAGTATGAGCACACGTGGTCTAGTGCACTATCCCATGCGACCTGTAAAAAGCAAACAACCTAGTGGTGCATAACTCAAGTGCATTATCAGATCTTCTTTAATAGTGGCTGGATACTGATTCTTAACCTCCAACATGAAACTTTCAATGATAGATCCAACATCTGATTGATTCTTCAATAAAAACACCCAAGATAGACGTGATAAATCATCAACCACTACTAAGTAGCAACGGTGACCCTGCCTGTCTAGTATTCTACTCGGACCCCACATCCATGTGTAATAGCTCAAATAAGGTTGTCAATCCAAGACAAGTACTCACCAGGTAGGAGGAACGACGATGCTTGCCCAACTAACAAACATCACAGCAAATCCAGGTCGTAGGAGATATATGTGGAATGACTCGACGAAGGCTATCCAAATGAAGGTGTCCAAGGCGAATATGCCACTGAAATGCACTCCCAGGTGTAGAGGATATCTCTCCTCGACATGCAGATGCAAGTGAAGTCTGAGCCAATCGATAAACCCCATGCTCTACATGTCCACTGCCAATCACCTTCCCTGTCAATTTATCTTGAATGGTACATCCCATACCATCAAATATTGCACGACAATTAAATTCCTTAGTAATTTGACTAAGAGAAGACTCATAGGAAAGTCTGGAACATACAAAACATCAAGCAATCTCAACATAGAAGTAATCACGATTTCCACTAAGGTACTGTGAGGCACCTGAATCCACAAGCCATTCTAAGCAACTCTGATTCCTGCTTCGTGCAATGGAACTCAATTCGCTTGATCCCTTAAGTCTATCATGATGACTGACCTTCGAGTAATCTCTCATACTCACTCCAGACGAAAATCATAGTGTCATCTCTCAACTCCTGAGTGGTAGAAATACCACTAGAAATAGGTTGAAAGAACAGGTTTTTATACTTTCCAACCTCTATAGCGGTATCCAATGACATTTCTTACAACCCTAATAATGCCAGTGTGCCTTGAGAGGAAGGATAAACCCAGAAATAAGAACCGAATCACCAATTTCATATCATGAAGAAGGTCTGAAATATAAAAGATGAACCCCTTGATCACGAGATCCAAGTATACATCACCTGGAGATTAGATCAAAGGCCTCAAAGGAACCCTTGGAACCAATGGAGGCCACACTAGAATGCGGGGAACCATCCTAGCATGGCTATCCAAGAGCGCCTACCCTCCTTGCTGCTGAAAAAAGGGCCAACCTGTCGATCTACCGCCGCTGCCGGCCTACTAGTTCACCAGCGATCTACTGGACTGTTACCGGTGGTTCAGAGATGGCACTGCAGGACCCTGAGGGCCACCGCCACGACCTACAGACTAGGCGGCGACGCTTAAAGGTCAAGGGTGGTGCTCTGAGGTCGAGGGCAGCACAGGGGCGACACTCCGAGGACGGGGGCTATGATCCAAGGCGACGCTGCGACCTCCGGGCGACGCTGAAACCTACGACCGATGAGGTAGCGCAAGAGGCAACGCTACGGTGCCTCGAGGAACGTAAATCACCACCTGTAGAGGGGTAGTGGTGCTTTGTGGCACTCGGAGGTGGCTTGCTAGGGCCAGCAGTGGTTGGCGGCGAGTGCCAGCACTAGCTGCGACCGCGGTGGTGACCTACTAGGGCCGACGGCGATGGGTGGCTCGCCGGAGCCGCCTCTCGTGGGTGTGTACCAGGAGGATTAGGGTTTTTGGTGGAGGGGTCTGGAGCTCTGTGAGAGGTGGGATACTAGACCGTCGATCTAGGATCGCCACTCTGATACCAAGTTAGGAAAAATGAACTCACTTTATTCTTTAACCCTACCTCTCTTTATATAAAGAGAGGTGGGTGCAAATTACTGTAATACCTCATGAAGAAAACAAAACATACATAGCACCACATAACACCAATAGAACAAATAAATAGCTAAACTCCATAACAGTACAAGATAACATCCACACCATTCTTGCCCTTGTCCTTCACGGCAATAGTGACATCAATAGGGATTATGGCCATAATTTCCACAAATAAGGCAAGGAGGGAGCTTGATGTTGTTGGTTTCAACTTTCCAACATAACCATGACTCTTGGAAGTTGTTGTGAATAGTTGCAATTGAATCACATATCTTATAAGGATATTTGGATGTTCATCAAAAAGTCCAAATGGGTACTTTTAGCTGTCACTTAAGTTTGGACCTAGAAGGATTTTCTAAAGCTCAACAAAGTCTTTGGTGCTTCTAGCTACAAGAGTTTGCAACAATATCATTGAAATTAAGACCCATGTTTTGAAATATAACCACATAATTCCACGAAGTGAAAAACCAAAAGTGAGTAAATCATCAGAGATGTGCTTAGCTTTCGAGTGATAAAGAGCTAATAGTATCACTATCGTTCTTGAGTGATTACGGTTGCATACACAATTGAAAGTGTCTAATATAAGATGTGTGCCTTAACTGCAACTAGAAGGATCCATACCTCATAAGAGCTTTGAAGACCTGTGATAGGAAGTATAGGATTCCTAAGATGAGGGCAAAAAGATGCAAAACAACAGTTAGCCAGGTTTCATCCATGCAACATGAGCATTCGAGGCATCAGATGTTGGGAGTGCTAACATCAATTGAGGGCATGTCTCTAGTCATACAAGAGCAATATTGTTAATAATTGTGTATAACATAATAAGCAATTTGTAGAAGTCAATCTTGAGTTAGGAAATGATTTGCACCTTATGCAAAGTGGAAGAAAGACATCTTGAGCCACCGTTAGTCATTCACTAAATTGCAGGATCTCAATGACAAATATGGAAGTGGTCTATAACACCTATACATGGATCAAGGCAACTAGGTAATTGAAAGAGTATTATTCCACTATTGGGATGTTAAATGAGAAAGGTCTATGTAGATCCTATTATAGTCATACCCATTTGGGAGTCCCTTTGTTTGAGGTCACCACATACGAAACCACAACTCTATGGGGTCTAAAGTTTTGAGGTCTCCAAGAGAAAGATCCAATTTTGAGATCTTCAAAGGAAGAGCCCATATCAAGTTTCTATGTAGGAGATCCAATTTCGTGAACTCCGGAGGAGAGATCTAATTTTGAGGTCCTCAAAGGAAAGAACCTTGTCAAAGCCAACTATAACAGTTCGTCCAGTAGCTCCAACTTTACCATCATTAGCACAACAATCTATAAGCAAGAACCAGATTGAAAGAGTTGTGTTCTGTTGTGTAGAGTGGGATTTATGTGTTGTACAAGCTGAGAATTGCATGCTCCATCCAAGGTTTCAAATGTCGATGTTGACACCATATCGACAAGTCAAAAAAGGAGCACATCAAAAATATATCGCTAATATATCGCCGATATCCTTGAACTGGTTCAAAATGGTCAAAAATGTCACTGATTTTACAAAATTATCATTTTATTGTGTATAAAATTATGATTTTCATTATTACTTTACACACGAAGAAATGTCTATAGAGATTGAAACTAAAATTTAAATAACATTTGCACTACATTCATAGCATTCAAACGAAACAATAAAAGACATGGTAATAATCATATAGGTAGAATAAGAACTCACTATACAATGAAAATAGACAAAAGATGACTAGACATTTAATGATCATAGAAAATAAGGAGTTTTAATAATCTACTAGTAAAAATAATAAACCAGATCATGAGTAAAGCAAAATTTGAAGCATATTATTTATGAGATCACTAATGAGAAATAGATAGAGAAAACATGAAATCAGTGGCATAAAATATCAATATGAGTTAAGCATTAACATGGCAAGCAAAAAAAAATATAAGCATGGATTATTTACACATATGACTGATTAGGATAATCAACATAAGCATAAACGTGAGCTAAGTATTGTTCACATGTATGGTAAGACTTGATTAATAACAATGACCAGAAAAAAAAATCCATATTAAAAGAATAAAGATGTAGGAAGGGAGAATAAAACATTAAATCATAAGGGAAAATGGAGACTTGGAAGAAATTAAAGGAGAAGGCTAAATATTTGAGAAGAGTCTCAAAAACTATAAGCCAAAGCCAATAATACTTTGGACTTGAGAATAATTCAATGGATACAATAATATCAAGGACATATTGCAACATATTGCTTGTTTTATGGGATATTCATTTCGATAGCAAGCACTTTCATCCAATTGAGCTCCTTAATGTAATGTCCTTAATCATCTCCTCCTAGTAGACCATCCAAGGCTTTGGGTTTCTATCCAAAGTTTGATGGTAGCTAACAAAAATTACCAAGAGTCAACTCACCGATTGGTATGTTTGGTCTCTTATGTATATTCTTTGATCCTGAAGCCTAACACACCTTGACTCGAAAGATGTTTTCACGAGATCCCTATCAACCACATCATCCCCCAATAGTCAAGGATATCAATCAAGATATACTGATATGGGTGATATATCGTCAATATCTTAGAAAAAAAGATATTCATGTGATATCAATATGAATCATGTTGGGGATATGGATATGTTGATATATCGAGATATCTATTTCCATGGCTCCAACTTAAGGGGGAGTGTTGGAATTTGTGTAGTTAGCTTAGTCCCACATCATCTATTGTAGAATTATTAAGTGTGTGGTGGCCTATAAGTAGGCATATACCCCCTGCTTGTTTTTCAAGAAGAGTAATACAGATATCAGCCCTATCGAAACCTTCTCCCATGATTTTCTCTCCACTCCTGGTGAATGGGCTTTCCCCTCCTAGGATATCTTATGGGTTCTAATGGTCCATCAGCTATTAATAACACAAGATGGAATCCCAACCCTTGGAAATGCATAGACTGTTGTGGCCCATTAGCACCTCTCTCAACAAGAAACCACACATACTCCAACAGTCCAATTAAGATGTGATGAGAATTATTATGGGCATCTATTAAGAGGCTTGAGGACAAATACTCTTCTACACAGATTGTTAATTCTGGACAAAATCGTGGAGGTAGTGTGGCCCGGCAGTCAGGCACCCACAACTAAGAAAAACAATGTTGCGAGAGGAAAAAGCTTATTGGTGACTAGGGATTTCTTCAACAGCTAAAGGTAGAAAAAGATATGTTACAAGTTATCTTGAAGAAGGTCCTTGTTGGCCATACTCCACACCTTAATGAGAGCAACCTTGTGCTTTTGAGGACTACATATTGTAATTTAATAAGGAATTGATATTACTTGTGGTAACAGTGGAAGAGAGGTCAACTATATCAACAAGTTGGCAAAGGGAAGCACCAATGGTGGGATCCTAGTGTGCAACATGAGATCAAAGGGAAGCACCAATGGTGGTGGATGAGTTCGCTTCCGGAAACAGAGGTTTTGACAAGTTGAACAAGTATTACCTGTTTCTGCTGCCTAAGAAGGAAGGGGCTGAGGCCATTCAAGACTTTAGACCGATTGCCCTGTCTAATGCAATCTACCTCATTGTGGCAAAGGTCCCGGCTAACAGGCTGAGGGACGTCCTGGGGGACTTGGTGTCCCCTGTTCAGATAGCTTTTTTGCCTGGAAGAGGAATTTTGGATGGCTTCGTGATTGCGATGGAAGCCTTGGCAACATGGAGAAGGGAGAAGAATCAGGCCTTTTTATGGAAGGTGGACTTCAACAAGGCATACGACTCAGTTCAGTGGGACTTCCTGTGGGCGTCTCTACGGATGAGGGGCTTCCTGACGACCTGGATTGACTGGATGAAGAGATGTGTGACGACAGCATCCTTTTCAGTCCTTATCAATGGGAACCTGGTAAGAGGCTGGGTCTAGCCTAGAAGAGGGGTACGGCAGGGGTGTCCCCATGCACCCATGCTTTTTGTCCTAACAGCAGATGCACTTGCACGAGCGGCACACAGAGCTTGCAACATGGAGCTGTTCAGAGGCTTCACAGTGGGAGGAGGCAGAGAGGTGGTGGTCTTGCAGTACGCAGATGACACGCTCCTCCTAGTTGAAGGATCCGTGTTGGAAGCAAGGAGGGTGAGGATCCTGCTATCAGAAATCGAGCTTTGTCCTAATCAATTTGTCTGCCACGGAAACAGAGAAGGTGGGTGATGCGTCAGAGACTAAGAAGGGCTCCTTGCCTTTGGTATATATGGGCCTACCCCTATCGGATCGACGGCTTAGGTTGCAGGACTGGCTCCCGTTGCTAAAAAGGATGGAGGGACGGCTGACAGGGTGGTCCTCCAAGTTGTTGTCCAGGGGCAGGCGATTGACCTTGGTGAAGGCAGTCCTAACATCCATGCCATCTTACTTCTTGTCGGTGTTCCGGTTGCCACACCAGATTGAGAGGAAGGTCTCCGAACTGATGAGAGATTTCTTCTGGTCGACAACAGGGGTGGCAGGCAGGGGGGCGAGGCTGGTTGCTTAGGAAGAGGTGTGCAAGCCTACACAGGAGGGGGGACTCGAGGTCAAGGATGTGGGCAGAATGAACATCAGCATCCTCACAAAATGGATTGCAAGGTTAATAGGACTCGAGCATGGACTCTTTGGAGATGTTATGCGGTAGTGTTACGATGACTTCCTGGCATGGGGGCCCCTCTGTTCCCCCTCCCCTTCTGGAGCATCCTTCCACAGAGGCCTAGCGACAGTGGTTGGGAGAGTGCGCCGCTTCTTTGACCCGATGCTTGGTGCGGGGGACTCCTTCCATTTCTAGTAGGATGACTGGCAAGAGAGTGGCTCTACCCTGGAGGAGAGGTTCCCTTAGTTACTGAGTAGTGTGGTGGATGCGTCGGCAAAGGTTCAAGATTCTTGGGACGGATCCTAGTGCCCCATCTTCCGGGGGGGCCTCTCAGAGCAGAGCTGTGAGGACTTCCAGCGACTGCTGCAGGAGTTGGTAGGCTGGGCCCCGGACGAAGGCCCCGACGATTTTTACAGGGAGGAGGGTGATTTTTTGGTTGCAAAGGTGTACTACAGGCTGGGGTCCAGTGGGACCCCCTCAGACGTGGACTTCATACGGGACTATAGGCTAATTTGGACGGCGAAGTGCCCCCTAAAGGTAAAGATTTTTGCCTGGTTGGTTAGAAGAGAACGGATCATGACGAAGCAGTAGAGAGCTAGATGGGTCCAGACAAGCGACCTAGCATGCCCCCTTTGTGTGTGTGTGTGTGTGTTAAGGTTGTCCAACATCTTCTATTTTAGTGTCCGTTCATAGCACAGGTTTAGCAAGAGATGGGGATTGGCTAGATCTCCCACCAGGACGCCGCTAGCTTCTGGTCCTTTCTTCGGGGAAGTGTAGGGGGAGGAGTTTTCACCTTCTGCTCTAAGTATGATCGGGCAAAGGCCCTAACGATTTTGTGGGGGGTGTGGCTGGAGAGGAACGGGGTGGTGTTTAGGGGGGAGAGGCCTTATGTTGAGAACTTTGTCTCATCTATCTCCTCCCAGATTAATTTTTGGAGGAACATTTTGTAAACTCCTGATGTAATTTTATTTTGATGCAGAATGAA
Source organism: Thalassia testudinum (assembly GCA_037157565.1). NCBI lineage: Eukaryota > Viridiplantae > Streptophyta > Magnoliopsida > Alismatales > Hydrocharitaceae > Thalassia > Thalassia testudinum. Next base: position 363,992 of record JAZHRO010000076.1, read on the forward strand.
TTTAGGTAATTATCTATGGGATAACCGCCTTTTGCCTTTTCAAAAAGAAATAGATGGAAGTCAATGAGAAAAGGAAGGGTGGCACTATTTTTTATTGGGCACTGAGTTAAACTCCTGAGATAGAATAGATTGGCAGGGAAGAGGCATCACCAAGAAGGGAAGGCCTTGATTGGTGGATATCGAATTAAATTGCTGTCCTATTGTAATCTTAACAATCTTACCTCTAATAACTACCGGAAGACATCTAACTAGCTGTACAAATCTGAAATCCAACCCCTCCTCTCCCCACCCACCCCCTACCAAATTAATTTGGGAGAATGAGAAAAATTCATAAAGAGCTTTCCTTTAAGATTTTAGTTAGTGAGTTTGACGATGGTTCAAAGAACCCAGTTGACACACCACTACTCTCTCAGTGTTGTATCCTTGCAGAGACATCCAATTGCCTCATGCCTAGAGGTGATTCTTCTTCAAGTTTAGCGAGTATTCGTGTTTCACGTAATCCTGATTTATTTGTCTGTTTACAAATTTATCTAGATTATATTGGGATTTAATTGATTAATATAATTCTTGCGAGATAATTTATAACACATACACCTGTTTATCTCTTCTTTTTTTTGCATTTTAACATGTATAGATACAAGTTTTTACTTCCTGAAGGCTGCACTCCATCGTAAGGTCTGAGCACAACCCTGCAATTTATCTTTATCATGATATGGCCGATCAATGGTAAGTACATCTCAATAATATCATTTAAGCCTAACCCCATAATTAATCTTTAATATGCTACTGTTGAGAACAAACAGGAAACAATCACAGATATATCACTTTAGTTACTCTTACATGATTACATCTCTATAATAAGATCTGAACCCAACCCTGTAATTTATCTTTACTATGTTACTGCTGAGAATAAATGGGAAAAGATTATGGACATCACTTTAGTTACTCTTACATAGTGTAACATCTATAAATAGATACAGAGTTGCACTTAACCTCAAGAAGAAAGAGACCCATCCCATCTTATGGCTTTAAAACCTTGACCTGACATATGAAACTTGATTACCATTTTAAAATGCTGGAAGGAAAATCCAATCCTGTCTGTTGAAAAACTCATATGTACAGATCACTTTTAGGAATGGATTAAAATGGATAATGGTGGACCACTTCCTGGTCCAGAATTCAATGGTTCCTATTGGGTCTGTATGTAATCCTATGCAAGGTTCAAGAAGTTGGTACGGTATGCGGTCGATTGGGTCACCGCATAGAGAGTACATAGTATCCTGACGAGTATGCGGGTTTGCGTTTTTTATTTTTAAAGATATAAAATAATTAGTTAGCTTATTAAAATTTATGTTATATGTAATGTTATAACTATACAACTACCTCAAGTAGTATAATAAAAACAACATAGTTAATACTCCTACTCTTTAATTAGTATACAACTTAGAATATAAAAGATTAGATATCTTGAAAAAGAAAAATGTAGATATTAGAATTCAAATGTTTATGTTTATTATCAATGAACATAAACAATAGATCTAAATCAAGAATCTAAAATGAAAACTAAATAAAAAACTTCAAATCAACCTAAATCAAAACATATTATCAAGAACCTAAAATGAAATATAGATCAAAAATCTAAAATTAGGATATCATGTCAAACAATACCTAAAAGAATAAAAAAAAGAAATCTCTCAAAGACTCAAATTGGGTGGTTCTATATCAAAATCGAGTATGGATCCGAGTAAACACCTACTCGGCTAGACCTGATTACAGGACCACATGGCACTACTTGGTCCAAGAAGGGGTCCATTAACACCTATGCGGACCCCTACTCGGGCTAAGCAACCGACTTCCTAAACATTGATCCTATTTAAACCTAAAATGGAGTCATGGTCATGCTCCTTAAACGTGAGTGCCTAAAGTATCAAGTTAGACAAATTGCCCGGGGAAAGAAAGGAAACTTGATTGTAAAAGACCAACCTGATTTAACTGAAGAATTGCATATCCTTCTTTACCAACAAGGGGAACAACAGAATCTGCCACCAGTTTCCTCAAGCTAGAGAACTCTTTAATGAGTCCAGTAGTTACATCCTCCGTCTCACGCATTTGCTTCTTGGAAAATTCAAAGGCTCTTTCAGCATGCAAACGAAATGATGCACAATCTAAACATGGACAAGGCCCTTTGCAACCTCCTCTTGGCCTCTTTAGAATGCTTTTCACGGGAGAAATGCAATTGGATCCCAAATGACCAAAGCCCACAGATTGATGTTTTCCAGTGTGATGCTTTGCATTGATTCCGGCAAGCTCCTCAAATGTCAAATCTTCATGAAGAGTTGGAGGTTTAAATGGCTCTGACTTGCATAGTAATTCAAATTCACAGATGGCAACCTTAGAAGAATGTTCTCCTAAAGCCATCTGTTTGGGATCATTTCCATTGTCTTCAGAGATAGCATCTTCAATTTTTGTGTGCTGAACAGAAATTGTTTCTTGTAGCCTCTGAGATGTGCTATCCTGAGATAAAGATGCAGGCAGCAGTGCTAGAGGCTTCTTCATCAGATCATTTTCAGTTCTTTTAGTGTTGTGCTTAGTAGAAACAATCTCCAGCTCACCTGTAGAAAAGCATATTTTTAGTGCTAAGTGGTTTTTCAATCATACTAGGAAACAAAGAAAAACTGAGAAGGAAAAGAAATTCAAAATTTACCCAAATTGTCCTTTGTGATATCCGCGAGAAATGGCAACAATCTTCTATAGCGATGTGAAGTAGGATTTGGGAATACCTTTAACCGTGAGCATGGAGCAAGAGCCTGCAAACAGCAGCATGCATTATCACTCAAAAGTATGAAATCTTCCCGCTAACCCATTCAACTGATGGAGTCTAGCATACTAATCCATTAGCACCAAGGGGAACACCATCAATCTATGGGATCTCAATAAAAATTGTAGAGATTTTAGATGAGGTAAAATAATTCTAGCTATTATTGAAAAGAGAGCCCCTAACCTCTTTATATAGAGAGAGGCAAGGGCAAACATAGAAACCAACCAAGACCTAAAAATAGTAAATCCTAATAAGATATTTGGTAAGTTCACTTTCGTGGACCATTATTTAACCTAAGTACCCTTTAATTACTTAATTGTTAATTGATTAGGAGTTAAATGGGAATTCACATTTGTATGCATATAATTTCATGCACAAATTTTATATTTAATGACATATGATATGACATGATAATCATTTGGTGGATACAAGCTAGGTGCCAGACACCTAAAGTCATCAGTCAGACATCCAAAGTTACTCTATAAGATGCCTGGAGCCTAATTTGGATGTCTGGGAACCTCCATCGTGGACTCGATGCTATCCATACATTTTAAGACGTCTGGAGTGTTGATCAGATGTCTGATGAAGAACCGCCAATGCTTATTTGCCGTTCCAACTAGAGAAACTTGCAACCAAAGGAAACAAAGGAAGATTTCATTTTAAAAAGCCACAGCTGCCACCCTTCAGGGATCATCTCCCTCACCGCCAACGTGGAAGCAGTGTGCACACCATTACGCCCATCAACACCATCTAGCACTACCTTCAACCTCCCACCATCGCACACATGCAACACCTTCATCAACACCACCGCCGACTTGCCCCCAGCGAACGCACCAACTGAAGCACCACGTCATGCGTAGCCCACACGACCATGCACCAGCCCCTCGTTCCCTTGCGCGTGCATGCACAACTGTTCATCTTCTTCTTCCTTGCATCTGTCACACAATGAAAGAACCTAAAGTCATCGTCGACATCCTCCTCACAGCCACGTCCACGAACCTCGAAGCTTCGGGCCATCGGCGCCAACGACCTCGCCTCGACCACACGAGGGCAACCACGCCCTCAGAACCAACCACGACAGCCCACAAGTGCCGGTGAGCTACCGCCACCAACGCCGACCTTCCTTAACACCGATATGATCTCCGGCCGCCATTCGTCATGCTACAACTACCATCATGATCTTCTCATCGCAACCAACCTCCATCGAGAACCAACCAACCAACAGTCCTCCATCCCACACAAGAGGAAGAGAGAGGGAGAATGCTCTGTTTCTACTCTCATTACTAATTACCATCCATGCCATTACGGATATTCCTATTCATTTATTTAATGCATTAATTTATGAAAAGCAATGGATATACATCTTACTTATTTGAATTACTTTCATGAAGGATATAGAGCATGAGATATGGTTATAGTAAACGAGGTCTATTCTATTGGAGATTAATATTTACACTAATTGCTATATGCCAAGATCACTATTCACTTGTTAACAGAATATTACATGGTGGTGATTTTGCATCTAAACACCTATATTCTTGATTAAGTGTTTAGAATGAGAATTCATGTTGGAAATGAGAGCACTAGTTAGCAGGCACATCTGTTGAGATTCCTGAACAAACGAAGCACTACTCACTAGTCCAAGAGGCTAATTTCTCCTTATGGAGACGACTTAACTATTTTCGTGATTAGATTTTGAATATTAAATATTTTAAAAAGCGATTTTCTATCATGCAACTAAATACAACGACGTGACATTTTATGTTAAAACTTTTATCGAAAACGAAGATCGCTCTTTCAATATTCCTAATTGATTTATTTCCTAACAGTCCTCCGCAAGTTGAGACACGAGAGACAACGAAGACTTTGATCCTTAAGGTAGTGAAGATCCACTTTTGTTGTCATGGAAGTCCTCTCTTCATGTCTTCAACCTTGGGTGCCCCTTTTTGTACGCCCTCATAGAGCCAGTCAATGCTTCGTTTCTCTTGAGTGCAAGAGAGTACTGCCCGAACTTTGACATCTTAAGGAAGCTTCCGTCATCAACTCTTATGTCTTCCATTCAACATACAAGGACCTGATTGAGACAACTCAAAACCTTGAGGGGTTACAGGCAAATACCCCAACAATAGAAGACTAGACAGAAAAGTGAACTTAATCATAAATAACCTTAACTTTTTTTTAAGCAATGCCAAAGCCTAATTGAGGGTTTTCATCCTTTGCTTCTTATATTCCTCTTTGTTGGCCCTCTCTATTCTGGCCGAAGGGGCCGAAGCGAACGACGTCCATTGTGCCCGATCAAGGTCCATGAGGATGATGCAGGGGACGTGCTTGTCGATGGGCTTGATGCTGTGCTCGCTACAAATGACCTCCCAAAACTTGACATCGGTCTGAGCTCGACTCCCTCGATGTCTATAGGCAGCAACGAGCATTTGAAGAGGAGCGCAGCAACGCTCCAACAGATCGAAGGAGGATCAGGCCACCTTGATTCGGTAGAGCAACCTCCAAGGAACATGATGATGTCCTCAAACCCTCGATCAAGCGAGGTTCAAGGGTCTAAACCCTTGATCCGATCTTTCCCATCAAGGGGCGGCATCGATCAAAGGAGGCTTCCCCAACGACATGTGGCAGATCAGTTGGCCACCAGAGGTGGTTGATCTGGAGGCCTGGGCCCCAACAACCACTCCACTGGTGGTTCCTTGCCGAACAGTGGCCATAGGTGACACTAATGGCCCTTTTCCCTCCAGCAACAAGCAACAGCAGCAATAAAAGAGGAAGCGAAACAATAGAAGAGGAAGAGAAGTTGTGGGAGAGGAGAGAGCCTCTCCAGTGGCTTGTCGGAGTCTGGCGACGTCGCTGGAGGGTTCCCCCCTCTAGGTTTTCCTTTCCCAAACCCTAAACTACCAAGTTTGATGGTTTTGGTACCATGTAAACATTTTAGGTGGGATAAAATAATTCTAATTATTAATGAAAAGAGAAGCCCTAACCCTGTTTATACAGAGAGAGGCAAGGGCAAACATAAAAACCAACCAAAACCTAAAAATAGTAAATCATAATCAAACATTCCTAATTGATTTATTTCCTAATAAAAACATTATTGAATTCCTCATGCATACTTAGTCCAAACCAACCTTGAGTTAGAAATTGCAATTGCATTTTTATTGTACCAAACGTTCTTTACTTAACTTTAACCAAAATAACTTTTTTTGGCTATTTAGCTCTATCTTAGAATAACAATGTGAGCAAAGGAAAATTCCCAATAATCAGATTTTCCATATGTTGAGAAAGTCAACTTGGTGATTTTTGTTATTGAGAAAATGAGGCCTTGACCCTCTTTATATAGAGAGAGGACTAAAACATTCAAGGAAACTGCAATAACTTGCCTATTAAAAATAACGATGACTAAAATAAAAGGCAATAACTTGCCTACTAAAAATAACAAGAACTAAATAGGACACCCACCTAATTACAACTTAACATATATCTAATTTTATTTCCTAGCACTCCCCCTCAAGATGGGGCGTAGATATCAACACGTCCCAACTTATCATACAGAAAATCATATCTCTTCTTTTAAAGGATCTTGGTGAGATTGTAAGGCAATATATGGTGTACTAATCCTCCTATACATGGTTGCATTTCAGATGAAATGATAATCTACTTCGATGTGTTTAGTATGCTCATGAAAAATCAGGTTGGACGCTATATAGGTCATCAATTGATTATCACAATAGAGCAGAATTGGTAGCTGCACCTCCACGCCTGGATCTAGTAGGAAACCCACAACCTACATTATCTCACATGTGAAATGGGCCATGACCCAATACTTAGCCTCGACATTGGAATAGGCAACCACATTTTGTTTCTTGGTTTGCCAAGAAACAAGGTTTCTACCAAGAAACAAAACATATCCCAAGGTAGATTGACGATCCTCAATAGACTAGGCATAATCTGCATCGGAATAGACCATGATGTCCATGGACTTATTTTCTATATAGTAGTCCCCGACCTAGATTTCCCTTGAGGTATCTCAAAATAAGGCATACCTCATGCTAATAACTATAACGTGGTGCCTGGATGTTATGACTAGCTCTACTGATAGCGAAGCTGATATCCAATCAGGTGATGGTCAAGTACGGAAGGCGACCAACTACGCTACGATATCTGGAGGCATCCTCATTGAAAGGATCAGCTTCCTCAGTACTATGAACTTGCCACGCCTCAACAGGAATAACAAAAGGGTTGGCTCCCAATAAGCCAACCTCCTCAAGTATTTGGAGCGTATAATGTCTTTGAGATATTTGCAAATGAGGGCCCTTCCTAAGTACCTCAATCCCAAGGAAGTATCGCAAGTCTCCAAGGTCCTTTATCACAAAAGTGGACTATAAAAAGGCCTTGGTCTAACGGATACCTTCCTCATCATCACCTGTCAACACCATGTCATCGACATAAATAGCTAGAATAACTCTACTTGCAGATGCATCTCTCGTCCTCCAAATAAAAATAGAATGATCGAAGAATGATCGCAAAAAGCCAATCCTTTAAATCTCTGAACTTAAACACTGAAAACACACCCTCAAACTCTACTTCATGCCATAGATGGCCTTCCTCAGACAACACATGAACTCCCCCTAAACTCAATACCCAAGTGGCTACCTCATGTAGACTTTCTCTACTAGGTCTCTATACAAGAAAGCATTCTTGATCCAGTTAATACAATAATTATCCTTTATTGACTGCCAAAGAGGTGATAATCTTGATCGATGAGATACATGCCATTGGTGAAAAGGTCTCCAAGTACTCAATCCCAAAAGTTTAGATGAAGCCTCTAGCAACTAGTTAGGCCTAATATATGTCAACCATACCATCTACTTGATATTTGATGGTATATACCGATCGACAGCCAACAATAGTAGCATCCGAGAAACAAGGCACCAAATCCCAAATCCCTTTAGACTTAAATGTCTACATTTCCTTGTCCATAGCAGCATGTCATCTAGGATCCTGGGAAGCTTGATTGTAGTCTCTGGGAATAACTACAGTGGTGATAGCATAGGCAAAATGTCTAGTCTCCCCATCTAGGTGGGAGGTCACAACGTAATGAAACATAGGGTGTAGATTGCAAGATCTACTGAGCCTCCTTACGACTACAGGCATGTCATCACTAGGGTCCAACAACTCTGGATCTATTGTTTGTGTAGCTGGAGAGGAATTTGAAGGGATAGTAGGAGGAACAGTTGATCTACGATGGTAAACTTGAGTCTTCCTGGAAACCAACTCTATGCTAGAGCTCTCCACAAAATAGTAAAGTACCTTCTCAAAGATCACATCTTCAATTACTATATAATGCCTATGCACAGGGTCATAACATTTGTAACCTTTTGGGGTCCATAAGTAACTCAGAAATGTGCATGTCATGGCATGTGGCGAGAACTTATCCCGGCTACCCTACACCTGGAAAAAACACGTACTCTCAAATACTCACAAAGGTAAGGCGAAAGACTTGTCACACTCAGGATACAGTACATGATATGGGATGCACCCGTGGAGCACTGAAGAGGGAACTCTGTTGATCAAGTACACAGAAGTGAGAATATCATCAACCCAAAATTATCTGGGAACTTACATGTGGATCATCAGTGTACGCACAATATCAAGAAGATGCCTCAACATGCCCTCAACCACACCATTCTACTAAGACGTGTAAGCACAAAACATCTAGTGAACGGTCCCATGGACACTAAAGAACTCATCCATCTCTCTCTGAACAAATTTTGAAGTATTATCACTCAGAAAAACTCTGACTGTGGCTTGTACCTCAACAAATAATCTCTAAATAATCTGTGGAATCTCTAATTTGACCTTCATCAAAAAAACCCAAGTAAGACAACTATAATCATCCACAAATACTGCATAATACCTATGTCCTCCTATAACCCGTGCTGGCGCAGGTCCCTAAATGTCATAGTGAACTAGTGTAAGGGGCATAGTGCTTCCACTATCACGCTTCACAGAATAGGTGCACCTATCATGCTTCCCCAACTAATAGTCCTCACACTCCAAGGTCAACAAGGCTGATAACTCAAGATACATTTGGCGCATCTTCCAGATTAAGGGATGCCTGAGTCGTCTATGCCAAAGCAAGGGATCACTGGCTATGGACATTGCTTCAGCAAATAGTGTCGATGTATCCAAGTAATAGAGATCATCACTCTATCTCACCACCCATGGTCTCATTGGTGCATCTATCATGAAGGCAACAATGCCTATCATCAAATACAATCCGACATTGGAAATCTCTACAACTCGAACTAACAAACAACAGGCTCATGGGAAACTCTAAGGCACAATGCACATCTACAATCCTCATGGTAGAGGAAACCTGAATTTCCTCACAGTAGCCACATGCACCAGCCACATCGCAATCCAGTCAGTCGATCAAGTCGTATGGCCTTGGGTTTAATGGGTGGCTTGCAAGCCAAGTTATGCCACACATGGCAATTTTGTTTTAAGTAATAGGAGTCCAAATTTAGGACGAGATAATTTAGGATTAGTGATTGATTGAGTTGTTAAGATTGATTTGATTTGATTTGAGTTATTTTAGGAAATACGAATAGATCTCTTTTATAAAGACATCAACATTGTTTATTTTGAGTTGAATTGAATACAACAACGTTTTCCATCTCTCAACTCCTCCCCTCTCTCCAATTCTCTCTCTCTCCCTACTCTCTGTTACTGTTCCTGTGAACAGTAACAGCCGATCCCTTCATCTCCACGTGTGGACCTTCCACATGCCCAAGAATTTGCCGTGCTTCTCCGAAATCTTCACACCTATGAAAAACCCAAATTTCAACCGCACCTTAATTTCCTTAAAAAAATGGAACAGCTACTCTTCTATGTACCCAGAAACATACCCGACTGACATGTCATACATGTTGGTGGTGAGTTAGCATCCCACTAGGAAAGTCACATGTGATCATAGATATAAAAGATTTGATCACCTTTTTAAATCCTAAAGTACTATAACTATTTTTAGCTAAGAGAAATGAGAGTTGCATGTGTCCCTCACATTCAAATTCAAATTTTGATGGAGGGAGAGGGAAACTCTATCTCCAATTGGTGTCATCGGCACTACAATACCATAGGTGCTAACAACGTCACCACCGATCACATTGAAATGTCAACACCACAAACAAACAGCACATATTGTACAGTCGTTTGCACATACTAGAACAATGTAATGAAAATCTTTAGTGCAGCTATGATGGTGCCATAAACACCTATTATTGTACTAACGAAACCTTATCAATTAGTCACTTACTTTGAAGACAAATAGGTGCTAACGGCACCACCATAGGTGTTAACAGCATCACCATTGGTGCTAACAATATCACCATTGGTGCTCATGATATCACCACCAGTCATCTTGAGATGCCAACAACACCTTAAAAAAAAAGATAAAAATCACACCAATGTAAATTTAAATACTAATGTCACCAAGTACATTTTCATGTTGGTACCCTTGGCACCTAGTTAGTAACTTTTATAGTGCTCAGGTATCTATTACAAATACTTATCACTTATCTTGGTATTGTTAGCATCAATTACTTACCCTATATGTGCTAACGGCAACACCATTTATGCTAATGGCATCACCACCAATCACGTTGAGATACCAACAGCACCTTAAATAAAAAAGATAAGAATCGCATCAACGTAAATTTAGATACCGGCATCACCACGTATATTTTCATGTTGGTACCCTTGACACCTATTCAATAACTTTTATAGTGCTCAAGTATCTACTGCAAACACTTATCACATATCTTGATATTATTGGCATCAATTACTTATCACTTATCCTATTGTTGTTGACATTAATTATGTAAACACCTGTTGTGGTGCTGACGATACTACCATAGGTGCTAACGGCATCACTATTGATGCTAATGGCATCACTACCACTCATGTTAAGATAGATGCCAACACCACCTCAAACAAAAAAGATAAGAATCACATAAACGTAAATTTAGATACCAACATCATCACATACATTTTTATGTCGGTGCCCTTGACACCTATTTAGTACCTTCTATAATACTCAAGTATCTAATGTAAACACTTATCACTTATCTTGAAATAAAGGTCAGGTAAATGATTGGTCTATAAATAATGGAGTAAAGTTCTTGATTTTGCTCTTTATTTGAGAGAACAAATGAAATAGATGGAGATATCATGAATGTCTCCATTTTTTCCCTTTAGCAAAATTCTCTTGGTGGTTACAAGCGATCATCTATAAAAATGCACCTTTTTATACTTTTATTGTATGTTTGCTTCTTATCGATATCCATTTGTATAGCAATATTTTATCCTCAATTGGTAACGCAGTTGGAATTAGACGCTAATTTAGGATTGAAAAATACAAATTATGCATCGTGGATACTCTCGTAACAAAGCATCATTCTGGAAAATTTAACCGTACAACATAGGTGGCAAAGTTTATAGATTCTATAGCTATATGTGCCTTATTTTTGGAAAATTTGAAGAATGCAAACATTAATTTGATAGCTAAATCATTTAGCCATAGAATGGATAGCATCAGAAAATACCCATTTTCTTTTTGCACCAATCCAGTGATTCTATTTATGCACATGGGATACATAATGGGATCCTATGCATATCATTGCTTAGTGGTTGATGTCCTATCACTTTTCTTTACAGAGACTACTAGGTGACCTACAGAGACTATAGCTCCTACATTGGTGCCATCAACACTTACACCAGAAATAGAGCTTATACATCACGATCAGGGTCGGAGGAGCTCGTTGGAGCTAGAGCCAGAGTCAAAGGAGGTTGGGGTTGGAGGAGGAGCTCGGCTGAACTCGATGTTGGAGTCGGAGTCGGAGAATCTCATTGGAGTCGAAGTCGAAGGAGGTCGGAGTCGGGGTCAAAGGAGCTCATTGGAGCCTCAGTCAGAGGAGGTTGGGTCGGAGGAGCTCGACCGAGATCAACCAGAGGAGCTCAATCAAGGCTGAGATGAGGTCAAGGTCGGGTTAGGGTCGAAGGAGTTCGTTGGAGCCAAAGTCGGAGGTCGAGGTCGAAGGAGGAGCTCGATCAAGCTCGAGGTTGGAGGAGGAGAAGCTCTGAGGAGCTCGATCGATGGAGGTCAGGGCTACATGAAGGGGAGCTTGCTAGAGGAGGTTGAGGCTGGAGGATGAGGAGCTCACCGAAGCTTGATGTCATTTACCGGGGAGCTGCTGGTAGGGGTAGCAATGGATGTGGGTGGTGTGTGGTGAGGGAGGGGGGGAGTAGGTGGGATGCTTCTTTTAGAGGCAAAATTTGAATTCAAAATTGATGGACTCCATAGGGGAGGGGTTACACATAGAATCCTAGTAAGATTCCACCTAGGATTGGGGTATGTTATGGAATATGTAAAAGAGTATATATAATACTACTCATTTCCTTATCAATCTCCTACCACATCCTCTTGAAAACAAAATGGTGGCTGAATAAGTTCTGGAACTAAGCAGGGTGGGACCACCATGGCAGGCATACCTGAGCAATCATGACAAATGCATTCTACTGCAAATGGATTTGACTTGAGATCACAAAATCTGACAGTTGTTTACCTTTTATGCTTTTGGATAGCACGAGGAAAAGGGTCCAATTAGTGAGGTATATAACCAATTGACTTCATCCTTTAACTACTGGGATGTGAGTGTATCTTAGCCTCTCTGTTTTCCTTGAACGCCTATGTAGAATGGTCTGGACAAGTGAAATATATACTACTGACAACTTTATGATATAAACATGACAACTTTGTGATATAAACATGTGGTTGTGCTTAGTTCCACCCGTAGCTCTCTTTATCATAGAGCAAATCAGATTGATGTCACTGATGGAAGCCATTCTCATTCACCAATCTGAATGAAACGCCTAAACATCCATGCAAGTAGATACCCATTGCAAAAAGACATGGCACTGATTTCTTTTTTCCTGGATTCAAATAAAGATGCATACATCAAGATTGCTAAATCTCATTAGCTCTTCATTGTTCATTCTTACAAACGTTCCTATTTCTCCAAATTATCTCTTGTAGCACTCACTTTATGTGCAATACATGTCTTTTCAGTACATCAAATTATGCTGCTCCACAACTATACACGCCTCATCTTCAAGCATTTCTCTTCCATTTACATGAGAAGTTTCCTGTATCTCATTTATTTGGGCCAATGTGATTCATGTTCGGATGAATTGGATTTGGGACTACCACAAGCATTGGCACCACCATAAGGATTCTTTTCTTGAACTGCAACTAATAAATAATCTTCAATCACCAATCATAATTGACAGAAGGTTGCACCTTGTGATCACCACAGATTGATTATTCTTATCTCCCAAACCTTGTTCTCTTCAAAAGTAGATCATGTACCAACAGTTAAATCTTAATTGCCTAGGATGCAGACAGATGACAAAAACATTACCACTCAAAACCAATCCTATGACAATTAGCTCCAGCCCTTGCGTAACACCAGCATCCAGCATGCTGCTGTTTTTTACATAGGCTTTCTTTCAAATTAGGAAAAGTCTAGATGATGTATCAACAATGCCACAAAATGGAGCCAAGTATCAAGCCACCATTTCTATTCTAGTACTGGCAACAATCTTAGCATGCAGACCATTGAATGGCAGTTTTTAGTGGAAGCAAGGCAATTTATGCATGTAGTAGAAGCACACCGGTGTTTTGCGAGCTTGATCACTTCCGGAGAAGGCATCAATGTCCCTGCCGCTGCTGCTGCTGGGGCAATGTCCATATCCTTCTACTCGAAAATCATCGTCGTCGTTGGCTGCAGATGGAAGCTGCTGTTGCTGCTGCAGTGAAGAAGAATGCCCCCCGTCTGTTTGTTCAGCATTCACGGCTTCATCTGTTGCACAAGCTGACGATGATGATGGGATGCCACTACTAATGGGATGATCTGATGATAGAGATGAAGGGGGAATTAAGCAGCTGTGTTGATGAGAAGATGATGTTTTCAGAGGAGAGATCTCGGCAGCAGCAACTGCGCCAAATCTTGTGGTCCCATCGCAACCCTTCGTCTTCGTCTTCGTCTTCTCCTCTTCCCCCTCGTCCTCGGACCCGGCGACCTGGGATAGGACACGCTCCTCCTCCTCCCCATTGTCGACCTTGTCCTCCTCCTTTAACCTGACATCGTTGGAGGAAGGAGCTTGTTGGATGGAGGAGGTGCTGGTGCTGACATTGGTGTCGGAGATACCGAGGATGTCTTGGGCGGCGTTAGAAGGAGCAACAACTAAGGGACCTTTCTCCTTTCGGGCATCACCATCATCGTCGTCGTCGTCATCGTGCTTGTGTGGGAAACAATAATAGGAGATGCCTGAAGGGGAGGAGGAGAACACCCTGCGAGTGCGAAGATCTTTGATGATCATGGGGCTGCTGCTGCTGCTGCCGATGTTAGGAGGGATGTGGTGGTGGAGGAGGGAGGCACCAGAAGAAGGTGTTGTGGTGACAATAAGATGGCGGTGCTGTTTGTCCTCAATCTCATCTCCCACCTCCTCCTCCTCCTTTGGGGATGGGGATGGGGATGGGGATGGGGATGGGGAAGTTGTGGATGATGATCCCTTGCCCTTGGGGTGGCTGAGCATGAGGGCTTTGGGTGTGAGGAGGTAGTTCGTTGTTGTTGATGAGTGAGGTGGGAGTTTTTTCATGATGAGACCGGAGCGGGTACGGTGTAGTAAGGTCTCCGATCTGCTGCGAGTGATGGAGCCTCCTCCACGTTGCTTTTGCTGCTGCTGCATCTGCATCTCATCCATCATCTTGCTCTTCTTCTTCGTCGTCTTCTTCTTCGTCTGACAAGTTGACGAAGAAGAAGAGCCTCTTGGAGAGATAGTGGAAGATGAGGAAAAAGGGAGGAGCATCGTGTTGCGGCCTCCTAAATCCTCACGATGATTACCACGTCGATGCCTCATCATCAACAAACTAAACCCTAAACTAGGTTATGGTGAGGCACTGTGGAGTTGCCCAGAAAGAAAGAGAGTATTATTGTGTGTGCGTGCGATTTAGAAGGAGAAGAGGTGAAGAAGAAGAAGCCTGATCGCCCCCTTCGTGATGGGAGGAAGAGAATGAGAGGGCTTTGGCGTAGAATCCAAGTAGGTATCGTCAAATGCCAGCCAGCCTTGGCGACCAATCCAAGTACCAAAAGGAGAGGGCTTTGGCGGGATTCATCGCACAGGACTGGCGGGAAGATGAATCTAGTTAGGCGCCAAAATGAGAGACTTCGTTCGCGCGCGCCTTGTGGCCAGACGGAAACGCGTCCCTTGTTTGCAAGATCGCGAAGAAAAGTGCAGTCCATGTTAATTACACGCCACAAATTCCCTCCGAAATCGAACCGGAAGGTGAAAATGGGGACAGAATCGATGGCCCCCTCCTCCTCGGGTCGGCCTCAACTTCATATGATCTGACTCGGAGAGAATGAGTAAAATCTTAATTTGAATTAGATTAGATTTGAGTATGAATTTTATTTAAAAAATTTTATCTGATTTATATATAATTATGGGTACAAATTTATATTAAATTATTCAAATAAAATTTTTATTTATTATATATATAAGTTTCACCTTAATTTTCCCATTCTCTCAATCTTAATCTTTCTTATAATTTTCTTAATAATTTATATTAAATACTTCTAAAGTTTTCATTAAATGTTTATTTTAAAAATTAATTTTTTTAAATATATTTGTATTTTATATTTTTATGTACTTTTTTATTTTTCAATTTTAATGTATTCTCTTCAAAAACCTCTTTTTATAATAATTTTATTTTGATTAATAAAATTAAAATAGTTTAAATTCTCATGTTTTGCATCGATTGAAAATAAATAATTAATGAATTATAAATTTTTTCTTTGTTAACTTTAATTAAAATATGATTTAATTGTAAGTTGAATTTATAAATACATATCTTACGAGCAGACGAATACGAGGGTAAATTTCTCTACCCATAAGTAAATAGATATATATTTTGTAAATGAATTTGGCCGTAAATTTAACCAAAACCCAACCGATCTACCTCCTCTTCGAACTTAATCTCACTAATTAGTATCATGATTTTCTATCGGAATTTTTTCCTTTGTCTCCTTAACTGGGCGATGAATTAAAAGCAACCCAAAATTGCCAATGTTTGAGCGCGGGTTCAAACCGGGGACCTCTAGTGTGTAAGACTAGCGTGATAACCTACTACACCACCCAGAAAAGTTGGTTGTTTGGCTTGCTAAGTAGTTAAATATATTTATACATGATGTGATCTACCTACCATTGTGGATTTGACAATGGACTTTCCAACACACACTCCTTTAATAGTTTGATTGAGGCTTCCTATGTGCACTTAAACCATCAATTACGAGCATTAGAACTATGCCACTCCTTAGAAAGTTCGAGCACCTTTCAAAACCTAGGCTTAAAGGAGTTAAAGGTCATAATCAAAGGGATTCAAACTTCAACTAGGTTGAACAATGATCATGTATGCATTCCCAAGCAAGATATTACTTGCACATGACTACTAAAATCTTACACCTTGTGGATTGCCTAGTGAAACGACCCTTTCCAAGTGTCGTTTGGATTTTTTTTCCAAACTTTAGGTGCCATATCGAAATTTCTGCACACCAAAATGGATTCCATGTAGAGTATTTTTGTTTGAAGGGGGTTTAATGCAATTTTCCTTACACCCATACCCCCCCACCATACTCATAACACATGCCCACCATACCTCTCACCATACCCATGCCCATCCCTCACACATCCATAAACCCCCCCCCCCTCCTCCATATGTTCTCCACCATGGTAGCAAAGTGAGGGAGAAGGAGAGGGAGAGAGGGGAGCAAGAAGACATCCGAGGAGAGGAGGGTGTGCGAGAGGCAGAGGGAGGGCAGTGCGGGCATTATTTCCACAGATTTAGACGTCTGCAACATTTATCAGACATCTAAAGGGGTCGCCAAATGTTTGGAACGAACTCAAGACATTTAGTAAGCACGCAAAGTGCCAAGGTACTAGAGAAATTCGTCAAGTAATTGCCTTCCTTTTTAACCAGATCCAAAGCTCTAGATCTTGCCCAAATTTTAATGCAAACACGTGAAAGAACTGGGTATCCTCTTTCGGCGAACATTCCAAGCTTGGAAGCTTGGCTTCCAAGCTCTTTTTTCCCTCTAGACCCCAATAAAAGGACCCCCAAACCTCGTTGTTCTCCCCACACTCGATTTTGCCCTAGAACACCTCAATTTCGTCTCTCCTCATCCGGCCGAAGCTCCTCGACGTCCGGCGACTTCCTTCGTCTCCCCTCGTCGTCTGATCGCAATACCGACAGCAAATCCTTCTTCCTCGCCTTCCTCCGCATGTCGCAATACCCGCAGCCGCTCTAATCTATGTCTTCGTCGCCGTCCTACCCTCACCGGAGCAGCTCCCTTCCACTGCGCCGGCCATACCATACCCAGTGTCCTCCTTATCCCTTTCTTCCATCAGAGTAGCTAGTTAGGTTTCGTTAGCATCATATATTAGTTTCCCTTTTTCAATCTCTCAATTCGACCCTCGACATGACCGTTCACCGTCATCTTCCTCGTCTCCGACCACTCCTCCGACAAGGCATTCCCATCGCTACACCGCTCCATACGCCTCGCCAACACTTCCTACATTTTCGCCTCGACTCCACCAACCAAATCCCTCTCTCTATTTGTCGCTCCACTCACCCAAACCATCTCCCGAACAACCCATTATTCTTCGCCCAAGACCGACTTCGTCAGACCTCCTCACATGCATTCACAGCACGCTACCACCACCGTTGCACTCCACAACTTCCAGCGATGCTTCCTGAGTTGTTTTGACGAGGCCGAGAAGCCATCTTTTGAGTTTCAAGTTTTAGGTGCCACACCATTGCCATAGTAGCTTCAAGTAAAGCTTGAAGTTTACTTGAAGCTCATTCGTGACTCAGCAGCTCCAGGTGAAGACTTCAGGCTACACGGATTCATTCCAGGATCACATCCAGCCAATCAATTAGAACTTCAGACCGCTCCTCCACCTACAATTAACCAATCCCCCAGCTGCTGCTGCACGCAGAAGAAAGCAAGGATGTTTAGTCCCGTATCGGAAACGGCAGAGCGTCTGGAGTGATATAAGATGAAAAAGTGATAGCAGCTATTCGCCTCAAGTCACTTGGGGGGTGAGGTCCCCCGCACCCTTTACCTGCCTCGCCCGTGACACGCATCACGTAGGCCTAGTTCCGACCCGACCCACCTAACCCGCGCACACCCCGACTTCTACCCCACGTCAGCAGCCCTAGTCCCGGGTGCACTTAGATCCTGTAACGACCCGATTACCGAGTTCCTACGAGACACGAGAACCGTACCGACTCGACTAATCCCAAGACCTAGTCGTCCAACGAGGAAGTAACCAAAAGAGCAGTAAAATAAACCACATTCAACATGAAATATAACTAGCAGTAAGGAAAAGAACTACTACAGCATGTACCATCACAACAGTAGAACAACATTTATAACATAACAAGAACTGCGAGTAAAGAAAAGTACAGAGAATAACAAAAACTACTCACTACAGTGGAACAAAGAGGGCACAAAAGAACAGTGGTAACTCTACTGGACCCTACTCGGCCCAGCGTCCTCTGCAGCCGCTGACCCTGGCTGCTCAACACCTGGTCCTGAAAAGTAACGAGTGTAACACGTCAGCGAAACGCTGAGTAGAGTGGCAGCTAAACTAAAGAAGCAGTAAAGTGTACAGTAGCTGTTTTATTTTCTTTCTTCCTTTATTTACGTCTTTATATTGTTTCATAATTTATCTATTTCCCAGATCCTTCACTTGATCTCGAATGTTCCTCGCGGGAACGATCTTGATTGCAGTCTTTTCCGAATAGTAGAAGTAGCACGTGGTGCTCTCCTGGCCGGGAGAGTCCCCCGTGGTGATCCTTGATGGTTTGTCCACTACTACTAGGAGGGGTGAGATCAGCGTGACGAAAAAAATGCGGAATTGAAAATATATATAGCAATCTCACAAATAAGCAATCACACAAATACACAAGTATTTTTAGGTGGAAACCCAAACCGGGTGAAAACCACCACCTAACCCTCTCGAGTTAGGATTTTCCGATCAACCAAGTTGATCAAAATCCACTAAACCGAATCACTTAAAACGAGGGTGATTCAACCTCAATACAACCACGCTACAAGTACGAGGGTAGCGTTCCTCAACCCCTTCTCTCCACAAGAAGGATTTTGTCCCACAAAGGAGACGGGAATTCGCAAAGCGAATACCCAACCAAAAGACAAAGATAAAATAAACAACAAACCTATAGAGCCAACAAAGTAATAAACCTAAGCTTCTATAGGAATTAGGAAACTCCCCTTTGCAAGGAGTGGTCGACGATGACGCGGGTGCGTGAGCCACGCAACGGCGTAATGTCGCTCTCGTGAACAACGGCGGGAGAGCGGGTGCGCGAAGGGAATTTAGCTCTCTAGGTGATGGAACTTAAGCTTGGAGAGCAAGAGCTATCTAGGACACAAGAGAGTGGAACTATGTTGCTTAAGTGTGTCTTGTGTTTCTCTTGGTGTATCTTGGTGTGTTTTGGTGTGTAAAGGCTCCCCTCTATTTATAGAGGCCTTAGGAAGGCTTTGGAAGGCTTGGAAAAGCTTCCATAGCCGTTGGGTGCAAAGCCCAAGAGAATCAGGCCGAAATCAGGACAATGATTGCATTTGACAGGGTTATCAGACGTCTAACTCTTGCATCAGACGTCTGGAAGGCCACTTTAAGACGTCTGATTTAAAGGTCAGACGTCTGATTCTATGCGGGTTTCCTCCTGACTTGAATCAGATCTAAACAGGGTTTTTGCGCAAGTCCATCAGACGACATACAGGACGTCTGGCACTATGTATGGACGTCTGGAAACCTACTTTTACTGTGGGAATTGATTTCCAAACGTTGCAACGGCTAGAAAATCTCTCAGAAGAGATTTTGGGTCAGCCGAGGCAAAACGGTCATTTATCAGACGTCTGGACAGTCCTATGGACGTCTGATAAGGCTCTAACGGTCATATTCTTCAGCGCCTGCTAAGCTAGCCAACGGTCCACTATCTGGACGTCTGGCAAGTCCATCAGACGTCTCCTAAGACGTCTGGTATAAGGGTCTGGACGTCTGATTTCATCAGACAGAACTAACTATGTCCAGCCTAACAGTTATCAGACGTCTGAAACAACAGTCAGACGTCTTAAAATACTTTATCAGACGTCTGATTGGGGAATTAGACGTCTGGAAGTGTTGTTTGAACCCTATATTGGTTTTCTAAGTATTCTACAGAAAACCTAAGTATCCTAGGGTTGTGCCGGTGTTCCTAGGACTACTGTTAGGGTACTTTGAGGCTCTTTGACATAATATTCTAAGGAAAATAAAAGGAGCAAGAAAATAAAGACAAGAGATACAAGAAAGGATTAAAAAGAATCTATCATATTCTTCTTGTCTTCTATCTTCAATCTGTCGCTCCACGCGAACCTCCTCTGTTTTCCGTCAAGCTCCTCCAATCCGTCCTGGATGCGAGCTCGAATTCCGTCTAAGCACGTCCACATTTGCAATTGACCTGAAATCTAGGACTCAAATTGCAAATGTTAAATAACACGTGTTTTTTTATCATCAAAACAAATGATCGTGGTGCTCTAGCACCAACAATCCTACTCTCAGTCAACCACCCCAAGGTCACTGACAGACGTAACGGTGACTACAGCACGCGCAGTAAATGCACGGGTAGCTAACCCGCACTGGCACGCGGTCAGTCATTTCCGTTAACGGGTGCGCCCAAAGCACAGCACGGAACCAGTATAGGGCAGAGCCCTCTCAGTAACAGGGGTCCAACCCCTCCACAATAACCAAACAGGGGCCTTGCCCCTCCACAGTCCGTGCACCCTCACCTGTCTACCATGGTTTGCCCAGTGGGCCTAACAAGTCGGTGTAGATGAGCGAGCAGAACCCCAGGGCCCGTGGGGTAGCTAGTACTCGCTCTACACTAGTAACTCTCCTCGGTACTGCGTACACGAGGGCCAACAAGTCGGTACAAAGTGGCCAGACTAACCCCGGGTCCCTAGGGTGGCTGGCTCCGCTCTGCACTAAGCAGGTAACAGGTGCTTCCCCTGGCACTACGTACCCAAGAGACAACGCACCTCCACATCTTTCTTTCTCAGTTCCATTTCATTCTCTTTCCAGGAGTTCTACTCCTAATTCCCCGTAGGGTTCCAGCTCTTTTAACTCAGCACATTCAGGTTTCAACTTTCCAGTTTCACGTTCATACAACCCATATTCTCAATCATGTTCATTTATTCATAACAGGCAGCTGTTAAATCAATTTACAGGCAGCTATTATTTCCTTTCCACATTTTCCAAGACTGCAATATGTATATTCATTTTGCTAGTTTTCCAGTCCTAGGATTCATGCCGTACCCTAGGATCTATCATTCAATCTAGTTTTCCAGCCCTAGGATTCATGCAATACCCTAGGATCTATCATTCAATCTGGTTTCTCATTCCTAGGATTCATGCAATGCCCTAGGTTCTATTAATTATTCCATAATTGTAACAAATTATGTTAATAATTTCTAAAGCCACTCTACCAGCTACAACGGAAGTAATGGGGGCGTGGTTGGAAATCCCACGCGCCTCCGCAACCCTCGAGACTGCAATGGAACGGGGTCCTAACACAAGGATCAAACACAAGGAGTTTCTCAGAACAGTATATAATTACTGTAAACGGGTAGAGGATTTTATCTCGAAAAGAACGCAACTCGAAACGCGGAGAACGGACTCCGAACGGGCTCTAAACGGGTCGAAAACGACGAAACAGTCCAAAATCAGACATCTGGAACCTCTTCCAGACGTCTTAAAAAGTGGTTCAGAGGATACCTTCGCTCTGTGTAGTCTCTCAGACGTCGAGAAGCCTGCGGGGGCGTCTGGCCTAGTTCCCAGACGTCCGATGGTCACCTCGGACGTCTAGAAGTCCTTCCCGTCGTCTGGCACTGTGGCCAGACGTCTGATTCGCGTTGGATGCGAATCTCAGAACCTGCACGTACCCACTCCTCGTGCTCAGTACAACGGTCGCAGAAAAGGACGAAGGACGGAAAAAAAAATAACTTACTTGCCAGACGTCTTCACCGTCGTCTGGTTGGAAGCCCAGACGTCTAATTCTGGAAAAACTTTTAGAATCAGAGCTCGACGCGCTCTCCACCCGCGACGCACGGCCGCGCCGCGCCTCGTCCGCCTACTGCTCGAGCTGCAGCTGCCCTCCCGCGTCACTTCGCGCCCGCTGCTCCCCCGCCGGCCAGCTCTCGCTGCCTCGGCAAGCTCGAGCCCTCACGACCGGGCGTCTCCTCCCTCGCGTGACACCTCCTCCCGCAACTCGCCGCGGCTGCCGCTGCCGCCGCTCGCTCGCGCTCGCACTCACTGGAAGAAGAAGAAGGGAGCAGAGGAGATGAGAGTGAGGGAGAGGGCGAGGGCCCTTTTAAAGCCGTGCGGGGAGAGAGAGAGAAGGGCGCAGTGCTGCGCCTGCGGAGGTGCGCGCGCAGACGAAATCCACCGTGCCGCGGAAATTAAATCCCAGACGTCTGGAAGGGGTTCCATACGTTTGGGCCAGCTCCCAGACGTCTTAAAGGACGTTTTGAAACTGCGTTCGTAACAGATCCGAAACCCGACTACCCGGTACTATGCATGGCCCTGAGAGGGCGTGAAAGAGAACCTTGAGAGAGGAAGAGGAGAAATAGAGAGAGAGTGTGCGAGGGCAAGGGGTTTTGCTCTCGCTAGCACTTGTGCGACACTTAATCAATTTCAGAGGAGAGTTGCCCCCTGGTGCATCAGAAGGGCCAAAGAAGAGGAGGAAGAAAAGAGATAGAAGCCAAAGAAAGAAAGGCCAAAGGCAAGGAAGAAAGAAGAAAGAAGAGGAGAAAGACAGAACGAAAAGAAGAAGAAAAGTAGGCAAGAGAAGAAGCAGAGTCTAGTGCCCTCTTGGCACTGTAGCAAGGCTGACTTAAGACGTCTGATTGAGTGCCCTGTCGTTTGATGAAGTGCACTGTGCACTAAAGTTTGCATGGTTGATACTGCTCATTTATTTAGATGATTAAGTAATTATTATATGTGTATCTAAGCTAATAATTGGTGATTCAAATCACCTTTATTTTGCCTTAAATGACTTTTTGCCTCAATAGATTCTTGATATACTCATGTTTTACATTGCAAATTAAATTTTGAGCAATATATTGTGCTCATTTACATTAATTGTTGAGATTAGCGTGTGAATTCCTATTTGCTCCCTGTGAACGACCTCAGACTTTCATTCAAGTATAAATTTTATCTATTTTTCACATTGATTCGATCTATATTACAATGCGACGATTTTAAAACCCACTTCAGAGTGACTAACAAGCTAGCAAACTTTATTTTTCCGCCTGTAGAGTGTGGTTCTTTTTAACTTTGTTCTACTTTCCATTGCTGCCTTTCTTTTATATGCTTAGTTACATTGCATGTGTGGTTGTGGAAATGTTTATCCTTGCATCTGGTTTGTTTCTCGTTAGACGATTGGGTCATGGGGTTAGTCGAGGCGAGCTATTTTCGGGTTCCACGAGGGGCCAGGTTCGAGTCGTAACAAGATGGTATCAAAGCAAGGTTGTCCCGAGAAATAAACCAAATGGTCTAGAAATAACCACTCATGTGCATGTAGCAAGGGTAGCCATCACAATGTGTTGTCTTTATCTTCGCTTCTGAGTCCTATTTCTTTCTGTAACCCGGTATCATTGGCAATTCCTACTCCTTTTCTTCCATCTCCTTGTAGGAGATGCCTCATCGAGGAGCTCTTAAGGTAGGTCGCGAATGTAGCCGTGGGCGTGATCGTAGGGGCAGACGTGCTGGACTCGAGGCAGCAATCAATCCACCCCTCCTCCCAGGCATCCAGGCTCAGGACCTTACCCAGCTGATCCGGGATATAATGTAGGAGGAGATTCAGTAGCCTCCTTAGCCACCTCCTCCTGAGGACATGGAGGGGGAGTCTTCTATAAGATAGTCGAGCCGCCGCAATGCTGGATGAGCTGGAGGGGGAGGGGATGATCCTCCACCACCCTCAGACACTACTGAGCACGAGTCCTCCCTGCCAGGGGGTGCACCCGTTCCTCTGTTGCGAATCTACCACGAGCTTTTTGCCTAATTCCGGAAACTGAAGCCCCCTCTTTCAAGGGGGAGGAGAGCCCGTCTGAGGTAGAGGATTGGCTGGAGCAGATGGAGAAGATCTTCGACACACTCCACTCTCCTGCAGAGTGCCGCGTGGCCTTCGCCACGTACCAGTTGGAGAGTGCAACCCGGTGCGACTCGAATAAGTTTTGTTAATATGGTGATATTGTCGTTGAAATTAGTATAGTGAGTTAACCTAAATCGAGTTTACACTAGTTTCACAAAATTTTTAACCTGGTCTACTTGATTTTATCTTGGTCACTTTTAGGCCTAGGGTCAATCTCAGGGAAGCGGGAATCTGAAGATCAAGGAGTTTCTACGCCTTTCCTAAAATGCATCTCTTCCTTGCGTTTATTATGTTTTTGGTTTTTTCCATTTTTAAGATTTTTGTTGGTGATAATGTTGTTCTTGAGGTACACCCTCAAAAATGAAGTCCTTGGGCCTGAGCCAAATGGTTCTTGGCTTGTAGCCAACTAGGGGTTCCCAAAATCGATCTGGTTATTTGCAAGATTGAGTACCTGCAAGACAAAAATTATCTTTTCTCTTTTACTCTTTTTTTTTTGGTCTTTTTAATAGCAAGAAATAGAAGACAAATGCAAACAGGGTAGGTTGCTAGGAAAGAAAGAAACACTTAGCTTAGTATATATATGTATAGATATATAGTAGATACAGAATATATATATGTGTATATAGTTATATATTATGTATATAGGGATGGAGGTGGAAGTGGAGATGGAATGTAGCACGGTGTCAAGTTGGTTTACGTCTAGCAAGACGCAACCAACAAGACTGAGTGCCGCGTGAAGTGTGAAGCGGATGTGTGGGAGTGAGAGTGGAGGCGCTTGCTTTGCGCGGATATCAGGAAATATCAGCAACTGGTGCGAATATTCCCGCGATATGATGCGCGGTGGAGGGACGAGTGCACGGGAGTATGGGTGGTGTTTATGAGGTGTATAGATGGATATGGGTAACTGGATGTATATGTAAGTACGTATATGTGTATATATATATATATATAACTATATATGTATATATAGATGTATATGTATATATATATTTATGTGTATATACGTAAGGATAAAAGTATATGAGTGGATATATGCTTGTGTGTGTGTGAGTGTATGAGTGTGTGTGTAAGTGTGTACCAGTGTGTGTGTACCAGAAGGAAGAGGGGAGCATAGCAGATAAGTCATCTGCTACGCTACCCCGACGTCTGATGCGTAGAGGTGCACGGGTGCAGGAGAGAGACCCTGCACGCGTGGCCGAGTCAAGCGCAGCGCTCTGCTACGCGGGCAGGAGAGGCGCAGTGCATAGCGCTGTGGGCGGGTGAGGTGTGGTGACCTATTGGTGCAGGTTGCGGGCGAGGAGAGAGAGCGTTGTGCCACCGGCTAAGTGAGAAACTTGCTGGTGGCTACAGTGTCACACAGACCACGCGATGCAGTGCGCTACAGTGCGCACGCGGTCTGAGACCGACTGAAGTGGGTTTTGCTTGCGCGCGCGCTGTGGAGCGCTGCCGCACAAGAAAAGGGTGTGCGCAATCTGTAGGCGAGCGCGTAGCAACCGGCGGAGTCTGCAGGCAGGCGTGCAGCGAGCTGGAGCTTGAAGCTCTGGCTAATGGTGGAGGAGACGCAATGCAGCAAAACAAAATGCGAAGCCACCATGTCCACCTGCTCACGAAAGAGCTGGGCGATGGTGGAACTCACAATGGTGGTCTGAGACCACTGTGGGTTTTCTCCTGCGCACAGTGTGCCTCTTCTCACTTGTGAGAAGAGGAACTGTGTATGGAGAGGGAGAGGGGAGGAGGTTGGCCAACGGCTGACTAAGGGTGAGGTTGATATGAAGGTGCTCCCCCTGCAGTAAGGGAGAGAGCAAGAAGTTTTAAAGAGGAGAGCGCATGCCTCATGCCATGTTGTTGGCAGGAAGAGAGGTGAGTACACCCTACCATGCTGTTGGCAGGAGGAGAGGCGCGGAGAGGCGCGCTCACCATGCCCTGTAGCCGCACGAGAGAAAGGAAAATAAAAAATGAAAAAAAGGTGAAATTGCAATGCCACACTTAAGGAAAATGTTAATTAATAGAAGTGGATTAAATGGCCAATTATTCTCACTCTCCTCTCCTCTTTATAAATGCATGCAGGTGTCTATTTACAAATGCGGGTATGGCTATATAAGATGCATGGGTAATGCTAGGAAATAACACAAGATGTCATATTTATTGGCGTAGTTTGTTGTGCAATCACAGCCCACAGATGGTGAAGGTCAGGAGGGGGAGAGCCGACATGGGACCGTTTCATGGCGCTCTTCTGCGAGCAGTACTTCCCAAAGACATGGCAGGACCAGAGGAGGCGAGAGTTCCACACTTTCCACCAGGGGGCAATGACAGTTAGCGCGTACTGTACGCATTTCCTAGAGCTGTCACGCTTCGCCTCGACGGCTGCGTCTCCGGAGGAGTGCCTGTGGAGGTTCACTGAGGGCCTTCAACCTGCTATTCGGGGGTATGTGAAACCCCTGAAGCTATCTACCTTCTGTCGCATGGTTGAGGCGGCCATGACCTATGAGGGGACCAACCCGATCGAGCAAGACACTGACGGAGGACGAAAGAGGCCCTACCAGTCGGAGCACTCACAGGGCCGCCGAGTGAGGAGGCACATGGCACTTGCAAGGGAGTCGTCCCTCTCTGTGGGGCCACCAGTGGCCTTTAGGGGCCCCAAACCGGAGCCAGCTGACTGTACCAGACCCCCGCCCAGTTACCAGTAAGGACAGACGGAGGGAGGAAGTCGTGTCCCTCTCCGCTACTAGTGTGGCCAGCCAAGCCACATGAGGAGGGACTGCCCATCTGTGGTCGGAGCATACCAGATGCTCCCAGCACCAAGTATTGAAGGCTGATCTGTTGGCCGTGGGTACCAGGCATGAGGGGGTGGACATCAGTCGTGAGGAGGGCACCAGGCAGCTGCTGCTTGCCCGATCGAGAGCCTGGTTGCCTCTTCCGCACCTAGGGCTAAGGGACAAGTCAATGCTCTGACTCACAAAGACGCCAGAGCTTCAAGTTCTGTGGTGTCAGGGATGGTTATAGTTTATAGCAGATTAGTGTATGTGCTTTTTGATTCTGGTGCCATGCATTCCTTTGCCTCCACGAGTTTTGCCGTTAGTCTGGGGCTGGACAGTGTACTGTGAATCTGATCTGATCGTGATATAGATGGAGGATTTCGACGTGATTCTAGGTATGGATAGGTTGTCTGCCTATCACGACCTAGTGGACTGTTTCGAGAGGAAGATTGTCTTTTCCATACCTGAGCTGTCTCCCTTTGAGTTCCACGGCTAGCCAGTGGACGAAGGTTTTAGATGCATCTCAATGCTTCGAGTAGCAAAGCTACTGAGCTAAGGGTGTGAGGGCTTCTTAGCTTGTGTTGTAGCAGAGCCTAGCCTGGTGACTAACTTATGGAGTATTCCGATGGTCTGCGAGTATCCTGACATCTTCCAAGAAGAGCTACCAGGACTGCCACTTGAGCGTGATATTGAGTTTGAGATCTCACTGATACCGAGGACTAGCCCCATCTCCGCTGCACCGTACTGGATGGCCCCACTTGAGTTGCGAGAGGTCAAGTCTCAGTTGTAGGATTTTTTAGAGAAGGGCTTATTATTTGTGAAGAACTATAGATAGCTAAATCGAGCCACGTCAAGAACAAGTACCCGTTGCCTCGAATTGACGACCTCTTTGACCAGTTGAGAGATGACACGGTGTTCTCCAAGATAGACCTGAGGTCGGGTTAACATCAGCGAGGATCAGGGAGACCAACATCTCCAAGACAGCTTTCCGTACACGGTATGGACACTACGAGTTCTTGGTCATGCCATTTAGGCTGACCAACTCTCCTGTTGCTTTCATGAATCTGATGAACTGCGTCTTTAGGCCGTATTTGGACCAGTTTGTAGTGGTATTCATTGATGACATGCTGGTTTACTGCCGGGATCGCTCACAGCATGGACAGTATTTACACATGGTGCTGGACACTTTAAGATGGCACAAGCAGTATGCCAAGTACAACAAGTGCAAGTTACGGTTGAGACAGGTCACTTTATTGGGCCATGTGGTCTCAGGAGACGGAATTACTGTGGATCCGACCAAGCTTGAGGCCATGCTTCGGTGAGAGAGGTCACGTACGGTGATGGAGATACGCTGCTTCTTAAGGCTGGCAGGTTACTACTGGCGATTTATCAGAGGATTCTCCCAAATGGCGCGTCCCATGACTCAGTTGACAAGGAAGGACATGCTTTCACTTGGATAGACGAGTGTGAGTCGTGCTTGTTGGTGCTAGAGTACCGCGATCGTTTGTTTTGATGATAACAAAACACGTGTCACTTAACATTTGCACTTGGAGTATTAGATTTCAGGCAAATTGCAAATGGAGACGTGATTAGACGGAGTTCGAGCTCGCATCCAAGACGAATTGGAGGAGCTTGATGGAGAACAGAGGAGATTCGCGAGGAGCGATAGATTGAAGATGGAAGGACAAGAAGAATAGGATAGAATTCTGTTTATTTCTTTCATGTACTTTTGTCTTTATTTCCTTGCTCTTTTTGTTTCTTAGAATACCATGTTAAAGAGCCTCAAAGTACCCTAACAGTAGCTATAGGAATGCCTGCACAACCCTATGACACTTAGTTTTCTGTAGAATACTTAGAAAACCAATATATGGTTCAAACAGCCTTGTCAGACGTCTAATTCCAAAATCAGACGTCTGATAATGAGTTTTAAGACGTCTGACTGTTGATTCAGACGTCTAATAACAATTCAACTGGACTTAACTAGTTCTGTCTGATGAAATCAAACGACCATACCTTAGTCCAAACGTCTTAGAAGACATCTGATGGACTTTGCCAGACGTCCAATTAGTGGACCGTTGGCTGGCTTAACAAACACTGAAGCTATGACCGTTAGAGCCTTATCAGACGTCCTTAAGCCTTTCCAGACGTCTGATAAATGACCATTTTGCCTCGGCTGACCCAAAATCTCTTCTCAGAGATTTTCTAACCGTTGCAACGCTCGAAAATCCATTCCTGCAGAAAAAGTAGGTTTCCAGATGTCCAGACATAGTGCCAGACGACTTGTATGTCGTCTGATGGACTTGCAGTAGAACCCTATTTAAATCTGATTCAAGTCAGGAAGAAACCCGCATAAAATCAGACGTCTGACCTTATTTTCAGACGTCTTAAACTAGTTTCCCAGACGTCTGATGCCAGGATCAGACGTCTGATAACCTTGTCAGTGCAATCATTATTCCTGATTTCGGCCTGATTCTCTTGGACTTTGCTCCCAACGGCTATGGAAGCTTTCCAAAGCCTTCCAAAGGCCTCTATAAATAGAGCGGAACCTCTTGCACACAAACACACACTTAGATACACCTAGACACACCAAGAACAAGCATTTCCACTTTTTTGTGTCCTAAAAAAGCTCTTGCTCTCCAAGCTCAAGTTCTACATCTTGAGAGCATCAAGCCTTTGCGCACCCGCTCTCCCGCCGTAGTTCACGAGAGCGACGTTGCGCCGTCGCATGGCTCACGCACCCGCGTCATCGATTCAAAGCACTCCTTGCAAAGGGGAGTTTTCTAATTCCTATAGAAGTTAGGTTTAAATCTTTGTTGGCTTTATTGGACTATATTTGTTATTTTATCTTTGTTATTTGGTTGGGTATTCACTTTGCGAATTCCCGTCTCCTTTGTGGGACAAAATCCTTCTCGTGAAGAGAAGGGGTTGAGGAACGCTACCCTCGCACTTGTAGCGTGGTTGTAATTTGAGGTTGAATCACCCTCGTTTAAGTGATTCGTTTAGTGGATTTGACCAACTTGGTTGATCGGAAAATCCTAACTCGAGAGGGTTAGGTGGTGGTTTTCACCCGGTTTGGGTTTCCACCTAAAAATAATAGTGTACCTTATGTGATTGAATTTTGTGAGATTGCTTTATATTATATTTCTGCAATTTATTATGTCACCCCCTCCTAGTAGGGAAATCTACAGTGCTTTCAGGAGTTGAAGGAGAGGTTGACTTGAGCTCTTGTACTCACCATCCCGGATAGCAGTGGCGGGTTTGTGGATTACACTGACGCCTTGTTGCAGGGGTTGGGTGGTGTGCTCATGCAGCAAGGCCACGTTGCCGCCTACACTTCGTGGCAACTAATGCCTCATGAGCATAACTACCCCACTCATAACTTAGAGCTGGTAGTGATTTGATGCGAAAAATCGCATGATTTGTAAAAGTGGATTTTTAAGTCGTAACACGCGAAATCGCATACGCTTTTAAATTTATAACCAAGATAGTGGAGTATTTAGGGTCGTCCAATGAGGCAATTTGGTTGCAAAAATCAGTCTCTTGCTCGGAAATGGAATTCACCTTTATTTTTGGTCTTTTTCAATATATCACTTTTATGCTTTTGAAATTAAGGCAACATGCGAAGTTGTTGGCGGGAAAAATTACTACACCTACTATGCTAATCTAAGTGACAAAAATTATCCTCTTTCTAAGCTCAACCTATGGGCTGTAGATTTCCCTACTAGGAGGGGGTGACGTAATAAATTGCTGAAATATAATATAAAGCAATCTCACAAAATTCAATCACACAAGGTACACTATTATTTTTAGGTGGAAACCCAAACCGGGTGAAAACCACCACCTAACCCTCTCGAGTTAGGATTTTCCGATCAACCAAGTTGATCAAATCCACTAAACGAAGCACTTAAACGAGGGTGATTCAACCTCAATTACAACCATGCTACAAGTGCGAGGGTAGCGTTTCTCAACCCCTTCTCTTCACGAGAAGGATTTTGTCCCACGAAGGAGACGGGAATTCGCAAAGCGAATACCCAACCAAATAACAAAGTAAAATAACAAATACAGTCCTATAGAGCCAACAAAGATTTAAACCTAGCTTCTATAGGAATTAGGAAACTCCCCTTTGCAAGGAGTGCGTCGAATCGATGACACCGGTGCATGAGCCATGCGACGGCGCAACATCGCTCTCGTGAACTACGGCGGGAGTGCGGGTGCGCAAAGGCTTGATGTTCTCAAGATGTAGAACTTGAGCTTTGAGAGCAGGAGGTTTTCTTGGACATAAAAGAGTGTGAAAGTGTATTACTAGGTGTGTCTTGTGTATCTAGGTGTGTGTTTATGTGCAAGACGTTCCTCTCTATTTATAGAGGCCTTAGGAAGGCTTTGGAAGGCTTTGGAAAGCTTCCATAGCCGTTGGGGGCAAAGCCCAAGAGAATCAGGCCGAAATCAGGAATAATGATTGCACTGACAGGGTTATCAGACGTCTGATCCTGGTATCAGACGTCTGGGAAACCAGTTTAAGATGTCTGGGATAAAAGTCAGACGTCTGATTTTAGGCGGGTTTCTTCTTGACTTGAATCAGATCTAAACAGGGTTCTAGTGCAAGTCCATCAGATGACATACAGGACGTCTGGCACTATGTCTGGACGTCTGGAAACCTACTTTTTTCTGCGGGAATGGATTTCCAAGCGTTGCAACGGCTAGAAAATCTCTGAGAAGAGATTTTGGGTAGGCAAAACGGTCATTTATCAGACGTATGGAAAGGCCTAAGGACGTCTGGTAAGGCTCTAACGGTCATATCCTTCGGTGTTTGTTGAGCCAGCCAACGGTCCACTAATTGGAGGTCTGGCAAGTCCATCAGACGTCTTCTAGGACATCTGGTTTAAGGTCTGGACGTCTGATTTCATCAGACAGAGCTTACTAAGTCCAGCCTAAATGTTATCAAACGTCTGAATCAACAGTCAAACGTCTTAAAACTCTTTATCAGACATCTGATTTTGGAATTAGACGCCTGACAAGGTTGTTTGAACCATATATTGATTTTCTAAGTATTCTACAGAAAACCTAAGTATCCTAGGGATGTGCAGGTGTTCCTAGGACTATTATTAGGGTACTTTGAGGTTCTTTAACATGATGTTCTAAGGAACAAAAAGAGCAAGAAAATAAAGACAAGAGTACATGAAAGAAATAAATAGAATTCTATCCTATTTTTCTTGTCATTCCATCTTCAATCTATCGCTCCTCCCGAATCTCCTCTGTTCTCCATCAAGCTCCTCCAATCCATCCTGGATGCGAGCTCGAACTCCGTCTAATCACGTCTCCATTTGCAATTTGCCTGAAATCTAATACTTCAAATGCAAATGTTAAGTGACACGTGTTTTGTTATCACCAAACAAACGATCGCGGTGTTCTAGCACCAACAATCTCTCCCTTTTTGATGATGACAAAACCATAAATAATAATGCAAAAAATCCTCCCCCTTTTTGACATTATCAAAAAGGTTTGATTGATTTTAAATTTCCTATAACTCCCCCTTAAAACATGCTCTTCTATGAATTTCTTTTAACAAAAGTAATGTCCCCCCCCCTTTTTTTTTGTAACAACAAAATAGCTATTATTTTTCTCCCCCTTACTAAAGGAAATTTAGCTAGCTTGCATCTCCCCCTTAAAAATTGACAATTGGCTCATAAATTTTTAACTCCCCCAATCTAAATGCTTATGATAAAAAGATAAGGCAAAGAATTTTTACCTCACCTACCATGGCCAATAAAATGGCCCAAATGGTGGTGGTGGATGCCACATCGGATGGGGCTCTCATCCGTAACTTGGAGGCCCGGGCATTGGCACCGGTCTCTTGTCTGGTGGTCGACGTGCGGCGGGTCCATCGTTTGTTCGTCGTCTTGTCAGTCTTCTTGTTCTCCTCCTTGGTCTACTCCTTGGTTCTCCCAACTCGAGCTGACCAGCCTTGAGCTTATAGGTCCAGTCCTTCGTGTTGTAGTTATCCTTGAAACCTACAAAACAAGATTCTGATTCTTTCTTTGGTATCCAAGTGAGCTTGGATCCGGTTCTGTTAGCGGGTCTCCTTGGCGGAGATCCTTTCTCAACCTTATGGCTATAAAAATTATCTACTTTGTTGATTAATTAGTTGGAGTTTTCCCTAAGACATACAATTTCTTTTTCTATAATACGCATCTTAGTCCTTAAATCAGAAATTTCTATTTTTAGACTAATATTTTCCTCAATCAATTTATTATTTTCATTGATGAGGTTATGATTTTCTAATAATAGGTTATCATTTTTAGGACTAGCTTCTAGATCCCTGAGTTTTATTTCTAACCTATCATTTTCAGATTTAAGAAAACTAAGGTTTTTTTTAATGCTTTTATTTTCTATCTTAAGTACTTTACTAACTTCAAAAAGCTCATTAAAAGCTTCTTGTAAATCGAAATTTACCTCGTTGTTGGAGTCACTTCCACTTTCGCTGTCGCTATCACTTCCTCTGGCCATGAAACCAAAGTAAGCAATTTTTTCTTCTACAGACTTTTCTTCTTCCTCTTCCTCCGAGCTCAAATCGTCCCAAGTGGCTTGAAATGCCTTCTTCTTAGATTTCTTCTCCTTTTCCTTCTTCTCCTTTTGAGAAGAAGGCATTCTGGTCGTAGATGTCCTTTCTCGTTGCAGTGGTAGCAACGTCTCGGCCTCTCCTTCTTCTCCTTCTTCTTTGATTCCCTACACAACTTGGAAAACTTTTAAAGTAAAATTTTAAAGTCTTCGTCGTCGGAACTTACCTCGCTATCTGACACTACTTTGAAGGAGAGAGTCTTCTTCGGTTTTGGCTCCAGTGTAT
The DNA here is from genome assembly GCA_037157565.1 of Thalassia testudinum. Taxonomy (NCBI): domain Eukaryota; kingdom Viridiplantae; phylum Streptophyta; class Magnoliopsida; order Alismatales; family Hydrocharitaceae; genus Thalassia; species Thalassia testudinum. Next base: position 397,738 of record JAZHRO010000076.1, read on the forward strand.
CGTTCTTCTTCTGCTTCAACTTTGTCTCGTAGGCCATCAGATTGCCTAGGAGATCTTCCATGTTGAGCTCCTCCACTTCGTTTGCTTCCTCGATGGTGATGACTTTCTATTCCCACTCCGGTCCGAGGGAACGAAGAAGCTTCCCTTGAAGCTCCCTCTTGATGAAAGTCTTCCCTAAAGCTTTCAAATTATTTACTATGAGAGTGAACCTAGTGTTCATCTCACTTAAAGTTTCGTTAGATTTCATGGAAAAAGCCTCAAACTCTTGTGAAAGTAAATTGAGTTTAGAAGTTTTTACCCTAGAGGTACCTTCTTGAGTTACCTCGAGTGTGTGCCAAATCTCATATGCGGTGGTGTATTGCGAGATTCTATTGAACTCCTCCGGGCTGAGCGTGCAGTACAACGCGTTCATAGCTTCCGCGTTGAGTGAGAGTTCTCGAATCTACTGCTGTGAGTAGCTTGCTGCGGGTCTTTCTGGGACGTTGAAGGGGGTCTCTCAATGGTCCCATATTTTAAATTCGGTGGCTTGAAGCCATGTCTTCATCCGTAGCTTCCAGTAGCTATAGTTGTTCCCGTCGAAATAGGGTGGTCGGACGGTGGACTGCCCCTCGGAAATCCTGCTCGTGGAACTGCTCCCCTCCATAGGATCTTCGCCGGTGTGTAACACCGATAATGCGAAACCTGCTCTGATACCAATTGTAGATTTCCCTACTAGGAGGGGGTGACGTAATAAATTGCGGAGATATAAAGCAATCTCACAAAATTCAATCACACAAGGTACACAATTATTTTTAGGTGGAAACCCAAACCGGGTGAAAACCACCACCCAACCCTCTCGAGTTAGGATTTTTCGATCAACCAAGTTGATCAAATCCACTAAACGAATCACTTAAACGAGAGTGATTCAACCTCAATTACAACCACGCTACAAGTGCGAAGGTAGCGTTCCTCAACCCCTTCTCTTCACGAGAAGGATTTTGTCCCACGAAGGAGACTGGAATTCTCAAAGCGAATACCCAACCAAATAACAAAGATAAAATAACAAATATAGTCCTATAGAACCAACAAAGATTTAAACCTAGCTTCTAGAGGAATTAGGAAACTCCCCTTTGCAAGGAGTGTGTCGAATCGATGACGCAGGTGCGTGAGCCACGCGACGGCGCAACGTCGCTCTCGTGAACTACGGCGGGAGAGCGGGTGCGCAAAGGCTTGATGCTCTCAAGATGTAGAACTTGAGCTTGGAGAGCAAGAGCTTTCCTAGGACACAAAAGAGTGGAAATGCTTGTTCTTGGTGTGTCTAGGTGTATCTAAGTGTGTGTTTGTGTGCAAGAGGTTCCACTCTATTTATATAGGCCTTAGGAAGGCTTTGGAAAGCTTCCATAGCCGTTGGGAGCAAAACCCAAGAGAATCAGGCCAAAATCAGGAACAATGATTGCACTGACAGGGTTATCAGACGTCTGGGAAACTAGTTTAAGACGTCTGGGATAAAAGTCAGACGTTTGATTTTAGGTGGGTTTCTTCCTGACTTGAATCAGATCTAAACATTGTTCTAGTCCAAGTCCATCAGACGACGTACAGGACGTCTGGAAACCTACTTTTTCTGCAGGAATGGATTTCCAAGCGTTGCAACGGCTAGAAAATCTCTGAGAAGAGATTTTGGGTAGGCAAAACGGTCATTTATCAGACGTCTGATAAGGCCTAAGGACGTCTGATAAGGCTCTAACGGTCATATCCTTTAGTATTTGTTGAGCCAGCCAACGGTCCTCCAATTGGACGTCTGGTAAGTCCATCAGACGTCTTCTAAGACGTTTGGTCTAAGTTCTGGACGTCTGATTTTATCAAACGGAGCTTACTAAGTCCAACCTAAATGTTATCAGACGTCTGAATCAACAGTCAGACGTCAGACGTTTGACAAGGCTGTTTGAACCATATATTGGTTTTCTAAGTATTCTACAGAAAACCTAAGTGTCCTAGGGTTATGCAGGTGTTCCTAGGACTACTATTAGGGTACTTTGAGGTTCTTTAACATGATGTTCTAAGGAATAGAAAGAGCAAGAAAATAAAGACAAGTGTACATGAAAGAAATAAACAGAATTCTATCATATTTTTCTTGTCCTTCCATCTTCAATATATCGCTCATTGCGAATCTCCTCTGTTCTCCATCAAGCTCCTCCAATCTATCCTGGATGCGAGCTCGAACTCCGTCTAATCACGTCTCCATTTGTAATTGACCAGAAATCTAATACTCAAAATGCAAATGTTAAATGACACGTATTTTGTTATCATCAAAACAAACGATTGCGGTGCTCTAGCACCAACAATCTCCCCCTTTTTGATGATGACAAAACTATAAATAATAATGCAAAAAATCAATATTGTAGATTTCCCAACCAGGAGGGGTGACGTAATAAATTGCGGAAATAAAATATAAAATAATCTCACAAAATAAACAATCACATAAGGTACACAATTATTTTTAGGTGGAAACTCAAAACTGGTGAAAACCACCACCTAACCCTCTCGAGTTAGGATTTTTCGATCAACCAAGTTAATCAAATCCACTAAACGAATCACTTAAACGAGGGTGATTCAACATCAATTTACAACCACGCTACTTTGTACGAGGGTAGTGTACCTCAAACCCCTTCTCTTCACGAGAAGGATTTTGTCCCACGAAGGAGACGAGAATTCGCAAAGCAAATACTCAACCAAAGAACAAAGATAAAATAACAAATATAGTCCTATAGAGCCAACAAAGATTTAAACCTAGCTTCTATAGGAGTTAGGAAACTCCGCTTTGCAAGGAGTGCATCGAATCGATGACGCGGGTGCGTGAGCCACGCGACGACGCAACGTTGCTCTCGTGAACTACGGTGGGAGAGCGGGCGCGCAAAGGCTTAATGCTCTCAAGATGTAGAACTTGAGTTTGGAGAGCAAGAGCTTTTCTAGGACACAAAAAAGTAGAAAGTATGTTGCTTGGGTGTGTCTTGGTGTGTGTTGAGTGGCAAAGGCTCCCCTCTATTTATAGAGGCCTTAGGAAGGCTTTGGAAGGCTTTGGAAAACTTCCATAGCCGTTGGGTGCAAGGTCCAAGAGAATTAGGCTAAAATAAGGAACAATGACTGCACTGACAGGGTTATCAGACGTCTGATCCTGGCATCAGACGTCTGGAAGATCACTTTAGGACGTCTTATTTTAGGCGGGTTTCTTCCTGACTTGAATCAGATCTAAACAGGGTTCTAGTGCAAGTCCATCAGACGACATACAGGACGTCTGGCACTATGTCTGGACGTCTGGAAACCTACTTTTTCTGCGGTAATGGATTTCCAAGCGTTGCAACGGCTAGAAAATCTCTGAGAAGAGATTTTGGGTAGGCAAAACGGTCATTTATCAGACATCTGGAAAGGCCTAAGGACGTCTGATAAGGCTCTAACGGTCGTATCCTTCGGTGTTTGTTGAGCCAGCCAACGGCCCACCAATTGGACGTCTGGCAAGTCCATCAGACGTCTTCTAAGACGTCTTGTCTGAGGTCTGGATGTCTGATTTCATTAGACAGAGCTTACTAAGTCCAGCCTAAATGTTATCAGACGTCTAAATCAACAGTCAGACGTCTTAAAACTCATTATCAGACGTTTGATTTTGGAATTAGACGTCTGACAAGGCTGTTTGAACCCTATATTGGTTTTATAAGTATTCTACAGAAAACCTAAGTGTCCTAGGGTTGTGCAGGTGTTCCTTGGACTACTATTAGGGTACTTTGAGGCTCTTTAACATGATGTTCTAAGGAACAAAAAAAGCAAGAAAATAAAGACAATAGTACATGAAAGAAATAAACAGAATTCTATCCTATTCTTCTTGTCCTTCCATCTTCAATATATTGCTCCTTGCGAATCTCCTCTGTTCTCCATCAAGCTCCTCCAATCCGTCCTAGACGCGCGCTCGAACTCCGTCTAATCACGTCTCCATTTGCAGCTGACCTGAAATCTAATACTCTAAATGGAAATGTTAAATGACACGTGTTTTGTTATCATCAAAACAAACGATCGTGGAGCTCTAGCACCAACATGGGCATGGAGGCGTAGGTTAATTAGAAAGAAGGAGTGGAACTACACTAAACATAAAGCAAGGTAATGCAATAAAAAGAGTGCAACAAGAAATCAAGGCAACTTCTTTTTTTATATTAAAGGAAATTGTCTAGTAGTTGATGAATGCTTCTACAAAAAATAAATTGAAAAACAAAATAAAGACAAATCCTTTAGATGATGATGGTGATGAAGAGGATGAAGCTCTTCTTGCTCCAAGCCTGGTAGCTCCTGGGCTTGAAAAGGTCTTTAGCTCCTTCCTTCTATAGCTCCGCCAAGATGATGTCCTCCAAGGTAAACCCTTAAGGAGCGTGCCCTATGCTTCTCTCCAAGGGTGGACATCCACCCTAAGTCCTCCTTTGCTTGGCTGTCCTCCTTGAAGTAGAATAGCCCTCCTCCTTGGTGTGGCCCAAGTTGAAGAGAGTGGGGAGAAGAAGGCACCAAAGGGGCAGGTGATGTGCCCCCTTAATCTTCTTCTCTACTCCTTCTTCTTGGCCACAGGTGTAGGTGGGTGTAGGTAGAATAATACACTAATGGAGGATGATTTTTATGTGGTGATATGGTGGGTTTATATAGAGGTGGAGTGGGGGGTAGTTGGTGTGAATAGGTGGAGGGCTAGGATGGAGTTTGGTGGTGGTTATGGGTGGTTAGAATGATCCTAGGGCTAGGGTTAGTTGGCGCCACCTTAAAGGGTGTTAAGGGGGTGGTTATGGTGGCCAAAAGGCACCTAGATTTGGTGCCACTTTTGGCTTCTAGAAGTGGGGTTTAGGGGGATGGCTAGATGTGGTTGTAGGGTTAGGTGTATGGTGGATATGGGGGTGGATGTTAGCGCCAAAAAGGGAGGTAGTTAGGGTTGGGTTTTGGCACCAAAATTGGTGCCTTTTGGTGGTGATGATGGGGTGAAGAGGTGGCTAGGTGGTGGCGCCAACTTGGAGTAGGATAGCTAGCTTAGGTGAGCTTAGTTGGTGGAGCTAGCTATGGTTGAGTTGAAGGTGGTGGATGGCCAAGGAGCTGGATGCTAGCTAAGCTAAGCTAAGCTAAGCTAGCTATGGAGTAGAGGAGTAGGTAATGTGAGCTAGGGTTTGAAGAGAGGAGCTGAGGAGGAGAAGTCTGGAGCTTGAAATGGAGCTGGCAGCTGTTAAAGAGGCTGGCATGGAGCTACTCTAGCTAGCTTAGCCTGCTAATTCTTTGCTAGCTGCTAAGCCAAGCTTAAGTGAGCTGGCTTCTACCATAATGAGCTAAGGTGAGTTGTGTCTGGTGCTCTCAGGGAGGATCAAGCTGGTTAAGGCAGCTAAGATAGCTTAGCTCAATTAAGTTGAGCTAAGCTGAGTCCCCGGGAGCTGGACTTGAGCTTCCTGAGATGGAATGAAGTCATCTTCAGCTGGCTGGAGTTGAGTGGAGCTGGATGTAGCTGGACCTGAGCTGGGATGAACTCCAGTCAACTCAACTGAGCTAGCTAGAGCTCCCTGTGGACTAATGGGAGCTAAGATGAGCTAGACTCAGCTAAGTTGAGCTGGATCTGAGCTGACCTGAGCTAGGGTGAGCTAAGATGAGCTCTCTTGAGCTGCCATTTAGCTGAGATGAGTTGAATGGAGCTAGGATGAGCTCACCCTAATTCAGGTGAGTTGAATTCCAGCTATGGTGAGCTGGATCAAGTTGAGTTCCAGCTGGTGAGAGCTTCTCCTTCACCAATTGCCTTCTTGAGTGCTAGGGCACTAGGGATCATGCAATCTGTTTATCCCTAACACTCACAAAAACACATTAAAAACACAATAAAAAATGCAATGCATGCCTAATCTAATTTATGCCTAAATGCAACCCAAAAATCCGTTTGTGGAGCATAATCCTAAGAGGTAGGTTTGTTTTAATGCATAAGAATAATGATAAACTGGTGTTTATCACAATTGTCTTCGCGCTAAAGACATAAAGGCACTGTCTATACGGTGAGATCTTTGAGATTTTCATGGATCATAAGAGCCTTAAGTACCTGTTTGATCAGAAGGAGCTTAACATGAGGTAGAGACATTGGTTAGAGCTTCTAAAGAACTACGACTGCAGCATCTCCTATCACTTAGGGAAAGGCCAATGTGGTGGCTGACGCCTTGAGCCGGAAGACACCCGCCCACTTGACCAGCTTATAGGCACAGAGTTGGAGACTCATGGAGGAGGTGGGCAGTTGGCGACTCCAGGTGCCACGAGGGTACTGCGGGGCAGTGACAATGATAAGGTAGTCACGACCAGACCTTATAGACCGTATCATTATTGGATAGAAGACTAACCCATACCTGTAGATGTTGCAGGATAGGATATTGACAGGGGACCCAGGAGATTTCACTTTTACTGACGAGATTCTGAGCATGAGGAGACGTTTGTGCGTTCTTAGAGACGAGGAGCTACTGAGGGAGCTTCTGGCTGAGCCACACAGGTCCCGATTTACCATACATCCTGTCAAAACTAAGATGTACCATGATCTGCGACATGACTTTTGGTGGAGGGGGATGAAGCAAGATGTTGATGAGTTTGTGCAGCAGTATTTAGTATGTCAGCAGGTGAAGGCCGAGCACCAGAGGCTTGCAAGGCCGCTACGGCCACTTCTTGTGCCAGAGTGGAAGTGGGAGAGTGTCACTATGGACCTGGTAGTGGGATTACCGACTACCCAACAGGCACACGATACAGTCTGGGTGGTAGTAGACAGATTGACGAAGACGACGCTACTTTTGCTGATCCAAGTCACCTTTGAGCCAGCACAGTTAGCAGAGCATTACATCAGAGATGTGGTGCGCCTTCACGGAGTCCCTCATGAGATTATATCAGATCGAGACACTCGTTTCACTTCCTAGTTCTCGGCGGAGTTTCAGCAGGCCTTAGCGACTCGTCTGAGGTTCAGCACTGCCTACCAACCCCAAACCGACGGACAGTCGGAGCGCACCATTCAGACCCTTAAGGACCTGCTACGCGCTTGTGTACTATACTGGAGAGGCTCCTCGGAGGAGCATTTGCCCTGGTAGAGTTTGCATACAATATCAGTTACCACTCGAGCATTGGCATGACACCTTATGAGGCTTTGTATAGGAGGAAGTGTACGGCTCCCTTGAGTTGGGTCGAGGTGGGGACCAAGTGGGAGGTTGGTCCCAGGTTGATTCGTTAGAGTCAAGATGTGATAGGGCATATTCACAGACGACTCCGTACCGTCAAGAGCAAACAGAAGAGCTATGCTGACCGAAAGTGCCGAGAGGTGCAGTTTGAGGTTGGAGATCATGTCTTTCTCCATGTTTCACTCATGAATGGTTTGCTGTGTTTTGGGGTGAAAGGGAAGCTCGCACCGAGGTTCGTGGTACCTTTTGAGTTCTTCGAGCGAGTCAAACCTGTTGCTTACCTGCTTGCCCTTCCTCCCCAGCTCTCTGGATTGCACGACGTGTTTCACGTGTCCAACCTCAGGAGATACAACAGATACATCACCGATCCCAGCCACATTTTGAGCTACGAGAGCATCGAAGTGGGAGATGACTTTACCTACCATGAGAGGCCAGTACAGATACTGGATATAGCCATCAAGAACTTGAGGCGGAAGGAGGTGCCACTGGTGAAAGTCCTGTAGAAAAGGCAGCAGTACGAGGAGGCAACAATGAGAGATTAGTACCCGAAGCTTTTTGAGAGTATGTCACTTTTGACCTACGTTGATCCTCTTTAAGTTTGTTATGCACATGTATGTTTCTTCTAGCATCCCAGTTTAGCTCAAGTTTCAGGGGCGAAACCTCCTTTAAGTTTGTTATGTTGAAACGACCCTTTTCAAGGGCTGTTTGGATTTTTTTCCAAACTTTAGGAGCCATATCGAAATTTCTGCATACCAAAATAGATTATGTGCGACGTATTTTAGTTTAAAGGGGGTTTAGCGTAATTTTTCTTACATCCATACCCCCACCATACCCATAAACCATGCCCACCATACGTCCCACCATACTCATGCCCATCCCTCACACATCCATAAACCCCCCTCCTCCATTTGTTCTCCACCACAACTGCCGAGTGAGGGATTATGGGAACACCATTAAGAGCCATAACTAGCTCAATTTGGTCTAAAAATGTTGATAAATGCTCCTACATATCCATCAGATGGTCTTAAGGGCACAATATCCTATTTTGAAAAGAAGAGAAGAATATAAGGTTATTTATGCAAAATTAACAGCATTCCACAAATACAGAATAACTATGAGATATTTCAGAGGTTTATTAAAGGTCATATGGTCATTAATGTTTAATAAGTTGGTACATACAGAACAAAATGGATTTTCATGCATTTCAAGAATTAATGGACATCTGAAATCCTAAAAACAGATCCGCTTAATTAACTGAGGTTCTAGTTAGGATAAAATTTATCTAAATCTTTAAAAACATATAAAAATATTCTCTAAGGTTTGATATCCTTGATTTGACCATCTGAACCCAATTTGACCTAAAATAAAGTCTCAGACAAACAATTACCCTAGTTTGGATTCTTATGTAAATTACCCAGTCAAACTTGATCAAAACTAAAATATAACCTCACCATTAAATTCCTTGGGTCCAAATTAGGCTTGTAACAAAATTTGGGCCCAATCTGAGATCATTTTGACCTAGTTTGAATTTTGGTCCAAGTCTGACTCTTGTTCTCTCAAATAGCCTGTCATCTTTTGAAATATTTGCAAAAAGTCCCCAACTTTTTCAACATCTTCACAAATCAATCCTTGTTGCCATTGGAGGTCAACTCACCTCCAGGCGAGTTTTGATCGATCGAAATCCTACTCAAATCTCAATCAAATCCTGCCAAATTTGGTGGGATTGATATTTACACCTAGGGAAACCTATTGAGATCAATTTTGACTCTTAACTCTCTTTGATTCGTGTGTACGAACCCATGAAATCAGTGGGGTTCTTCTTTAATCCCAAGCAAGCTATGGAACTTGTTTTCTATTCTCCAAACTCTCCTAAGCCCTATAAAATACCTCTCATGCTTGCCTTACCTCCTTAGCGAGAAATAGAGCCAAAAAACACCTCTTCTTCCTCAACCTCTGCCTCGCTCCACCTCGCTCCGATGACTCTCCACCTCTGACCTCTTCGCCGGCAGCCACATACGATAGGCAGTTAGTTCTCCTTTCCCTCTTCTTTCCGCACCTCGCAATACCGGCGAGATGCTCTCTATCCCTCCGTCGTCGTTGTTATCTACCTTCAGAGCACCTTTGTCTCTAGCGTCGGCCATACTAGACCTGGATCCATCTCCGCTCCCCTTCGTCCAACTTCTACCTCAATCGATACTCCAACCACTGATCACCACAGTATCATCGCTGCTCCGATTCGACCCTTCATGCATCCACACACCTGCTGTCTTCCACCTCATCGACGTACCTCCGGTGAAGCATTTCCTCCGCCACAAACCATCTCTCCGCCCGCCACCAAGTCAACGAGTGTCGCCTCGCTCCACTGATCAAAAGCCCCAAAAATATTTGGGGCTTTGATCTCTCGTTTGCCTCACCGGACAACACTTCCTTCGCACCACTATCCTGAGGCCGTCAGGCCTCTCCACTCACCCTCTCGCCACTCCACGCACACCATCACACGCAATGTTCCACGGCAAAGGTTCTGAACTGTTCTGATGAGGCCGCAAGGCCATGCTCTTCATTTCAGGTCACATGTTGAAGCCGCCATTGCTGGAGCTATTAACGAGCGAAATCGAGGTTATAAAAGTTGCATTATAGTATAGGTCAAAATCGCTTGAAAACAAATAATATTTATACTCGAATATCTGAAATGAAGTCCGAGGTCGAACACAGGGAGCAATTGGCAAAAATAGTTCTCAAGATTGCAATTCAACACAATATAACAAGTTGATAATAGAAGTCCAAATAATAATGATATAAATGAAAGTGAATGTCAGATAATGCAAAAAGAATGGGGAAAAATGGTGATTTGAATCACCAATTGCCCCTCACAATTATAGCAAATATTTCAATAGTACTAATCAATCTAAATTCAACGTTCGATGAGTTCACAGTGCACTCCCTTCAAAGATCAGCCAATGAAACTCTAAGTGCTAAGGCACTCTTCCTCTTACTTCCCTTTCTCTTCTTTGGCTACTCTTCTCGTCTTCTTCTTCTTCCTTCTCTTTCTCTCTTCTTCTGCTTCCTTAAGCTTCAAAGAAGGCACAGCACAGGGCTCAGCAACGCCAGCAGAGGCAAAGGCCTCCCTCAGAGATCACAAGTGTTGAGAAGAGGGTGGCAAAGCAAACCCCCCCCAACTCTCCTCTCTTTTTCTCTTCTTCCTCTCTCAGAACTAGGCAAACCAGAGTAGACTTGGGTATCTGGGTAAACGGATCAAGCCCAGACCTGCAAGGCGTAATCGCGGGCGAGGGTGTGCATATGCACGTGCGTGTGGGGCCGTCACCCCCTGTGCATGCTGAGGCGATAAGCCACCAACACTTTTTCAATTTATGCTTTGCGGTGGCTTCAGTCTTCTACGAGGTGGGACTAAAGTTGTCCCCCTGTTCCTTGAGAGGCTGCAGTGGACTTCTCTCTCTAAATTGAAGCAGCAACAGCGCGTGTTGATGCCAATTGAAGGCCTGGAGACCTGGAGCACGTAGTTCCACACCACCTGGAGGTGATGCCTGGGGTGGAAGATGCAAGAACACCTTTGTCAAGGTGTGCGTGGAGCTCTGGTAATGGCGGTGGCACGGGCGATACTTGAAACAAGGAATACGGCTTGATGGCCACGTCAGAATAGCTCAGAAGGTTCGCCGAACCACGGCGAGTGCAATGGTGGTGGTTTTGTGGAGTTTGGTGCACGGAGGTGGTCAGTCGGTGACGAAATAGGTCGCGTGAAGGTGGGTTACTCGGTGGGTGTTTTAGGTGGTCGGTGCAGTGTGATAGGTTAGGGCTTTGGATGAGGGAAGTACGGTGAAGGTTTTGGACCGGTTGGCGAGGGGTTTGAGTGTGTGAAGTGAGTGGAAACCCTCGTTGGTGATGTCGCCGGAGGTGGAGACAAAGTCGTAGCGGTGGTCGGAGGTGTGATGTAAGTGTGGGAAAAGGATGTAGACAGATAGGGAAAGAGATAGGGATAGTTAGCGATGAGGTAGAGAGGCGAAGGCGGTCAGTTGTGGTAGATCGGTGCTGGAGAAGGAGGAGAAGACGGCGAGATGGCCACGACGAAGCAGACGGAGATATGCCCTTAGTAACCATGGCAGGTTTGAGCTAGTGCTGTCGTTATGATTATTTATAGTTTACAATCGTTGTAGTATATGACAAAATAGCTACCAGATTACTACAAATTTTTACTCGGAATAAAAAGTTTTCCCGAGGTCGAACTCAGGGAGCAACTATAATTCTAGAAGTATAAAAGTTCTCAATTATGTTACAAAAACAAGAAGAGAGAGAGAGAGAGAGAGAGTTTTGTTGGCTTCTTCTTCTTCTCTCTTCTTTCTTCTCTCTTTTCTTCTTCTTGGCCGTTCCTCTTCTTCTTCTTCTTTCTTCTTTTCTTCCTGCCTTCTTCTCTCTTCTTTAACCTGCAGCTGTGGTGATCTGCTTCTTCTTTCTCTTTTCTTTCTTTCTTTCAACTGCAGAGTCTTCTTCTTTTCTTCTTCTTCTTCTCTGCTTCTTTATTCTATTCTTCTTTTTCTTTCTTTCCTTCTTTCTTTCCTTGCTTGAGGCTGTGTCTTCCTTCTTCTTTTTCTTCTTCTGCTCCTTTTCTTTTTCTCTTCTTTCTGCTCTGGCCGCTGCCCTTCCGTCATCTGACTTGATGCTCAGACGACTTAACTGTGGGTTGCTACAATGTGGCTTCTTCTTCAGCTCCTCTCCTTCTTTCTTCTTCAGCTGCTCAGTGCGGCTAAGGCTTCGGCCGCTTCTCCTCTCTTCTTCTTTCTTATTTTCTTCCTGCACGCACACATAGTGGTCAGTGCAAAACCTACCCCTACCCCTTCCCCACGTCTCTCTCTTCCTCAGAATCTCTCTTAGGACTGCTCTCCCAGAGCCGGGTATTCGGGTTCAGGTAGCGCGCCCGGGACCAGGCCCACCGGCGTGCGGTGGTGGGTGAGGAGTGCGTAGTCGGGTAGTCGGATCCGACCTAGACCCGCGAGCGCGTGGCGCGCTACGTGTGAGTGAGAGGGACCTGACCCCTGTGTATTGAAGGCAATAAGCCTAATGCACTTTTTCAATATAAGTGTGGGCGCGCGGCCGCACACTTACGAGGTGGGACTAAAGTCCCACCTCCAAATCTCGCACCCGCAGCTGAGGAAGCTGCTGCTAATTGGGGCAGCAGCGAGGCTTGCGACCCAATTGCAGGCCTGGGAGCCTTCGCAGCAGCTGTCCACGCTACCTGGGACTCGCGCCTGGGCTAGAGAACCCCTGGAGCTGCGAGCGAAGGAACTGCAGCAGATCAGCAATGGCGGCGAGGGGGCTCTGACCTGAAAGCAAAAAGACGGCCTCCCGGCCACATCAAAAAACGTGGGAAGCTTCGCCGGAGTGTGGCGAAGCTAGTGCGGGGGTCGGCGAGGCGCGAGAATGCGTGTGGAGGTAGACCTAGGTCAGACTGTGCGCAGGAAGATGGGTTTGTTTGGGGGGCGGTCGGGCGGTGATTGGCAGCGAATGGAGTGGGGGGGAATGGTCAAGTGGAGTGAGGGGGAGCCTTTGGGCTGGTCGGCGAGGGGTGAGGATGTCTATGGTAGTGGGATGGCCTCGCTGGAGAAGGCGACCGGAGATTGGGAAGATGGAGTTGGGTAGTGGCGGTCGGGTGGTTGAAATGGCAAATTAAAAGGGGGAAAATACAAGGGAGAGAGAGAGGAGACTCAGTACCTAGTTACTCGACGAAGGGGGAGAGAGCAGCGCCCAGCTCGTGCCTGCCGGAGCTGGGGACGAAGGTGCCCTAGAGGAGGGTATTGACGACGAGGAGGCAGATGGAGGGCGCCAATTGGTACGACCTAGCGCGGATGACAGGGCAGAGTAAACTTTGCTGCAGGTATGGTAGCAGAGCGACGAGGAGGAGGAAATCGCCGGAGGCTTCGGGCGCTCTGACTAGAGGAGGAAGAGATGAAAGATGGGGTATTTCTCCGCCAGAGGAAGCTTGAAGGAGTCGGCAGACCTTGCCGCTCCTTATAAAGACCTTGGCGCGGAGAGGGAAGCGAGGTGGCGACGTGCCAGCCTCGTCGGAGAATGGCTAGAGAGGATACCCATGCCTTTCGTGCAATCGCACGAGAGGCATGGTTGATGGCAGAGGGCATGGGCGGGTTCCTGTGATAGAGGATGTCGCAGGGAACCCCCTGTCTGTTCTAGAGGGCGGCCGCCTTGCCCTGGGCAGCGCCATCCTCCGCGGAAGGTCGCCGGAGGCATGGAGCTGTGCAGTAGTGGCAGGGAGGATCGTTCTGCAAAGAATGACTAGAAGTTGGGGGTCTAAACGTAAGGGTTTCAAAAGATAAGGGTCAAAAAGTAAATAGAGAGGACCAATTTGTAAAGTCGATCAAGATGCTATTTTCTTAGGCTCAAGTTTTTATACCAGACTAATTTGAACCTAAGGATTTTAATGGTGAATTTTTATTTTTGTTTGGACCATGTTTGATCGATCAATTTACGCAAAAATCCAAATTAAGCCATTAATTGGGCATGGTTCTCATTTTAGGTCAAAATAGGTTTCAAAGGCCAAATTGAAGGTTCTAAACCCTAGGGGATATTTTTATATGAATTTTAGAGGGTTTAGTTGATTTTTATCCTGCCTTAAACCTCTTGAATTAAAGTGGATTTGTTTTAGGGTTACATAATGTCATTTAATTCGTAGAAGTTGCTATAACCCTTTTTAAATCAAATCATCCCACTTCCCTCATTGTTAGGCTTGTTTGACCTATGTTTGGACCCTTAATTACCTTGTTTGCATACTGCATTGGTGAAATTGCAGTTTACCCCTGATGATTTGTTTTATCCTTCAACTCAGAATTCTCTGAGTTAAGCTTCTCTTTGGGTTTTGTAGGAGCTTTTTCACATATATTTGGATTAGATTGTACTAGTTAGGGTTCATGATGAGGTTCTCATCAGCCATCCCTTTAACTGGGGAGGGTCGCAATGGAGAGAGGAGTCGAGGGAGCCGACCAATTTGGTCATTGGACGGTCGGATGAGGAGGATCGAAGAGGGTCGTCGGAGCAAGGATTTTGGTGGCCAGAGGAGGAGAATCAGAGGTGGTTGACTCACCAAAACTTGCTGATGGAATGCGCAAGGCCATAGGGGTCCTTTTATAGGGCTCTAGACGGAGTTCCAAGCTTTGAAAACAAGCTTAGAAACTCCGAGCACTTCACTGGAGATGGTTATCCAATCAATCAAAATGTTAGAATAAGGATTCTAGGGAGATTTAGGATCCCTGGATGGGCTCAATTGGATGGCAATTACTTGACAAGATTCCTTTTCAATTTTGAGAGGGATTCGTCAAGATATCACATAGATCTTGCCATCTTAAGGTCGCCGGAGTTTGTAGGATTAGGATTTCATGGTAGAAGGGACCTTTCTGTGAAGACGATGATATAGTTAAGGAGCTAAATGCAAATGATTCAAAAGTTAGGGGCATATGTGTGAGATAAAAGAGTTAGATGGGATCAAATTGCAAATTAGGTCAAGATGATCTCAGATTGGGCCTAAATTTTGGTACAAACCTAATTTGGACCCATGGAATCCAATGGTGAAGTTAGATTTAGGTTTTGGCCAAGTTTGAATGGGAAATTTATGCAAAAACCTGAATTAGGGCATAGGTCTGTCTAAGACTCTATTTTTGGTGAAGACGTGTTCCAATGGTAAAATTGAAGGTACCAAACCATAGAGAATATTTTTATATCAATTTTAAATTATTTAGGTAATTTTTTTCCTGACCAGAACCTCAGTTAATTAAGCGGGTCTGTTTTTAGGGTTTCGGAAGTCATTTAATTCTCAAAACACGTAAAAACCCTTTTCTGTCTTGTTAGACTTTTAAGAACATTTGAACTTTATCTGACCCCTGAGAAAACCCATGATTGTTCATTATTTAAGATATGATGGTAAAATTACAAATTTGACCCTGGTTTCTTGTATTTCTCTCTGAAAGGATTTACAATGAATTATGACCTTCTGATGGTTTTGTAAGAGCATTTAATGACTTAATCAGATTAAATTGAGCTAGTTATGGCTCATGATGGTGTTCCCATCAGGAGCTTCTTCAAAGAGCTCCATAACGTGTTCTTGCAATGATTGTCCTAGGTTCTTGCTCCAGGCAGTGCAAAACACCTCCAGGCATTCGTCCAGCTCTTCAATTAGGAGCGTTGACTTTTCCTTCACCCTCAATAGGACTAGCCCTCAGTAACTGCTCGCACGCGGAGAACTACAAACAAGATAGTTGAAAGAGCATTCTTCGTTTTCGTTGAAAACTTTATCATAAAATGATGAGTCATTGTATTTAATCGCGTGGCAGAAAATTGCTTTTCAAAACATTTAAAATTTCAAAACTAACCATGAAGAGCTAGGTCGTCTCCACAGGGAGGAATTAGCCTAATAAATTCACGAGTCAAGGAATGCACAGTTCGCAAACTCTTCTGCAACTTTAATGCGGGGAAAACGCTATTTTAAATGAACTTTGCAATTTCTTTAAAAGTTCTGTGGTGTGTATGCAATTTTCACGTCAGAAATTAAGCCCCAGAAATATGTGTAAGATGCATGTGTACTGGCTTATCATGTGAATTCAACTTTCATGCAATTCTAATTTGAAATTCAAGATAGGAACATGCACATAACACAAATAAAATAATTTCAAGAAAATCTGAGTTCATCAGTGCAGTGTGGGCAGAATAAAATATTAATATAAACTTGACAATGTCATTGAATGTAAATAGTAATTAATGGGAAAATAGAGCTTTTTTCCTCTCTCCTCCTCGGGAGAGAGAGAGGGAACCGCGGGGCTGTCGCAAGGCTCAGGAGGACAGCGAGGACGAGGGCTCTCCGGTGGTGGCAGCGGTGGCGGCGAAGGTGGCTGAAGCTCCAGGATGTTGAACAAGAAGGCGGAGGTGCACGCAGCGCCTGCGGCTGGTGGCGTGCTGCGTGCGCACCCTTGCAGGCGATGAGGTAGAGGCTGGAGCGCGGGCGGTTGGCTGCAGGCGTGCAGTCTGTAGGTGCTGGAAGTCGATGCGCAGGCAGATGGAGCGGGTGAGTGGTGGGGCTTGCGAGCGCATGCAGGGTGGAGAGGCGAGCGGGCAAGTGTTTGCAGAGGCTGGAGCGGGCGCTGCAAGGCAGGCGGCGTGCTGCGTGCGGGAGGTGCACCAGTAGTGAGGCGTGCGATTGGAAGCTCCTGTGGGTGGTTGCGAAGGCGGGATGGCGCTCGGCAGGGAGCTGGAGCGGCAAGAGGAAGGCGAGCGCTGTGCTTGCAGGAAGGAGGAGGGCGTGCTGGAAGATGGCGTGCTGAGGCGCACAACGCCCTTAGGCGCTGCTGGAGGTTGCGGCACGGGAGAGGCGTCGTGAGCGCCTGCAGCGAGGCGCGCGGTTGAGAGCACCTGTGGCTGCATTTGCAGTAGGCGCGCGGTGCAGCGAGGTCGGTGCTTGAAGGCGGGTGCAGGTGGTGTGCGCTGGAGTAGGCAGAGATGATGGCGCGAGTGCCTGCAGCGTGGGAAGGGAAGCGCTGGTGGTGCGGGTTTGCAGAGGTGGGTGGTGTGCTTGGATTGGAGAAGCGGCTAGAGATGTGCGCGGGGAGAAGATGTAGATCCTAGTCCACAGTGCACGCTGGGTAGTTCCCCGCAAGGGGGAAGATGGATCTTCTCCGATCCTTTCTCGACCTCCTTTTTAACTCCTCTCTCCCCGCGTGCGTCGTTTAAGGGATTTTCAAATCCCTTTGCTATTTTTGATCGGCAGGTGTTGAGGGGAGAGTTGCGGTTGGCCGAAGGATGCGCCGTTTGTTAGAAAGGAAAATTTCCCCTCACCTCCTTGTTATTTTGCCAAATATTCTTCCTGCACATAAAAATAACATAATCATTACACATTAAGTTATAGAATGTTATAAAATTAAATCATGATGCATACAAATATTCTATAACTTAGTGTAGTTATTAACAAACCTAAAATGTTAAAAAAGAATTACTTAAGTGTAACATTAGTCCATTAAAATGGACTCATCAAATACCCCCATGCCTAAGATTTTCTAGTTCCTAGCAAAAATAAAAAGTAATAGAAGTAATCAGAAGATTTCTTCTTTTCTTATTTTAAAACTTTAGAGATCCAGACAAATGTGATGTGATAATAGCCTAAATAACAGATCCAAGTGAAAAAGGAAATTCACATTGGGAGTCCGTACATCACCCTTGGCAAAAATTTTTGAAGAGATAGGCAACTACTTCCCTCAGGGATAAAGCGGACAATAATCTGTAATTTGACCCCGGCGTTTGGCTTAGGTAAGAGATATCGAGTTGAATGGATTTGTATTTGGTGGCACACACTCATTTGGTGCTACATATAGTCTAGTACTGCAGACTCTAGCTCTCTAGACTATTAGACAAGTCAACTTTGGGAGAGGCTACACAATTGTGCTCTCTTGATGTTCCTGGGCATTCTCTCTCTTTTCTTTCTTTCTGAGATCATGAATCTCGCCAGATTTAGAAATTGTACTTACTATTTGGTCGCCTCACATGGCATCCACACTTTAATTAAAGTCCTAATAGCTCTACAACTAGGTTAGAGTTCTCAACCAGTATTCAGGTAATCAGAAATACCAGAAGGTAGGTATGGGTCACATTCGGCGGAACGCGATAGGTGTTCTGCTGCTTCAAAAATAGTGTTACATCGTACACTTGGACTCTTTTTTTTTTTGTAATATAACTATTTCTTCTTTTTCTTCTTTCTATTTCTTCTTTTTCTTTTTTCTTTTTCTTGTTTTTGTTTCTTTTTCAATCAACACAACACAATACGGACTTTTATTTACGAGGCATTATTAGGGATGATGATGGTCAAGAGGAAGTTGTGTGACTTATTTGGTGGAAGTGCCTATTCTCGGTACCGGGAAGGAATGGATAGGACATGCGTATTTCTGACCTTTGACACTATTACCCTCCTTCAGCTGAGGACTCTATGAAGGACGGTCGTAACCATCTACCATAGTTATAGCTTTATTAAGTCTCAATCTTTGTGTATTTGCCTTATTTGGTCACTCTCAGGAATTCACACACAGGAACAGAGAGTGAAAACTACGCCTAACTCTGAAGTATCATCATCTAATTATTCAAAAGTTAAGAGTCCTTGCACTAGACTTAGCGCACCAGTAATCTCTCTAGTTTCTTCTCACAAATATGAGGTAGATCTATTAGAAGATAGTATGCTTGACTCCCTATGAACTGTCCAAGGGTTCAGTAGACTTACAAATGCTCATTGGTTTTCCTCAAGGATCCATTGCCAAGTCTACATGCATGTGAAATAAATGTACTGGATTCTAAACTTAATAAATAATTCCGGAAGAAAAACCTCTAATGACAAAGGTATTTTGCTAGGGACTAACCCATTCAGCTCAAGAAAAGAGATTTTTTTTTAATATGCTAACCTAAATGCATGAATACTTCCTAAAATGCAAATGCACTCCCCCATGCCGAAATCCTACAATGTCCCCATTGTAAAATTAAAATAGGAGGAGAAAGGAAAAATATCACCTGAC
Organism: Thalassia testudinum; assembly: GCA_037157565.1. Classification (NCBI taxonomy): domain Eukaryota; kingdom Viridiplantae; phylum Streptophyta; class Magnoliopsida; order Alismatales; family Hydrocharitaceae; genus Thalassia; species Thalassia testudinum. The sequence goes on from JAZHRO010000076.1 coordinate 416,474, forward strand.
ACGGTCTGCTGGGTTGCCTCCCAACAAGCGCTGCATTTTCTGTCAGCAGCCAGACCAAGAAGGAACCTATAAGTCTGGTTCCAAACAGAAAAGGTTAGGCCTAAAGAATATGCGTAACAACGTAAGCCTAGAAAATAGGTAACCACGGATGTTGGTGAGCTGATGATGCAAAGTAATTCTAAATGCTCGCCAGAAGAAATGAAAATAGAAAATCTCGTTGGCTACCTGGGGAGGTCTAGGAATAAGAAACGGAATATGAAAAGAGACCTCCCGAAACGGAATAAGTGGAGGATAACAAGGATCCTCCAAAACATGACGGGTTTTAAAAGATATAATCATTATTAGTTCAAACCCTTGAATGGCGAAAGTAAAAGTACAAGCATCAATCCATACTCACGATTCTATCCTAGGATGAACTGGCCTGATATATTCTTCAGAAAGAATGTACATGAGCAGAGATTTGAGCCACGGATCGGTTAGGGAGTATAAGGGTTGTTTGTAGTATTGGAAGGTAATGGTTAAGTCCAATGAGGAATTAGTTGGTGTTAGGTCCAATTCCAACAATGATTCAGATTGTGTACACTCCCTAACAGTTGTAGACAATTTTAAGTTATCCTGCCTAGCATTAATGATCGGAATCATATTTGAATCAAGGGTAGACTCCAAATTACAACTTTTTGATGGCAGGGTTAAAATGTAAGAATCGTTATCATTCAGCTCATCCCCATGTTTGTTTGGTTCACTCAAAAATTTGTCGGGGTGTCTATGTGATTCATTAGGGGTTAAATCAGTATCCTCTATTATTTCTAAAGGATGATCAATCTTAATATTTTGGAGGAAGCCTATATCATTGAATTTGTTATTGTTCTCAGGGTATAAATCCTTAATTGATGTGTTTTGTCCCCGAGAGTCTCCCATAGACTTCTCGTTATTTTGTTTATCCTCCTCTAATATCAACTCCTGCTTTGATGGAGGATGACTCTCAAAAGAAAGGAGGAATCTGGATTTAATCATAATATTTCTACCCTCTGGAGGTAAATCCTCAAATGATAAATTCTCCTGTGATTCACTCCAGATTTTTAGTCCAGGCTCCTCTGTTGGGGCATCCTCATCCTTTTAATTAGACTCTTCATATCCCTGAGACCAGAATTGATCATCCTCTATTCCCTTAGGGTCACCTTCATTAGGTGCATTTGAATCCTCAGAATATTGAATGGTAGGTGTTGATTCCCTAAGTGGAGGGTCAGGAGTAGGCTCACTAAGAGTAGAATGGGATTCCACCAAATAATCAAGAGGGGAAGTGATAGGAACAATATAATCTTGACTCGGGTTGGTAGGGGTAAAGAGAATACCATCATTGGGGTTAAGGTCCTCAAGAGGTACCATCTTCCCTTGCTTTTGACTCCAATGTAGTTCAGGTGGATAATGATCATTATGCTCTAGTGGCCATGTCTCATTGGGAGAGTCTAAGTGATAGCTACATAAAATTGGATCCTTATTGTCATTAGGTTCCTCAGAATTATTTTCATGATCATGATCGTATGGGTAGGGATCAGGACTATTGGGGAGCGTATAGCTAAGTTGTCTTATTTCTTCATTTAACTGTTGACTATTCCTCAACATCTCTCCTATTGATTCCATTATTTTATTTTGTTGTTTTTGCATTTCTATCATAAAAGAGGAGAGGCTACTATTATCAGGTTGGGGAGGATAGTCAATTTTAGGCTCTGGTTGCCTAGGGGTATTGGTCCAACCTCGATACGGAAAATCATGAAGGGTGGGTGTTTACATGGAAGTAGGGATTTCAAGATTGGAAAATCCCGCTCCTAGGCTCTGCTCAAAAGTGGGAGTTATCAAGCCAGTACTCCAAGGGTAAGAATGAGAATGATCCCATGAATTGTCAATGTACCAATCAAGGGATGGATATGCTCGGAGCATGGGATCCTGATTAAAAGGTGGGAAGTATTAACTTTGATAATCTGAATGATAAGAGTAAGAGTGATCCATTTATTTAAGCAAAACAATTTTAACTCTCTTAGGATTTAGCAAAATTCAGAATATAAGCGGAAAACTTCCTAGAGAGTTCCATTGTCAAAGCAAACACAAATTCAACGGGATTTGTTTTTAGTATATTGTAGGTCTTAGAGTTATATGTTAAGTTGGTGGCCAAACAAGTTTTGCAAAAATTATGTTTCCTAGGCTAACCTTCGCTAGTGCTTATAACCTACTCGTAAGGGATGGAAGTCTCAAATCAATCCCACACACGAGGAACCAAAGTAACTTGGTGGATAAGCTTGTTGATTTCCGACTAACTTCCCTTGTGGTGCAAAAGAGGAGAGGTCGAAATTTATCTAGTGACCTTATGTGAGGTGCACAGTGTCCTAAGTGTGCAAACATACGATCGTGTTTTGATTTTTTTGAAATTCCGCAAACAGGATCCTTTTACACACAATTTTTAGTTACAGATTTTAAAGTCCAACCTCTTAACAGTCCCAATGAGTTTAAAGTGACAACTGAATTAATTTGATTCAAACACTTTAGTGGTCTTAGATTTAGGTTCAATGCATATGCATGACAAGTAATTAATGCTCAAGAGAAGACGTACCTTACTCCAGCTTTATTCGTGCATTAATGAATGCAATGCAATAAAAATAAACTAGATGCTGCTCATTCAGTCCTAGATGGTCGTCCTATAGATATGCAGCTTCTAGCAGGCAATTTGATTTTTTTTATAATAATAGCAAACAGACCTAATTTAACTAACTAACCGAAATGTAGTTCGAAACAGTTCAAATAATCCTGTAATCTAAATAAATGGGAACACGCTCCCGAAAATACGCTCCCGCATACAAGAGTAATAAGAAATAAAGTAGAACTGGGGACACGTTCCCAAAAATACCCAACAATGGTCCAAAAGATAGAAATTAAATTCTAATGTATATCTAACTAAATCTAACTAAGATCTACTGCCTAAATCAGAAGTAGGCTTCTCCGTAAGCCTATGTGCGTGGGATTAAGGCCCACGTGTTCCTGTTGCCGTGCTCCAGGTGGCTTCAAGGTCCACCAGAAAGATTGTCTCCGCCGTGCGCGTCCGTCGCATTTGTCGCGTATTTTTGCACAGAAGAAAATCCACAGTTAGTAGTTCAGAAAAGCTTTTAAAATAGCATAAAAATAACATAAAATTCTCAAAAAATTAATAGGCATTTTTCCTCCCCGGCAACGGCGCCATTTGAAAGGGCAATCTTCGTTTTCGTTGAAAACTTTATCATAAAATGATGTGTCGTATTTAATTGCGTGGTAGAAAATCGCTTTTCAAAACATTTAAATTTTCAAAACTAACTATGAAGAGCTAGGTCATCTCCACAGGGAGGAATTAGCCTAATAAATTCATGAGTCAAGGAATGCACAGTTTGCAAACTCTTCTGCAACTTTAATGCGAGGAAAATGCTGTTTTAAATGAACTTTGCAATTTCTTTAAAAGTTTTGGGGTGTGTATGCAATTTTCACATCAGAAATTAAGCCCCAAAAATATGTGTAAGATGCATGTGTACTGGCTTATCATGTGAATTCAACTTTCATGCAATTCTAATTTGAAATTCAAGATAGGAACATGCACATAACACAAATAAAATAATTTCAAGAAAATCTGAGTGCATCAGTGTAATGTGCCTAGAATAAAATATTAATATAAACTTGAAAATGGCATTGAATGTAAATAGTAATTGATGGGAAAACAGAGCTTTTTTCCTCTCTCCTCCTCGCGAGAGAGAGAACCGCGGGGCTGTCGCAAGGCTCAGGAGGTCGGCGAGGACGAGGGCTCTCCAGTGGTGGTGACGGCGACGACGGAGGTGGCTGGAGCTCCGGCCTGTTGAACAAGAAGGCGGAAGTGCATGCAGCGCCTGCGGCTGGTGGCGTGCTGCGTGCGCGCGCTGGTGAGCGCCCGTGCAGGTGATGAGGCAGAGGCTGGAGCGTGGGCGGTTGGCTGCAGGCATGCGGTCTGCAGGTGCTGGAAGTCGATGTGCCGGCAAATGGAGCAGTTGAGCGGTGGGGCTCGCGCGCGCATGCAGGGTGGAGAGGCGCGCGGGCAGGTGCTTGCAGAGGCTGGAGCGAGCGTCGCAAGGCAGGCGGCGTGCTGCGTGCGGGAGGTGCGTCTGCAGTGAGGCACGCGAATGGGAGCACCTGCGGGTGGTTGCGAAGGCGGGATGGCGCTCTACAGGGAGCTGGAGCGGCAGGAGGAAGGCGAGCGCTGTGCTTGCAGGAAGGAGGAATATGGTGTGCTGAGGCGCACAACGCCCTTAGGCACTGCTGGAGGTTGCGGTGCGGGAGAGGCGTCGTGAGTGCTTGCAGCGAGGCGCACGGTTGAGAGCGCCTGTGGGTGCATTTGCAGTAGGCGCGCGGTGCAGCGAGGTCGGTGCTTGAAGGCGGGTGCAGGTGGTGTGCGCTGGAGTAGGCAGAGATGATGGCGCGAGTGCCTGCAGCGTGGGAGGGGAAACGCTGGTCGTGCGGGTCTGCAGAGGTGGGCGGTGTTCTTGGATTGGAGAAGCGGCTAGAGATGTGCGCGCGGAGAAGATGTATATCCTAGTCCACAGTGCACGCTGGGTAGTTCCCCGCAAGGGGGAAGATGGATCTTCTCCGATCCTTTCTCGACCTCCTTTTTAACTCCTCTCTCCCCGCATGCGTCATTTAAGGGATTTTTAAATCCCTTAGCTATTTTTGATCGGCGAGTGTTGAGGGGAGAGTTGCGGCTGGCCGAAGGATGCGCCGTTTGTTAGAAAGGAAAATTTCCCCTCACCTCCTTGTTATTTTGCCAAATATTCTTCCTGCACATAAAAATAACATAATCATTACACATTAAGTTATAGAATGTTATAAAATTAAATCATGATGCATACAAATATTCTATAACTTAGTGTAATTATTAACAAACCTAAAATGTTAAAAGAGAATTACTTAGGCGTAACATTAGTCCATTAAAATGGACTCATCAATAGTCCCACACCGGGGACGTAGGAGCTCTCCACAGCGCATAAGAGGAATTTGCGAAGAGGGCTTATCGCCCAAGTCACGAGGGGTCAGGTCCCTCACCCGCATACCCGCCTAGCCACTACTCGCTTGTGATGACGCCCGCAGGCCTACACCCGGTTACTGTTCCTGCCTGATTACCTGGTTAACCCTGGGTTTTTGAAAGAAAGAGACAGAGAGAGAGAAGGGGGGTTTGCTTTATAGAGAAAGAGTTCTACACTGAAGCTGTTGTGAGAAGCCCCCTTGTATGTGGTAAGAAGAGGAAGGGCTAAGAATGAAAGAAAGAAAGAAGAGAAGGAGAACTAGCCAAAGAAGAAGAGAGCAGCGCCCTTACACTGTAGCAATTGAGGGTCTAAGACGTCCGATTCGGAGCCTTGTCGTTTGATATATTTGATAGTGCACTGTGCACTTGGCTTGCGTGAATTAAACTTGCTTGATACTATTCAAATATTGCTATTATTATAATCAGGGTAATTGGGGATTTAAATCATCAATTTACCCTATTCTTTTTGCACTATTGAACTTTGCCTTCATTTGTATATCATTATTGCTTGGAGTTTTGTTACAAATTGCTTATCTTGTGCTTAAATTGTTATCTTGAAATTAATTGCAATACTTGCTTCCATTGAATGAACTCGGACTTCAAATTAGAGTATAAATTGTATTTATTTTCGTGTGATTTCGACCAATACTACAATAGATCTTTTAAAACATCAATTTTGTGCATTAACAAGGGAGAAGAAGAGGGAGAGTGGGGAGCAGGAGGAGGTTGGAGGAGAGGAGGGTGTGCGGGAGGCAGAGGGAGGGAGGCAAGACAATCTGTGTGCGTTATTTCCACAGATTCAGATGTTTGCAACATTTGTCAGATGTCTGGAGGGGTCGTCAGATGTTTGGAATGGACTTAGAACGTCTGGTAAGCACGCAAAGTGCCAAGGTACCAAAGACGTTGGGAAGGTGATGAGAGACTCATCATGATCTCTAATTACCCCTAATTAACTAGTCTTCCTGGTTAATTAGCTAAGGTTATGAATATATAAGGGTTAATTATGAAATAAGGGATATTTAGTAAAGGACCTTAAAATAAGTTTAAAATGATATTTTATTATTCAATTAACATTATTAATAATTTAATTAATAATTGGACTCGAAATCTTATTAATCCTTTCCTTAATTAATATGTTAAGTAACTTAAACATAATGTATACAAAAGTATATAATAACTTAAGTAATTTTACTTAATCTAATAAATTAACTTAAAAAGGTCAAAAATGTAAATTCAAGGTGAAAACATAATATTTACCTTATTTACTAACATATATAAAAAGTTGAAAAAGATCTAAGTTAAAATAAACCTTCAAAACCTGGGTTTACATTTTGGTCCTTGAAATTCATTGCAATCGGGTCCTTAGTTCTCACATAGGTCCTTAAGTTTCATTGCATATAAGTCATTTTCCTTCTTCATCTGTTTGGACGGCTAGCGACGGAGAGTTACGCCACCGCATGATCACTGCCCTGCCAACATCACCCTTCTTTCTTCAAGCTCTGGAGCTTGCGCTCACCACTCCATCTTCATCCACCAGTCTGGATTAACCGAAAATCCTAATTTCTGGTGGGAGTTAACTTCACTGTCGTCGGAGACGATGTCGGAGGTTAAGCTCCTCAAGCTTCTTCTTCGTCCAAACCTCGCCATTTTCTTCGTCGCCAACCACTCTAAATACCCCCTCACCCCTCCGATTTCTCTTAAGTTGGCTCCCTTCCCTCTTCTAACACTGAGCCGACCTAATAGGCTATTCGTCTGCAACTCCGACGACCTTCCACACCACTCTTCGACTTCCTCCATCCATCTTGATTAGCCGAGGAGATCCGCCGTGGTCAGCCGCGTCTCTGGACCAAGGAAATCCTCTGCTCCGCTCACATCCGCCCACCGGAGATCTTCTCCTGAAACCCTCTGATTTCGTCGTCCGCTATGAACCTTCAGCGGAACCCTATTGACCCCTTCGTCCAGGTAACAGTAGATTAGGAGTAGGATAGCTTGTTAGTTAGATAGCTAGTTAGATTAGAGTTAATGTCAGAATTTTAGTTGTCATCTTCTCTGACTCCGGCGAGCTCCTTGAGCTCACCAGAGCCTTAATTTCATCTTTTAAACTTGCTGATCATCTTCTTCTTTCATTCACGATCATTTATCACACTTAATCGTTTAATTGATCATTAATTCGTCTAAATCACTTCCACCTTTACCGACTACTTCTACTGTCCCTGGCAGCAGTAGACGAGCTAATTCCACATCCATAGGGTTCTCCATAAACTATTCACAACCTAAGGACCCTAATTGACACTTTAATATGTATAATCACCACATATAACTTAAACGTCCAATTTATAATTAAGCTCCTGAGCTCGTTGTCAATTGCGGCTCAGGAGTAGTTAAAATCATTAATTATCTATATATTTATCATCATAAATATCTGTTGACTTGTTTTGACCACTCAATTGAGTGGTAAAACAAGTCCTGAGCATTAACAACACAGATCCTTTAAGAAATGAAATTCACTGTTAAACCTTAATTCCAATGAGCAAATGAAGAATTAATTGAGTCCATGAGGTTCCTTGCAACCTCAGGAACCTTTGCAGATTACAAATGGCACGTTTTACCTATCTGTACAAAATTCAACTTTTTCTGGACTCACCAGAGCTCCGGTTAGCTCAGGTGAGTCAAAACTGTTCTTCAGCCTGTGAAATTTGGTGTGAAGCTCCAGAATGATATAATTACGATCACTGATTAATTTGAGGTTGTATATTTGGAATTTTTACATCTGGAGTTGTAGATGAATCTTCATCTTCTCCGACTTCGGCGAAGTTGGAGAAGTTTGACTGAAGACTTATAGAAGCATTTAGTGAACCTAGAAGCTTCAGTGCAATGCACTGAAGCTATTCATGTCCTCAAAATACTGTAACAACCCTTGGTTCCTTCTGACGAACAGATCACATTAGGAGCTCAGGCGGCGAGCTTGAAACCCTAATTTCTAGGGTTAGAACACCTATCTGAGGGTCTGAATGAATTCCTGATGTTGAGGAGATTCTATTTGGGGCTTTAATTTCTTGGGAGAAGGCATTAATCAGTAAGTCAAAACTTGAGGCCTTACAGTCAAACCTATGAAGAAGATTCTGATTCTGAGCTCGAACTGAAGAATTGAGGAGTTAGAATTGTTTCTGAGAATTTGTTGAATGATCTGAAAGAGATTTAAGTGAGCTCAGATGAGTTATTGTGTTGAAATTCACAACCTACTAGTTTAGGTTGTTTTTTATCACAAACTGATGACAGTGGCATTTTGTTGAAATTTGATCTTGAATCTTGCCTAGTTGAGTTAATAACAATCCTTAGAACTAGTTGAAATCGATCAGATATATTCTTCTGTGTCTGTTTACCTATTTTAAGTTGTAAATTTCTGTTTCTGAAGCTTTCAGAGAAGCTTGAAGCTTCTCTGTGTTGCCTGAAGCATTAAGAGCTTCAAAACCTCTATCTGAAGATGCGGAATCACTTATAGAAACTATTTAGACCTTTAAATTAGAGAGAAAAGTCTATATGTGGACATTGTAACATTAATTTCTATTTCCAGGCAGTATAACCCATAGGAACCCCTTGATTTAACTCTTCAAATTGAAGAGGAAAACATCCTCTTATCTTAAAATTGACCTTGCAACCTTGCAGATCTACCTTAGAGCTTTCCAACAAGCTTTGAATCCCTTGATTTGGAGCTATGAGTAGGGAGAAATGGTCGATTGAAGTCGAGTCTGGAGGGGGGAACATAGTCCCACATCGGAAAAACATGAGCGCGCACCTTAGTATAAAACGTTTTTGTTGCATAGGCTATCTAGTCGTCAAGCGCTCGGCGCGATCTGAACATCTGAGCATTCGAGCATCTGTGTGTGTGTGCGGGCATGTATGCCTACAGGTGTGCGCCAAAGTGGGCGTGTGCGAATGTGGCCTTAGGAGGGCGAGGCCTAGGAGGCGGTTGAGCCGGATTGGCTCGAATCTGTCAACCGAAAAGTCAACCGAAATCGAACCTAATGAAATTAGGCAAGGACCGAGTAAGGTCTGGTCCCACCCTAATCTCAGGGTGCTGTGTATCCTCGAAAGGACCTCGCCGTAAATAAAATAATTTTTGGTTGAAAAGGAAAAAAACCTGATTCAACTGATGGTTCAGAGGGAAAGCTAAAGGAAAGCAGAGAAGCAGAAGGGCTTAAGTGTTGAACTGAAGGCAAAGGTTAAAGGAAAGAAAGGAGAACAGGCACACAAAGGAGCAAAAGAAGAAGAAGACTAAGGGAAGAGAAGAAGAAGGCAGGAGCATAATAAGAGAGGAAAGAAAAGAGCTCGAGAGAGAGAGTAAAAGATAAAGGCTAAATAAAAAGAAAGAAAGAAAGAAGAAGAAATGAGAGATAGAAGCTAAAGAAATAAAGAAAAGTATTTATTTTTCTTGCATTATTTTAATTTCTTTTTGCTCTTAAATGTTGTAATAAGGAATGTTTTAGTAGAAAAACTCTTATTTGCATTATTTCCTTTGAAATAAAATAGAAAATAAACATGTTTACTTACTAATAAAGTAAATCATTTGAGTAAATATGTTCTCTTATGGGATTTTGCATATTATTTCATTTTAATTAATCATTTGGCAAAATTCATGCTTTTATAATTAACTTAATTATACCTCCTAAACCTATAAAGAAAATAAAAGATAACTACTGAATTTAGAATGAATTATACCTCCTAGCGAATGACCTATACTCAACCAGTAAAATATTCTAAAATGTTAGGTTAATTCGACTCTATACTACTAATCGACATAACTTCGAGTTAACCTAAGTGACTTTTCTCTACTTTAAATTAAGTAAAATTAACTTAATTATTGAGTTGAGTAAGTAATGCATCAGAAGGCACTTTAAGACGTCTGGAAGCAGCGTCAGACGGCCCTCCCAGACGACTGGGAGTAGTGCCAGATGTCTGGAGACACCCTCAGATGACTGTAAGGGGAAGCAGACGATGGGGACAGATGTAGGAATGCAAGGTGAGATCCTGCGCTCATTTAAGATGTCTGGGACTCTTCCCAGACGTCTGATTTTGATCATGGTGTGCATGTTTGGGTCGGTTCAGGGCCCAGAAAAAGTCAATTTTGCGCAAACAAAGTACCATTGGTTTTCTTTCAGAATTTCCTACGTATTAAGGTTGTATCCATACTATTTTGAGCTTGTTTGACATAATGGTCAACAATGTTAATGATTAGTGTGATCAACTGTTTGTAATAAGTCTCTAGTCTGTAGTGCACACGGGACCTGTGGACCCTCTCGATACCATTTCCCGCTCTTGATCAAGGTGCTTGTTCTACAAAACTTAGCTGATTTGACCACTCCCTCTCCATACCATTTCCCACTCAGGTGAAGGCGTTGAATTTAGCACTTAACGGGAGGCAACCCGTCATTCCAAAAACCTGAGATCCTTCTGATTAACCTTCTGTATGTCACGTTTATTGCATCCTGAGTTCGATTTTAGAACAGTCGATCCCACCTCTGGTACACGTGCCAGAGCTTGAAATCGTCCGCAACAGTCATTCCCGACCCGTTCACCCACCCGATAATCCTGTTCTCAATTCCTGAAACCCAAACCTATTCCACACCCTTTGTTTACAATGAGGACATTGCAAAACTTAGGTATGGGGGTGTGGTAAAGTGCAAACATACATAAATCAAAATTCAGAAGGGTTCTCACAAAAAAATCACATTTGCCAAAAATACCAAAAAAATAGAAAATTGTGAAAAAGAACAAAAAAAACAGGAGAAGGAAACAAAATTTTCAGGCCATACAAATCATGAGGAGAAAAAGGGGAAAAGTGAAAAAAAATGTCAAAAAAGGAGCACAAAATGAAAAGAAAAAGAAGAGATAGTCATTAGTAAGAAATTAAGGGATTAACCAAGTTCTAAACCATAGCAAGAAAAAGAAAATGAAAGGAAAAAAGTGTTAATGAGACACAGAAGAGATTAGTAGGATCGCTGATCTTACGCCTCTTGGGCTAGACTCCTAGGCTTAAAAATTCAAGTATCCGCTAAGATCTGAATAGTCCTCAAGAGGTTGGGGAAAATGCGAAGCTTAAGTATTAGGTCTAAGGCTTAGGGAGTATTCAGCCTCATTAACTGACTTTTAGTTTGCGAGACTCAATAACCTAAGTACCCCAACCCACACAAAGTCTGGTTCAGTGTGCATAAGTATCAAAATCATGCAAAAGCGTTTAAACCATTCTGAAAAAGTCAATTAGATTAGGAGAGGCCGATCAACACAAGTTGATTTGGACGAGTTCCCAGCGTGGAGAGGCGGGAAGTTTCCCTCGAAGATGCGTAATAACATATCATCTCCTCGGTGCTTGTCTCCTAGGATATTTACACATCCTACTGGGGGCATGTAAGCACCCTATGCTAGTTCAGATGCCATGGGTGGCATTATCATGAAATGTCGATTGCAAGGGTCTGGATTTAGCTACAAAACGTCATGGGAGGGATTATCTCAAAATCTCGAAAGCCAGGGTTCTGGGGGTTGCTATGGGAGGTGCTATCACGAAGCATCGATTGCCAGGGATCCTTCGAGGATTGATGGTGGGGACTAGGAATCCGATACAGACCATGTTGAGAAGCCAATTCGAAACTAGAAATAAAAAGAAAAGAGAGAGAAAACTCTCCAAATAAAGAAAATCCTATGTCTCTCTCTTACAAAAACACACTACAAACTGAACCAAGGCTAAAATAAGTTTCAAGCATGGGTGCTTTAATTGCAGAGTCCAAAGAACCTTAGGATAGTTCCTGTGGGCCCTAAAAACCTTCGCGGCAGACTAAGGTTAAAGTTGGTCAGGTCCGGATCTCGGTTAGTACTTGAGTACCTCTAGGCCTACTATCGGCATTCTAACCTAATCAAAAGAAGAAAGCACTCATCATAGTTTTGGAACATCAAAGGAACTCATGGTCTAGAATTAAAGTTAAAACCTTAAAATTTTGCTAAGGGACTAGCAAAAGCTAGGCATGGGGGTATGATAGGAACGCCATCATGAGCCCTAATTAGGTCATTTTGACCCATAAAAGAGAACAAGAGCTCCTACATAACCAACTGGAGGTCCTAATTCACTGAATAACCATTCTGAGATAAAAGCAAGAAAAAAAGGGTAAAACAATAATTTTACCATTGCAGTACAACAACGGGCTTTCTTAAGGGCTAAACATAGGTCAAATGATCTTAACAAGATAATAAGTGGTTGAATCAGACAAAAAAGGGTTCGTGTGAGTTTTGAGAATTGAATGACTTCTTGTAACCTTAAAACAGACCCGCTTGATTAACCAAGGTTCTGGTCAGGATAAAATTCACCTAAATCCTCTAAAAATCATATAAAAATATTCTCTAGGGTTTAAAACTTTCAATTTTGCCATTAGAACCTATTTTGACTTAGAATAAGGTCTCAGCTAGATATTTGCCCTAAATTGGGTTTTTACGTAAATTGCCCAGTTAAACGTGCTCAAACCAAAAATATAACTTCACCATTGGATTCCTTAGGGCTAAATCAGGTTTTTACCAAAATTTGGACTTAAGAGAAACTGATCTTGACCTACTTTGCAAATAAGTCTAACCTAATTACATTTCTACCCCTATCTTTCAAAAACCCTTGCATTTGGCCCCCTATCTTTTCATCATCCTTGCAAATAGGTCCCTCCATTATTATAGTGGGGCAATTCTACTCTGGCAAGCTTTAGAAGGAGGATTCTCCTTGATTGCTCAGAGAATCCCTCCCAAAATTGAAAGGGAGATTCTCTAAGTAATCCTCTTCAATCAAAACCCATCACTAAGCCCTAATTTATACCCAATCTCTCATGCGAACGCATGAGAGATTTGGGTCTTTTTGAAGCTTCCATCTCCGGCAGACATACCTTGCTTAGAAGCTTGGCTTCCAAGCACAAATCTGTCCACAGAAGCCTATTTAAGCAACCCCTGATCCAGTTGCATCTCCCCAGCTTAGAATTGGGCCGGTCCACCTCACATTCTTCTCTCCTCGTCGGCCACAACACCTCCGCAAGCTCCGGCGGTTCCTCCCTGTTACGACCCAGTTCTTGAATCCCTATAGGACTCGAGACCAGCTCGACTCGACTAATCCCAAGACCCAGTCGTCCAACAAGAAATAACAAAAAAGCAGGAAGATAAACCACATTCACTATGCTAAGCAACTAACAGTAAAAGAGTACAGCAGTAAAGAAGGTCAAAGCTGCCAAAGTACACATCACCACCACAATAGTAAAACAATATCAAGGTACAGAAATGTAAAGGTACAGAACATAAAAGTACAAGAGTCTGAACTTACTACAACAAAAAGGTATTACAACAGAGGACTATAGCTACAGGGCTCTACTGGGCCCAACACCCTCTGCAGCTGGAGACTCGGGCTGCTCAATACCTGGACCTGAAAAGGGTTATGACTACACAAAGTCAGCGAACGCTGAGTAGAGTGGCAACCAACTAACTAAGCAGTAAAGCTAGCAGGTAAACTGGCTATTCCAATTCTTTAATTTACAGTTATTCCTTTTCACCCATTGGTTTATATATTTCCAAATCTTTTTCATGATCTCGAATGTTCCTCGTGGGAATGATCTTGTTTACAGTCTTTTCCGAAGAACAGAAGGCGCACGTAGTGCTCTCCTGGCCGGAAGAGTGCCCCATGATAATCCTACACCCAGTCAACCACCCCGGGGTCACTGTCTAGACGTAGCGGTGACTACGGCACGCGCGATAAGTGCACGGGTAGCTACCCCGCATTGGCAAGCAGTCAGTCGTTTCCACTAGCGAGTACGCCCAAAGTACAGCACGGAACAGTATAGGGCCTAGCCCTCTCAGTAACAGGGGTCTAGCCCCTCAAAACCAAATAGGGGTCTCGCCCCTCCACAGTCCGCGCACCCTCGTCTTACTACCCCGGTTTGCCCAGAGGGCCAAAAAAAGTCGGTGTAGGTTGGCTAGCTTAAAATAGACCTCAAACGAACCCTAAATGGGTCAAAAATAGGGCTACTGACTCAAATCAGACATCTGGCACAATGTCCAGACGTCTTAAAAGTGTCCAGAAATGCACTTCAGGCTCTGCGTCGACCTTAGACATCCAGGACCTCTTCTAGATCGTCTAGACCAAGCTCCAGACGTCCGACCTCCTTTGCGAACGTCTGGGAGTGCTTCCAGCCGTCTAGTAAGCTGCCCAGACATCTGAAACGTGTGGGAGGGCGTGTCTCGCGCCTTCCCGAAGCAAATCCTGCACGCGACAGCAAAATCTTCTCAAATTAGGCACGAAAAGTGTAGCTGCGGAGCGGCCTGCATGGCCGTATCTGCAAAGGGAACGTACCTTCGTGGAGATCTGCCTTCAGACGTCTGGAGTCATCTCCAAACGTTCGCTCCGTCGTCTGGACGTCACTCCAGACGTTTGATTCTGGGAAAAGCCCACAACCAGAACCTCCTCCCGCTCGCCCTCGCTGCACGCAGCCGTGCCTCGCCTCCTAGCCTGCAGCTCCGGCTGCAACAGTGTCAGGGACGACTCCCTGACACACTCCTCCTCCTCCCGCATGCATTGCTCTGGCAGTGCACCCTTCGGTGACCTCCCACATGAGCTTGCGAACTCAAGTTCCTCCTCCTCTCTTCACTCCGCTCCTCCTCGTCGTCGCTCTCGTGCTCTCTCTCTCGCGCTAGCTCCTCTCGCTGGGGTGGAGAGGAAGAGAAGAAGGTGCTGGTGGAGTGGGGAGAACGAGAGGGGAGAAGGGGTTTATAAAGATGGTGTGTTAGGGTTCGCTGGAGGAGGGGAGAGAGAAGAAGGGGAGAAAAAGAGGGTACTGTCTACGCGCAGCCCGCACGCAGACGCGAAGCTCGTACCCAAAAATTTTGATTTTCAGACATCTGACCAGACGTCCAGGACAGAACGGGTCTTAACACTCCCCCTCTCTCTCGTCGCCCAACCATAATACCAGTGGTTGGGTTGCCTTCCTCTCATTCATCCGCGTCGGCCATACCAGCCCTGACGCTGCCACTACCCTCATCTTCGCCATCGCCTCATCTACAGAGATCTTCGTCTCTGGCGTCGGCCATACCAGCCCAGACGCCTCTCCTTCGTCCTTAGTTTAGGTCTGTTAGCTTCCCTCTCTCCTCTACTCCTGTTCCCCCTCTTTATTTCTCAAAAACACCCCTCGGCGTCACCGATCACCATTACCTTCTCCAACTCCGGCCATACCTCTGGCGAGGCACCCCCATCGCTCTGCACCTCCATCTGCCTCGCCAACCACCCAACGACCTCCGCAACACCCCACTAATCATCTCCCACTACTCCAATCACTCCGCCACTCACCCAAAAGTGTCCCTAAACACACCCACTCACACGGCCATAGTGTACCCTAGGCACGCTCCCACAGTCGTTCCTATGCCACTCCAACCACCTCTGCAAGTTCCTCGCACCTTGGCGAAGCTCCTTGAGCATTTTAACGCGGCCGCAAGGCTGTTTTGGTGTTTTCAGGTCCAGGGGCTCGCCGCCATTGATGCACAGGCTGAAGCTTGCTAGCTTCTCCAGGCCGTGCCCACTCCAGGACATAGTCCCAGGTCGCGTGGAGAGCCTTCACAAACATCTCCAGGCATCCAATTGCAGCCAAGAGCCATCACTGCAGCTGCAATCGAAGAAATGCCTCTACTGCAGGCCCATGTGAAGGAGGTGGAAAGATAGTCCCACCTCGAAAAGTTGTGGAGTACCGCGCCCGCATAAAAGGAATTTCTGCATAAGGCTTTTCGCCTCCTACTCACGGGGTGAGGTCCCTCTCTCCCCCTCTCACGGCCTCGTCTGCGGCACTACCCACGCGGACCTGGCCACGACCCTTTTACCTGAATCGACTCACTCCTCGCTCACCACCCGAGCTGGTGAGCCTGGACCCGGGTATCCATTAGGTCCGATTACCTGACCCGAATGTGGCTCTAGGAGAGCAAACCGAAATAGAGAAGAGAGAAGAGAGGAACGCTACGCAGGGGAAGGGTGGTTTTGCTGTGAAAAGATTCACTTGGCACTTAGCCAAATCAGAGAGGAAGAAGAGGAGGTCAGGTGAAGAAGAAGGAAGGAGAAGAAGACAAGGAAGAAGGCTAAGACTAGAGACGAAGAAAAAGAAGCCAAAGAAGGAAGGAAGAAGAAGAAGACAGAGAAGGCAAAGGAAAGAGAAGATACAGAGAAGAAGGAGCCAACGACAGAAAGAAAGGAAGGAGAGGCCAGAGAAGAAAGAGAAATCAGAGGAAGAAGGCAGAGAAAGAAGAAGAAAAAGGGCCACTATAGCACATCATTTTTAAGACGTCTGATTTTGTAATCAGACGTCCAATCCTTCATAAGTCCTCCATTATATTTTTAGCTACATTTATTCTTATTATTCATATACTCATGCTTTATATTTTTAATTAGATTTGAGTAGTATTATGTCTTCAAATTGCATTCATTATTGAGCTTAGTGCGTGAATTTCATTTGCTTCCTGTGTTCAACCTCGGACTTTAAATTCGAGTAATAAAATTGTATTTGTTTTGAATGCTTTTTCGGCTGTATTACAACGTGACCTTTTTAAATACCGATCAAGCGCTCCTAACAACAGGCCTTTCCTTTCTTCTCCTTAGCTTCTTTTCTTCCCTTTGAACCACAAGGGAAACAACCTCTTCTGCAACTAAGTGTCACACAGGGACACATCTTCAGAGTGCAAAAACCCCCTCCCCCACGCTCTCTCTCTCCTTCCTACTTTCTCTCTCTCAAGATCTGAGTTTATCAGGTCATTGGGCATGCACGCATGGCGGCAACTTTCCTCTATAGTTCTATTATTTCGTCGTAGTATAGCATAGAGAAGTGATTACCAGTTTAATACAATTTGTTACTCGGAAATAAAAGAGTTCCCGAGGTCGAACTCAGGGAGCAAACTGTATTCTAGAGGTACAAATTCTTATTACAAAAATAAAGAGAGAGAGAGAGAGAGGGAGAGAAATAAAAATTTGGTTTCTACTTCTCTTCTTTCTTCCTCTTTGTTTTCTCTTCTCTTTGGCTTTTGGTTTCTTCTTCTTTGTTTATCTCCTTGTGGTCTTCTTCTTCTGCCTTCTGTTCTTCATATCTTCTTTTTACTTCTTCCTTCTGATCTCCTTCTCGTGCTCTTCTTCTGCTTTTGTTCAGGACGTTGTCTCTCCTTCTTTCTTCTTTTTCTTTCTGTCTTCTTTTCTTCTTTTTCTTCTTCGTTGCGGTCCTTCTCGTCTTTTCTTCTCCTTCTTTGTCCTCAGAGCGTCGTCTGATTGTTCAATCAGACGACTTAAGTAACCCACTGCTACAGTGCAGCTCGGTGCTCCTCCTTCTTTCAGTCTTCGTCGGCCTTCTTCTTCTTCTCTTCCTCCACGGTTCTTCTTTGTTCACCTGTGCCTGCACACTTCAAAGTTTACGTCAGTGGGCAAAACCTACTCTACCCTCCCCCCCCCGCGTCACTCTCTCACAGAAGCCGCTCTTAGGAAAGCTCTCCCAGAGCTGCCGGGTAGTTGGGTACGGGTCGCGCCCGGGTCCAGGCCCACCGGAGTGCGTGGTGGGCGAGGAGTGCCAGACAAGTCGGGTCGGGTCGGCCGGATCCGCGTGATGAACTCGCGGATTGGCCGGGTGAGACGGTGTGAGAGGGACCTCACCCCGTGTGCTGAGGCAATAATCCTCTAGCACGTTTTCAATTTATACCGCTGCGCCGCTCCAGAGCCTTCCGAGGTGGGACTAAATGTCCCACCCCAATGTGGCGCCTGTGCGGAGGAAACAACGGCGGTCGAGGCTTCGCGCGAGGCACTCGCTCCAGCCGCGCACCTGGGACACTTTGCGAAGACGCTTCGCACAGCCTGGGAGTCAGACCTGGGCGTGGCTCGCCTGGAGCAGCAGGTTGAAGAAGCTTCGCTGCTCGGCAATGGCGGCGGCGAGCGAAGTACCTGCCCACAGAGAAACGGCCTCTCGGCCTAATCAAATACGCGAAGAACCTTCGCCGTGGCACGGCGAAGGTGGTGGGGGGTCAGGCAGGCGACGAGGCGGAGCCTAAGGGCTGCCCTAGGTCGAAATGCAGCACGAGAAATGGGTTTGGTCGGTGGGTCTGCAGGGGGCGAATTGCGGGGAATGGAAGGGCGGAGGTTGATCAGGGTGAGGAGACGGAGGTTCTGTGAGGGTCGACGAACCGTGTGGGATGCTCGAGTGACGGGAGCGGGTCGCCAGAGTGTGGCCGGAGGTGGAGAAGGTGAGGGCGATTGGTCGGAATCGAGGGCGACAGTAAGGGTTCAAAGTGAGGAAAAAGAAGAGGGGAGAAAGGTAAGAAGTTATACCTACTTAACAGGACGAGGAGGAGCCGGAGCAGGCGACAGTCGTATCGACTGTCGCCGGAGAAGAAGCTGCCCAGGGGAAGGAGCGGCGGCGAGGAGAGGGTCGGAGAAGCGCGCGCTGGGTGCTGCGCGGCGCGGGAAGAGCAGGGGAAGGCAGTCCTGCTGCTGGTAATGCGACAGAACGACGAGGAGGAGGAGGGAAAAACTGCCGGAGCTGGAGGGCTTCCTGTCGGAGTGGGAAGAGAGTGAAAAGAGGGTGTTTCTCCGTCAGGACCGAGCTCCCTTGAACGGTGGAGCGACGGGGGGGTATTTATAGGGTAGAATCAGAGAGGAGGGCGGAGGGAGACGACGTGTCTCCCTTGCCGGAGGACGTCGGAGATGGAGACCCATACCGTCCGTGCGTTCGCACGGCCGGTATGGTGGGTAGCAGCGACCAGGGGGGTGTTCCTGCGACGGCTGACGACGCAGGGCACCCCCGGTTTACTTGCCAGACCCTCCCCCTTACCCTGCGCGGCGCCATGCTCCGCGCAAGGTCGCCAGAGCATGGTGCTGGTCAGGTTTTGGCAGGAGGGACCTGAATGCAAAGAACGAAGGAGAGTTAGGAGCATAAATGTGAGGGTTCAAAAGTTGAGGGCCAAAAAGTAAATAAATGAGGACCAAAGTGTAAAGCTAGTCAAGAAGGTTTCCTCTTAGGCTCAAGTTTTTATACATGACTAATTGGGACATAAGGATTATGATGATGAATTTTATTTCCAAATTAAATCTTGTTTGATCGGTCAATTTACGCAAAAACCCAAATTAAGTTGTTAATTGGGCATGATTCTCAATGTAGGTCAAAATGGGTTCCTAAGGCCAAATTGAAGGTTTTAAACCCTAGAGATTATTTTTATATGAATTTTAGAGGGTTTAGTTGATTTTTTTATCTCCCTCGAACCTCGTGTTTTTAAGTGGATTTATTTTTAGGGTTATAGGATGTCATTTAATTCCTTGGAGTTGCTGTAGCCCTTATTGAATCATCTCATCCCACTTTTCTTCTTATTAGGTTGCTTTGACCTATGTTTGGGCCCTGAGTTACCATGTTTCAGATTGGATTGGTGAAATTGCATTTTTACCCTTAGTTTCTATTTTCTTTGCGAACTCAGAATCTCTCTGAGTTAAGCCTTTCCTTGAGGTATGTAGGAGCTTTTATCCTTTGTATTAGGTCAAAATGAGCTAGTTATGGCTCCTGATGAGGTTCTCGTCATATCCCCATGCCTAGCTTTTGCTAGTCCCTTAGCAAAACTTTAGGTTTCAACCCTTGTTCTAGACCATGAAGTTCTTAATAGCTTCAGATAAGTGTTTTTTCATTTGAGCTTAGATTAGGTTAGAATGCTGACCATAGGCCTAAAAGGTACTCTAGTACCAATCAAGATCCAAATCTGTCTAGCCTCATCCTTAGTCCTTAGCAAAGGTTTTTAAGGCCCACAAGAACTAACCTAAGGTTTATTGGACTTTGTGGTTAAAGTACCCGTGCTTGAAATGATTTTAGCCCTGGCTCAGTTCGCAGTGCATTTTGTAAGAGAGAGAGATAGAAAATTTTTCTGTTTGGAGAGTTTTCTCTCTTTTTCTTTTTAATTCTAGCTTAGGATTGGCTTTTCAACACGGTCTGTATCAGATTCCTTGCTCCCATCATCAATCCTCAAGGGTTCCTGGCAATCGATGCTTTGAGATAGCACCGCCCATGGCAACCCCCGGAACCCTGGCTATTGAGATTTCGAGATAATCCCATCCATGGTGTTCCGTGGCCGAATCCAGATCCTGGCAATTGACACTTCGAGATAATGCCATCCATGGAATCTGAACCAGCAGAGTGCTTACATGCCCCAGTAGGATATGTAAATATCCTAAGAGACAAGCACCGAGGAGATGATATTTTGTTACGCATCTTTGAGGGGATTTCCCGCCTCTCCGCGCTGGGAACTCGTCCAAATCAACTTGTGTTGATCGGCCGCTCCTACTCTAGGTGTATTTTTCAGAATTTTGTGACGCTTCTGCGTGATTTTGATTTTTACGCTTACTGAACCAGGCTGTGTGTGAGGTTAAGGGTGCTTAGGTTACTAAGTCCCGTAAACCAAAAATTAGTTAACGAGGCCAAATACTCCCTAAGCCTTAGACCTAATACTTCAGCTTTTCATTTTCCTCAACCTCTTGAGGAATGTCTAGATCTTAATGGGTACTAAGAGTCTCTTCAAGAATGCCTAAGGTTTGCGTTCTTACTAATCTCATTATGCACTTTTATGTTATTTTCTTGAATGAGGTCTAGAACTTAGGTTAATTCCGTAGTTCCTTACTAATGACTATCACTTTTTTTTCTTATAATTTTGTGCTCCTTTTTCATTTTGTTTCTTTTCTCCTCTCCTTCACAAAATTTCCTTCTCCTCTTTTCCTCTTATTCTTTTTTGAAAAGTTTTTAATTTTTATGGTGTTTTTGGCATATGTGAATTTTTGTTTGAAACCTTTTTCTTACAAGTTTTGCACTTTCATACCCCCCCATGCCTAAGATTTGCAATGTCCTCATTGTAACCTAGGGGATTTTTATTTAACTTAGTTCATTCCTTAAGACAGAAATTTGGATGAGTGAATGGGTCGGGTTGAATTTTGCGGACGATTTCTAATCCCAGATGCAAGCATCTGAGGTGGGGTCGGCTGTCTACAAGGGTGAACCTTAAGTGCAAAAAGGTGTCAGAAAAAAGTTTTGGATTTTTAGGAAAATGACGGGTTGCCTCCCGTTAAGCGCTGAGTTTTACGCCATCGGTTGGGCGCAATAAGCTCAAGGGGAATGGAGGATATAAGATGCTTCAGCCAAATCAGTAGAAGTCACATCAATGAACGGCTTGAGTCTCTGACCGTTCACGATGAAAGGTTCGGAATTGTGGCTGAGCGGACTGATTTCGATAGCTCCATTTCCAAAAACCTGTCGGACTAAATACGATCCGACCCACTTGGACCTCAGCTTTCCCGGGAAAAGTTTGAGTCGGGCATCAAAGAGTAGGACCTTTTGACCAGGATGAAAGATCTTTCTCGAGATGTGTTTGTCGTGGAAGGCTTTAACCCGCTCCTTGTAGATTCGCGAGTTCTCGTACGCGTCTAGGCGTAATTCATCGATCTCGCTGATTTGGAGTTTTCTGTGGGTCCCAGCCTTGGAAAGATCTAGATTACAGTTCCGTACTGCCCAATAGGCTTTATGCTCCAGTTCTACGGGAAGGTGGCATGCCTTTCCGTACACCAGTCTAAAGGGAGACATGCCCAATTGGGTCTTGTGGGCGGTCCTATAGGCCCACAATGCTTCCGGAAGTCAGGACGACCAGTCCTTCCTGTCAGGCTGAACAGTGACTTGCAGGATTTTCTTGATCTCCCGATTTGATAGCTCAGCTAGACCATTTGTTTGGGGGTGGTAAGGAGTGGAGATTCGATGAGACACCCCAAATTTGGCCATCAGTGACCTAAACTGAGCATTTGTAAAATGGGTCCCCCCATCAGAGATAATAGCACGGGGAATCCCGAACCTTGAGAAAATGTTTTGATGTATGAACTTAAGAAAAATCTTGTGATCACAGGTTCGGGTCGGTATGGCTTCGATCCATTTGGACACGTAGTCCACCGCAAGCAGGATGTACTCGAAACCATCCGAAACAGGAAAGGGGCCCATAAAATCAATCCCCCAGACATCGAAGATTTCGCATACGAGAATCGGCTGTAAAGGCATCATGTCACGACGGTTCATGTTGCCCAAAGTCTGGCAACGACTGCATGCCTTACAGTGGCTGTATGCGTCCTTTAATAGTGTAGGCCAGTAGAAGCCACACTGGAGGACTTTGGATGCGGTTTTATGGCCTGAGAAATGGCCACCGCATGCCTGGTCATGGCAGAAGGATAGGATATTGCTGATTTCCTCTTCCGGGACACATCTCCGGATGATCTGATCAACACCTATGCGGAAGAGGTACGGGTCTTCCCAAATGTAATACTTGGCATCGGAGCGTAATTTGTCCTTCTTGGCCTTCGGCCAATCGGACGGGATCTGATGAGATGCCAAGTAATTTACTACATTAGCAAACCATGGAAGGCTAGTACCGATAGTCAGCAGGTGCTCATCGGGAAAATGCTCAGTGATGGGTCCGGAAGGGTTAATGATCTCAGAAGGAAGACGGGACAGATGGTCGGCTACCACATTCTGCCGTCCCGCCTTGTCGTGAATCTCAAGATCGAATTCTTGCGACAGCAAGATCCATTGGATTAATCGAGGTTTCGTGTCCTTCTTTGCAAGGAGATGCCTCACAGCTGTGTGATCTGAGTAGATGATGACATGGGAACCCAGAAGATACGATCGGAATTTTTCAAGGGCAAATACTACGGCTAGCAGCTCTTTCTCCATAACCGTATAGTTACGCTGAGCCTTGTCAAGTGTCTTGCTAGCGTAGTAGATGACCACGGGTTTCCCGTCAGCTTTCTGCCCCAAAACCGCTCCTACAGCGAAGTCGGATGCATCGCACATGATCTAAAAGGGTTGAGACCAATTAGGGGATTGTAGGATCGGGGCTTGGGTGACTCGGTCGCGCAGGATTTCAAATGCTTGAGTGCATTCCTTGGAAATTTCGAAAGGTACATCCTTGGAGAGAAGAGAAGTCAAGGGGCACGCGATTTTCGAGAAATCTGGAATGAAACGGCGGTAAAAACCGACGTGCCCTAAAAAGGAACGGATGTCCCTGATCGAGCTAGGCATAGGAAGGTGAGAAATCAGATCAACCTTAGCTCGGTCCACTTGGATGCCTTTTTCCGAAATTGAGTGTCCCAGGACAATTCCCTCAGGCACCATGAAATGGCTCTTTTCCCAGGAAAGAACCAAATTCACATTGATGCACCGCCTGAGTATTTGGACCAAGTGTTGGAGGCAATCGTCGAATGATGCTCCGAAAACTGAAAAGTCATCCATGAAGACTTCCAGATAATCACCTACCATATCTGAGAATATGGCAAGCATGAATCGCTGAAAAGTAGCGGGTGCATTGCAAAGACCGAAAGGCATCCTTCGGAAAGCGTATGTTCCGAAGGGGTAGGTGAACGTGGTCTTTTCTTGGTCCTCAGGATGGATTGCCACCTGGTTATAACCGGAGTACCCGTCAAGAAAGCAGAAGAACCTATTTCCCGCAAGTTTTTCGAGAATTTGATCAATGAAGGGTAGTGGGAAATGATCCTTCTTCGTGGAGGAATTGAGTCGGCGGTAATCTATACAGACTCTCCACGAGTTGGCTAATCGGGTAGGAATGATTTCTCCGGTCTCAGTCGTTATGGTGGTGAGTCCTGCCTTCTTGGGCACGACCTGAATTGGGCTCACCCAACGACTATCGGAGATCGAGTAGATGATTCCGGCATCTAACCACTTGATGATCTCCTTTTTCACGACCTCCTGCAGATTAGGGTTTAAGCGTCTCTGCATTTCACGAGAAGGTCGTGTGCCCTCTTCTGAATAGATATGATGAGTACAATAGGAGGGATTTATTCCAGTCAAATCATCGAGAGTCCACCCGATGGCTCTGCGATGTTGCTGGAGGACAACAATCAGACGGGATTCTTGTTCAGGACTGAGGTTGGAATTGATAATCACAGGAAGGGTCTGATTAGAACCCAAAAAGATGTATTTCAAGTGAGCAGGAAGGGGTTTCAGTTCGAGGATGGGGTTATCAGCAGTAGCGGGTGGTTCAGTATAGATGTGAGGTTCAAGGGTGGGAGTTACTGGGTTGTTCATATTTGGATTCGACTCCTCAGTTTGCGAATCAAGATCTTTCTGCGGTTGATGAGGTCTAATTAGATCATTTTGGAAGTGTGTTTCATCAACCAAAGTCCTAATGTCACAAATCTGTTCGATGACACTCAATTGATTCCTTGTTGGGCCTTAAATATATCAATTTTCAGTGTTTGATTCCCAAATTTGAGCTCTATTTGGCCCTCCTCACAGCTAATGTTGGCTCTAGCAATAGCCAAGAAGGGTCTCCCTAAAATGATTGGTGTATCCCTAGGGTTCTCAGGTGCGTCCATATCTAAGACTATGAAATCCACTGGGAAATAGAAATCCCGCACTCTTACGATAACATCCTCGAGAATCCCTTTTGGTGACTTTATAGATCGATCTGCTAATTGTAATGTCACCTCGGTTGGTTTTAGCTCAGATTCTTCTAGATGGTCAAGTAAGGATGTGGGTATCAGGTTTATGGATGCACCTAAGTCTAGCAAAGCTCTATCAAATTGGGTAGCACCTATCTTGCAGGAGATCAGGGGAGTACCAGGATCTTTTGCCTTGGGTGGGAGTTTACTGAGGATTACAGAGCTGGCTTGCTCTGATAGAACAATTGGGCTCCCACTCTTGGTTCGCGGCTTACGCTGGGGTGTACACACATTCTTTAAAAATCGTGCATAAGCCGGTACGTGGTGGATTGCATCCATCAAGGGGATGTTTATGTGGACCTGTTCAAAGAGCTTGACCAGGTCCTCCTCAGGCGCCACGGGCTTGGTTCGTCTCTTTTCCTTGGTCAAGGCCTCGGGAAACGAGATCTTGGTTGGTTCTTCTAGGATAGGTCCAGGTTGTGGATCCGGGACAGTGGTATCTTGGATAACTATCCTAGGGTCATGGTTATCAGGCTTGGAGTGGTCCGGATAATGCGGGTCTTGAGTTGTTTTACCACTACGTGTTGTTACAGAATTTAATCCAGCCTGATTTTGATTTGGGTTTGGTAAGAGGGGTGGCTGCTGCTGAAATCCTGCATAAGAGTTGAAGCACCCATCTCATCTGGAGATGGAGTAGTAGGGGCCTGATAAATCCAATGTGCGTGGCCTAAATTTGGATTTATAACGCGCTTCTGGGTCGGCACGTTATTCGGGTTAGGAAGAGGTTGGGAAGGGAGTGTGCCTGGCTGGCGAGAATTTGCCAACTGGGCCAATTGAGTCCTAACCTCTGTAAGTTCATCCTTGTGTTGTTTTTGAATAGCCGCATTCGTTCTTTGAATGTCGGCCAGAGTCTGAAGGATTAGGGACATTTGATCCTGATTTGTCCCTGATGGATAAGTAGGGTTGGGCCGAGGCTGAGGCGGCTGGTAATGACGAAAGGGCTGTGGGCGGGTGTTGTCAACGTTTCTGTGCGGATTTAAAGGCGTATTACGTTGCAGTAGAACCGACAAAACGTTTAAACAAATATAAATAATTTTATTACTCGAACAACTAGAGTATCCGAGGTCGAACACAGGGAGCAAACTCAGTACTTTGTAAAACCCAAGAATACAACTGTTAAATGCAAATATAATTGATTCAAAGAGTTTTTAAGAAAGATGTAAAAAAATAGAATTAGACGTCTGATTTATGTATCAGACGTCTTAAATGTGATCTTTCTTTCTCTTTTCCTTCTTCTGCTTTGCCTTTCGGATCTCTTTGCAATCTTCCCTTGTCCTTCTTCTTCTTCTCTGCGAAGACTTCTAACCTTTCTGCTTTCCTTCTTCTCCTGCGAAGACTTCTTTCTTTCTTCTTCTTCTGTCTTGCTTCTCCTTTCTTCGTTGCCTTCTTCTTCTTCTTTGTCTTGCTTCTCCTTCTTCTGCAGCGGCCAAGTCCTTCTCCTGCAATCAGCCTGCCTGCACAGGAGCAAAACCTAACCCTTCTCCCTCTACCCGCGTGTGTCTCTCTCTCAAGCAATTCACTCTAACCGCTCTACCAGAGCCACAGTCTCAATCGGGTCGGATCGTACCCGGGACCAGGCGCACCTGTAGGTGTGTGATGCGCGAGGAGTGCGTAGGTCTAGGTCGGGTCGGATCTGCCAGGTCCGCGTGGTCAGGCCGCGGACGAGGCGGGTGGGGTCAGTGAGGGACCTCACCCCTGTGCTTACTGAGGCGATAAGAGTAAAGCGTAAAAACAACTTATATGGTACCTGACGGTTGCAATCCCACGATGTGGGACTATCTGGTCTCGCCTTCACGCGCGCCTGCAGAAACCTCGTCGTGCGATTGCCCCGCAGCTGCTGGCTCTGCTAGCGCTCCTCGGCTGGATTCGTTCACCTCGCGACACTTGCGTTAGTATGCAGCACCTGTAGTCTGGAAGACCGGGTGCCTGGAGCTTCGCGGGAGCTTCATCAGAGGTCGTCCATGGCGGCAGCGGCTTGAATCCTGTCGTACACAAAATGCGCCTCTCGGCCAAATCAGAATAGATAGAGACCTTCGCCGTGGCACGGCGAAGGCGGTGGGCAGTGCTGCAAGCCGCAGGTCGGACTAGGCGAGCGTGCCTAGGTCAACCTGTGGCCGGAGATGGTGGGTTGGTCGGGGGGTGATTGTGGAGGGCTGGAGTGGCAGTGGTAGGGTGGAGTGTGTTCCTGGAGGTGAGGCGGAGCTTTCGAGGTGGTTGGCGAGCCGTGTGGAGGGCTGGAGTGGTGTGGGCGGCTCGCCAGAGTGCGGTCGGAGGCGAAGACGATGGAGGTGGTTAGCGTCTGTCGAGGGTCGATCAAGGGAGATAACAGGGGGAAAAGAGAGAGAAGAGGATGGAGAACGTATCTGGGGTTGTCTGGAGTGAAGGGAGGCAGTGGAGAGGACGGCTCGTGACTGCCGTCGTCGGGGAAGAAAGACCTTGGGGGAGGAAGCGGCGACGAAGATGAGGTCAGGGGCTTGCGCGCAGGGTACAGCGCGCCGCAGGAGGAAGAGGCGGAGAGGACTCTGCTGCTGGTATGGCAGCAGAGTGACGAGAAGGAGGGAAGGCGTTCGCCGGAGCTTGTGGGTCGTTTGGCCGGAGATGGGAGAGAAGAAATTTGGAGGGGATCTCCGTCAAAATCAAGCTTAAGATGAGTGGCCGGGTCCGAGGGGTGTTTTATAGGTGCTGGCCGCTCCTATCAGTGCGTGAAAGACGCGCAATTAGGTCAGCCGGTTCGCTGGAGTTGGAAGGAAGAAAGATACCCACATCTCTCGTGCGTTCGCACGAGAGATTGGGTTCACGCCAGCGAATTTGATTGGCTTTAGAAGGAAGGGAATTCCTCAGAGAATCTCCCTTCCATTTCTGGGAGAGAATCTCTGAGGAATTAGAGAGCCATCTCTCTCGAAACTTCGTCGGAGCTCGGTTCTGCCCTAGCAATGGCGGCAGGACCGGTTTGCAAAGAAGGCGAGGAACCTAGGGGGCTCTCTGCAAGGATATTCAAAAGATAGGGACCTCTTTGTGATTTGGGTGTACTAACTTGCAAAGTAGGTCAAGATGACCTCCCCTTATGTCCAAATTTTGGTACAAACCTAATTTGGCCCTAAAGAATCCAATGGTGAAGTTGGATTTTAGGTTTGACCTCGTTTGACTGGATATTTTGCGTAAAAACCCAAATTAGGTTAATTGAAGAGCTAAGACCCTAATCTAGGTCAAACTAGGTTCCAAAGGCCAAATTGAGTGTTCTAAACCCCAGAGGATGTTTTTCTATGATTTTTAGAGGGTTTGCTTGATTTTTATTCTGACCGGAACCTTGTTAATTTAAGCGGGTCTGTTTTAGGGTTACCAAGTGTCATTTAATTCTTAGATTGCACATAAACCCATTTCTGATTAATTCAACCCACTTTGGACCATTTGACCTATGTTTTGCTTCTAATAAATCCCTTTTATGTACTGCAATGGTAAAATTACAGTTTTAACCTTTATTTCATGTTTTCTTCTCAGAGCACTTGTTCCTTCAGTTAAGCCTTCTTCTAGGTTATGTAGGAGCTTTTATCTTCTTTATTAGGTCAAAATGAGCTAGTTATGGCTCATGATGAGGCTCTCATCATACCCCCATGCCTAGCTTTTGCTAGTCCCTTAGCAAAATTTCAAAGTTTTAACTTCCATTCTAGACCCAAAGTGTCCTTAGTTATGATAAGTGCTTCTTTTGTGATTAGGTAGGAATGCCGACAATAGGCCTAGAGGTACTCAAGTACCAACCAAAATCTGGACCTGTTCTGCTTTAGCCTCAGTCCTTTGCAAAGGTTTCTACGGCCCACAAAAACTATCCTAGGGTTTGTTGGACTCTGCGGTTAAAGCACCCGTGCTTGAGACATTTTTAGCCTACGCTCAGTTTGCAGTGCGTTTTTTTTTGTAAGAGAGAGATAGAGGATTTATTTGTTTGGAGAGCTTTTCTCTCTCTTTTCTTTTTATTTCTAGCTTCGGATTAGCTTCTCAACACGGTCTGTATCGGATTCCTCGTCCCCATCATCAATCCTCAAGGGTCCCTGGCTTTCGAGATTTCGAGATAATCCCGCCCATGGCGTTCCGTGGCTGAATTCAGACCCTGGCGATCGACATTTCGTGATAATGCCACCCATGGTATCTGAACCAGCAGAGTGCTTACATGCCCCTAGTAGGATATTTAAATATCCTAAGAGACAAGCACCGAGGAGACGATATGTTGTTACGCATCTTCGAGGGGAATTTCCCGCCTCTCCGCGTTGGGAACTTGTCCAAATCAACTTGTGTTGATTGGCCGCTCCTAATCTAGGTGACTTTTTCAGAATATTAAACGCTCTTGCGTGTTTTGAACATTTATGCGCACTGAACCAGACTGTGTGTGAATTTGGGTGCTTAGGTTACCGAATCCCGCAAACCGGAGGTCAGTTAACGAGGTCGAATACTTCCTAAGCCTTAGACCTAATACTTAAGCTTCGCATTTTCCTCAACCTCTTGAGGATTATCCAGATTTTAACGGATACGTGAATTTTTAAGCTAAAAATCTAGCCCAAGAGGCCTAAGACCAGCGTTCCCGCTAATCTCTTGTTATATCTCCGTAGCATTTTTCTTTTCTTTTTCTTGACTCGGTCTAGAACTTCAGTTAACCCCTTAATCTTTTACTAATGACTTTTTCTTTTTCTTTTCCTTTTGTGCTCCTTTCTTTATTTTTGCTCTTTTTGTCATTTTTCTTCCTTTTTCTCCTCTCATTTGTATGACCCTGAATTGTTCCTCCCCTCTATCAAGTCTTTTTTTTTTTTTTTATGAAACCCTTTCTTGATATGAATTTTCTGATATTTTGCACTTTCATACCCCCCATGCCTAAGATTTGCAATGTCCCCATTGTAAATTAGGTGGGTTCGAATTCAGCTTAGTTCATGTATTAGGACAGGTGTGTGGTGAGTGAATGGGTCGAAGCGACTTGTTGCGAACGATTTCTAATCTCGAGTAGGTATACCTGAGGTGAAGTCGGCTGTTCTAATGGATGAACCCTAAAGTGCAATATGAGTTCCGCATAGCGATGTCAGAAACGGTTTCAGGTTTTTCAAAGAATGACGGGTTGCCTCCCGTTAAGCGCTGAGTTTTACGCCATCGGCTGGGCGCAATGAGCTCAAGAGGAAAGGAGGGTAAAGGATGACTCAGTCAAATCTGTATCGGTCATGTCAATGAACGGCTTGAGTCTCTGCCCGTTCACGACAAAGGGTTCAGAATCGTGGCTGAGTGGGCTGATTTCAATAGCTCCATTTCCGAAGATTTGGCGGACTAGGTAGGGTCCGACCCACTTGGATCTTAACTTTCCTGGGAATAGTTTGAGTCGAGCATCAAAGAGTAAAACTTTTTGACCAGGATGAAAGACCTTTCTAGAAATGTGTTTGTCGTGAAAAGCTTTAACCCGTTCTTTGTAAATTCGCGAGTTCTCATATGCGTCGTGGCGTAATTCATCGATCTCGCTCATTTGAAATCTTCTATGGGTTCCAGCCTTAGAAAGGTCGAGATTACAGGTCCGTACTGCCCAATAGGCTTTATGCTCCAATTCGACGGGGAGGTGACATGCCTTCCCGTACACTAGTCTGAAGGGAGACATTCCTAATTGGGTCTTGTGGGCGGTCCTATAGGCCCACAATGCTTCCGGAAGCCGAGAAGACCAATCTTTTCTATCAGGTCGAACAGTAACCTGAAGGATCTTCTTGATCTCTCGGTTAGATAGCTCAGCTAGACCATTAGTTTGGGGGTGGTAAGGAGTAGAGATTCGGTGTGACACCCCGTATTTGATCATCAGTGACCTGAACTGAGCGTTTGTAAAATGGGTCCCTCCGTCGGAAATTATAGCACGCGGAATCCCGAACCTTGAGAAAATGTTTTGATGAAGGAATTTTATAACGACTTTATGATTGTTGGTTCGGGTCGGAATGGCTTCTATCCACTTGGAAACATAATCAACTGCGAGTAAAATGTATTCGAAGCCATCCGAGGTAGGAAAGGGTCCCATGAAATCAATCCCCCAAATATCAAAAATTTCGCATACCAAGATCGGCTGTAGAGTCATCATGTCTCTATGGCTCATGTTGCCTAGAGTCTGGCAACGGGAACATGCCTTACAGTGATTGTATGCATCTTTGAAAATTGTGGGCCAGTAGAAACCACACTGGAGGACTTTCGATGCGGTTTTATGTCCCGAAAAATGTCCACCGCATGCCTGGTCATGGCAAAATGAGAGTATGTCTTTGATTTCCACTTCCGTGACGCATCGTCGGATTATCTGATCAGCACCAATGCGGAAGAGATACGGGTCTTCCCATAGGTAATACTTGGCATCGGAACGCAATTTGTCCTTTTTGGCCTTCGACCAATCGGGCGGAATCTGATGTGATGCCAGGTAATTAACAATATCGGCGAACCATGGAAGACTTGTACTGATAGTCAGGAGGTGCTCATCAGGAAAATGTTCTGTAATAGGTCCGGAAGGATCAATAATTTCAGGAGGAAGGCGTGATAAATGATCAGCTACCACATTGTGCTTTCCCGCCTTGTCGCGAATCTCGATGTCAAATTCTTGCAACAGCAAGATCCAGCGGATTAATCGAGGTTTCGCGTCCTTCTTGGCCAGGAGATGCCTCACAGCTGTGTGATCCGAGTATATGATAACACGGGAACCCAGAAGGTATGATCTGAATTTTTCCAGGGCAAATACTACGGCCAGCAGCTCTTTCTCAGTAACCGTATAGTTACGCTGAGCCTCATCCAGTGTTTTGCTGGCGTAGTAAATGACCACAGGTTTCCCGTCAATTTTCTGCCCCAAAACCGCTCCTACAGCAAAGTCAGATGCATCGCACATGATCTCAAAGGGTTGAGACCAATCAGGGGACTGTAGGATTGGGGCTCGGGTGACTCGGTCACGTAGGATCTCAAATGCTTGAGTGCATTCCTTGGAAATTCCGAAAGGCACATCCTTGGAAAGCAGATTGGTCAGGGGGCGCGCAATTTTGGAGAAATCAGGGATGAATCGACGGTAGAAACCGACGTGCCCCAAAAAAGATCGGATGTCCTTAATCGAGCTAGGCATAGGGAGCTTGGAAATCAGGTTAACCTTAGCTCGATCCACTTGGATGCCTTTCTCTGAGATTAAATGTCCCAGGACAATTCCCTCAGGCACCATGAAATGGCTCTTTTCCCAGGAAAGAACCAAATTCACCTCGATGCACTGCCTAAGTATATGGACCAAGTGTTGGAGGCAATCGTCAAATGATTGTCCAAAAATTGAAAAGTCATCCATGAAGACTTCCAGATAATCACCTACCATATCTGAGAATATGGCAAGCATGCACCGCTGAAAAGTTGCAGGTGCATTGCAGAGACCGAACGGCATCCTTCGAAACGCGTACGTCCCGAAGGGGCAGGTGAATGTGGTCTTTTCTTGGTCCTCTGGATGGATTGCCACCTGATTGTAACCGGAGTACCCGTCAAGAAAGCAGAAAAATCTATTTCCCGCTAGTTTCTCGAGGATCTGATCGATGAACGGTAGTGGGAAATGATCCTTTTTCGTGGAGGAATTTAGTCTTCTGTAATCAATGCAGACTCTCCACGAATTAGCTACTCGGGTAGGAATGACTTCCCCGGTTTCAGTCGTGATGATGGTAAGTCCTGCCTTCTTAGGTACCACTTGTGTTGGGCTCACCCAACGACTGTCGGAGATCGGGTAGATGATCCCTGCATCTAACCACTTAATGATCTCCTTTTTCACGACCTCCTGTAGGTTAGGGTTTAGGCGCCTTTGCATTTCTCTTGAAGGTCGTGAGCCTTCTTCTGTGTAGATTCGATGCGTGCAGTATGAAGGGCTTATACCAGTCAAATCATCTAGAGTCCATCCAATGGCTCTACGATGTTGCTGGAGAACAGTAATCAAACGGAGTTCCTGGTCAGGTGTGAGTCGAGAATTGATAATCACAGGAAACGTTTGATTTGAATCCAAAAAGACATATTTTAGATGTTCGGGAAGGGGCTTGAGTTCCATGACAGGATTGTCAGCAGCAGCGGGTGGTTCAGGGTTTGTATCGGGAGCAATGGTAGGAGTCATAGGTGCGTCTAGATCGTGTTCGCACTCCTCTGTTAGTGATTTTTGATTTTCTAGTGGTTGATCAGGAATAATCAGGTTGTCCTCTATATGCAGTTCATCAACCACGGCTTTGACATCACAAATTTCCTCTATAACCCCGCAATTAATCCCTTGTTGGGCTTTGAAAATGTCAATCTTCAGATTTTGATTCCCAAATTTTAATTCTATCTGGCCCTCTTCGCAGTTTATATTAGCCCTAGCAGTGGCCAAAAAGGGTCTCCCTAATATGATTGGTGTGTCCCTTGGGTTCTTAGGTGCATCCATGTCCAGTACTATGAAGTCCACTGGGAAATAAAAATCTCGTACCCTAACAATGACATCCTCGAGTATTCCTTTGGGTGACTTGATGGATCGATCGGCTAACTGCAATGTCACCTCAGTGGGTTTAAGTTCAGATTCTTCAAGGTGGTCAAGGAGGGATGTAGGTATTAAATTTATGGAGGCACCTAGGTCTAGTAGGGCTCTATCAAGTTGGGTTTCACCAATTTTACAAGAAATCAAGGGGGTTCCTGGGTCTTTAGCCTTGGGTGGGAGTTTGCTCAGGATGACAGAGCTGGCTTGCTCTGACAGTACGATCGGATTCCCATCCTTGGTTCGCGGCTTACGTTTAGGTGTACATATGTCTTTCAAGAATCTTGCGTAAGCCGGTATGTGGCGGATTGCATCCATCAACGGGATGTTTATCTGGACCTGTTCAAAGAGCTTGACCAGATCCTCCTCAGGAGCCACAGGTTTGGTTGTCCTTTTTCCTTTGGTCAAGGCCTCAGGAAATGGGATCCTAGCTGGTTCCTCTAGGATAGGTCCAGGTTCTTGATCTGGGACAGTAGTATCTTGGATGACTACCCTAGGGTCTTGGCGATTATCAGGCTTGGAGTGGTTCAGATAATGTGGGTCTTGTGTTGTTTTACCACTACGTGTTGTTACAGAGTTTAATCCAGCCTGACTTTGGTTTGGGTTAGGTAGGAGAGGTGGCTGCTGCTGAAATTCTGCATAAGATGTAGAAGCCTCCATCCTGTCTGGTGATGGAGTAGCAGGGGCCTGATAAATCAAATGTGCGTGGCCTGGATTTGGATTCATAATGCGCCTCTGGGTCGGCACATTATTTGGGTTGGGCAGAGGTTGCGAAGGAAGGGTGCCAGGTTGGCGAGAATTTGCCATCTGGGCCAGTTGGTTGCGAACCTCTGTGATCTGGTCCTTGTGCTGTTTTTGCATTGCCGCATTCGTCTTTTGAATGTCAGCCAGCGTTTGAAGGATAAGAGTCAGTTGATCCTGATTTTGCCCAGATTGGTAGGTGGGATTGGGCCGAGGCTGAGGCGGCTGATATGGACGAGGAGCTTGTGGGCGGGGTTGATATGGTGGTTTTTGAGAGTTTCCCGCCCACTGAAAGTTAGGATGATTTCGCCATCCAGGGTTGTAGGTATTGGAGTATGGGTCGTTCTGGATGGCGTTGAGGTCCTCGCAGTTCTGAGAAACCTCAGGAAAGTCAGAATACGAGGGTTCAGAGTTCCCCCAACTAGAGTAGACGGGATCGGAGGTCACTCCGGTCTGGGAGGTAGACGGGGGTGGATAGGGGCCCATCCCCTTGGCAGGTTGGTGATAGATGTTTTGCACTGTTTCCCTTGCCAGAGGAGGTCGTGCAAAAGAGTTTTGTGCAGAGGTGGCTTGCTGCAAATGTCGAGTTAGCTCGTCCACCTTCTTTTCTATGATAGAGACCTTGTCCAACCGACTGGCCATCAATTCCAGGTCAACAGAAGTGGACAGGTCCTGCGTCTCATGTGTCCCTCTTAGATTCGTCGATGCGCGGGCATTCGTCCTGTCGAATAAGCCCAAGGAGTCATTGTTTATGGAGTTCTCGCACATGTTTTCGAGAATCTCCCACACCGTGTCCTCGTGTTGGCCCATGATGTTTCCTCCACATGTTGCATTGACGATTAGATGAATATCCTCACGGAGTCCCTGGTAAAAAGACTGGACTTGTTCCCACTTAGGAACTCCGTGATGGGGACACTTTCGCATGAGATCTAGGAATCGATCCCAAGCTTCGTGAAGAAGTTGTCCCTGTTGTTGAGTGAAATGAGTGATCTGGTGGCGCAAGGCATTCGTCCGGCCAACAGGGAAGAATTTTTTCAAAAATTCGGACTGTAATTCCTCCCAAGTGTTGATCGGGCGGGTCTGAGTCTGATACCAGTGCGCGGCCTTGTCCAAGAGGGAGAACGAAAACATTTTCATGAGTAGGATATCCCGGTTTTGTACATCTGACCCGAAAGTCTGGGCCAGATGCTTGAGTTGTTTAATGTGTTGGAATGGATCCTCAGAGTTAAGCCCATGGAACTTTGGTATGGCATGAATCATATTGGGCTTTAGATCAGAATCGGGTCCTCCAATTGGGATTCGTACTCGGGGTTCGATTGCCACCGCAGCGGGATTATAGTGATCTCGCATCATAGGTCGCTGTGGTGGGTTTACAAAGTTCTGAAAGAGATCGTTCAAGCGTTGAAGTTGGTGTTCAAGGTTATTCTCCTCTTCAATGGGTTGTGCCATGATGGGAGAAGAGGGAGAATCAGGGTCTGAATCAGATGAAAGATTTATGTGGTGGGGTTGCTGCACAAACAAGGGCGTCGAGGCTTGGCCTCGGCGAGAATGAATTTCTAGAGGAGGTCTTAAAGGTGGTCTTAAGGACCTCCTACCAAACATGCACCGGAAGATGTGATGAGATTAGAAGGTGCTGGACCCAATCAAGACACCCAAGAATTGTTGGGTGACTATAGAGGTTCGGGGCAGATGGACCCCTGGATTAGAAGATCGTCCACCTGAGAAATACCTGGGCAGCCAGAGAGGGAGAGTCCCGCAAAGACCCCTACACGGTAGAGCATCCCCACGGGTTACAGGGTTTCCCCCACCCGACCTCTCTTGTCACTGCGGTTCCAGGTAGACCAGAATGGGGATCTTGACCTCTTAAGTCTACCTTTTTTATTTTAAGATCAAGGTGCTTAATGTTCCACTTGAACTTTTAAGTATTTTGAGTGCAAAAAGTGACCTAATATTAAGGTTGGTTGACTCGAGGGATCAACTTCACCTCTTGTTCCTTTGAGAGCTTTTAGGTCCTTCCTTTTATGATTCAAATGGATTATCAGCCTGATTTGCTTAGGGTTCCTCTTGTATAAATATTTTCAAACACGGTTTAGGCACACTTCTTTTTGGAAAGTTTGTTTCTTTGTTTTAGAGAAGATGTGTCTCTAAAAACCCTAGCTTTGCAATCCTAACTTGGCTCTATTGGGTCCAATTTAGTTGCCTTAGAATTTAGCACCTAGGGCTCAATCAAGAAAGTTTTAGCCCTAGTTGCCTTAGTTGGATGACAGACAAAAATATGTTGAAATGAAAATCAGGCAACTTGATGAGTTACTAAATATAAGACAGGTAGCCATAAGTTGATTTCTCCCCCTTTTTTTTTCTTTTTTTTTTTTAGATTGTGAGAGGGTTAAGGGAGAGGGCTTATGGAGATTACCTGCTCCAGTCTGTTGTGCAGTTGCTATTCTTTCCTTTTTGTTTTACTTTCCCTGATTGAACACAACAAAAGAGAAGTTAAGTCAGATATTAAAGAGAAAAGTTGTACTCAAAAGCTTTAAAAGTGCCCGTTGCTCCCCGGCAACGGCGCCAAAATGTTGTCAACGTTTCTGTGCGGATTTAAAGGCGTATTACGTTGCAGTAGAACCGACAAAATGTTTAAACAAATATAAATAATTTTATTACTCGAACAACTAGAGTATCCGAGGTCGAACACAGGGAGCAAACTCAATACTTTGTAAAACCCAAGAATACAACTGTTAAATGCAAATATAATTGATTCAAAGAGTTTTTAAGAAAGATGTAAAAAAATAAAATTAGACGTCTGATTTATGTATCAGACGTCTTAAATGTGATCTTTCTTTCTCTTTTCCTTCTTCTGCTTTGCCTTTCGGATCTCTTTGCAATCTTCCCTTGTCCTTCTTCTTCTTCTCTGCGAAGACTTCTAACCTTTCTGCTTTCCTTCTTCTCCTGCGAAGACTTCTTTCTTTCTTCTTCTTCTGTCTTGCTTCTCCTTTCTTCGTTGCCTTCTTCTTCTTCTTTGTCTTGCTTCTCCTTCTTCTGCAGCGGCCAAGTCCTTCTCCTGCAATCAGCCTGCCTGCACAGGAGCAAAACCTAACCCTTCTCCCTCTACCCGCGTGTGTCTCTCTCTCAAGCAATTCACTCTAACCGCTCTACCAGAGCCACAGTCTCAATCGGGTCGGATCGTACCCGGGACCAGGCGCACCTGCAGGTGTGTGATGCGCGAGGAGTGCGTAGGTCTAGGTCGGGTTGGATCTGCCAGGTCCGCGTGGTCAGGCCGCGGACGAGGCGGGTGGGGTCAGTGAGGGACCTCACCCCTGTGCTTACTGAGGCGATAAGAGTAAAGCGTAAAAACAACTTATATGGTACCTGACGGTTGCAATCCCACGATGTGGGACTATCTGGTCTCGCCTTCACGCGCGCCTGCAGAAACCTCGTCGTGCGATTGCCCCGCAGCTGCTGGCTCTGCTAGCGCTCCTCGGCTGGATTCGTTCACCTCGCGACACTTGCGTTAGTATGCAGCACCTGTAGTCTGGAAGACCGGGTGCCTGGAGCTTCGCGGGAGCTTCATCAGAGGTCGTCCATGGCGGCAGCGGCTCGAATCCTGTCGTACACAAAATGCGCCTCTCGGCCAAATCAGAATAGATAGAGACCTTCGCCGTGGCACGGCGAAGGCGGTGGGCAGTGCTGCAAGCCGCAGGTCGGACTAGGCGAGCGTGCCTAGGTCAACCTGTGGCCGGAGATGGTGGGTTGGTCGGGGGGTGATTGTGGAGGGCTGGAGTGGCAGTGGTAGGGTGGAGTGTGTTCCTGGAGGTGAGGCGGAGCTTTCGAGGTGGTTGGCGAGCCGTGTGGAGGGCTGGAGTGGTGTGGGCGGCTCGCCGGAGTGCGGTCGGAGGCGAAGACGATGGAGGTGGTTAGCGTCTGTCGAGGGTCGATCAAGGGAGATAACAGGGGGACAAGAGAGAGAAGAGGATGGAGAACGTATCTGGGGTTGTCTGGAGTGAAGGGAGGCAGTGGAGAGGACGGCTTGTGACTGCCGTCGTCGGGGAAGAAAGACCTTGGGGGAGGAAGCGGCGACGAAGATGAGGTCAGGGGCTTGCGCGCAGGGTACAGCGCGCCGCAGGAGGAAGAGGCGAAGAGGACTCTGCTGCTGGTATGGCAGCAGAGTGACGAGAAGGAGGGAAGGCGTTCGCCGGAGCTTGTGGGTCGTTTGGCCGGAGATGGGAGAGAAGAAATTTGGAGGGGATCTCCGTCAAAATCAAGCTTAAGATGAGTGGCCGGGTCCGAGGGGTGTTTTATAGGTGCTGGCCGCTCCTATCAGTGCGTGAAAGACGCGCAATTAGGTCAGCCGGTTCGCTGGAGTTGGAAGGAAGAAAGATACCCACATCTCTCGTGCGTTCGCACGAGAGATTGGGTTCACGCCAGCGAATTTGATTGGCTTTAGAAGGAAGGGAATTCCTCAGAGAATCTCCCTTCCATTTCTGGGAGAGAATCTCTGAGGAATTAGAGAGCCATCTCTCTCGAAACTTCGTCGGAGCTCGGTTCTGCCCTAGCAATGGCAGCAGGACCGGTTTGCAAAGAAGGCGAGGAACCTAGGGGGCTCTCTGCAAGGATCTTCAAAAGATAGGGACCTCTTTGTGATTTGGGTGTACTAACTTGCAAAGTAGGTCAAGATGACCTCCCCTTAGGTCCAAATTTTGGTACAAACCTAATTTGGCCCTAAAGAATCCAATGGTGAAGTTGGATTTTAGGTTTGACCTCGTTTGACTGGACATTTTGCGTAAAAACCCAAATTAGGTTAATTGAAGAGCTAAGACCCTAATCTAGGTCAAACTAGGTTCCAAAGGCCAAATTGAGTGTTCTAAACCCCAGAGGATGTTTTTCTATGATTTTTAGAGGGTTTGCTTGATTTTTATTCTGACCGGAACCTTGTTAATTTAAGCGGGTCTGTTTTAGGGTTACCAAGTGTCATTTAATTCTTAGATTGCACATAAACCCATTTCTGATTAATTCAACCCACTTTGGACCATTTGACCTATGTTTTGCTTCTAATAAATCCCGTTTATGTACTGCAATGGTAAAATTGCAGTTTTAACCTTTATTTCATGTTTTCTTCTCAGAGCACTTGTTCCTTCAGTCAAGCCTTCTTCTAGGTTATGTAGGAGCTTTTATCTTCTTTATTAGGTCAAAATGAGCTAGTTATGGCTCATGATGAGGCTCTCATCAGCGGGACTGAAAAGGTGGTCTTTGGATTTGGGAATTTCCCGCCCACTAAAAATTGGGATGGTTTCGCCATCCAGGGTTGTAGGTGTTGGAGAATGGGTCGTTCTGGATGACGTTGAGGTCCTCGCAGGTCTGAGGAACCTCTAGAGAATCAGGGAAAGGGGGAATGGAATTCCCCGGGTTGGTGTAGATAGGATCGGATGATCCTCCGATCCGAGAATCAGATGGGGATGGATATGGATCCATCCTAGGGGAAGATCGGTGGAGAATGTTTTGCACAGTCTCCTGTGTGGAAGGAGGTTGTGCAAAGGAGTTACGCGCAGAGGTGGCTCGCTGCAAGTGCTGAGTCAGCTCATCCACCTTCTTCTCAATGATTGAAACCTTGTCCAATCGACTGGCCATTAATTCCAGGTCGACTGATGCGGACAGGCTCTGCGTCTCATGTGCTCCCCTAAGATTCGTCACTGCGCGGGTATTCGTCCTGTCGAATAATCCCCTGGAGTCATTGTTGATGGAGTTCTCGCACATGTTTTCGAGAATCTCCCACACGGTGTCTTCATGTTGACCCATGATATTTCCTCCGCAAGTTGCATTGACGAAAAGGCGAATGTCCTCACGGAGTCCCTGGTAAAAAGATTAGACCTGTTCCCATTTAGGAACTCCGTGATGGGGGCACTTTCGCATGAGATCCTGAAAACGATCCCATGCCTCGTGGAGAGGTTCTCTTGATTGTTGAGTGAAGTGCGTAATCTGATGGCGCAAGGCGTTGGTCCGACCAACGGGAAAAAACTTTTTCAAAAACTCGGATTGAAGTTCTTCCCAAGTGTTGATTGGCCGGGTCTGAGTTTGATACCAATGGGCGGCCTTGTCCAAAAGAGAAAAGGAGAACATCTTCATGAGAAGAATATCCCGATTTTGCGCATCTGACCCAAAAGTTTGGGCCAGATGCTTTAGCTGTTTGATGTGCTGGAAGGGATCTTCGGAATTAAGCCCATGGAATTTAGGTATAGCATGAATCATGTTGGGCTTCAATTCGGAATCAGGTCCTCCAGTCGGGATTCTGACTCGAGGCTCAATAGCCACCGCAGCAGGATTGTAGTGGTCCCGCATCATAGGACGCTGTGGTGGGTGCACGAAGTTTTGGAAGAGGTCATTGAGTCGCTGGAGCTGGTGCTCCAGATTGTTTTCTTCCTCAACTGGCTGAGCCATGATGGGAGAAGAAGATGAAGAATTTGGTTCTGAATCAGAAGAGAGAATAATGTGAGGGGGTTGCTGCAGAAACACGGGCGTCGAGGCTTGGCCTTGACGAGAGTGAATTTCTAAAGGAGGTCTTAAGGGTGGTCTTAAGGACCTCCTACCGTACATGCACTGTTGGAAGAGATGAGTTTAGAAGGTATTGGACCCAATCAAGACACCCAAAAATGCGTCGGGTGACTATAGAGGTGCGGGGCAGATGGACCCCTTGATTAGAAAGATCGTCCACCTGAGAATTACCTGGGCAGCCAGAGAGGGAGAGTCCCGCAAAGACCCCTACACGGTAGAGCGTCCCCACGGGTTACAGGGTTTCCCCCACCCGACCTCTCTTGTCACTGCGGTTCCAGGTAGACCAGAATGGGGATCTTGACCTCTTAAGTCTACCAATTTTTACTTTAAGATCAGGGTGCTTAAGGTTTCACTTGAACTTTTAGTTCTTTGAGTGCAAAGAGTGACCTAATTTAAGGTTGGTTGACCCAAGGGGGCAACTTTACCTCTTGTTTCCTTTGAGAGTTTTTGGGTCTTGTCTTTTAGGGTTCAAGTGTTTAGAGAGCCAATTGTTTTGGATTTTCTTTGAATAGGTATTTTTAGACAAGGGCTTGGGCACACTTCATTTGGTTTTCTCAATTCTTGCTTAAGGAGTGTGTCTCTAAATCCCTAGTGTTGGATCCTAGGTTGGCTCTACTTGGTCCAGTTAGCTCTTTGTTGGGTAATTAGGGCTCAAGCAAGAATGTGTTAGCCCTTAAATACCCTTAACAGTGTGCAGGAATAATGGGTTGAAAACATGCAACTTTTTATGGTTACTAAGTATGGAAGACAGGTTAGCCCTATATTGCTTGTTCTTTTCTTTTCCTCCTCTTTAGAGTTTAGGGGTTAATAGCGAGAAGAGAAAATTACCTGTCCTCGGAGTGGTTGTCGTGCGGTTGCTTGTCTTCTTGATTTCCTGTAGTCGCACAAAAGAGAGGAGATTATCAGAAACTAAAAGAAACAGGAATGTTTACCTCTAGAATAGCCGTTGCTCCCCGGCAACGGTGCCAAAAATTGGCGGCAACTTTCCTCTATAGTTCTATTATTTCGTCGTAGTATAGCATAGAGAAGTGATTACCAGTTTAATACAATTTGTTACTCGGAAATAAAAGAGTTCCCGAGGTCGAACTCAGGGAGCAAACTGTATTCTAGAGGTACAAATTCTTATTACAAAAATAAAGAGAGAGAGAGAGAGGGAGAGAAATAAAAATTTGGTTTCTTCTTCTCTTCTTTCTTCCTCTTTGTTTTCTCTTCTCTTTGGCTTTTGGTTTCTTCTTCTTTGTTTATCTCCTTGTGGTCTTCTTCTTCTGCCTTCTGTTCTTCATATCTTCTTTTTACTTCTTCCTTCTGATCTCCTTCTCGTGCTCTTCTTCTGCTTTTGTTCAGGACGTTGTCTCTCCTTCTTTCTTCTTTTTCTTTCTGTCTTCTTTTCTTCTTTTTCTTCTTCGTTGCGGTCCTGCTCGTCTTTTCTTCTCCTTCTTCTTTGTCCTCAGAGCGTTGTCTGATTGTTCAATCAGACGACTTAAGTAACCCACTGCTACAGTGCAGCTCGGTGCTCCTTCTTTCAGTCTTCGTCGGCCTTCTTCTTCTCTTCTTCCACGGTTCTTCTTCTTTGTTCACCTGTGCCTGCACACTTCAAAGTTTACGTCAGTGGGCAAAACCTACTCTACCCTCCCCCCCCCGCGTCACTCTCTCACAGAAGCTGCTCTTAGGAAAGCTCTCCCAGAGCTGCCGGGTAGTCGGGTACGGGTCGCGCCCGGGTCCAGGCCCACCGGCGTGCGTGGTGGGCGAGGAGTGCCAGATAAGTTGGGTCGGGTCGGCCGGATCCGCGTGATGAACTCGCGGATCGGCCGAGTGAGACGGTGTGAGAGGGACCTCACCCTGTGTGCTGAGGCAATAAGCCTCCAGCACGTTTTCAATTTATACCGCTGCGCCGCTCCAGAGCCTTCCAAGGTGGGACTAAATGTCCCACCCCAATGTGGCGCTTGTGCGGAGGAAACAACGGCGGTCGAGGCTTCGCGCAAGGCACTCGCTCCAGCCGCGCACCTGGGACACTTCGCGAAGACGCTTCGCGCAGCCTGGGAGTCAGACCTAGGTGTGGCTCGCCTGGAGCAGCAGGTTGAGGAAGCTTCGCTGCTCGGCAATGGCGGCGGCGAGCAAAGTACCTGCCCACAGAGAAACGGCCTCTCGGCCTAATCAAATACGCGAAGAACCTTCTCCGTGGCACGGCGAAGGTGGTGGGGGGTTAGGCAGGCGACGAGGCGGAGTCTAAGGGCTACCCTAGGTCGAAATGCAGCACGAGAAATGGGTTTGGTCGATGGGTCTGCAGGGGGCGAATGGCGGGGAATGGAAGGGCGAAGGTTGATCAGGGTGAGGAGACGGAGGTTCTGTGAGGGTCGACGAACCGTGTGGGATGCTGGAGTGACGGGAGCGGGTCGCCGGAGTGTGGCCGGAGGTGGAGAAGGTGAGGGCGATTGGTCGGAATCGAGGGCGACAGTAAGGGTTCAAAGTGAGGAAAAAGAAGAGGGGAGAAAGGAAAGAAGTTATACCTACTTAACAGGACGAGGAGGAGCCGGAGCAGGCGACAGTCGTATCGACTGTCACCGGAGAAGAAGCTGCCCAGGGGAAGGAGCGGCGGCGAGGAGAGGGCCGGAGAAGCGCGCGCTGGGTGCTGCGCGGCGCGGGAAGAGCAAGGGAAGGCAGTCCTGCTGCTGGTAATGCGGCAGAATGACGAGGAGGAGGAGGGAAAAACCGCCGGAGCTGGAGGGCTTCCTGTCGGAGTGGGAAGAGAGTGAAAAGAGGGTGTTTCTCCGTCAGGACCGAGCTCCCTTGAACGGTGGAGCGACGGGGGGTATTTATAGGGTAGAATCAGAGAGGAGGGCGGAGGGAGACGACGTGTCTCCCTCGCCGGAGGACGCCGGAGATGGAGACCCATACCGTCCGTGCGTTCGCACGGCCGGTATGGTGGGTTGCAGCGACCAGGGGG
This sequence comes from Thalassia testudinum, assembly GCA_037157565.1. Classification (NCBI taxonomy): domain Eukaryota; kingdom Viridiplantae; phylum Streptophyta; class Magnoliopsida; order Alismatales; family Hydrocharitaceae; genus Thalassia; species Thalassia testudinum. Next base: position 459,813 of record JAZHRO010000076.1, read on the forward strand.
TGTTCCTGCGACGGCTGACGACGCAGGGCACCCCCGGTTTACTTGCCAGACCCTCCCCCTTACCCTGCGCGGCGCAATGCTCCGCGCAAGGTCGCCGGAGCATGGTGCTGATTAGGTTTTGGCAGGAGGGACCTGAATGCAAAGAACGAAGGAGAGTTAGGGGCATAAATGTGAGGGTTCAAAAGTTGAGGGCCAAAAAGTAAATAAATGAGGACCAAAGTGTAAAGTTGGTCAAGAAGGTTTCCTCTTAGGCTCAAGTTTTTATACATGACTAATTGGGACCTAAGGATTATGATGATGAATTTTATTTTCATATTAAACCTTGTTTGATCGGTCAATTTACGCAAAAACCCAAATTAAGTTGTTAATTGGGCATGTTTCTCAATGTAGGTCAAAATGGGTTCCTAAGGCCAAATTGAAGGTTCTAAACCCTAGAAATTATTTTTCTATGAATTTTAGAGGGTTTAGTTGATTTTTTTCTCTGCCTCGAACCTCGTGTTTTTAAGTGGGTTTATTTTTAGGGTTACAGGATGTCATTTAATTCCTTTGAGTTGCTGTAGCCCTTATTGAATCATCTCATCCCACTTTTCTTCTTATTAGGTTGCTTTGACCTATGTTTGGACCTTGAGTTACCCTGTTTTCAGATTGGATTGGTGAAATTGCATTTTTACCCCTTAGTTTCTGTTTTCTTTGCGAACTCAGAATCTCTCTGAGTTAAGCCTTTCCTTGAGTTATGTAGGAGCTTTTATCCTTTGTATTAGGTCAAAATGAGCTAGTTATGGCTCCTGATGAGGTTCTCATCAACGCACCTGGGTCCAAGGATGCGGGTGTGGGTCACAGCCGAGGAGAGTGTATAGGTTAGGTCAGGTCGGGTGTGCGGGTGAGCAGGGACCTTACCCTCGGTGTCGAGGCGATAAGGCCTAAACACAAAAACAACTTAAGTGCTTTCAAGCGCTCTTTCCTTTACGATGTGGGACTAAATGTCCCACATCTTCCTCACGCAGCTGTAGTAGATGGCTGAAGCTTTAATTGCGGTTACAGTTGTTGCTATTGTTGTCGTGCAAAGGTCTAGAGGACTTCAGGATTTAGGTCCACGTGGATCGCAGGCAGCAGGTGGTCAGATGGCAGTTGGAGAACTGCAGGTGATGGCAGAGGTGACGACGATTACAGCTACTCTGGCGAGGACACCTAAAAACAAGAATATGGGCTAAATGCCCCAATTAAAATACTTAGAAGGTTCGCAAGAAAAAGATCAAATTTCCTCAGTTATTGGGTTAGCAAATGATCTATTAGATCCCTCAGGCCCAATCGTCTCACTGAAATCGTGTTCTGTAAACTGGCGTGAGACTTTGCAACTTGAATTTTCAACATCAAAATCAAAGAAATCAAAATCCGTATTAATGTATGTCTCAGAATCATCCATCACTTTCTTGTTAATGTTGACATACGTTTCCTCGTACCCTAGCTGAGGGATTTCAGGTGAAGAAATCAGATCATTCTTAATTAGTTGCTCTAATTCAATCTGGTCAGCCTCGTAACATGTGTCCCCCGACAGGTGCCTGAGCGGGCTCTGACATTGGCTCTCCTGAAGGGAGTTCATCCTGGGAATCATCCCACGATTGAACTAAAGCAACCACAAATCTCATCCTCAATTTCGCTAACTTCCTAAGTAGAAACTCACCTAGGTTCTTATCCTTAACATCCTGGAGCAAATCCAATAAATACTTGTTCAGATCATTAATCATTTCAATCAGAGGCTCAAATCTTTCAATGCAAGGTATTGGCTGAACTTCTAAAGATTGTATGATATTACTCAAGTTAGCCAGAACCTTATCTTGAACCTGGTTAACCTTAACCCAATGACTTGGTTCAGGGTTAGGCGGGTTTGGGATCAGTGTAGAGGAGTTAACGAATTGAGATTCGCTATACCCTTCCTGATAATAGGTCATTTCATATTGTTCAAAAGGTGGTGATGACCTAAAGGCAATGTAATCAGAGGATGGGTAAGGATCAGTGTATCCTTCTTGATTGTAGATTGTATTAGGTTGTTCATGAAAGGTTGACGATCTATAATCGATGTGGCTCTGAGAAGGATAGAAATCACAATCATAGTGTTCAGGGTTAGACCCTAAACACAGAGGTCCGGAACTGTATCCTCAATCTGAGTTATCCCAACTAACTGATGGTTGATTACAGTACGAGTCGAGATAATCGTCATGTTGAGGATAATTCAAAACATGAGGGAAAGAGCGGGAATGCGTGTAATATGTAGAAGGATTCATGAGAGATGGGAGGAAGAAAGGCGTCCTGCAATACAAGCAATCAAACATGTCCTTAAGTGGGCTAGCCTAAAGACCTACAAACTTCCAAAACCCATCTTGAGATAAAAGAACGATTTAATCTACTTCTGTCTGTTCAATCCAATTAGTTAGAAGGAGGGACTGGGGAGAAAGTTCTTCCTTCGGCTTGCGCCTCCGGTTACTAGTGTACCCCCCAGCTGCAATCGTTTGATTCTGCTCCCCTAGCTAGACATCAGATTGAACAGTAGAAACAGAGTAATCGAAAATAATCTCATTATGGGCTCCAAAGAGCGAGTCGAATCCTTAAGGCCAACGTCTACTCTATTTTATTTAGGGCTAGGTTTGAATGTGCTTTGGAATGTGATGGGCCCTTTATCTGGGTTGTGCCCTTAATGATTGATTGATATGTGTGTGCGTGCACAACCAGTGATTTTCAAGAAAGATTATTTTTTATGAGGTGTATTTTAAGGTTCAAATCTTGTTTATTAGCTTTTAAGATTCAACTTTAGGTATTTTCAAACAAGTTTTGTTGGCACACTAGGTTTTGAAAGCACATGTGAAGATATTTTCCTTTGAAGCTTAAAAAGAATGTGGAGTGCCTGGTAAATCCCTAAGAGTTGAACCTAAGCGGCAGCTACTTGATGAGTTGATTTTAATTGAAGTGGTGCGGCCCAATCAACTCAAACAATCGGCCTGTTGCACCACTTAATTAGGCACACAAATGATTACCTAATCTGATTTCTACTCAATTATGTGTTTAGATGTGTCTACTAGCTCCAAAGATCGGTTTACCGGTTGAGTTTGAAAATCAGATGAGGTTGTGTAACTCTGTGAGATTTTTTTTATTTTTCTTTTTAAATGTGGAGGTTGAGGCTGGTGTGGGTGTCAAACAAACAAACAAAACTAGCCTTAGAGTTTATAAGAACACCTAGGTTGATTGATGTTTGTATTATTACGTTGTGAAATGAAAACTAATCGGGGAAGACCTACAGAACCTTTAACATCACTTTACTCCAATCTACCGCTTTTGCTCATCTCAAAAGAGTACCTGCAATCACAATAAGAAAGGAGAAAAGTGAGGTAAATGATTCGTAAGTTGGAAAACGCGAAAAAAATCAAATAGTGTCGCCTCCTAGGCAACGGCGCCAAAATGTTGAAGCTACGAGTTGCTTCGCTATTGTGTTTAGTTTTGAAAACCTGTCGTTGTAGTTTGAAAGCGAATAACTCATGTTCAACAAATAAAATTTATACTGGAATAGAAATCTCGGGTCGAACTCAGGGAGGCGGACATTTGATTTAAAAATACACGTTTTATTTGTCACAAAGTAGATTAATTGATTAAAAACTATTTAACTATTTACAATAAATAGGAGAGAGAGAGAGAATATTACAAACAAAAATCAAAAAGAGATGTAGAATGTACATGAAATTTATCATCAAAGAGATTGTTCATTACACTAAACATTACGACTAGAAAGTGGAAAAACGATTACACTAGAAAGCATTAAATCTACTATAGAAAGCAGTAAATCTACTCTAGAAGGCAGTAAAAGAATGGGGAGAGAGATATCCTCCTTGATGGTCGCTTGGAGGACGAGCCGAACGGGACGATGCCTGGAAGACAGGGAACGGAGCAGGACGAAGGAGGACGAAGCAGGAAGGACGGGAACGGGGCAACACGTTGTCGTCGTCACGGGATTCGCCTCTGAAAGGGGGACGAAAATTTGACTATCTTGCATGAAGTATCCCGGGTGTGGGACAAGCTTCTCTTGAGCTTTGGAGATGGTGAAAAGAGAAGGAAGGGACGAGAATATCGTGTGGAGGGGGTCTCCTTTTATAGTTGCAAGGAGTGAGGGCAATTTGGTCATTTAAATCTCAAAACATTAAATAAGGGGTATTTAGTGACGGAAAAAACCATCACTAAAGCCCCATCGTGGGTGATGTGTGATGCTCGCCCATCTTCCGCGTGCTCAACGCCTTTCCACGTTCATCAAATCTCGGCCGTTCCATCGTGAGATCGAGCGGCTGAGAGTGCTCCTCATGCCCGCTCCTCCGCGCGTGCTCGCGCGTGTTATCTAGCATCTTCACCGCGCATCTAACTGCGCGTGAGATCTATCAAGCGCATGCAACCACTCTATCGCGATCAAGCACTCCTCATTCCCGCTCGCCCGCGCCTCGCGACTCTAACTCTTGTCCGTGCTTTGCGAAACCGCGTTCGACCAACGCGCTACGGGCACGTTTGTGTCGCGCTTACAAATCGTGCATGCACGATCAGGACCGTTGGATTGAGATCCAATGGTCAAGGCAGCTCTTTCAGCGATCCTTCAGAATCTTCAAGCATCGGTTGAGCTCCTCTCTCAGTCGTTGGATCTTGATCCAACGGCTGAGATGCATGGGAGCTAGAAGCTTCAATGGTTGAGGGCGGTTGAGATGGCGCCACGTGGCGCCATCTTGGTCGTCCATCATCTGGATGATGTAGATGGTGCCACGGTGTCGGATTAAGTCGATTTTCACGCCGTTAGGTTGCGATCATCAATCCGAATCCATCTGTGCGGTCGGATTTGTTGTTTGAAGTGCGGATTCACACCATCTTGGCCCTTGATCTTCTAGGGTTCCCCTATCTCTATCTGATGCTACAGATGTCTGATTAGGGCGATCTTGGAATCGTTGAACTCCAATCGTCGCCCTGATCACATTTATACAGTTGGATCTTCGATCCGAGGCCCCGATAAAAATTTTGCCCTATCCCTGAATATAAAATGAGACAATTATCCTCTATTTTATTCAAACTAATCTAAGCAAGATGATGCATGTTATGCAATATTTATAGTATGCAATGCAATTCTATGCTTAAGAACATGCATAAATAGACATCTTATGCAATGTAAACATGTTTACATCACCGGAGAAGGAGGAGGAGGGAGTTTCTCAGGCCAAGACTTGCTAAATTGGTGAGGTTTGCATCGCAGGTCTATTTATAAGCCATGGGGAGAGGTTTCAAGCTTGGAAACCAAACTTGTAACTCTACGTTTTTCGTGTGAGTAGGACATGTGAACCTTCAAAAGGTTCGCATGAGGATCTGGGGGTGATTTAGGATTCGTGTATGGGCTCATGTAGAAGGCAACTTCACAAGGAATCTTTGATTCAAATTTGGTAAGGTTTGGTTGAGAATGGAGCGACGAAACTCGACGGTGAATGTCTAACCTTACGAAAATGGTGCGAGGACCTTTTTGCAAAGAAATATAATAAATTTAGGGACCTGATTGCAATTATTTTGAAAGTTAGGAGCATATGTGTGAGAGAAAAGAGTCAAACATGACTCAAATGTAAACTAGGTCAAGATGATCTCTGATTTGAAGGTTTCCCTACTAGGAGGGGTGACGTAAAAATATGCGGAAATAAAAATATAAAGCAATCTAACAAAAATCAATCACAAAATGTACACAGGTATTTTTAGGTGGAAACCCAAACCGGGTGAAAACCACCACCTAACCCTCTCGAGTTAGGATTTTCCGATCAACCAAGTTGATCAAAATCCACTAAACGAATCACTTTGAACGAGGGTGATTCAACCTCAGTACAACCACGCTACAAGTACGAGGGTAGCGTTCCTCAACCCCTTCTCTCCACGAGAAGGATTTTGTCCAACGAAGGAGACGGGAATTCGCAAAGCGAATACCCAACCAAAATACAAAGATAAAATAAAACAACAGTCCTATAGAGCCAACAAAATTAAACCTAGCTTCTATAGGAAATAGGAAACTCCCCTTTGCAAGGAGTGCGTCGACGATGACGCGGTGCGTGTACCACGCGATGGCGCTACGTCGCTCTCGTTATCAACGCCGGGAGAGCGGGTGCGCAACGGTTGAATGCTCTCAAGATGATGGAGCTTGAGCTTGGAGAGTAAGAGAGTCTTTTCTTTAGACACAAAAGGTTTGAAAGTGTATTGCAAGGTGTGTGTCTTAGTGTGTATATGTGTTTTTCTAAGTGTGTTTTAGTTACAAAGGTTCCCCTCTATTTATAGAGGCCTTAGGAAGGTTTTGGAAGGCTTGGAAAAGCTTCCATAGCCGTTGGGTGCAAAGCCCAAGAGAATCAGGCCGAAATCAGGACAATGATTGCATTTGACAGGGTTATCAGACGTCTAATTCTGACATCAGACGTCTGGAAGGCCACTTTAAGACGTCTGATTCCAAGGTCAGACGTCTGATTCTATGCGGGTTTCTCCCTGACTTGAATCAGATCTAAACAGGGTTTTCGTGCAAGTCCATCAGACGACATACAGGACGTCTGGCACTAAGTATGGACGTCTGGAAACCTAGTTTTACTGTGGGAATTGATTTCCAAACGTTGCAACGGCTAGAAAATCTCTGAGAAGAGATTTTGGGTCAGCCGAGGCAAAACGGTCATTTATCAGACGTCTGGTAAGTCCTATGGACGTCTGATAAGGCTCTAATGGTCATATTCTTGAGTGTCTTCTAAGCCAGCCAACGGTCCACTAACTGGACGTCTGGCAAAGTCATCAGACGTCTCCTAAGACGTCTAGTCTAAGGTCTGGACGTCTGATTTCATCAGACAGAACTAACTATGTCCAGCCTAACAGTTATCGGACGTCTGAAACAACAGTCAGACGTCTTAAAATTCTTTATCAGACGTCTGATTTTGGAATTAGACGTCTGGAAATGCTGTTTGAGCCCTATATTGGTTTTCTAAGTATTCTACAGAAAACCTAAGTATCCTAGGGTTGTGCAGGTGTTCCTAGGACTACTTTTAGGGTACTTTGAGGCTCTTTAACATAATGTTCTAAGGAATCAAAAAGAGCAAGAAAATAAATACAAGAGATACATGAAAGGATAAAAAAGAATCTATCCTATTCTTCTTGTCTTCCATCTCCAATCTTTCGCTCCACGCGAACCTCCTGTGTTTTCCGTCAAGCTCCTCCAATCCGTCCTGGATGCGAGCTTGAACTCCGTCTAAACACGTCCTCATTTGCAATTGACCTGAAATCTAGGACTCAAATTGCAAATGTTAAATAACACGTGTTTTGTTATCATCAAAACAAATGATCGTGGTGCTCTAGCACCAACATGATTGAGCCCAAATTTTGGTACAAACCTAATTTAGATTAAAAGAATATAATGATAAAGTTGGATTTAGGTTTTGATTAAGTTTGGATGGATAAATTATGCAGAAACCCAAATTAGGGCAACTATCTGTCTGAGACTCTACTTTAGGTCAAAATGGGCTTTCATGGTCAAATCAAGGATGTCAAACCTTATAGAATATTTTTATATGATTTTTATAGGGTTTAGGTGAATTTTATCCTGATCATAACTTTAGTTAATTAAGCGGGTCTATTTTTAAGGTTTTAGATGTCATTTAATTCTTGAAATGCGTGAAAACCCGTTTCTGTCTGTACAAACCCTCTTATTAGACTTTAATGCACAATTGACCTTTAAGAAACCCTTTAGAAAACTTGCGGTTGTTCTGCATCCATAATACAATAGTAAAATTGCAGTTTTAACCTTGATTTCATGTTAAACTATCAGAAAGAATGTGTAGTGAATTATGGTCCTTTGGTGGTTATGTAGGAGCATTTATTAATGGATTTTGACTAATTAAAGCTAGATATGATTAATGTTGATGTTATCATCAAATAATATGTCACATTAAATATTCAATGAAGATCAATGTATCTGGAGACAAAAAGATACATAAAATAAAATAATGGTGATTTAGATCACCTATTGTTAGCCTAAGCACATGTATATCAATTACTCAATAATGTCAAACAAATGAACAGTATCAGGCGTTTGATCTGAGAATCAGACGACTTAACTATCGCCTACTACAGTGTTTCTCTCTGATTTTCTTCTTTTGTTCCTTTGTTGCTTTCTTCTTCCTCAGGCACGGCTCTTTTCTTTCCTCTTCTGCTTTGCTTCTCATGCACAAGGGTCTTCGCAAGCTTCCCAGCGATTAAGTGTTGGGAGCTTTCTCTGAAGAGAGAAACCCTCCCCTCCCTCGCTCTCTCTCTCTTCTTCCTCTGATATCTAGTCTTAATCAGGTATGCAGGTCGCATAATCAGGTCCAGGGTTGTGGGCACAGCCGAGGAGTGAAGGCTAGTTGTGTTAGGTTAAGTGCGGTTGAGAGGGGACCTCACCCCCAAGTGTCTGAGGCAATAAGGCCTCAACACAAAAAACCTTTATGCGCCTTCAGCGGCTTGCAAATCCACGATGTGGGACTATTGAGTCCCCTTGTTTGCTCATGCACAACTGCTGTGAAGGCTCCTCTAATTGAGGCAGCTGCAGATGTTAGCACCCCCAATCAAGGACCTGGAAGGGTACTTGAGCCTTGTCTGCAGCACCTGAAGGTTTGTACTTGGGGCTTGTGCGACCTGGAACTCGAAGAACATGGCGGTGGCGGCTGAGAACGGCGAGCACCTAAGAATCAAGAACACGGCCTCGGCCACATTAGAATAGTTCATAAGTTCCAAGTGCTTGCGAGTGTAGTGGCGGTGGTTTCGTGGTGATTGGAGGTGCATGGTGGTCGAGTAGTGACTGGGACAGAAGCACAAAGATGGGTTGGTTGATGGAGGGTTTGGGTGGTCGAGTGGATAAAATAGAAGAGGGGTTTTGTGCGAGGATGAGCTGCCGAGCTTTTGGGAGTGTCGGCGAGGTGGATGGACAGGTGTAGCGAGCAGATGACTTCGCCAGAGGGCGGTTGGAGGTGGAGAGGATGAAGGGCTAACGACGGTGTTGAGGGGGTATTTTTGGTTTTGGATAGAGAAAACTAACCTAAGAACTAAAAGGAACCTAACTAACTATTTAAGGCATGAAAGGGATAGGAAGGACACTGGTTTTGGCTGGTCAGCGCAGTGGAAGAGAAGCCTCCAGTTGGGGATGGTGAGGAAGAATGAGGTCTGGAAGGGTGTTCACCGGTATTGTGAGACGCGAAAGATCGTGGGAAGAAGGAATCCACCCATTATTGTTTGTAAGGGTGGACGAGGAAGGTGGTCGAAGAACTTGCCGTAGTTGGTGGAGAAGGAGGTCAGGGAGAAGGGAAGAGGGGGTGTCCGGCCTCCAAATCAAGCTAAGGAGCACGCCCTTGCGACCTAGGTCCTTAAATAGGCCTTGCGACCTGGAGACCAAGCTTGGAAGCTTCGCGAAATAGGAGACCCACTCCTTTAAATGATTCGCGTTAGGTTTTGAATAGGAAGTAGAGCCCAAGGTGCGGCTCAGATTGTAAGAAAATCTCTCAGGAGTCTCTCTTCCAAATTTAGAAGAGTTTGGCCGTGAAATCAGGAAGTAATCCCTGATTGAAGGTTGTCGGTGAAGTAGGTTTAGGAGTTGAAGGCGGTGGGGACCTGTTGGTGAAGAAAATGATGAAGTTAGGGGCATATTTGCAAGGATTTCAAAAGTTAGGGGCATATGTGTAAAATAAAAGAACCAAATAGTACTGAAATGTAAACTATGTTAAGGTGATCTTTGATTGAGCCCAAATTTTGGTAAAAACCTAATTTGAACTCAAGGAATCTAATGGTGAAGTTGGATTTATGTTTTGACCAAGTTTGATTGGGTAATTTACGTAGAAACCCAAATTATGACAGCTGTCTGTCTGAGACTCTGTTTTAGGTCAAATTAGGTTCCAATGGTCAAATCAAATGTACCAAATCTTATAAAATATTTTTCTATGAACTTTAGAAGATTTAGGTGAATTTTATCATGATCAGAACCTCAGTTAATTAAATGGATCTATTTTTAGGATTTCAGATGTACATTAATTCTCAAAACGCGTGAAAATCCGTTTTTGTTTGCATAAACCCACTTATTAGGCATTTATGACCATTTGACCTTAAATTAACCCTTGGGAAACCCCATGATTGCTTTGTAATTAGGTTATCTTGTTAAAATTACAGTTTTATCCTTATTTTCATGTTTATCTCTTAGAAAGGATTTGCAGTGAATTAGGACTCTTTGGCGGTTATGTAGGAGCATTTATTTGTTGATTATGACTACATAAAGATAGATATGGCTGATGATAACGTCATCATTATTATGTTATGATGGTTAGGTAGCAAACTTTATTTTTTCACCTGTAGAGTGTGGTTCTTTTTAAACTCTGTTATACTTTCTGTTGCTGTCTTTCTCTCATTTGCTTCGTTATATTGTATGTGTGGTTATTGAAATGTTTCTTCTTATATTTTGTTTGTTTCTCGTTGGACGACTAGATCTTGAGATTAGTTGAGACGAGTCGTTTCTGGATTCCACGAGGAGCTGGGTTCGGGTTGTAACACTCAGGGATAAAATAAAATAAGGACTTTTAGAGTGCCCCATCATGAGTCACGAACATCTAAGCAAACAAATCATATCATGATCTAGAACACTGTATTGTCAACGCATACGTTTATTTTCCTTCCTATAGCATATATACTTGAAGAAAACTCTTCTCTCCTAAGACTTACGAGCTTGGTCATTGAACTCTTCTCTTTATCATGCTTGTTCTGAATCTCTATCTCATTTGTATCTCTAGTTATAGTATTGATTTTGATAGTTTTTTCTGCATAATGCTATACATGCTCTATGGGGTTGTTAATGAAATTCTTAATCCTGCAACTACTGATGATGATTTGATGTTACTTGGGTGGTGAGGCGTAAGCTTGTTAAATTTGTGTTTGGTCGAAGTTCTTTCAAAATAAAATTATTCTAAGCTAAGCTCCCACTTTTACCATTAATTTTTTTTTTCCGGTAAATGAAAACTTAAGAATCTTATCATTTGATTTGACCTCAAGCACAACTCAAATGAAAAACAATTATTTTCCGATACCTTCTGCCCTTGTTTATGCCAAGGGCTATCTCTCGTTTACCATGAGGGACAATATCCCTCAGCTTATCTTAACCTACATTTTAGCATTGTTCCCGTCTCAAATTTCTCTTAAGATTTAATTTTAATCCCCCATTCATTAGATATTAGGGGTTAAATCCCCCCTAAGTAAACAGGGATAACTCCTTTTTTTCAAGCTGCAAACCAAAGTTAGCTAACTAATAAATGTAAACATGCCCTCAAGGTTTTATACATAAATAGAACGTCATCAGGGAGCATTATGCAACTGCAAAAGTTTCCAAGGCAATGTGTAAGAAAAAAACCACTAATCTAATAATAAAGGAATAGCTGGAAGGAAAAAGGTGAGGAGAGGAGCGGTGACGAGGGGTAGGGGAGGATCTCATTAATATTTGTGCAGCGGAATCCGGCCGAGAGGAGAGCAGCTTAGTTGCCTGCGTCGTTGAGTAGGGAAAGTAGGGGGTTTCGATTAGAGCTTGGGAAAGGGTAGAAATACCAAGCCATTCATTCATTCATTTTCATATATAATGGGGATCGCCACCAATGTTAATGCTGTCTCTACGTCCAGATGGCAACTAGTCCCTCCGATCCTTCTTCTTCCCCTGATCCTCATCCTACTAGTGGTCAATATTGCCAAGGTTCATCATCCCATGGCCATGGTGGTCATGGGATCGTCGACTGCCGGTATAGAGGGAGGGCTCAAGAGGAACAACGTGATTAACAATAATGTTAATGCTAAGCCCTGCGGAGAGAGCGGGTGCCAGCAGCTGCTTAATAAGGCAGTAGTATTGGAGCCGCAGAAGTTGGAGGTGGCGGAGGATGCAGCCATAACCATGGGGGCAGTGATGAATGCGGAGGAGGAGATGACATTAATGGAGTCAGAGACAAGTAGAAGGTTGCTCGGCATGCATCTGAAGAAGAAGTACATAAGCTACGAGGTCCTCCGAGCAGAAGTGGTTCCCTGCACGAGGCCCGGGGTTCCTTACTACAACTGCCACGCACCCCCAAGGTTCAACGCTTACCACAGGGCCTGTGGCATCATCACCCGCTGCGCCAGGTATGACTATCCTTGATGCATATATGTACAAGTAATCAAATTATTATTCCATCCACTTCTCCTCGATCGTGGATATATATATATATATATATATATATGTGGATGGATATGCATCGATCGATCGATCATTCGTGGGATGGGGATTCATCCAGCTAGCTAGCTGCAGTGTAACCTGGATCTATATATATATATATATTTCTGTGGTTTAGTAACTACTCTTCGATCGTTAGTTATCTTGTCTCTTCCATCTTCTTCCGTTGTATGTATACCCGTGTGTTGTTTGATTTCACTCTCGGTGTCGGCTGCTGCGTTGGTGCCCTTTTTTACCCCTTTCCTCGAGGAAAAAAAAGAAGGAAAAAAAAAAGAAAAGAAAAATGTCTATCCGGTGCTAGCTGGACTGGACGGATCTCAATTTTCTTACTTGTTTGTTCTCTTGCTTCTTTGTGGAGTTTATTTCGGCGTAGTACGTTTCTGTGGATGCTGCAGCCCTTTGCACGACATTCTGTAGTAATTAATATATAATCACAGAGGATCAACTCTTTGATACGTATTGATTGACTGCCTGAAACAACAATCTATTATATAATTAATTAATTTACTGGACTGGTTGGTAAATATCAAGATGAGATGGATTGGGGGCAGGCAGGCATATCTCTCTCTCTCTCTCAACGGCCTCTCGCTTGGTAAATATCAAGATGAGATGAATTGGGGGCAGGCAGGCATATCTCTCTCTCTCTCTCTCTCTCTCTCAACTGCCTCTCGCGTGGGGTAGTGGGGTGAGGAGTTGTGGTGATGGCGCCTGCGCCTGCGCCTGCGCCTGCGCCTGTGAAGCATAATACGTACTGCAGACAGCTGGCGCTAAAGAATCAGACGGTGTTGTCTTCTGGCCGTGCCATATATGCCCACTACCGCTTATATTAATTATATCCATCGACAACCGTGCATCTCAAACCGCGGTGGGGTGGTCCTCCTCGATTCCTTCCCATGCCTTTTCCTTTATCATTGGAATCAAATTTATTTACGGCGCGTCGCCAATGGAGCGAAGAAGATCGTCTTTGCTTCTCCGTTCAATTTTGACATCTTGAGAGACGGCGGTGAGCATCCGGCTCGATGGAATTAAGCTCGGCTCGACAAGGACTCTCGAACATGCATGATTTATTGAGTATTCGAGCTAAAGCTTGAGCTCAATTTCCTCCGCACTTAACTTGTTGAACTAGGCTTGCAATTTGGTTCTTTGGCTCATTCTGCTTTTACTTAATGTATGTAAAATGCATGTTAAATAAATTCAATAGCCTGAGGGGAGCCAATAATTTATGCGAGGGGAGAGGATAAAAGAGGGTTTATGTTTATCCATAAGAACTAAATTGTTAGGGGGTTAAATATGAGATAATCGATTAAAATCAAAGGCCGATTATCAAATGAGTTTGTTTAAGTGATGAAAGCAGGTGAATTTGTTTGGCACGGGAGCTAAGGTTTTATCAAATGAACAAAGCTCAACCCAACTTATTGAAGTTGGAGCCCAAGCTCAAGCCTAGTCAAGGATGTTGAGCTCAAGATTTGTTCAAGGTTAACTCGACTCATTTGGCTTGATATTCAAGCCTAGTCCTACAAGCCTAGTCAAGGCTGTTGAGCTCAAGATTTGTCCAAGGTTAACTTGACCCATTTGGCTCGATGGTCAAGTTTAGTCCTTCCTGTCTCTCAAGCCTAGTTAAGGTTGTTGAGCTCAAGATTTGTCCAAGGTTAATTCGACTTCTGACTCGATATTCAAGCTTAATCCTACCCGTCTTTCTCACCTCTATTTGCATAGTTATCTTCCATTAGAGAAGAGAATCTACATCCTCTTCCAGGCTTCCTCAAGAGGTCCTATCATTTTTCATTGCAAATATCTCATTCGTACATCTAAACTCTCCATAGATTCTTGTGTAGCTAGATAAGGTTATAAGTAAATAGACTGCCTGTTAAAATATTTGCCATTAGAAAATTATTCTGTATTTGTTTCTAAGCCAACTGGGCTAGTCCATGTGATGGCAGCACTAAAAATCAAGAAACAACCATGCATGTTGTCAATACACCGACAAGACGCCTTTTCTAACATTATGAGTGATCTTTGTTTTTTTGTTTTTCTCTTTTTGAACAAGGGCACTAATGTCTTTATAAGTTTCAGTAGCTGTAATTGGCTGCGAATTATCTTCTAGATCTGCTAAGTGAAACGTGAGTGTTTGATTTTCTGTTAGAATAACCAGTGAATTAAATGTGAAAATTGGATTGATACATTATAAAAAGAGAAGCAGTGGTTACACGATTGTTGGACAGATAGAAAGAATGGTAGTGAAGAATTATTTCGTTCCACACTGTATTGATTGCAAGGGTACCTATTTACTTACAGGACCAACCAAATGGTTACACGATAATAGTTGGTAGTTCAGTAACTTACTCTATTATAGCTGATTCTATGATGGCTCTGAGCTCTTTCTCTCAAATCGAAGGGTGTGAACCAGCTTGCAGATTGCTTTATTGGACAGCAATCACGGCAAATAGAATCAAATTGAAATAAAAAAAATTAAGATTACGAGGCTTTTATGGTGGACAACTTGTATTTACTTTGCCACACATAGATTAAATGTATTGATGTATGTTTAGGTGACATCGTTGAATAACAATAAAAACAAATAAAAGGTGTTAAAAATAAAATGCGTTGATATTATGCATAAAAAAATCCTCAATTATTCTTCCAAATGTAAGTGCATGAGTTAAATTAAATATTAAGTTTAATTTTTAACATACTCCCCTAAACTTGATATCTATAATTAGTAAGTTGGAGGCAATTACTTAATGTAATGGTTATGTTACAAGGTTTTGGAGGGGTAGAGGGCAAACCCAGAGTTACGGGGCATTTGTGATAAGGATCTGGTCGAAGATCTAGGGGACGTTACTTTAGTGTATGGGGGTGTTAAGGTTATGTGGATGGCTTTGTGTTCCTTAGGATGAAGCATTTCACAAAGACTTACTGGCTGAAGCCTACAGATTGCAGTTAATCATTAATCCTGGAAAGAAGATGTATAACGACCCAAGGAAAGATTTTTAGTGGCATGAGATGAAGAAAGATGTTGGAGAATTCGTTAAACAATGTCTGGTATGGCACCAAGTAAAGGTTGAGCATTAGAGGCATGTAGGTCCATTCTAGCCCCTTCCTGTGCATGAATGAAAGTGGGAGAGCGTCATCGTGTATTTAATAGTTGGGATGCCACTTACTCAGTGGGGTCATGATGTCATTGGGTAATGAAGAATTGCAGGTTTTGGTCAACTCAGGTCCCTACTTGAGTGGGGGCTTGGGTCGTAACAATCACGACCTCTTTGAGATTGTCCTCTTCCAAGACTATTGTATGCTTGAAATCTTCCATCGCTGACTGTATCTGCACACCCTTGGATCTCTTTGAAATGTAGATCTCGCATATTCACCCTTGCTTCTATGCATATGGAGTTTGCCTTGCAAATACTTGACCAAGTGAGCTGTCTTCTCTCATTTGATTTAGCTTTTTCTCATGGGCTTGTAGAGTTCACATAAGTAGTTCCACTGTAATCTCTTTTAATTCCCATGACTCTTCAATTGCAATAACAATATCAAATTTTGGGTCTAAAGGCCACAAAATCTCCACTACAAAAAGATTGGTGTGAGTTTCTTCATTTCTTCTCAATTGGTTCATAATAACCATAACTCTTTTGAAATAATAAAAAATAGATTACCTTTCATGTTCAAAGCTTCAAATTCGACCCTCAATGTTTGAAGTTGATTTATTGTCACTTTGCCTGCCCCTTTGCATGACTTCTCCAATAATCCTCAAGGTTCTTCTGCTATCTTCACAACTTCTATGAGCTCAAAAGTTGGCTTATCCACTTCATAGTTGATAAGGAACGATGCTTTCTTATCCTTCCTCGAACAATATTTGAGTTGATTTTTCAACTCCCTCACCAAGGTAACTTCCTCCTCTTGTGAAGTTAGCTCTATGTAGCCATCTTCAACAAGTTCCAATAAATGTTGGAAACCTAGTAAAGCCTTCATTTGGATGTGTGAATTATTGTAGTTGTCTTTGGCTTATTTGGATGCACCAATTATTGTAGTTATCTTTGGCTAATTTTGCGATCATCTATTGGGACATATTCATGAATGTTGTTGAAGGGGTAAATTTTTTGGTGTAGCTTTGGAAAGTTTCTCTTGCTCTAATACTAAATGATGGAAATCACAATAAATACAATCAAATTCAAATAAGAAAATTGATACTATGAGGTTTTTATGGTGAAGAACTTGTATTTACTTTGCCACACATAGAACAGATGTATTGATGTCTATCTATAGGCTACATCATTGAGTAACAACAAAAACAAATAAGTGAAGGTGTTGCAAATAAAATGCGTTGATCATATGCATCAAACCCCCCCCCCCAATAATTACATCAAATGTAAGTGTATGAGTTAAATGAGTTATTGAGTTTAATTTTTAACAACTTTGAATGGGTTCAAAGAAAGTAACAATCATAGGTTTTGTAGGAGTATCTACCAATTACTCTTTGGTTGAAATCAATCATATGATAAATTGTCCTTTTGCAACCTAATCTCAAGTCAATCTGATCATGCCTTATATGATCTGCTAGACAACCTATAGTGACTTTATCATCTTTTCTTTTTGGTGGACAATGGAGAAGCACTCCAAGTCTCCAATAACAAGCAAGGTTTGCCAAAAAAAGACCTCCACCTAATGGATGTGGATGCCCAAACTCTCACAGGTGTCTAGGTGGTAAGGCACTTTAGTTCTCTTGTCCACTTGAAGTTGAGGTAGGTGGGTGCTTGGAAGCTGCTTTCAGGGGTAGTAGATAACTACTGGAGGGTTAGTAAGCATATCTTTAGGGAAATTCTATTGTTAGAGTTAATCTAACTTGTATTTTTTGTGCAACTTTTCTATCCCTGAAGAAAGTGCCTTGCCTACTTATGAGAGGAAGCTCACTCCATACTTTAGGCAGGGATGGCAATGCTAGGTCCTTTAGTCTGGCGCTCAATAAGAGCCAGTCATCATCATCTCATCCAAGGCAATCATTGTTGAAGCCCCTAGCCCTACTCCTATTGCTTACAAGTAGGTGCTTGTTGATCTTCTGTGAAGGGGAAGGTGGTGACGAAGAGTCATCTATGTATGCCTTATTGCCCGAGTGACCTTGCAAGCAATCTCTGATGTCTAGGCCTCTTGACTGGGGAGAGGGGGTGGGGCTTGAGCGGTGGGGTGGGAGTTTACCTTAGATGTCATTCGATCTTCCTAACGATGGCTGAGATGATGGAGCTCCTTGATCTACTGCCTTAGGTGAGCATTTTTTTACTTGACCTCAGAAAGGTGATCAATCCTTCTCTCGTTGATGTTCTCCTCCTCCTTTGCCTTTAGGGATGCTTCCTTACAACGTTGTGCTTCCTGGAGGAACTCAACATACTATTGTTGCTCCTCTTGGATGGTCTCCAACTGTGCCAAGAATTTTTTTCTCATCTTCCTCCACTTGCCATAGGGGGTCAAGCATCTCGTGCTGGCCTGGAGTTTGGATCTTGGGTGAGTTTGCCTTCTTCTCTTGGCAGAGGGCATCCTTACAGGGGTTCGATGTCTCTACAGAGTGAGACTCCGACTCCTAGCAATGAGGTTCCTCTTCAGGAGCGACCTCTATGCCATTGCGATTCTTGAAGTAGAAAAGCATCTTCAAGTGGGCCTTCAAAGCCCTTGAGAGCAATTTGACAAAGTGCAAGCTTTTCAACCAGTGAGGCTATCTAATTTATTTTACAGATGGTGCCAATGATTAGGTCTAAAATGATCCAATCCAAGATAATAATCGAACCACCAAGCAATCACACAAGCACAAAAGAAACTTGGTGACCCAATTCTACTATAACAACTTAGGTCCACTGTAACAATGTATGTTTGGAGAGGGGATCTAACCCTCAAATGTTCATTATATTATGTATTGCAATTGGTGAGAATGCTTGAGTTTAGTTACCCTTTTACATAAAATATTCTACCCCTTTTATCAGGTGTTGAGTAATAATAATTACGAGGGCTAATCATTCCCTCACTCATTGTTCGATGCTGACTCTTCTGCTCCTTGAGGGATATTCAGTGTCGCTTCATCTTGCAGGTGGTTCTACAGCTAGACTTGTTCAGTCATCTATCGTACCTTGGCTAGGAGGTTCACTTAGCTACTTGTCAAGTTCTTCTAGTTTGGTCTTGTTATGACCCAACCTAGACCTGTATAGGGACTGGGCTAGACCGCATCCTAAACCCAAGACCTGGTTACCCATTGAGTAATAAACCAAAACATAGCGTCATTTCCACACATGCATTGCAACGGAAAATAAACGATAAAAAGGAAAGTAAGACATTAAACCACCATCGGCATGGAAAAGAAAATATGGTTCATAATATAGCCATCACACTAACAGTACGAGGGGAAAAGAAACTAATATAGTTTCAAAGAAAAGAACATACAGAAACAGAAGGGAAACCACAACTAAAGCTATGGTTGGGCATGATTGGGCCCAACACTGTCACCTCCGATAACTTGTGGTACTGACTACTCTCTTCCTTGACCTAAGCACACACCAAGGTAGGTGTCAACAAAGTTGAGTAGAGTGGCAAGAAAGAAAAATACGTGTAATAGCGTCAATGCAAGAAGTAGTTTATTAAATCCTTGATAATTTTATATGGCTTCTTATCCTATTCATACTTCTTTATTAGATTTGTTATTAAATCCTTGATAATTTTATATGGCTTCTTATCCTATTCATACTTCTTTATTAGATTTGTTCAGTGGCTTGTTAATTCGTTTGCATTTCTTTCACAAGCCCACTAAGTATGGATGTTTTCTCTTGGTAGTTCACATGTCCCCTAGTAGGATGATTTCATTGCGATATTCTAGGTCACAGGGCAACCACAGAATACTCTCTTGGTTGAGATAGCACCTCGTGCTCGTTCTAACAGTTGGTCTATCGCTTCGAGGTCATTACCGTGGTGTAGTGATAACTACGACACTTGCAATAAACACTTGGGGCACTATCTCGTGCTGGCACGCAGTTAGTCGTTTCCACTAACGAGTATGCATAGGCAACATAACAGGAACCCCATCACCTCCACTATACTGCGTAGCCTCACCTGACTATCTTGCTTGTCCCTTCGTGGGCCCCATGGGAGTCTGCAAAGGAAGGTCATTCCTCCTCCGGGTCTTTACCTGGAGGAGTCAGCTTTCTCATTGCATAATGGGTGGCTAGCTCTCCTTGATATATATGTACCCAAAGATTAGCTCACCCTTACAACCAGAACTCAACACGGGCCAATCACCGACCCAAACTCGTATTTCCACCCCCATTAGAATTTTCACAAGTATTTCGTTGCACATTTAGACACCATCTCTAGTTCACTTTAGGGTTTAAGTAGATTTCTAATTGGTTGCTAACAAGTTTGAGCATCATCGACCTCAATGGTTCACACATCACAAGTGAGTATCTATTTTCACCCTAGTGTTCAAGTTCCTCCTAAGCTGTTGCTAGTAATTTCATTCCAACATAGTTTAATGTGTTCACAATGAAACTAGATCATAACTGCAATATTATTCAATCCAAGTCATAATTGAATGATACTTTTTTTTTTAATTATATATATTATCTTATTTTTCCTCGTACATGTGGTGCTAGTATTCATCAGCAGATATTTAATCCTACATGAGACGAGCAAATATTCTAAGGCATTTAAATGCTAAATTAAAGAGGGTAAGGGGAAAACCACTCTATGTTGTCTCTATGGGAGGAATGAGGGTGGGATGAGTCTACTCTCGACTCCGGTGGATGCTGCGTGGCCTTCTATTTGAGTCATGTCGACTTCGGACATCAAACCTACGCCATCAAAGGGGTTCAAACTAGCGTTAGTGTCTTAAATCAATTTTCCAGTGGTCCACGCATGTCCAAAACATGGTAAATAGGATACCAACAGATGGGGAATAGAAACAGCTTTCCATCAATACCTCTTATGCGAAGATTCGACCCCATTCGGACCCTGAACTAGTCTAAATACTGATTCTAGGTTGTGCAAATCGGGTGTGGGTTGATTCAGGCTAACTGGTTCACTTGGACCGACTCCCCCTTCCTCGCCTAGCTTGGCAACACGTGGCGTGCACGGATTGGCTCTCACGCCACGCCACAGATCATACCCCCTTCTCTCTCCGTCGGATTGCGCCCCCAAAAATTTCCCAACAGCCCCTGGGGCTCAAATTTGAAGTACAGGGAGGGTCATTAAAGGTCTTCGTCATAGCAATTCCGAGTTGTCTACTTTAGCAACCACCCAGGTCAGGTTCCCTAGTCAAGAACTCAAGCAGCCTCTCAGGTCAAGTCCTCTGGAGGGCATCTAGGCTAGAACGTCTGGCAAGCATGCAGTCGAAACATTTGGCAATTAATCGAGTTGAACCTTCTAGAAGTTATCCGAGTCAAACCTTTTGGGGGCTATCCAGTTTAGTTGGGCTCGACAAATGGTCGATCGTTTGGCTTGAGGATCTTTTCATGTGCTCTTTCTAGGCTCATCTTCTCGTGGGTCCATTGCTCTTTTCTTCCCTTATCACCTCTTTATCATATTCATCCTATGCTCTTTCACTCTATATAAATAGATTTATCAAAAGCATTTCATATGAGGATCTCTGACCATCCTCTTACCGTAACATCTCTCTGCTGCAAGTTATTTATCTTTGGATTTTCAATACCTACTCATGGCATGCTTGACAAACAAGAGTTCTCCTAGGGATAACCCATCCATACCAATATGTCTATCAAATGTGGCTTAAAACCTAATTTTGTTGGAGTAATAATTCCAGAATGATTATTATGGAAGCTGGCTTTTTTAAATGGTTGCTGCAATTGAAATCTCTACTAAGTTGATGTAAATCCTAGAAACTAAATTAGATCCTGATGAGGAAAAAGAAAATAATCATCACAAAATAAGCTCAAGAGGCTTACAAAAGCCTACCAATTACAACTCCAAGTTCAAGAAGCCTACAAATAAATTAATTACATTGGGTGGAAAATAAGCAACCCAAGTTGCCAAAACAGGTTAGCTTACGTAAACTTGTCTTGCCAATCCACCTATTCTACTTCCACCTATTCTACTTAGCCTACTTGATTTGTCTAGTCTTCTTGATGGCCAATTTGTCTAATTTGGCTAGTCCACCTGAATTATCCTATCAGAGGTGATTGATTCAATCGAGAAGATGAAAAGATACAAAATAAAGAGCAGAATGATTACACCTCCCCAAAAAAGTAATTGCCTATTGGGGGGGGGGGGGTGTGTGTGGAATGTAAGGGGGAGAAGAAGATGAGACAAACATTTGTGATTCCATACTTAGTGGAAATGTTGAGGGTTAGATACTCTCCTCCTCAGATGTATACTAATTGAGGATGAAATTGGATCAACAACCTCCTATTTTATTTCTATCTTGCTTGGCTCTATTACGTTTCTCACATTCTAAAATTACTTTGGTGACTTTTGAGGCCTCGACGATAGCCTTTGATTCACATCGGACCCAATTAGAGGAAGCTACCATACTCTCTTGGCAGTAATAATTTATGTAAACTTTTGGAAACAATCAAACAGATAAATTAAAAAGTATCACATTTTTTAGATGTATACTCTCTTTATTGCATATAGTTTAAGCTCGCTTATAGTTTTAGAGTATCTACGAATGGTGCAAGCTCGCTCAATGATGACACAGGAGCGATTTGGTCGCATGAACAATGTTGATCATGGTGCTTGTTTGATGAAGGTGGTGGGACTCCCAGCTGCCACAGACCCGAAGGAAGATATCTCACTCTTTGCCTTGTTCATGACATCTACGTCAATCAGGGTGCAGGTGTTCAGTTTATGTAGAATTCTGACTACTAGGGAATTCTGTTTGGTGAATTAACACCACCACCACCACCGCCACCAAGACAATTGATATTCCCGATCTCATGGTTGTTGACGACAAGTCGTTGTCGACGTCGGTGCCGATGGCCTTGAGGACACGTGTGTAGTTGAGATCCACCAACTCCCATGATTTAACGCTACAATCTGTTACCTGCGATTCCAATAGGACTCATCGTTAAACAAAACCAAAGGTAAACACCCACACAGGCAACAAATTGATCTTCACAAAAACTAAATATGGTGTCCTCGCAGATATTATTATTATTTTTTTTTGAGTTGTTATAAAATGAAAAAGAGAGAGAGAGAATTAACATTAGTTTCATCTCTTAATACTAATATGAACTTAAGTTTGAAAAGGTGTTGCTAACTTGCAAATTAAATAGAGGTTAATCCTCATTTGCTAAGATCAACCTTCTAACTAAACTAAACCTAATCGATAGAGTTGGTATCCATGTTCTCGGCTGAAGTCCCCTCCCACGTACATGCGTATCTTAGTCCTGAAGTACCGTAAAATCCAAAGATCAGTGGGAGCGGTCAGGTCTTCTTTGAGTACCCAAGCATTTCCTCCCTTTGTGGCATGGAGGTCGCTAATACGTTTTAGCACACATAATTAAAGACCATGTTTATTTGTTTAAATGGAATGGACCTGGTGCATCGTTTTCGTAACTCTTCCACTGAACTAACAGCAACTTAACAACCTACCAACTTTGCAGGTATACCTTTCTGTTTTGATTTTATTATTATTATTATTATTATTATTATTTTGTCGCATGTTTATTTTGTTGAATGAAGCAAGCGTGTCATTTTCGTTACCAACCAACTTTGGGAGTAAAAGGGTACATCATAAGCAGCCTGCCGACTAATCTAAATCATCCACCAACTTGTACCACCAACCTTTTGAAGCCGGTAGATTTTGATTTTTTTTTCTGCTTTGTTTTAGGTCGATTAAGTGAGTGTCGATGGGGGGATTTAGAGAGTTCGGGATCTAACCTTTGTTGCGATCTCAGATCTGAGATCTCGCAAGGGTCCTCCTTTAGTCAACGTTGCAGCCTCGACCGCACCGCACCGACGTCACCGACGTCGTCCATTCTTGCAGTTTTCCTGATATATAAATAATAAATATATTGGTTCTCGCTTCAATTTGTGGATAATGTTTGTTCGTACCGTGTGTTGCAGAGAGAACGACACGTAGGGCAGAAACAAGAGGTCCACCATCGTACGCAGTACTCGCGCTTTCCTTCTCTTCCTATTTTCAACGAAACGGGGGCTCGAGAGGCTCTGTTTTTAGGTGTGTTAGGAGGGTTATCTCCTCTGAAAGTTTTTTTGTTGAAAATTTTTAAAAATTTTTTATATCAAATTATAATAAACTTTATTTTTCTTTTAATGCTAAATAAATATCTATTAATATTTTTTATTTTTACATTTGATATTACATAAAATTAAAAAGTAAATATATGTACATTGTAATACGTTTTGTAACGTATCAAGTGAGATTGTTGTTTCAATCGATGTATTTAGTTTTTCACTGGTGAATTTTAATTTTTTCATCGGTGGAAATTAAGTTTTATAAATGAAAAATCACTAGTTTAATTTTGCTAGGAACTAGCAAAAGATATACATAGAGGTATGATAAATCTATCTTTAGTCATAATAAAATATCTATTTATGTGGATTCTTAGGTTCATATTTGTATTTAACATTATAAATATTACATAACATGCATCATCATGCATTCAGATTAATTTGTATAAATTGTTTATTAATTTTCTTATTTTAATGGTTAAGAGACAGGGCGACATCTTTCTGGGCTTCAAATTAAAGATCTAACTATCCGGATGTGGTCAAGGTGATGATCAAAGTCCAACGCCTTTAAAATCACCCCGATCCGACATCCGTATCATCTTATACAAGTCACAGAAGATCAAAGGTCATGGGTCAAGATAGTGAAAATATGAACCTCAAACAACAAATCCAACCGCACGGATGGGTTTGAATCAACGATCATAGCCCAACGATGTGAAAATTGATTCAATCCGACATCTATGACACCACCTACAAGCAAAAGAAGATGGAGAGCTCAGATGGTGCCACGTGGTGCCATCCCAACCATCCAAGAGTGCCATCAGCCTGCCCGTCCTTCTCAACGCTTTCTTCATTGTGCTATCTCAGCCGTTGGATCATAATCCAAGGGCTAAGATAAACTCACACCTAAGAGCACCATCATCTCTCTGAAGTAAAGTGAAGGAACGATCTTAGTCGTTGGATCTTGATCCAATGGCTGAGCACACGCCCCACCATTTCTTCCACTCGACAATTCACCGGCGTAGCTCAATGATTGCGAGAGCCACTCTCAAATCGCACGTGCAGGTTTGAGTCCTTGTCCGCCCCTCCAATTCTCAACGCTAGCGCGAGCATTAAAATTGAGCCATCTGATCATGATCCAGTGGCTGAGACTTCGACGCGTGGCTGCATGGATGAGCGACTATCAAGACATGCGCAATGACGCGCTAGTTCGTGCGCAAGGGCGCAATCTAAAGGCAGAGTGCGCATGCAATCACGGCCCTCTGATCTTGATCGAACAGCTGTGGTTGCACGCATGTGATCTAAACGTTGGAGCACGTGTGATCTGAGTTGTCCAATCGAGATCAGAGGGCTCTCCTTTCACTCGAGCCAACAGTCACTTCCGCCTTCATCAACGGTTGCATGCATCACTAAAGGCCCTGTTATTAATTTCAAGGCCTTAAAATGACCTTTTTGTCCCCAAATCTCACCTACAAAATGACACCTACACCCGTCCTTCACCTTCATCCCTTCCTTTTCTTCTCACCTTTCCTAAGAGCTAAGAACAAGTGTTCCAAAGCTCGCTCTAGTGCTCCTAAGCTACAAGAAGCTCTGCTACAGTAAAAACAAATATTTTTTCCTGCTTCTCATCCCATTTGTGGAGCTCTCATCAGTTGTCTTCTCACCCCTGTTCTGGAAGCAGATCCCGCGACAACGTCCTGCCTCATCCCCGATTCATCCATCCTCGTCCTCTTTCCTCCGTCTCCATTCTTCTTCCTCCAAGTGTCGTTCGACCAACTCATCCTCTAAGTAGTCGTCGAAGAGGATAATTTCTCTTCCCCTATTTCTTTACTGCTTTCTAGTGTAGATTTAATTTCTCGCATTAGTTCTGTAGAAAATAATTTGCAATAAACACTTGTTTAGATATAGAAATAATTTCTCTCTCTCTCTCTCTTTATTTTGCAGTAAATAGAATAGAATAGTTAGAAATATCTTGACTCAATCTCTTATATAGAAAAGACAAAAAAAAATGTGGATTTCCAAAAATCTAACGTAGCCTCCTTGTGTTCCACCCGGGACTTATAAGAGTTTTGGTAAATTATTTGATAGTGAGTTTTCTGCAACGCAATGACTTTAAATCATTTTTCTCGTACGGAATATTCACATATTAAATAATATTTTTAGGAAAATAAGGCTGGAGTGATTTCCTAATTTCTTGTTTTTCCTTTTTTATCTTCCTAAGAGAGAGGGGATTAGGGAAGAAAAGAGATAAGGCTAACCTGCCTTTAGTGAGGTTGATTCTAACCGATGATTTGAGTGCTTGGTTCACCTTGAAACAATTAAAACAAAGACAAGTTAGGAGTCAAATAAAAATAAGATGAAAAAAATAGTGGTGAAATGGGTGTTGCTTTCCAACAATGACGCCAAAATGTTAATGCGCTTTTGTCGAGTTTAAAATATGCATCGTAGTATAACGACTAAAACGAATCAGTACTTAAATTTATATCTTGAATTGTGAGTCCGAGGTCATCTCAGGAAACAAATTAATTGCAATTAAACTACTAATCAAATATGAAATGAGGTACAAGAGTTTGATGCAAAAAGAAATATATTACTCAATTAATATCACTATAAAATTCAGAAAGAAATGAGAATGTTAAGGTAAAAATATGTATCTTTCAACCAAGCTGGGTCACCCTCAACACTTAGTCAAATCTTTAGCCAAAGGGGCTAAAGACGAGGGCTTGGATGTAGAAAATAGAGATCTAGGGATTGAATTGTAAACTAGATCAATGTGGACTCTGATTGGGCTCAAATTTTGGTGTTAACTTAATTTAGACCTAAGGAATCTAATGGCGAACTTGGATTTGTGTTTTACCATGTTTTCCTGGGTAAATTACACAGAAGCTCAAATTAGGATAAATTCTCGTCTAAATCTCTATTTTTTGTCAAAATAGGTTCAGATGGTCAAAGTAAAGATACCAAATCTCTTAGAATATTTTCAATGATTTTTAGGAGATTCAGATTGAATTTATCTCTACTGGAGCCCTTTCAATTTGAGTGTGGCTGATAATTAGGATTTTCAGTGATATTTTAATCATCGAAATGTGTGAAATCCTGATTCAGTTATTCTTAGCCAACTTCTTGGTCTTTTAAGTTCATTTGACCTTGAATTAACCCCTGATTAACTCCTTGGTTAATTTGCATTAGTGATGAGATGGTAAAACAATAGAATTAACCATGTGTACAGCCCCTGTTGGGTTGTTTTCCCACGTTTCAAGGGAGCCTCCATGCTTCTTGACATGGTATCTCCTCGACTATGCCATTTGACATCTTTTACTTTGTTCTATTTCTTGCTACCTTCTTTTTTTAATATAATTTCCACTCCATTTTATACTTATTTTTGTAGGGTGGGTGATTCTTCCGAATTGGTTCATGAATGCCTCCTAAGCAAGAATCCAAAGGAGATCAGGGTGTAAGGATGGGACTTGAATATTCGACATCTGGGAGGAATTTAGTGTAGCATGTTAGCCATACCTGTGAGGGTCTTAAAATTATATAAGAAATTAAGTTCAATTTTAAGTAATAGACTCCCAGATCTCACACCTCTATGAAAATCTACCTTTCTATCGTTGATTGCCCACAAGTCAATTAATTAATGTGTAAGTGCAAAGGACGAGATGCTCAGGCTTCAATCTGGAGAGTGGAAGAAAAACAAGTCATGTACTTCCTACACTATTGACTTAATACCTTAGCAAATCAGACTTTTTAATGACTTGCAAATAAATTTATATCTTGGTAAATATTCAAGTTAATTAAGTTGAAAACAACCTAAAAAGTCTAATTGAAAGATCTATAACATATTTCTATAGTCAATGAATCCTAAGAACCTAAGTAACATCATCCTTCCCTAACTCAGCACTTGATAAAACTTCAAACAAAACTATTTCAATTCTTTTCCTTTTCTTTTTCAAAAATTTGATACATTTTTTGGAGACTAGATATACATATGAAAACTTGGCGAAAATCACCCACCTCCCTATGCTTATTTCATGCAATGTCCTTATTGTATTCATAAATATGCATGAGAAAGAAAGATATCACTTGAATAATTATACATTCGTGCATTGAGGATCGACTAGCTCTATATTTGCAAAATTAACCTAATATACAAAACTATGTTGGGTTGCCTCCCAATAAATGCTAAGTTTAATATCTTTAGCTAAACGTCCAGCTCAGTCAGATTTCTAGGAGACCCACCTTTTCAGGGATAAGTCGAGGTGAGATATTATCAATTAGGGTTTGAGCCTTTGTTTGTTTTCAGTGAAAGTTTGGCTTGTCTTTGGGTTAGTGATCTCAACGACTTCATGGAAAAAAGTGCGTGTGACAATATAAGGGTCATTCCATCTTGATGTAAGCTTTCTTGGGAATATATGTAACCATGCATTGAAAAGTCAAACTCTTTGATTAGGCTCATAGCCTTTTATGGGATGTGTGCTTATCATGGAAAGCTTTGATTTTTTCTTTATAGATCCGAGCATTCTCATATGTATCTTTACGAATTTCCTCAAGCTTAGTCAATTAAAGCTTATGATGCTTACTAGCTTTTCCAAGATTATAATTAGATTCCTTAATAACCCAGTATGTGCTATGTTCTATTTCAACGGGGAGATGGCAGACCTTACCAAACACTAGATGATATGGTGACATACCTATGGGAGTCTTATCTGCTGTACGATAGACCTAGTGTGCATCATCAAGTTTGTTTGCCCAATCTTTCCTATCTGGCCTAATCAGTTTCTACAATATGTTCTTGATCTTCCTATTGGAATCCTTATCTTGGTCATTCATCTGTGGATGATAAGGTGTGGAGATTCAGTGCATGACTCTATATTTTGCTAAGAGATTTTTGAAGTGTGTGTTTGTGAAATGGGTACCCCAATCACTAATTATGGCTCTATGAATCCCAAACTGACTAAAGATGTTATTCTTTACAAAGCTAACGACAATCTTGTGATCATCATTTCGAGTCGGGATGACCTCATCTATTTAGGCACATAATCAACAACTAGTATGTACTAGCTAGTATCCAAAGGAATGGGAAGGCTTCCATGAAATCAATGCCCTAAACATTAAAGATCTCTACCATTAGGGTGGGGTTTAAGGACAACATGTCCATCTTAATCATGTTTCCTATAGGTTGGCATTGGGTGAATAGCTTAGAAAAATTATGAGTATCTTTATAAATGGTTGGCTAATAAAATCCACTCTGCAACACTTTAGTGGGTGTTTTCTTCTCTAAGAAATGTCCCTTAAGGTTGAGTTATGGCAGAATACCAAAATGTTGTGGATTGCTTTGACCAATTATCAAGAATGCATCATATGGATAAGTAATTGACTATGTCAGCAAATCATGAGGTTTTAACACTTGAAATAGTTAAGATACTTTCGTCTAGAAAAGAATCAGCAATTGAAATAGTCGGATGAGAGTCTTCTACTAAGATCCTGGATAAATGATTAGTCACTACATTCTGAGTTCTGACTTTATCCTTAATTTCAAGGTTGAACTTTTGAAGCAAGAGGGTCCACTTAATTAATCTTGTAGAAGCGTCGCACATGATTTCAAACAATAATGCTCAGTTAGGTGGTTGTAGGATTGGGGCTTGGGTTACAGATTCTTTAAATAAATCAACGGTCTTAAGACATGAATCATCAAATTGAAAAGTATGATCTTTGGATAACAAATTACTCAAAGGCCTTGCAATCTTAGATAAATCTTTGATGAATGTTCTATATAGAAGCTCACATGATTAAGAAAAGGTCGGACTTGTTTAACAAATATGGGTGGAGTCTTGTAATTAGATTTACCTTAGATTTGTCTATTGCATTTTTTTTTGCCAAAGACCACATGTTCTAGTATTATCCCTTCTTGGACAATGAAGTAATTTTTTTCTCAACTAAAGACTAAGTTAATCTCAATATATTTCTTCAGGACTTTCTCGAGGTTAACTAAGCAAGAATTACATTTGAAAAGTCACAAGTGATTGTTTTAATTTAATTTGTTAACTATAAGTCTTCAAAACCATTTCATCAGAGGGGCAAGTGCAAATATGTATGTCTGTAGGGGACTTACAAGTAATTCCTTATAAAAATTATTAGGCTATTAGCCTAACAACCTCTTTGCGTTTTTGTAACAAAGGACTTTTGAGTTTAGAGCTATAAATAAAATGGTGGTGGAGTTTTGAAATTTTTAGAGAATGGGCACATAAAACATTGTAAATTATATTGAAAACAAAAATCTAAAAAAAATGACATACTCTATTTAAAATTGTTATGAAAATATTAAATTCAAGTATTGACATGAACATCCATCCTTTAATGTACATAAATACTCTTATACGTGCCTTCTTTTTATCAATGCTCTTATTTGGCTACTCCAATCTATCTCTATAATATACACATTGAAAGGATTTTGATAAAGAGAACTACTGACCTTTGAAGACCTAAAGAAAAGAGAGGGAGAAGATGATAATGTAAAAGATAATAAATGCAAACATAAAATTCTTAGAAGATGTGTTTCACTTGTATAAATAAATATATTATTGTACTTCTAAAATATCAATGTTGGAAAAAAAAAAGAATAGAAGTCACCTATCTTACTGTATAAGTACAATTAAAAGGGATAATTAATTTGAGGGTGGGCACATGCCAAGCTTCGCAATGGATTAGGTAAAGTGGGTCATAAGTCAACTTAATCAGGTCAAATTTTTGAAAACCTTGATCCAAGTTCTAATCAGGTCAACCTATAGGTCCAAAACCTCAACCCAAGCCTTATTTTCAGAGGTCAAGTTAGGTTTGGGTTAACTCATAAGTCAAATGTAAAATATTTTAAATACAAATATCAATAAGGATATGAACAACTAGAATTTGTATATGAATATGCAAATACGATAAGTTCTATTTTACATTCAATGAAAGGTTTAATTGTAGAAAAAAAATAAAATGAATTACATGAATATCAAATATTGGTGAATATGTGTAACTTACAATGACACAAAATATAAAACTTTTAATTATTTGCAAGCCATGTTGGGTTAGGTTAGGTGGTAAATTAGAGATCCAAAGGTTAGGTCGAATCGAATCGTGAGTAAAAAATCAAAGCACAAGTTTAACCATTTTATCGATTAGGCAAGTTGAGTTGATGGAACTTTAACCCGTAGTCATATTTAGTATGTGTCCGCTGTTAAACATTTGTCCATTACCGTTCACACTTTGACTTGTAAGAGGACCATTTTGACCCTTTCATTCTTTCCACTATTCATATATGAAAAATTTTGAAGAAAGGGCATAGACGCTTATAAAAGTTGAAAAGGGGACATTGGTAAAAGGAGAAAAAAGTTGGGGGCCTCTGCTGCTATTGGGAACTGCAGCTCCCTATCTTGCCTCATATTTATTTTTTATAAGGAAATAAATCTGCATGAGATTTTTATGAAAATTAATTACTTAGCTTGGAATATTGACTACAGTATATGGAACTGTAGGCAAACGTGTGTTTGTACCTCTCCAGAAATTTTCGTTTGGCACTCATGTTCAAAGAGAAAAAAAAGTAAATTCTTTTTTCTAATTATTCTCATCCAAGATCAATTCATTATTTTAAAGATATCAATACTAGAAGGAACTTTTACTCTTTTTAGTAGATAGTAGAAGTTATTTGACCGTAAATTATCTAATGAGAATTCATTTACGATGATGGTCTCACCTAAAGTTTTGCTGAAATTTTCCTAACCAAACGGATGACAATGTTTGTTGGAAACCACAAGAATGTTATCATGGATAAAAATAAAAAGAGTAAAATTATTAAAGACTCTTTATATTATCATGGAGTAATTGTTTTTGAAAGTTCTACCATATAGGTTGAAAGAACAAACATCTTTTAAATAAGGTATCTATTAAAATCATTCAATTCCAATACATATAGCATATTTTTTCAAAGATAGTTGATTCCAACAATCAGATGATAGTTATAATTAAATTGCTTAAAAGACTACCTTATCATGCATCTTAGATTTAGATGGGTTTTTATAATATCAATATCTGAATATTATTCTTGAAATCCAGATGGTTGGATCACAAATGCAATTTCATTCTATAAAAAGTTCTCACAGTTTCTCACGAAAGCTTTTCCTGAGAATAACATTTTTGTAAACACAAAGTCATCTAAAAAGATGATAAAGGTTGAGTTTGAAGTTAGGATACTGCCATCCATTATCCCTCTTGAGCATCATATCCTAATCTCACCGACGAGTTCGATTGGAAGGATACAACGTCATGATGTATTATACAACATAATTTAAAAGTATAATTTGCCGTATCTATTCTGTTACTTACCCTCTAATTAACAAAATCTTCAAATAAATAATATAAAATTGTCACTCAATTTCTTTCCTTTAACGTAATATCTTATTCCTTCCTAAATTGATATCTTTGAAACGATGACTTTTGATTTTGGATGGGAATAATTAGGAAAAAAAAGTTATTATTTTTTTTTTTTTTAACAGGAGTGCCAAACGAAAACTTCGTTTGAAAAAAGATACAAAATACAAAAGCAAAGCACACATCTGACAAAGCTATGCATCTCGTGCAAATTCATTTCCATATAAAAAAATAAAACTAACGCACGGCTCCCAAACAGCGGCGAATGCCCCCCAAATGTCCCCCTTCCTTCCTTTCACCCATTGCCCTCTTTTAAATTTTTTGAAGGGCCTATGCCTTTTCCTCAAAATATTCCTCCAAATACACGTCGTGAGACCACACATAAGGAGCCCGAACCCTACGCCTTCCTCTCCTTTCGCCTATAAATACTCGCAGCCTCTGGCGGACCAAACCGCCTCTGCCTCCACCTCCACCTCCACCTCCACCCCTGTTGTTTTGTTTCCTCCTCTTCCTCTCTCGTTTCTTTTGCATCCTATCAGATGGAGGCGGTGAAGGTGTGGGGAAACACACCCCTGGAGGTGGTGGACGAGGAGATGCACGAGCTGATCGAGCTGGAGAAGCGGCGGCAGTGGTGCGGCATCGAGCTGATCGCGTCGGAGAACTTCACGTCGTTGGCGGTGATGGAGGCACTGGGGAGCGCCCTGACAAACAAGTACTCGGAAGGGATGCCCGGGAACCGGTACTACGGAGGGAACGAGTTCATCGACCGCATCGAGAACGTGTGCAGAGATCGCGCCCTCGAGGCCTTCCACCTCGACCCTTCCAGGTGGGGCGTCAACGTGCAGCCCTACTCCGGCAGCCCCGCCAACTTCGCCGCCTACACCGCCCTCCTCAACCCCCACGACCGCATCATGGGCCTCGATCTCCCCTCGGGGGGTCACCTCACCCACGGTTACTACACCTCCGGGGGTAAGAAGATCTCCGCCACCTCCATCTACTTCGAGAGCCTCCCTTACAAGGTCAGTCCCGAGACGGGCTACATCGATTACGTCAAGCTCGAGGAGAAGGCCATGGACTTCCGCCCCAAGCTCATCATATGCGGCGGCAGCGCCTACCCCAGGGACTGGGACTACGCCACCTTCAGATCCATCGCCGACAAGTGCGGCGCCCTCCTCCTCTGCGACATGGCCCACATCAGTGGCCTCGTTGCTGCTCAGGTAACTAATCAAACAATATCTCTATGTAACAAAAAATTAATTAATTAATAGCCAGAGCTAGATGATCTGAATGCATGCACATTATTATTAATTTATATGCGTGTGCGTGTATGTAACTAATCGATCTCCTCTCCTCCTCCAATCCTGGATATATAGATGATAGTAATACTTGATACTACCTAAGAGAAGGATGATAAGATCCATAAGAAGCTTCTGCTGCTCCTGCTCCTTACCTACTATCTGCCTGTCTGTCTTGGATCTGGATCCTTGAGATTCTTGGACTCAACCCAAGAATTAGCATTACCTGCAACGCATATAATTAGGTAGTTAGGCAGGCATATTAATTAATCAAAGGACTCATATGAGATTCTTGGTGGTGTTCATACATCATTGACCTTCCTTCCTTTGCAACAAAACAAAACAAAATCAATCAAACAAACAAATACTAGGTAGGAGTAGGACAAAGTTGGAGTTAATGGATTCTTCAAAGCTAGGTAGCTAGCTATGTATACATATCAGATGTTTCACTAATCTAGTAATCCTTAATTGATTTTTATCCTGATCCATTGGTCCGCTCCTGGTGGTGGTGGTGGTGTTTGGATCAGGAAGCTGCAAACCCGTTCGAATTCTGTGATGTGGTCACCACCACCACTCACAAAAGTCTCAGGGGTCCCAGGTCTGGTATGATCTTCTACAGGAAGGGGCCCAAGCCTCCAAAGAAGGGGCAGCCTGCGGATGCCGTGTATGACTTCGAAGAGAAGATCAATTTTTCAGTCTTCCCATCTCTCCAGGGAGGACCTCACAACCACCAGATCGCGGCCTTGGCTGTGGCCCTGAAACAGGCCATGTCACCTGGGTTCAAGGCATATGCCAAACAGGTTAAGGCCAATGCAGTTGCCCTTGGAAACTACCTGATGGGCAAGGGGTACAAGCTTGTCACCAATGGAACCGAGAACCACCTTGTTCTTTGGGATCTTCGTCCTCTTGGCTTGACTGGTAATCTTTTGTTCACCTCCGATGCTCTTGCTGATTTAGGTTGTATGCTTACCGGTGGTCACCTGAGACAATAGTAACATGTATGCTTTTCTTATGCAATCTTTGCAGGTAATAAGGTTGAGAAACTCTGTGATCTGTGTAACATCACCATTAACAAAAATGCAGTCTTTGGGGACAGCAGTGCGTTGTCTCCTGGTGGTGTACGAATTGGTAATGTTATTATGCTCTTTGTTTATGCGATGATATGCCAACATCCCTTTATGGATTGATTGAAAGGTAGTTGAATGATTGGAGGAATTTTTGTCATTGACTGCTGTTTCTTGAATGTGATTTCATGAATAATTGCAGACCGGGTTATACAAATTTCTTTGGCTAGTTCCTGGATACTGTCAGAAGTTATCGTCATTTCGAAATCTGCCTCCTTTTTGAAAAATTGCAAATAAATATGGTTACTTTATGAACGTGAAGTAGCATTATTTGGGTTATTCTGTTAGATTCTATTGCAAATGTCTAGTTTGCCCAAGGTTGGCCCTCGTTCATGTATTTGTTTTGGGCACCATAGAGTTGGTCACAGTTTTTTTTTTTGTTTTTAGGGCAAGAGTTAGTCACAGTTGATGAAACAAGTTTGCACATCTTCTACATAGTTGATTCACCACTTTTTATAAACATGAAGCATGTGAAGCCTAACTTGCCAAGACTGATTGGTTCAATCATCAGCAGAATGGTTTCATAAGTGCCTTTTTGTTTTTGGCTCAAGAAGATGCTGGATCTCTCTATATCTTGTTAGCCTTGTTCTTGGGGGCCATCTGAACTACTGCTTCCAATACTGGCTAGAAATGCATGATGATTGAGCCTTCTTGTTTCGTTTGAAATTTATATGGCCACACTCAGGACATAGAGAGGCTGCAGAGTAAGCTGTCGATGACAGTTTACACTCTGAGATTCCAATGCAGAAAGATTGAAAATTATATTTTAATAGACCAATGGTTTATGTCTTTGTGGAATGATGAGGAGTATCTCATGAGTTGCACTTGTATATGCAGGTGCTCCTGCCATGACTTCCAGGGGCCTTGTGGAGAAGGACTTTGAACAGATTGCAGAGTTCTTGCATAGGGCAGTAACAATTACATTGAGCATCCAGAAGGAGCATGGCAAGCTCCTTAAGGACTTCAACAAGGGTTTAGTGAACAACAAGGAGATTGAGGAGCTGAAGGCTGATGTCGAGAAGTTTGCTGGCTCTTTTGAAATGCCCGGCTTTCAGTTGTCTACCAAGAAGTACAAAGATTGAGGCTCTTCTTTTCCTGATGGGTTTTCATTTTACAGCGAGTGCAAGTGGCTGGTTATGAACTCTCTGTCCGACCCTGTTTACAATATTGTTATTGAGATTGTAGGTAGTTCTTCTCATGGATTTAAGGAATCTTGCAGCCTTCCAGTGACACTAAAGGGACAGGCGTCAATAAATGTCGAAAGATGGCAAATGCTTCCTTTTTATGTTCTTTTTTTTTTTTTGCTTCTATATTCTGCTCTGTCTGGGTAAAGATTATCGAGGAATGCAAGCGGACAAGTACAGGACTAGAGTTTCCAACCTGCTTTTTAGCCCTTGCTATTGTTAAGTAGCGTTGAGCTTCCAAAGAAGGAAGAAAAAAAAAAGGAAGGAAAATCTAAGAAAATTTCATTTCCTGCTTTAGTCGGAGAAACAAGGTTTTTTTTTTTAAGTAGAAAGGATAAGATATTTACATAAGGCCCACCGGCCGGAGCAAAATACAAGCCGCACTCTCCCCATCGGAGGTGACAAGATGGTGCAGTCAAGCCTCAAGGAAGTTCCTTAAAATTTTCACAATAAACTCCCCCAAAATCGAAGGGATAGAGATGACCTGTTGATGCAGACACGCATATCTCCACCTTCATAAGCTCCAAATGATGGCTGTGGCAATTTTCAGCGTGAATCTTGAGAGGAATTCTTGGGCCAAGGGTGCACAGTCGATATGGAGCGCCTATTGATGAAGGTGCCCTGGCTGGGTTCCACCAAGTGAGGCATGAGCAGCCCAAGCTTTATGGCAAGGATCTTGGAAATGGCTTTTGTAGAGAACATTGTAACATGCTATAGGGCAATAGTCCCTTAAGGAGGATACTGTGCTTTCCGTAGGTACAAGGGTGGTTGACTCCCTTGATCAGGCCCCATGTTTTAGTAAAGAAGTATTTTTGGACAAACAATAGTTGGAGACATTTTATTGAAAGGCTAACGATTATAGTAATGATGTATGTAACGTTCTGGGAATGATGAGTGGTCGTAATGGTCATGACGGGTTGGATTGGGTTAGAGGAGCAATCTAACTCTACTCTACCTGGAACGCTGCATGTTTCTTCTAATTTTGGCCTTTTGAAATATTCTCTACGTATGATATATATTGACGGGTCACAGTTTCAATTATTTCATAAAATTAAATATTTTTTAACCATTGTACAACTCATTAGTTGTATTAAGTTTAGGAAAAAGGTAAACTTGCATGGGGACATTTGCAAAAAGTTACCTACTCTCCTTTACCCCTCCGGAAAGAAAAAAGAAAGAAAAATCCAAAAAAATAGGAAACTGCTGCAGTTGGTGGACCCCATGGCCCCACTTTTAGTCCGCTTCCTTAGAATGGATGGAGGGGCACAAATCCTACTTAAGATTGCAGGTGGCTTTATCGCCTTCATATAATTTAAAGCTTACTAAACACATACTGATCTCGCTACCCACGGAGCCCTAACAAAGTGTAACAAGCAACCATGCTTCTGGTCCCCATGGTGTGTTGCCAAAGCCCCTCACCCCATCTTCATCGTGCTACCACCCCTCTCAGCCCTATGTCACACTGTCCTGTTGCCCCTCTTAGCCCCATCACATTTGCCATCGTCGCATCCCTACCGCTTGACCACTGGCCACAATCCCCCCCCCCGAACCCTCGATTTTCTCGGTAGCGATGTCTTCCTCCCACCATCTTTGCCCCTTGCAGTGAACTGCAAGTCCATCACCATTGTTACCGAAGGTCCTTATCGCTTAAACGGCCTTTAAAGCCAACAATGCCTCACGACGAGTGTTAGACCATCTTGGGGGATATCGACCTTTTATATATTTGGATTATTTCTATTTCATAACAAGTAGTTTGTATTTTTATACGTGCTTGTGTTAAATTTTAATTCTTTAGATGTCTAGCATGGATGATGGCATGAGTAGAATTAGTGAACTCCTTTCTCAAAATGTGATTAACCCGATCTGTATGAATGTTTCTAATTCTGGGGTTCACATAAACATAGCACAATATAGCAATAGATTTATGGTTTTCTTACTAGCATCTATTAAAAAACTTATTGCTTCCCATAAGTTACAGTAGTATCTTTTGTTGTAGCTTGAAGTTATTTCTTCTTTTTTCGTTTAAAATTCCTTTCAGTTTCTGCATTTTTTTCCGTTATAACTTATCTGATTGTGTCAGGAATTTAAACTTTTTTGGTATTAAATAGGAAAATGTATAAGAAAAAGATCCAATAATTTGACTACTCAACAATCAGATCAAATCCAACTAATTTTATGGGCTAGATTGGGTCAAGTCAGTTGATAAGGAGATTTGGTGGGGGTAAAACTTGGCAATCCATGTGCACTGAGTTGGGTTGTGACGTAGTTCCCAACCAAATCCAGGTGCATTCCTAATAATTGCCATCATAATCATTAAGACTAGTTACATTTCAAATAAACGCCCCTTTGTTAGCATGAGGTCATCAGTTAATCATACTATAGCTAATTCTTATGCGAATTGGGTTAGCACACATCTTCAAATTTATCCAATGTAATGAGGATCAAGCTTGTTGCACAAACTTGCATTGTAGCATCATCAACTCCTTTAATTGGAATGTTCCAAGAAGACCCAGGGTTCCAAGATGAAGAAACAAGTTCTAACCGTCAGAACCTTAAACCTTGGAGATTTGCTCTGCTCTTTAACTTGTTCAAACTAAGCTAGTAAGCCCCATTGATAAAGTAGATGCATTGGCAAGGCCAAGCCTTCATAATGAAGTGAATGGTGCATTTCTAGTAATATGAAGCACCATATTTTCACAATGGGTTGAATCTAACAATCATAAAAACTCCCCATCTCGACACATGTAGGTCTAATGAATTCTAGTAATGATCTACCATATTTCACATGCAAGAGAACTTCTTTGGGTGTTGGTTTCAACTCATACTTGTGATCTCATGATATATTTGTTTTTACCTTTTTTTAAAGGATTGAGCATATAATTTATGGAGGATATGGCTTCTGCAAACTCTAGGCTTGATTCCAACTCATGTCCACCTCTTTTTACATCCCCATTAGGTCAACATATACCAGATGGAAATTTAGACATACAAGGAAAGAAAACATCTTGTACAAAAGTTGACGAGATCAGGAAACTTATCATGGATTACATGGATGGATTAAAGGAGAAAAAGGCAAACAAGATAAAAGCATTAAAAAAGCTTAGCACAGGTTAACATTGCAAAAGATGCAAGCTCTGCTGAATCAAGAAGAAAGGGGAGGACTCAAACATCTAAATCTATTTAAGATGTCATGCATGTACCAAGAGATATCATCCGACGGACCACGATCAATAATCCATTTGCTAAGGATCAGAGGATGTGTGTATATATTCGCAAGTGGACCTACATTTCAAACATAGAGCTTAATGCTGTAACAAAAGAACCATTCATACAAATAACCAAGGCCATTGGCTGCTATGGTCCTGGGCTTAGAACCCCAATTCTTTATGAGATTGTTAGACCACCTTTGAAGAAATCAATGAAGACCAAGCTAGAGTTGCAAAGCCATATAAACATGTGAAGGTGAACAAGGTGTTCCACCCAAAGTGATATTTGGACTAACATGCGTATAAGGAGCATTATTTTTATGTAAGATCGTAATATTAATAATTTTCATCAAACAACCAATTGGTGGTGCCTACATGGAAGTGATACCCTTTATTTGCAAAAAAATAGCAATTAAGATCCTAAGTTTGACCTCTTCATATTTCAGATGT
This sequence comes from Thalassia testudinum, assembly GCA_037157565.1. Lineage (NCBI taxonomy): Eukaryota > Viridiplantae > Streptophyta > Magnoliopsida > Alismatales > Hydrocharitaceae > Thalassia > Thalassia testudinum. The sequence continues at coordinate 498,945 of JAZHRO010000076.1, forward strand.
GAGAGAAATTAGAGCACATTTGAAAGGGCAATTATGACTTAACTAATGTAATCCCTACATTTAGGATTTCCATACCATGCAATTGCGTGCCCTTTCACTCCTAAATTCATAGAAAGTATAGAAGCAAATCAGTAACAATGAGGCTAAATGATTTAATATTTCTGCAATTCAGTGTAAAACCAAAGGAATGCCAACAAACAGGTGAAGAAAAGATTCAATTGCTTGCTTCAAAGGATCATGCACATATAGCATCATGGGTGTTTGATGCACATGTAGCATCATGAAGTTTTCCCAGGTATAGGATTAACTTGGGATGCAATTAGAAATGCATGTACTGCAAAAGATGTGCTGCAACTCACGAGTTGAAAAGGTGAAAAAAGCAAACAAGCATCTACCTCAACGGTACGAAGAGTATCAATTGATTTTCAGATTGAAGTACATTATAAAGAGTGATAAAAATGGAAAGGATGTTGCCTTATTTGTGGAAGAGAATCAGGATTGAATCTATACAACTTATGATATTTCTCATGAAAAGTTGGGGGTGTTTGGATTTTGGAATAAGACAAGGATTAAATCTATATAGCTTTTTGAGATATTTCTCATGAAGAGCGTGGATTTCCATCACAAAAAAAAATGCATAATGGTATATATAATATTTTTTGAATTTTTAAATGTCAAAAAACTTAACCGAATAATTCCCAATTAATCCCCTGCATATTGTTTATTCCTTAGTTGTGATGACCCTGAAACTGAACAGCAACTAATGATTGCTGCAACCTTATCATAGCCTAGAGAGACCAACACCACTTCATGACAAAACAATGGCAAGAATGATAAGAACAAATGACAATGAGGTAAATACCGCACAGGCATTTTGGCATTATTAAATGCGTCCAGCTTCCCTAATTCAAAAGTGATAAATGGTCGAGTGTGGGTGACCACACAAAAAATGCATCTAAGGGCTTTATCAGTGCAAATGCCTCATCTCCAACCCAACGACTGTCTTATACCAGCATAGATTAGCCCCAAAGACCTCCCGATCAAGCATGTTAAGAAGAAGGAAATCGCATTCCTGGCCTTGACAAAAGCAGCTCTAATCAAAGGCATTGAGATATCTGATAACTCAAGAAACAAGCTATAGTAGTACCTCCTGCAACCAAAGAAAATCATGCTTCAGTTATACTTCCAATAAAATCAACAAGCCATCAACAAAATTAACCACTTTCCTACATCACGAAATTAATTGAAACCTGAAAAGTGAAGTGCAAGGGAGGTCATCATCAATTCATTAGTGCAAACCTCTAATGGTCAAAGACATAAAAAAATAAAAGGAAAAAAATCCGTGCCTATTAAACAACAGGAAAAACTTGCCATCAACTCTAGAGTACCTCGAGAGCTCTTTTCATCCAACCAAACTGGTGTTAGACTGTGACGTCCTCGGTTGTAACAATCAAACTTGATTGCTCTGAATTATAAGAAATCCGATGATGAGGGCAGGTTATTTTACTACTGAAAGGATATTACTTTCATATATTCTCCTATCTTGGAACCCTGTGAGGCTAGGTGTTCTCGAGAGCTTTTGACTTTCTAGGAAAAAAATTTAAAGGCCATTATAAATGCTTTATTGGGTCTTTATTATTCAGGGGTTGCTTTTGAAGAACTAAAAGAGGTCAGCACACTCTCAATAAGGAATTCCCACTCAACCCTAAAGGCCATTCTGTCAAATTGCCAACAATTGGGGGAATCCAATCAGGTGGAATACTGAGTTAATTTTCAGAACATTTCCCTCCAAATTCTTACATGCAAATAACCAACATTAAAAATGGAAGATTACCTTAGGTCGATAATCATGCAGGTAAATTCATTTTAAAAAATGGCCAACATTCATATTCCCTCCACTCTATTATATCAGATGATATTATTTGGGCCTCTCACAAGATCTCTGTTTATAATAATCGTCACACATTGTTGGTTATTAGGAACTTCATTCATAGGATTTAATATCTAATGTGAAAAAAAATCTGGAACTCCAATTTTCACCACCACCACATTTTGTCATTTGGAAATGGGCAAGCCATTCCTTCTCATAACTCATAAGCATCTTTAACACTTCCAATGCTGTGCCATGATACAGCTGTTATTTCTGTGGAGAATATATTCTAGAACCATTTCCCATCTTTTCTAGTTCATGATTGGTTGGAGATCGAAGGGCCTTCATCCTAAGCCCTGTGATATCCTGTTTGCAAATGCCAACTATCATCACTCCACTTAGCAGCTTCTACTTGGGGATTTGGTTTCTGTGGCAACTTGGCATACTAGAGGCCTGCCTACCTTTTGAAGGGAAAGAAAGCTCCAATAAAAAATCTTGCCGCAATCTTTGCTGTTTCTATGTTGATTTCAACAATGAAGAGCTGGAATCTCCTCCGTTCTCAGACATATTGACTCTAACTTGCAGGATGTATCTGAGTTAAAGGGCCTTTTTGACTTTGGTCTTTTTATCGAATAGCTTGATATGAGGGGTTTTCCTAGTTTGTATTAGCAATGATGAAAGGATTCTCTGTTATGCTGATGAAAAGAATTCCTTGTTAATTCCCCTACTTGGCTGCAGTTTTAGAAAAGCAGTCGCTTAGTCTGAGTAGGTGGTCAACTACTTCTAGGCTTCCCACTCAATGAAGCCCATATATACAATGGGTCATTATGTGGTTTATCTGAGTAACCTGATCGAGTACTCCATACACTCGCTTGGCTACTCGCCTATTTTTCTAATGGATCCCTTATTAAAAAAAAAGATCCCTCCAATCAGTCATATCCATTTTTCCATGTTCACATCTGCTCATCAATTATTCAATAGAAAGCTTTATTTAATTGGCTGAAATTAGCATACATTTTTTTTATAATTTTTTTTTTGAAAAGGCAAAGGACGGTTATCCCGTAGATAACCACCCAAATTTATTCCACATCAAAATAAAATTACATTAGGAGTTTACAAAATATTCCTCCAAAAACTAATATGGAAGGAGAAAGATGAGACAAAGTTCTCAACATAGGGCCTCTCCCCCCTAAACACCACCCCGTTCCTCCCCAGCCACACCTCCAACAAAATCGCCAGGGCTTTTGCCCGATCATACTTAGAGCAGAAGGTGAAAACTCTGCCGCCTACACTTCCCCTACGTAAAGAGGACCAGAAGCTAGTGGCGTCCTGGTGGGAGATCCAGCCAATCCCCATCTCCTGCCAAACCTGCGCTACGAACGGACACTGAAACAGAAAATGTTGGACATCCTCAACACCCCCCCCACAAAGGGGGCATGCTAGGTCGCTTGTCTGGACCCATATAGCTCTCCACTGCTTCGTCATGATCTGTTCTCTTCTAACTAGCCAGGCAAAAATCTTTACCTTCAGGGGGGCACTTCGCCGTCCAAATTAGCCTACAGTCCCGTATGAAGTCCACGTCCGAGGGGGTCCCACTGGACCCCAGCATGCGGTACACCTCTGCAACCGAAAAATCACCCTCCTCCTAGTAAAAACCGTCGAGGCCTTCGCCCGGGGCCTAGCCCACCAACTCTTGCAGCAGCCACTGGAAGTCCTCACAGCTCTGCTCCGAGAGGCCCCCCCAGAAGATGGGGCACTAGGATCCATCCCAACAATCTTGAACCTTTGCCGATGCGTCCACCACACTACTCAGTAACCGAGGGAACCTCCCCCAGGGTAGAGCCACCCCCCTGCCAATCATCCTGCCAGAAATGGAAGGAGTCCCCCGCACCAAGCACTGGGTCAAAGAAGTCGCGCACTCTCCCAACCACCGCCGCTAGGCCTCTGAGGAAGGACGCTCCAGAGGGGGGGAACAGAGGGGCCCCCATGCCAGGAAGTCACTATAACACCACCGCATAACATCTCCAAGGAGTCCATGCTTGTGTCCTATCAACCTTGTAATTCATTTTGCGAGGAGGCTGACATTCATTCTGCCCACGTCCCTGACCCCAAGTCCCCCCTCCTATGTAGGCTTGCACACCTCTTCCCAAGCAACCAGCCTTGCCCCCCAGCCTACCACCCCTGTATTAGACCAGAAGAAATCTCTCATCAGTCCAGAGACCTTCCTCTCAATCTGGCGTGGTAATCGGAACACCGACAAGTAAGACGGCATGGATGTCAGGACTGCCTTCACCAAGGTCAATCACCCGCCCCTGGACAACAGCCTGGAGGACCACCCTGCTAGTCGTCCCTCCATCCTTTCTAGCAATGGGAGCCAATCCTGCAACCTGAGCCAACGATCCGATAGGGGTAGGCCCAGATATACCAAAGGCAAGGAACCCCGCTCAGTCTCCAACGCATCACCCACCCTCTCTGCTTCCATGGTAGACAAATTGATTGGAACAAAGCTCGATTTCTGATAGCTGAACCGTAGCCCTGACGCCTCACCAAAGAGCTCCAGCAGGATCCCCACTCTCCTTGCTTCCAACACGGATCCTTCAACTAGGAGCGTGTCATCCGCGTACTGCAAGACCACCACCTCTCTGCCTCCCACTGTGAAGCCTCTGAATAGCCCCCTACTGCAAGCTCTGTGTGCCACCCATGCAAGTGCATCTGCCGCTAGGACAAAAAGCATGGGCGCAAGGGGACACCCCTGCCGTACCCCTCTTCTAGGTTGGACCCAGCTTCCCGCCGGGTTCCCATTGATAAGGACCGAAATGGATGTTGTCGTCACATATCTCTTCATCTAGTCAATCTAGGTTGTCGGGAAGCCCCTCCTTCGTAGAGACGCCCACAGGTAGTCCCATTGAACTGAGTCGTACGCCTTGCTGAAGTCCACCTTCCATAAAAAGGCCTACTTCTTCTCCCTTCTCCATGCTGCCAAGGCTTCCATCGCAATCACGAAGCCGTCCAAAATTCCTCTTCTAGGCACAAAAGCTATCTGAACAGGGGATACCAAGTCTCCCAGGACGTCCGTCAGCCTGTTAGCCAGGACCTTTGCCACAATGAGGTAGATTGCATTAGATAGGGCAATCGATCTAAAGTCCTGAATGGTCTCAACCCCTTCCTTCTTAGGCCGTAGAAACAGGCAATATTTGTTCAACTTGACAAAACCTCTGTTTCCGGAAGCGAACTCGTCCACCACCCGCATCACGTCTGGACTAACTAGATGCTAGAACTCTCGGAAGAAGAAAACAGGGAACCCGTCCGGGCCAGGGCATCCCTCTGCATTGAGGCTCCATACCGCCTGCCTCACCTCCTCCTCTGAAAAACCAACCGTAAGACTCTCCGCCTGAGCCTTTGATATATGCTGTGTATCCTCTCCCCTCCATCTCCAGCATCCCCTCGGTCGTTTCTCAGTGAACTCTCTGAAATAATCCGCCGTCGCCTGCCCCACCTCCTCCCTTCCCAAGAAAGCATTCCCGTCAATCACCAACTTGTCTATCCAGTTTCTCCTCCTGGCAGAAGCCATATGGTGGAAGAACCTGGTATTGGAGTCCCCTTCTTTCAACCATCTCTACCTGGACTTCACCTTCCATTCCAACTCCGTCTATCTATCCTCCTCTTTGATCACCTTCACCATCCTTGCCCTGATCTCCATGTCCTCGGGGGAAACGAGAGCTTGGTCCTCCTGTCTGTCAATTTTGCTAATTTCTGCCAACGCCTCCTCCTTCCTGCCCCTGTTAGATGCCCTGATCTCCCGTCTAGCACGCTTCAGATAGCCACGCAGCAAGGTTAGCTTCTTCACCAGACAAAGGGTCACCGAACCCTCCACCTCCATCGAATTTCATCTCTCCTCCACTGAAGCCTTGAACCCCTCCACCATCAACCACGATCTGTCAAATTTAAAATATGTGACAAACTGCACCCCATCATTCAACCGCCACAACAGAGGGGTGTGATTCGAGAATGGCCTCTCCAGGGCACGGACATCCGCCATAGGAAATGCCTCCACCAGCTCCACATTGGATAGAAACCTATCAATCCGGGACTTTTGGCCACTATTATTGCTCCATGTGTAAGCACAGGATGCCGGGGACCAGTCCACAAGCCCATGGGTCTCAACTAAGTCCACAAAAAGGTCTAACCCTGGATCTTGCCTCCCCCGTCCACCTGGTCTATCCTCCACCTTCAGAGTCACATTGAAGTCCCCTCCCAGCAACCAGGGGCTCCCAATGGACTCTACTGCCACCGCTGTGAGCTCTTCCCACAAGGCCCTCCTCGCCTGGGCATTTGTAGGACTATACACCCCTATAACCTTCAACCTGGCACCTCCTGTCTTCCTAATCAAGGTTGCCGAAATGGTATGCTCCCCACATCTGACATCCACCAAAGCGAAGACATCCTCCCTCCACCCAAGGATCTGTCCTCTTGATCGACCATTTGCGGCAAGAGACCGAAATCCCTCCATCCAAAAGCCTTCGACCTCCCTCCAAACTCAATCACCACAATCAGCCAGCTTGGTCTCCTGTAGCAAAACAATATCTGTCCTCCACTGTCTGATGTACCTCCCCAAGATGACCCTCCTCGTCGGGTCATTGAGGCCCCACACGTTCCAGGTGAGCACCCCATTCATCTAAGTGACGTGGTGATCTCCCTCGTGGCCTGCCTAAAGCTAGTGGCCTTCGCCACCTTGCGCACCTCCTCGTCCTCCCTGATCAGTGCCTCCCTCGACCTCAGGCTCTACGGAGCTCCCCCACAACAGTCCACCACCATCCGTGGTTTCTACCTGTCACGATAGGACCACCTCCTATGGTAGCGTAGGCCACCACCTCGCCCCTTGCTCGCCAAGAGTGGTGCCCACCTTGCTAAAGGAATCGCCACCGGGTCACCTCCCCTTAAGGGGTTCCCAGATGTCTACTGCTGCCTCGAGGACGCCTCCCGTTGTTCCGATGAGTCCTCGCGCTGGGGAGTCGCCTTGTCTGCTGCCACCAATGGAGGGTCAGCTCCCCTCGTCCCTGCCGGTCCGACCTCCCTCAGCAGGGGCCAAACCTCCTCCCCTTGCACGCGCCGCACCATCTCCCATCTCTCTCCCATGCCCCACATCGAGCACGGCACCTCCTCCGGCGACCCCAGGAGCTACGCGGGGCCACCCGAGAAGTCATTACCCTCAACAGGGGACTCCCGCTTCTCCATCAGCCGAACCGAAGCTTCAGACCTGGATCGCGAATCCGGATCCAGGCTTGCTCCACCACCGTTGCCCTACGCCCCAGCAGGTGATGCACTGCTAGGGTTTAAAAACCCCGCGCCATCGGCTTTGCCACATCGCCCTGTAGAACTGCCCTTCAGCCCCTCCGCTTCCGAGGCGACAGCAGCCCCGCGATCTCCGGCTGTCCCTCGCAAGATCTTCGCAGATCTCTTGGGGGTCAAGGCCAGGTCATGCTCGACAACCGCACCCCCCTTGGGTTTCCCTCGCGTGGACCCTGTGAAACCCTCGGGCCCCGAGTCCACGTCAACAACCTTTCGTCTCCCCGCGGCAATCATGCGCCACCTTGTCTTCCCCATCGCCGAGGCCGCAGCTTTGGCCGCCGCGGGCCGCCCTCCTTTTCGACGCGACCACTCCACCATCCACGATGAGCCTCCAAGCCACAGCAGGACCTTGTCGATCGGCCTCGCTCCGGCCTTTAGCTTGACCCGTGCCATGATCGATCCCTCCGCCAGCCCTAGCGCCCTGCAACTCTTAACTCGAGCAAATGGCGCTACGATCGCCTCCACCACCTCAACCGTTTATGTCAATCAATTATGCTATGTTAGTATATATGCATTTTAGTATGATTATCATTCTATTGTGACTTTGTTTTTTCCTTTTTTGCAGAGGATTTTTAAGCACCATCTATGGGAATCATTCTATTATGACCTTTTTCATCAATAATTTGTTATTTCTAACCTTTGAGATGTTATTGTTCATGTCATTCATTTAATTAGTTTTATTTTTTATTTGACTGAAATCAGTACGCATTTAAGTAAGAATATGTTAATGTATGTTTTTCTCGATGGTACAAAATAATTATTTAAACATTATTTTTAAAATTTTAATTATTTAAATTTGAAACCACATACCGGTATGTATTCTCGTCTATATGCTGAATACAACCACATATTGGTATGTATTCTCATCTATATGTCGAATACGCAGTGTTGTAAAAGTCGATAATCCGTATTCAATCAGTCAAGTCATTGACTGAGTATACGGTATGCAAGAGAGTAGTCAGGGAATACTCAATTAGGTATTTTTTAAATATTTAAATAAATATATATAACAAGTAAAATATAGCAATACATAAAAGTAAGTCATTTTCAAGTACAAAATTTTATAAATAAGGTAAAAACCATAAGTCCGATGAAAGAAAAGTACAAGTTTGAAGTGCAAAAGTAGACGAGCAAAAGAATATAAGTCAACTCTCTATGGAGAAATCAGGAGCACAGTTGAACAAGTAGACCAACTATTCGATTGAGCAGTCAGGTCTATCGACTATGTGCACTAGTATGAGTTATTCAATCGGTTAGGGAACTGAATAGGAGTAGTTGGCCGACTCGATTTTTACAACAGAGGTACAAAACGTTCTCTACTTAACTTTAACCAAAAGATGACTTTTTAGAATAACAATGTAAGCAAAGAAAATGCCCAATAATCAAATTTTCCATATGTCGAGAAAGTCAACTTGGTGTTTATGGCATATGCTCTAAACACTAGAGCTGAAGGTGATTGGAGATTCCCTACATTGAATCAGGAGTTAGAGCTTCCTGCTAAGGATTGCCATAAAAAACTAATGGTTCACTCGCAAAGAAAGGAAAGAAAAGAAACTCCTGGTTTTCTCTAACACTGAGTGAATTGTGATGTTAAAAATATTAAATATGGCATTTTTCTTACCTGGAGCTATGCCCAGTGTCAAGTTATATGTATTTCGATGAATGGATCGTGGATATGGATCCACAGCACCCTGCAAGTTATATACTGTAACAACATCCTGCCACTTTCATTTTCATTTTTTGTTTATCTTAGTGAAGATTACCTAGACATTAGTGGGCACTAGGGATAGTGTGTTCCCAGCTTTTCCCTCTTGTTGTGGAGAATTTTCCATGTAAAAATCCATGTGTTCATTGTGCCATAGCTCTCTCTTAATGCTCGATTTTTATATAGTATTGGAGATACTACAACCTAAGGCTCATTTTCTTTCATCAAAATCCTCCATGCACGAAGTGCATGTTTGTTGAGAACCTTTACAAGTGAGTTGAGGCTCTCCACACATAGAGGATCACTGGGCAGCCTAGTGGCGGTGATTGGTGGTGGCTTGGTGATGGTGATTGTTTTGGTGGCTAGGCGGTAATCTTTTGGGCAACCTAGTGGTGGAAGTCGACAATGGTCTAGTAGTGGTGCTTGTTGGTGGAGATCACAATGGAATTGTTTCAAGCATTTTTTGGGTGGTATTCAAATTTGATTTTTTCTATCTTGTGACAAAATAGGAACACCTGGTTGTATCGTTCACACTGCAAATAGGTATAGGTGGTCTCGTATTTAATATGCTTCTATTTATGTTGATGGTAAGCCTTACATTGGTTAGTGGGGACTTCAATGCAAATTTTTGCATTGATGACAAATCACAAGGTAGAAAGGATAGAGACGTGGAGGCTTTTTCAAACACAATGGCTGAGTTCAAGCTTTATGATATCCTGATTTCTGGAGGTAGATTGACATGGAGAAATCCTTCTAGTGTGAGGTCCAAGCTTAATAGATTTCTTTGTTCAGTGGATTTGGTGAGAGTTATTAATTTCCAAATGTGACTATAGGCCTTTCTCTAGTCACACACTTCCTGTATGGAATTCTAATGAGGGGATGTCGTATGCGACCTACTTTAAATTTGACTGTCCTTGGCTATTGGAGCCAAATTCAGAGTCTTGGTCTGAGAAAAGCGGGATGAGGTGTAGCCTTCAATTTCACCTACTCAGACTTTGGCCTCTGGGACACCTGAGTTATTTACCTACTAAAATATCACCCGTTTCTACCCAAGCTCCCACCATCACAATTCCATTTCTGTCTAGATTACAGAATCAATGGTCATCTAAATGCAGGATTTCCTTGGCAATTCTTTCAGGACCTTGACTTGTCATATACATCTAAATTTCATACATCCACATGTGAAGAAAAGTATAAATATTGTCATGGTTTTAAAAAATGCACCTCAAGGTGAGGAGACCAATCCCAGTTTTTTACTTATCAATTTTTGAGCCATTGAAGGTCCTAAACAAGATTAATGATGTAAGGAAGAGGTTCTTTTGGAAGGAAGCACAACATAGGGGATGATTTTTGCACTTAGTGCCATGGGATGATGTTTGCAGGCCCATTGAGCAGGGAGGTATTGGACCATCGAACTCTTAAATTTTAATGATGTCTTGTTGACCAAGTGGATAGTGAAGCTTTTTTTTTTTCTAAAGGCAGTAGATGGTGAAACTTATGCAAAATGGGGATAGTATGTGGCACAGGGTCTGGGTGGATTTGCATGGTTCCTCCTTCAATTGGCCAGATAGAGCAGTCATCCAACATGGTACTTAACTTTTTGGAGAGGTGTTTGTGCTATGATGAATTGAGTTTCACAATTCTTTGAGCCAGTACTAGGCAATGGTAAAAACTTCTGGATTTTGTGAGGATGACTGTACAGGCTTTGAGATGTTGGCAGGTATGGTGCCTATGCACTAGCTATTGATAAGTCTTGTCCACTGGTGGACTTTTAGGATGGCTTGATGGATAGAGGCTTGGTTGCCATAGTGGGTGGAATTTTATATGATGCTTGATTAAGGGACCTGCAAGAGTTGTAGCCTGTGATACAAGGCTTTTCACCTATGGATGGGTTCCCAGATTCCTTGTCCTTTTTTTTTTTTGAGAGAACCAGATTCCTTGTCTTGGGGAGAAGGTGCTTTCTTGGTTAAGAAAGCATGCTGCTTGCTTCAATCAAAAGGGGGAGGAGATCACTCTAGCATGGGTCCGAATTACTTGCCCACGTGGAGGTTGAAGATTCCACTAAAGATTTCATATGGCTCATTAAGGGAGATTGGTTACCAAGGTCATGTACAGGTCGTGGATGCATGGCATTAAGACCATTTGCACCTTTTGTGGGGACAAAGGAGGAGGATTTGAAGCATCTATTTATCAGTTGCACCTTTTGCAGAGAGATGTGAAGCGGCTTTCTCATCAGATGCTGAAAGCTGCTATGATGGATGATTTCTGGACCGCTGTACAAAGTGGTGTTCATGCAGATTCAAGGGCCTATGAAGGGCATGTTCTTGTCTTTGGTCACTCTGGTTCCAGAGAACAGGGTGATATTCAAGGGGAAAATGTAACTCCAGAGGCCAAGTCCTTGGTTGATTTTTTATCTTAATCTTTGTATAGTTTTGATTTCTGGAGGTAGTAAAGAAGCAGACGACTACTGAGCTCCATCATTTACCCCTTCCAAAAAAAGAAAGAAAGAAAGAAAGAAAGAAAGAAAATGAGTACCATATCTCAATGATCAACTATGTATCGCAGCCAAATTAATGATCTATATTTTGATTAAAAAAAACACTAGAATCGGATTCACTAAAATTCTATCAGTCCTCTTCTTTTTGTTGTCATTAAACTGCACAAAGAATTCTCTCTCTCCATCATCAATGAACTAACTATTTCTGTAGGGATTCTATTTGATCATCAATCCATTGAAATAAGAAATAAGCTAGACAGAGGTACACTTACCATCCTACCAGGGCTTTCAACTCCTTTGTTCGTCTGATGAAAACTGGGGATTGGGTGATGACAATATGATGCAAATAAGATTTAGATGATTGCTTTTGGAAAAGTGAACGTTTCAACGAATTGAATGTGCTTGTAACATCCATATCTGGCTCCTCAAGGGGTTCTTTCTTAAGTACAAACAAGTCAAACCGATCCTCGTACATTGAAACGACAGATTGGAAATTCTGAATTAGCCACTGATCTAATGCTGCCTGCTTGCAAAATGATTAATTAGTATTGGTAAGTATGCATGAATAATGAAACCCAAAGCATTGTAATTGATTAAACAAATCAATACATGAAAATGACTAGTGAAACATGTACTTGGAAATATCAGTTAGAATTCAATTAACAAGCTCAAGTTTAACATTAGCAGATTTAAATAACAGAAAAGAAAGAAGGGTTAAAGGTGATGTATAAGCCAGAGTTGTAATTGAGAGAGAGAGAGAGAGAGAGAGAGAGAGAGAGAGAGAGAGAGATAAGACAAGGATAAAGTTTAACAGCATACCAACATCTACAGCAGGAAAAAATATATATATATACAGTGTACTAGGGTTTCCCTGGAATATACCAGATTGACTTACAGAAAATTCATGCTATCCATTACCAAAAAATAAAGGTACAAACATGAAGTTGAACAAAGGATCAAACCTTCAGATCAGTAAAGAAAACTGTGACACTTTGCACACTACACCTTGGGAATCGAGCATCCAGATGAATTATTATTTAGGGAAAGCTATAAAGCTACCCCAGAAATTTAGACAAGTTTCACCCACTCAGAGCAATATAGCAAGAAATATCCAATGATCCTCCGAACAAATGACTTCAAAGAAAATTGCTCAGAATTACAAAAATCCAGGAAATAAAATAAATACAAATGAAGCCTTAAAGTAGTCGTTTAAGATTCACAACTTGTTCTAGAAGCCTACAAGATGTAGGCCTTCCATGTCCATCGTCGAAAGAACCTAAGCCTGAACCTGGGAAAGCCATGGTGACAAACTGATATTTAGGCTCAGTGTGAATTGGGAGAAGGATTAATAATGAAGCTTTATTATCAGGACATGGACATAGGTATACTCCTTTGGTGGGTGGTGTTAAATCTTCATCTAGCAAGTATGCCAAATCTCTGATAGGCATACAATGCTGATCACCCAGCATAATCAATTCCAGAAACAGCAGAGTTTCAAGTGTAGATATGCCTAAAACAACTTTCCTTGGGGAACAGCTATATAGACTGGGCAACAAAATAGAAGCACACCTATTTGATAGTCTAAAGCTTGTCAAATAGACTGTTCCTTAGATGCTACATCATGGTGAATTAGATCATATAAGATATTTCCCATCATGGTGAATTGATCTTGTGAAATATTATTTCTCATCATGTAGGATTCCCCCCATTTCCTTGCTCTTGTGTAACATTACTGCAACTTTCCGCCCCATTAACCCTCACTTTAAGGGCAAGGATAGTTAACGAGTGGATATTGGTCCATTGCCCGATGCATGTGAGCTGTCAAAACCTATGGTAGATGAGTACCTACATCTGCATCAATATACAAACACAACCTGCACATATGATATATTTTATATTGGAATCAAGTGGGCACACCCCACAATCAACATATTCAAAGTCAAGCTAACCATGACAGGATATACAACCGTAACTAAGTGTTATATTCAAATGTAGAGTTAGGATTATAAAAGGACTATGGTATATATATACAATTCCAAAATGAGACCTTACACTAGTGCTACCACAAGTATAATAAGTGTTTGATAATACATAATCAAGAAAGCATTTGATGTGATGAATATAAAAGATGATGCCTTCAATTCAAAAAGTATCCATATAGTTACCAAACCTTCATTTAAATATCCTAATGGGTGCCATGCTCCTCTAGCACCCCAATAACACCCTCCAGAACACCCATTATCTCTTTCTGAATATGGTGGTACAACTCCCGCTCTGCCTCCCCAAAATAGTTTTCCTAGTCCCAGGAACAGGTAATAGGATACATGCCACCTCTCGATGATCACTATGGCACTTGTAGCTTTTTGATCCTTAACGTGGAACGAGGACCCCTGCTATCTTGTACAGAAGATGGGTAACAAAATAAGGTGGGCCAAGTGGCTCAATATGACACATATCTGGTGGTTTTGCAAGAATAAATAGATAGTGTGATATCCGTCTAGTTTCTACTTATTAGCAAGTGACTTAGCTCAATTTTTTTTTTTGAGAAGAAAAAGGGTGGTGATCCTTTAGATACCACCTAGGAATTAATTAATCAAAATAGGAAATAAAAATTATATCACAATGCAGTGGTCCACCCCAAAATAAAAGACATCGCAAACCCAAAAAAATTCTCCACATATGGGCGCTGCCCCCTAAAAACCACGGCATTCCTTCCTATCCAAATAGCCCACAAGACCGCCAATAGTCTAGCCCGTTCCCTCCTCGACCGAAACACATGACGCTCCCCGCTGGCTCTACCACATTTGAACGACCGCCAGAAATCAGCATGAGAACCAAGGGCCCACCACCGGTCCCCTACCTGCTCCCAAATTCACGTCACCATCGCACATGCAAAGAAAAGATGGTTAATGTCTTCCTCCGCTTGACCACACAGTGGACAAGACCTGTTTGCATTCGGCACCCACCAAGCTCTCCACTTCTCGGTCATTAGTCTCCCTCTCTTGAGGAGGCAAGCGAAAATCTTAACCTTCAATGGGCAGGAGGCCTCCCATAGCTACTTGCATTCTTTGGCCAAGTCAATATCCCTAAGCGCTTTCGAGCCGCTAAGCCTTCTATACGCATCATGTACGGAGAAATCCCCTTCCTCCCACCCAAAATGGTCTGTACCATCTTCTGGCTGAAACACCTGGAGTTCCTCAATGAGCTCCTGCACCTCTCTGACCCTCTAATCTGACAGATTGCCCACGAATGTGGGACACCATGTGCTGCTTTAAACATCTGCCATCGAGGCTCTCCTGTCAACCGCCAGCGTCACAAGTCTGGGAAAACGCTCCGCCAAAACTCCAAGACCCGTCTAGTCATCTATCCAAAACCTGAAAAACTCGCCCGATCCCAATATTGGGGTGTAAAAAGGTTAGACCTTTGGCATCATCAGTGACAAACTCTTTAGGAAGTGGGAAGCTCCTCTAGGGGGTGAGGCGAGGAACTCCCAATTCATCAGTCCCCCATAGCAAGAACGTAAGACCCCACCAGACAGACCCTCCTCTCTACCCTCCTCCCTAAACGGCACGCACACCTCACTCCAAGCCACCAACTTAACTCAAATTACTCATCATGCATTTAACCCCATTATTAATACACAACAAAGTTTAGTTCATCCCCACAACTCATCATGCATTTAACCCCACAACTCTTGAAGTTTAATCAAAAAATGAAACAAACTTGCAAGTTGTTCAGCCACAACTTAAAGCGACAACACACCTCTCTCACAACATTTTCAACCCACGCCCTTTCCCTCCTAAAAAGTCATTACGTTGCAACCAAATCAAACACAAAGTTGCCACAGCCTTCACCCATCTTGCTGTATCCACATGTACTGGGGAACAAAAAGAATACCAACAAGCAACAAAAGAAGACATCTGCTTGCCGTATGTCACATCTCCCCTAAACCTCCAAAGATAAGTTGCATTAGAAGAACATGTGCTGAAGATCTTCCATTGTAGCCCCACAAAAGATACAATCCAAATCGTCACCAGCCTATCTAGAACGAAAAGCTTTCATCACCAGCTTTTCTCTCCTGAATAATCATAAAAATATTTTAACCTTTAAGGAAATAGGTAACTTCCAAACTAGAGAACAATCCTACCAAACCAGAGATGCTGGCCCTATCTCCAGTGTCAACTTCTTATAGGCCTTATCCACTGAGAAAATACCATCCTTCCACCTGAAACCATCGAGAGGTTCTTTGCCAATAGAAATCCCATGAAGTAACTTTAACAACTCTTGCAACTCTTTTATGGACGGATCAAAGAGACCTAGTTGCAAGATTGAGGGCCAAGATCTAGATGTACTGTCCCATACCTTTGAAACAAGAACGTCTTTGTCCCAAGCCAATCCAAAGAGACGCGGAAACAAAGACTGGAAATTTTCATTTTCCATCCAATCATCCTTCCAAAATTTGAAGGAATATCCACCACAAAGCCTCGACCCAAAGAGACCAGAAGACATGCTGCGTGCGATGAAAAGCTGAACAAAAGCCCAAAATGCTGACGGTCAAACTGAACGGGAACGCCTACAGGCAACATCAACAGGAGGCCCATAAGAATATCTCAATAGGCTATCTAAGAGACCATTTCTCCTGCCAAAATCTTACCACCACCCACTTCATAAGAACCGCAACATTAAACTCATCAAGCCACCTTATACCCAATCCACCTTTATTCCTTGGTCTACAGATCTCCCTCCAAGGAACTAGCTATAAGAAGCAACCTTGATGGTTAGGCCCCTTCCAAAAGAATCTTTTATGGGCCACCTCCAATTTTGCCAAGATTTTCTTTGGAGGTCTAAACAAAGAGAGATAGAAGACAAGAATTGCTGACAACACTGCCTTAATCAAAACAAGGCTACCACCTCTGGATAGGAGTTTTCCACTCCAACCATTTAACCTCTTAGATAACTTCTCCACAGGCCTCCAATTCACCATAACCAAATGCTTCCCCTTCAAGGGTAAACCCAAGTATGTAACTGGCAGCCTAAAAACAGGCGTGTCAAGGACATCAAAGATGCTCTCCTCAACACTCCTATCCAAATGGAAGGGAATGAAGGCCGACTTTCACCAATTAACTAAAAGACTATTGATTTCACCAAACAATCTAACCAACTGCGCAATATGCTCAGCCTGACGGACACCACCATGTATTAAAAAAAATATATCATCAACATATTGTAAAAGTGGAGTGAGAAACGAGACATCACTAATTAGTGTGAAACCAAAGAAAAGCCTCTCCCTACAATCCTTGTAGGCCAAGAATGGCAGGGTGTCAACAACCACATTGAAAGGCAAAGGTACCAAAGGACATCCATGCCTAAGCCACCTCTACAACTACGTCAAGGATCTAGAGGACCTCCCATTAATAAGCATTGAAAAGAATGTTGTCATGACACATCGCCTTGTGAGTCTAACCCAATCCTTCGAAAATCCCCTCCTCAGAATCTCCCATAAATAGGCCCAAGAGATAGAATCGCAGACCTTCAAGAAATACACCTTCCACATGAAAGCAGGCAAAACAAATAGATTCCAAGCTGCCACCATCTCCTTAGCCAACACGACAGAATCCAAACTCCCCAAAGAACAAGATAGGCAAACCATTCGAACTAAGCGAGCCTTCCGCCTTCAAACCTCGAACTGCCTCCAACAACTCCTCACTAGAAATATGTCTAAGCAGATCCATCTTCGCCGCGTCATCCAATCTGCCCAACTCTAAGGAACCTAATCTTCAACTACCTTGCGACTGTCTCGTGGTAAAATTATGATAATGATCTACAAAGGCCTTACAAATCCGCTATCTTTGAGAGAGAGAGATCACCAACATAAATCAATGTGATCAAGTTCATCCTCTTCCTGGCACTAGCAGACAAGTGAAAAAACTTCATGTTGGAATCGCCTTCCTTAAGCCATAATTGCCAAGATTTCTACCTCCATTCAATCTCTCTCTTTAATCTTATTCTACATCATAATCTTCTATACGTCTGCATCAAGCTCACCCAACTCGTTTCTATCCAACTTTGTAAAAGCCTCCAATGCTTCACTTCTTGCATTGTCATGCCTCCTTACCACCTTCCTAAACTCTATGATTGTCTGTCTGACAACCTTGATTCGTTTAGCCATTGTACTCACCACAGAACTAGAAACAGTAACCCCCTGCCACTTCACCAAATCTTAGAAATCAAACTCCAGAAATCAAGACTTTTGGAACTTGAAATAGGTCGCATAAAGAGCCTCCTCTCCACTATCCCAAAGCAAATGAGTACAGTTTGAAAAAGGTCTTACCAGAGCTAAAGCAAAAGCACCATGGAAAGACTCTGCTAGAGAAACACTATAGTAAAACCTATCAATGAGTGACATCTAGCTTGACCCATTTCTCCATCTAAAAAGCATTTCTGACACTAGAAGATCCAACAAGCCCAAGTCATCAACCACCTTACGAAACTCCAATGATAAAGGATCCAACCTCTCATCAAGTTGATCCTCTACAGATAGTGTAGCATTGAAATCTCCTCTGACCAACTAAAGTCCACCATCAACCTTGACTATCGCCAACCTTTATTGTTGCCTGCCTCAACTCTTCCCAGAAGCACACCCTCAAAGAAGTGTCACAAGGTCCATAAACCCCAAAAACAACAAAACTGATGCCATCCAACCTGTGTGAAAAAATCGTAGTGACAACATGAAAGCCCACCAAATAGTCTTCGAGCCGAAACGAATCCTCATTCCAAATAAGCCACTACCCACTAGACCTCCCACCTGCATCAATCAATAAGAAACTAGATAAAGACCCACTCCCAACACTATCTCTAATTGACCTGCCCAAAGTCTCAACGTGTCTCTTGCAACAGAGAAGCATCCACTCTCCACTCAGCTAAGTATCTTCTTAAAACTGATCTCCGCACCCAATTATGAAGGCCCCTCACAGTCCAACAGAAGACTTTAGCCATGAGACACTGTCCTACCCCCATTGTCACAAGCACAAGAGACCTTCATATTTAAAGCTTTGGTCACTCTGATCACCACATCATCCACACTGCCCTTCCCAACAGTCTTCTTGTCCTTCACAAATTTCCTCTTATAGAAGGCGTGATATATAAGACCGCTCTTCACACATAAAGACCTACAAGCACCTGAGCTAGGCAACTGCACTCCAACATCTGGCCAACTGCCTACAGAACTATGATCGACATCAAGGCATTGTTTCCATGGCACAGTGACAGCATCATTCTGGTTGCCATAGTGACAGCCACACCACGTGACACAGCATCGGGAGCAGTTCTAGATCGAGGCGTGACAGCATCAGTAATATCAGTGCTGCCACGCCCCAACTCACCTCCATAACCTGCACCGCCAACAAGCTCCATTGTCACAAAATCAACAACTTGCATTGTGGCAGGCCCACAACCACCAGCAATGCTCCCAGACAAAGAGGCACCATCGCTCCTGCAGATAGGAGAGGAGAAAAAAGGGATAGTAGGGTTGGAAGATGAAAAAGGTCTGGGTAATTAGGTCTAAACAAAACCTGATCCAAAAAAGGTCCAAATGGGCACTCACCAACTCCATATCCTTTTTTAGATCTAGAGGGACCTTGTTTAGTGCCAAAAATATTGCTCGTAGGGCCCATATAATTTCAATGTGCCAGGTCAGCATGTTGAAAACTCTCCATCATAGAGACCTTACGTGCAGAATCTTTCAACGTAGCCAAAATTGAACCTCCAGCCTGTACCGCCTGCAATTGCTCCTTGAAATTAGGAATGCCAATATTACTCCTACATTCCACGTCAGCAGTCCGTAAAATCTCCATCGTAGAGGTCTTGCACACAAAGTCTTCCAACACAGGCTTTGATTGCTCCTTAAAATTAGGAACAAAATTGGAAGGTTCTTTGGCACCCAATTCAAAATTTGAATATTGATAGGCTGGCCCTTCACCTTCCAAATCCGGTTCATCTTCCTCGTCGGAGCACCACCATCAATTTTCCTCCGATGACCAGCAAGCAAGGTCTCAATGAAGCACTTCACCGGTACCACCGACAACCTCTGAAATCACAGGAGCCATGAACTTGTGAACCACACTATCATTTCTTGCGGCAACATCGACTCTCCAACTCTTCTTGGACATAGATGCGAGACAAATCACCTTTAGAAATGTCAATTCCCCAACATGAATTCACCTTCGCAAAACTTGAACACAACTCCACTACCTCCCAACACCGCAAACGCAAAGGAATTCCAACACTGAGAACTTAATGGTTGGTCTCATCAGAGGATGCACCTCGATGGCTCCTTCATACAAAGAAGGCAACCTCCAATGAATTGTACCTTCGCCAACCTCCATCTCTGAAAACTTTAATCACTCCAAATTAGCCTCCTTCGAATTGTGAAGAAGAAAACAATTCAGAGAGAGTTAGGATAACCTCCAAGTAGACCCCATCTCAATCTTTCAAAGATACTCCTTGACAAGATCCAAAGAAGCATGCCTACCAATCAAATAACCCACCAATGACTTCTTCAAAACTTCCTCGAACCTACATCGAACAAACACTTGATTAAGGGAAATCTCCAGAGCAGGTGGTGTAGGAGGACGAGGGCAAGGAGGAGGATGCAAAGACACCATCTTCCTCGAACAATCCCACCTCTGATGACCCACACCCCTATAGACCGCGCAAACAACGGGACCTTGCACTCAGCCGCATGATACCCATGCTCCTGACACTCGTAGCAGACCACATCTTGTCGTCCACCATCATGCTTCCCCCTCCAATGCACTACCACCCTCTCTCCCCCTCTCATTTTCAAGACAATCGACCCATAGACCCTATCGAAAATATTCGGGTTATTAGGCCCCTCCATGCCTTTCTTTTTATTCGACACCTAGCTTATCCTCTAAAGTTTCTAATCCATTTTTATCACTATAATTAGTCCCAAAACATTCACAATTTTCAGTCCAAACCCCCTTCAATTCATTCATGAAAATATGCCATTAAACATTCTTGCATAAGGTCCAACTCCTACTTAAAAGCAACATGAAAATTGAGATTTTAAGGGCCAAATAACTAATTGATTCATCCATGAAAACTCCAAAAAAACCCCATGGTCATACTCCTTAAAATCCCCTTTAAAAGAATTGAGTACCCAATTGCAACCTTCACAAGTCTTGATTTGGGGGTTGGAACTCATACTAAGCTTGTGCACTAATACAGTCCAGTACCGCTATTGAACCTTTAGTACCAATACTCATAGCTTGCTGGCTGCCAAAACAAAAACTGAGTTTAAGGTCCAAGTTGACCCTAATTTACCTTGAATCCCCACCTACTTTTCACCCGTCATGCAAGGACATCTAGAATACCATAATATCACATTGTAACCATCAATTTAGAATATAAATTATGCCATAAACTTGCAAAAATCTTGGCTTAAAAATCATTATCTTTTCATTTGTCATTATCCATTAACTAGTAGCAAGATCTCAACATGCAACAACATAAGAGCTTAATCTAACCACTAATTAGACATGCAAGCCCTAAAACAATAAGAGAAATACAAGAGGGGGTTTTATTCAAATCCCTACCTGAATTTATGCTCTAAATTCCTCTTGTTCCTGAGGAATATCTTGCAACAACTCAACAATCTTCTTCTTTCCATTATTCCTCCTTTCTTTGACCTAAATCTCCTTCCTTGGTTGAGCCTCCTCCCAGATCTCCCAACAGCAGCAACAACCTCTTGCTCTGCACCTTCATCTGCAATTCTTTCCCTTGAAACCCAACAAAAATGGAGTTTTTTTCTAAAGAGAAAGGGTGATTATCCATGTGATAATCACCCAAAGATTATTGTTACAAGGAAAATTCCCATAAATAAGTGGTGAGATACTAAAGACGAAATTCTCAAAATAAGGAATTTGTCCCTTGAAGACGATAGCATTCCTTCCCAACCAGATTCCCCAAAGTACAACCAACACCTTTGCCTTCTCCTTTTTCAATCTGAAAACATTGTGCCCCGCATCCAATCTTCCACACCTCAAGGATCTCCAAAACTAGAATTGATTTGAATGATCAATCCACTCAAAACCAATCTTTGTCCAAATTTAAGAAGAAAAAGTGCAACCAAAGAATAAATGGTCAATATCCTCATCCCCTGATTTGCACAGCGGGCAAATTCTGTTTGCCTTTGGCATCTATCTAGACCTCCATACCCTTGTCATAAGCTGCACTTTCCACATCAACCAAGCAAAAATCTTAATATTTAGTGGACAATCTCCATACCAAATAAGTTTGCAATCTATGATGAAACCAATATCTGCTACACTGTCAACATTCCACAATCTAGAGTAGATCTCTAATTGAAAACTCCACTCCATCCCGAAGCCATGCATCCACTCCTTCGGTTGCAAAACCATTAAGCTATTGTAATAAGGCCGGAAAATCCTCTAGTCACTGTTGAAGAGATTCCCACAAAAGTTGGGCACCAAGAACCATCCCAGCAACCATTTACCGTAATCTCCTTGTTTGTGGTTAACGCAGAGTGTGGGGAACCTCACACAACATGATCCATCTCCCATCCAATTATCTCTCCAAAAATAGAATACATTTGTTGTATCCACCAAGGGAGAAAAGAAACATCTAATCTTGGGTGCTACCACTGCTAGGCCCCTGAAAAAGTGAGATGTCACTTGTCTCGTCGGTGATTCCAATAGCTCTTAGTTTAGCAGAGGTCCATAACATGCTTCAAACAACCTTCCAGTTAGGTCTTGTATGCATTGCATTATTTTGTTAATCCACTTGGAAAGGAGGTTGTCATCGAATGTGCCCACATCTCAAATTCCTAGACCCGCTCCTTGAAAGGCTTACAGACTTCCCCCCAAGCCACCAACCTAACACCCTTCCCTGTTGTGCCAAAGTTAGTCCAAAAAAAATCTCGCATCAAACCCGAGAGTCGCCTCTCTACCTTCTGAAGGAGCTTAAAAATAGACAAGTAGGACGGAATCAAAGAAAGAATGGCTTTAATCATAACAACCTACCACCTCTAGATAACACTTTGGAGGCCCACCTACTAAGTCTCTTCTCGATCCTCTCGACCAAAGGACACCAATCACGAACACAAATGCATCCATGAGATAATGGGAGACCCAAGCAAGAAATCGGTAAAGAACCAACCACGATGCGTAAAGTTGTACCACATTCCAGTGCCTCTTCTGAGGAAATATGCATGGGAACAAAAGTTACCTTGCATAATTAATCTGAAACCTTGAAGCCTCTCCAAACATCTCCAACAGGATGCGCAACCTCCTCACCTCAACTGCAAATCCCTTCATAAAAAATAATCTGTCGTCTACATACTGCAAATGTGGGATCTGAATCTGAGTGTGTGTCACCGCCATACATCTACTAAAGATATCTTTCGAACATGCTCTAGATGTGGCCCTTGCCAACGCATCAACTACCAAGACAAAGAGCATCGATGCTAGGGGGTAACCCTACCAAACCCCCCTCCTTGGCTACACCCAACCACTAGTAGGATTGCTATCGACTAGAAAAGAAAAGGAGGTAGTAGTGATACAATGCTTCATCCAGTCAATCCATATTTAGGGAAATCCTCTTTTCAACAGTGAAGCCTAGAGAAAAGACAATTGTACCAAATCATAAGCTTTGTTGAAGTTGACCTTCCACAAAAATGTTGCCCTCTTTTGATGCACCCACCAAGCTAGCATTTTAGAAACCATGAAAAAACCATCAAGGATACTTCTTCTTGGAACAATGGTTGTCTGTATCGGTGAAATAATATCTCATAGCACTCTACGAAGCCTATTAGCTAGTGTCTTAGTCATAATAAGATACACTGCATTAGAGAGTGCTATTGGTCTAAAATCTTCAATAGCCTCTGCACCATCTCTCTTAGGCAATAAGAACATGAAAATTTTGTTCAATCTATTAAACCCCCTATTACCCTTCTCAAAGTATGCCATCATCTACATAACATCCACCCGAACAATCGGCCAAAACTCCTTAAAGAAGAAAATCGAAAACCATCTGGTCCCAGGCAGCTGTCCACATTCAAGCCCTACAAAGCATGTCTGACCTCATCCTCTAAAATTATCAGCTCCTTCAAAATTCTCTGCGCATCCCCTCCATTCCATCTCCATCTCCCTATCCGTCTCCTTCTTGAGAGCCTCCTGAAATAATCGACCACCACCTTGCCCACATCCCCTCTACCAGAGAAAGTAGTTCCATCCACCACAAGCTTCTCAACCTAGCTCCTTTTCTTCTTGCTCTAAGTCATAAGATAGAAGTAACGAGTGTCGGAATCCCCCTCCTTTAACCACCGTAGTCTGGATCTCACCTTCCAATCCATTTCTACTTTTTTATCTTCCTCCTGAACCACAAACATATGTGCAACTCTCCTATGCAAATACATTGCAAAAAGTTCACACCCATCCTCCATTCTATCCAGCCTTGCAATCTCCACTAGTGCCTCAAATTTCCTTCTGGCCCCTCCCTCCCTAATCTCCCTCCTATAAGTCTTCAGAAACAACCTCAATTCTCTCAACTTGTATTCCAATCTTGCTGCGGTCGACCCCTCTGCCTGGAATGACTGCCATTTCTCTTCCACTACCTCCGTAAAATCATCCTCCAACAACCAGGACATGTCAAATTTGAAATAAGTCCTAAATGGGCTATGTTCATTCGTACTCCAACAAACAAGTGTGTGATAAGAAAACGGCCTATCCAAAGAGGTGACATCAGCCAAAGGAAAAGCTTTCGCCAAATCCATGCTACTAAGAAATTTGTCAAGCCAAGACTTGAGGCCAGAAGAGCTCCTCCATGTGTATCTACAAGAGGTCGAGACCATATCTATGAATCCATGCAAAGCAACAAACTTTATAAACTCCTCCGAACCCTGATCCTGCCTTCCTCTATCATCAGGCCTATCATCCACATACAATGTAACATTGAAATCTCCCCTAATTAGCCAAGGAACACCATGAAAATTTTCCCCAACCTAAGTCAAATCTTCCCACAAGTGCAGGTGTGCTACATCATCAATGGGTCCATACACCGCAGAAATAACCAATTTGAATCCATCCATCTACCTAGTCAATTTCACTAAGAGCACAAGCGAGCCTACCAAAGGTATCATCTCTCCATCCAAGCAAGATTCCCCCTAAGCATCCAATAGCATTGAGTGCAAGGAAGTTTTCCATGTAACTACCTCTTATCTTCCTCCAAATTCTTCGATCACATCGCTCCAGCTTGGTTTCCAGAAATAGAACCACCTTTGGCCTCCACGTGTGGAGGTAGCCCCTAAGGGCAGCCCTCTGAGCTGGGTTATTTAGACCTCTTACATTCCAAGAGAGAATGCTAATCATGAGGTGAAGATTGAAACACCCCCCAGATCGTCGAAATCCCTTGATCTCATGAAATATTGCGCACTTTAGTAGTTGAGGAAACTCAATCAACCTTTTCAAGCCAAAAGGGATCCAACAGCAATGAAACTTATCATATAATTGAGCCCTCATTCTTGAAAGGGGAAAAAAATGTTGTCACAAATATAAACTTCTTAATTTTAAGTTGATAGTCTATCTATAGGGGGTGGACACTTCTCGTTTGTTATTTTGTGTTCCATACACACTAGCAATGGAACTTGACATACATTTGAGAATTCATTCTGGAAAGGGCAAAAGAAATTGTTGTCACGAATATGAACTTCTTAATTTGAGTTGACAGTTTATCTATAGGGTGTGGAGACTCTTTGGTTGTTCATCTGCGCATGCATATGCTCACATGTACAGAACACGTGTGCACACACACACACACACACACACACACACAAAACCTCATGGATGGACACTTAAAATGAAAAAATACAAACTAATGTATATTGGGTTTTCCTTTGCGTAGGCAAGAATAAATCTTTTTTTTTTTTTTTTTGGTTGGGGGTTGAGAAGTCTAGTTTTTGTGGTTGAATTCCAATGCTCTTTCCTGAAAAAAGAACCATGTTCAGCAGTCGGGATGATTTTTGCTTTCAGGTGAAGGTTGTCTGACAGTTCCATCAGTGACTTGACCATAGAATATCAATTCCATCAGGATTCGATGGATGTGTCTTCAACAAAGAAGACATGAAAAGTATCCTTCTTATGTTCTGTCATCAGAAAACACTTTTGAAGAGTTCTTGTTCTCTGACAATTTAAATTCATCTTCCACATAATTGAGATGTTCTTTTCTAAAAAAAAAATAGAGATCTTAATAAACCAAACTTCCATAGTTAAACTTCCAAAGTTGGCAATTGTAATGCTCAGCTTGGATTTCCCTTACCACTTAGGATGTTTTAGATGATTATAATCAATAAAAGAAAGGAGCATACCCATGAGCAACAAATGAGAGGGATATGAGAAGCAGTTCACAGGGCTATGAAGGTGCAAGTTAAAGTGGAAGCGCATGAGAAGCACTGGCAAAGATATAAGAGGTTGAAAGTGGAGGGAAGGTTCAGTGGAATAACCAAGAATGAGAAACTAAAATGAAAACTGATGATGCACGCAAGGAAGAGGAGGCCACTGCTGGGTCATCATGCAAAAAGCTTAACATGTGCCTTCTCTGACACAATAAAAAGGGTGACTTTTTTTGTGTGTGAACCATTTTGAACAGCAAAGAGTTAGTAGGAAGATTAACTCAGTCCATCAGAACAAAGTCAAAATTGACAGAAGTCACCAACATGGTGTTCTTAATTCTGAAGTGGATATAAAACAGGTGGATTACCTGGTTGCGTAATTTCTGAAGTGCTCTGGTTGATAAAGAGCACAAGGATGATCCTAAATAACTTCCTACGCGAGACAAAGAGCTGTCAAGAGAAATGAGTTCCAGGTAGATGCTGCATATTCCATCTGCCAACGTGATCACCAAATCTTCCAGAATTTCAATTTCATGTTGCATCAGAATACATTCATCGTAGTAGTATGAACTGGTCACAAAAAGAATGTTATATATCATGCAAAGAGAAAAACTAGAATTTAACTATCATGTTGCAATCTCCTCAAGCTGAAAATCTTGGAATAGCATGCCCATAAAAATTCAATATAAACAACTGTAATTATGTCAAAATAAGCGTAATAAAGATAATACAATCAGCTTAAACAAAGATTTTACATGCCTTTATATGGCATGAAGATAACATACTTCACGAGAGAAGCAACCAACAGTCATGATCAGAGTTATGTCTTTTCATGATTTCACTTTGATATTGTTAGCAATGTAAAAATATCGTTGTATAATAACGATAGTGCGAGTCATTCCTCATATTTTAAATTTCACAAGTCTTGGCTTAAGGAGTCTGGTTTCAAAGAGATGATTCGAGATAAGTGGATTTCTATCATTGCTTCATCCTCAGCTGCACGCACATTGTCTAACAGAATCAGAGCAACTAGATTGGCTATGATTGATTTCAGTCGTGACCTGAAGACTCGTAGGGAGGAGAGAAGATGCGATGCTCTTTTGCATATTTCAAAGTTGGACAAAAAGGAGAATGCCCCGCTTTCCACTGAGAATTGCATTGAGATACGCAGATTCCAGGCTATAGTTTTGGCAGAATATCATAAAAAGGAGATGGACTGGAGACAAAAATCGAAGCAGCTCTAGCTTAAAGAAGGCAATGCTAACACAAATTTTTTTCATTTATCAGCTAGGGCAAGAAGAAGGCAGAACATGATTAATTGTATAAAGGTTGGAGATGAAGTCTTCAAAAAGAGAGATGAGATCTATACCGCCTTTAGAAATTATTTTTATGATTTCACTAGAAAGAAACAATGCGGGGACTGGCGTTTGGTTTCCCTGGAAATGGAACGAATTGGGGAAGATGCGAAGCTGGCTCTCGTTACAGAAGTTGATGAAGAAGAAATCCTTTCTGCCATGCGTGGAATGAAAGCGGAAGGAGCCCCTGGCCCTGATGGATTGAAGATTATTTTCTATAAGGAGTTGTGGGACATTGTTGGGAAAGATGTTACTATGATTAGGGAGTTCTTCTCTGGCAGTGATTTAAATGCCGACGACATGCCGTCGGCAAGGCTGTTCCGGAGCAGGACAGTGTCGACACAGAAATAATCTCGGTTTACAGGTGTGTCATCGGCATGCCGACATTTGCCGATGGTTTCAACGGCATGCCGATCAATGCTGCTGGAGTTTGGATTTCGAAAGGGTGGCGCTGGGTGCGAAGTTGGAAATTTGAAAGGGGGCGCTACTGCTAGGCGGGAAATTGAAAGGGTGTTGCTAGAGTTTGAATTTTGAAAGGGTGGTGCTAGGTGCGAAGCTAGAAAATGGGACACACACATATAGAGGCGAGAAACTGAAAGGGTGCTGCACACACACATAAAGGCGGGAAATTGAAAGGGTGCTACTAGAGTTTGAAGGGCCACACACACACACTCTTACTGTCATTTATTTATTTCAGTCACACATGGTCATTTTACTGTCAATTATTACGGGCAAGATATACGCATACGTACGATTTTCGGCTTTAATATGTCCTTTTTTAGTCATATATGGCCTTCAATATGTTCTTAACATATCAACATTTGATTTTATTGCAATTGATATCGTTTTAACCCACTTCTGTCATTTTTGTTGACATGCCCTCGGTGTGCCTCCGAAATGACATTTTTTCAGGTCACCAAATCTGCCATCGAAAAATAGGCATTTCCACGGCATGCCCTTGGCATGTCCACGAAATGCGCACTTACAATTTTATTAGTACAGCATCGAAATTGGCATTTCGAACCTTGTTCTCAGGTAATGAAGGATTCGAGAGGTTGAATAAGTTCTATTTGTTCTTGCTTTCAAAAAAAGGCAACTCAAAGCAGTTAGAGGATTTTAGACCCATTGTCTTATCAAATAGCATTTATCTTTTGGTCACGAAAATCCTAGCTAATCGGTTACGTTTTTCTCTTCCTAATATTATTTCCCCGGTCCAAACTGCTTTTATTAAAAAGAGATCCTTTCAAGAATCTGATGTTTTAGCCAAGGAGCTCTTAGTTGCTTGGAAGAGAAGAAGATGTCCCTCCTTTCTTTGGAAAGTAGACTTTTCGAAGGCATATGATTCCATCTCCTGGAGTTATTTATGGGAGATTCTTAAGAAAAGGGGCTTTCCAGACCTTTGAATTTCTTTGATGAAGAGGCATGTCACTACTTCCCTTTCGGTGTTGATTAATGGGAAGGCAATGGAGCTTGGACACAACCGCAAAGAGGTGTGCGTCAAGGTTGTCCGTTAGCACTGATGTTATTCAATATTGCAGGGGATACACTTGCGGCCATAGCTTTTAAAGCTTGCAATGGGGGTCTTTTCAAAGGCTTCTCGTCTTCTGGAGATGGGAGTGTTCTAACTCCCATTCTTCAATATGCTGATGATACAACCTTTTTTATTGAAGGAGGTAGGAGGGATGCAAGGCACGTGGCTTCTTTGGTAAGAATCTTTTCGGAAATCTCAGGTATGAAAATTAACACCAATAAATCAAGTTTTGTTCTGTTTAATATGAGGTCATTGGAGGAGAATGAAGTTGCTATGGATTTGGGCACTCTGGTGGTTAAATTACCAATCAAATACTTGGCCTTCCCTTGAAAGGAAAAAAGTTAACATCTTCGGATTGGAGGGGATTGATTGAAAAGTTCTCTTATAGACTTTCTTCTTGGAGTGGTAGACTCCTTTTTAGAGGCGGACGGTTGGTGTTACTTAAATATGTCCTGACCGCAATTCTGGTATTCTTCTTATCAGTATTTTCACCTACGAAAAAGATACTAAAAAAGATTGATATGATCCAGAAGAGATTTTTTTGGAAAGGACTTGACTCAGAGGGAAGATTTGCTCAACTTGTCATATGGAACGATATTTGTAAGCCAAAGAATGAATGATGTCTTGGAGTGCGTCATCTGAAATGGGTAGTTAAATTCCTCTCCAATGATGATTCTATGGTGAATTCCATATTAAAAGATTCCTATGGTGATTGCATAAAGGTAATGTAAAGAGCTAAAGGTACTACTAATGGTTGTTCAACATTTTGGCATTCCATTAGACATCTTTTCTCTGAATTTTCAAATCAGTTTCTAACTTTCTACCATCGTTGGGTGATGAGAATACTTTCAGATTTTGGCGTAATACTTGGACAAAAATAGGGACTTTTTCTAAGGTTTTTCAAAGACTTTTTCAACATGTTGTTGATAAAGAAGCCAAGGTTAAGGATTTCTGGGATGAAGATCTTCGGTGTTGGGACATCAGGTTGCCAGGGAGCAACTCAGAGTCCACGTTCTTTGAATTTCAAAAGCTGTTGTATTCTATTAAGGATGTTTCCCCGTCTTCTGCTGAGCCAGATGGCCTCATTTGGAAACAAGGGAGATTCTCGGTTACTCGTGCTTACAAGATGATAATTAATGGCGGTGCTAATGGTAATGTGATTGATGGGAATTCTAAATTGATTCTAAAATTTAAGATCCCTCTCAAGATAAGCTTATTCTTATGGTTCTTCAAAAGGAAACAAATTGTCACACAGATGTATAGCTCCAAGTGGGCTCCAGAAGAGGACACTATTTGTCCTTTGTGTCAGAATGCAGATGAAGATGTGCAACATTTATTCTTTGATTGCAACTTTGCCAAAGATGTTTGGGCAAACTTTAATCTCCGTACAGTTGACACGACAAATTTTAAAAGATTTTGAACAAATTTTGGATATCATGTTCTTCTTGATATGACGGGTTGGTGTCAGGAAATTGCTATTATTTGGTGTATCTGGCTTCAAAGGAATGGTGTTGTTTTTCGTAATGAGATGTGTTGGGTGGACAATGTGATTAGAGAGATGGGGTTTTTTTCTAAGTTTTGGCTTCAACATATATAAGTCCATTCCTTTTATTTCTCATTAATACAAATTATGAGTGATTACTAGGCTAAGGTAATCTTCATTTTTTCTTTCAAAAAAAAAAAAAAATTAATCCGATGCTTTCATGGTCTTAACCATGGTGGTTTGGTTGCTTGGTACTATATACCCAAATTCATGTCGAATATTATAATTGTTGAAGATTTCTCTGAAAGGAAATAGACTCAATGTCTTGACTGATTGCACTGCCTTTGGTCACCGCTGGCCAATTATAGACTTGCCAGCTTTCCCATGGATGTGCAATACATCGCACGGTTCATATGGACATAATGAAATACAAACAACCCCCACCAAATGCAAATCCCCATGAATGACCTCACTCAACAATACATCTCTAAACACAGAATCTGATATGGGAAAAAATTAGAATGAGGAACTTGAAGGAAATGGGGTGAGAAATTGATGGGTATTAGGATTGGGATGAGAGGAGAATATACTTGGGGGTGAGAAATAGAAAAAAATCGAAGAAGAGGGGATGAGAAAAGAGAAAAGAAGGAAGACAAAAAGATGGGGAAAACTTGGATAAACCAAAGACTTTAATTTTGTTCCATCCAGATCCAAGTCCAACTTATTTCATGTAGCTCTCCACTTTATACAGAAGAATTATATATAATGAGAAAATAACTTGTCCTAATCCTAGCCCTACAAAGGAAACAACTAAAAGGAAAATATATAAAAACAAAAAGAACTCTCTTAACAAAGTAAATCCCTAAAGGCTACAGTAAAATAGAAAAACGGATATGCAAAGTTATTGTAGAGCCCTTGGATATAACAAAGCTACAGCAAATTTGTCATTGCACCCACAGAATTTGACAAAATTAAATTTCCCGTGCATCAATCCTCTCACTCTTCAGAAATTCAGCTCCTAACAAGCTGGACTTGCTGAATTCCTTGGTCTCTTTTCCTCATAATTTTTAAAGGTTTAGACTGGTTTATAATCTTCACAAATTTGGATGCAACTACAGTTTCTCAGCTTTTGATATTCTTTGCAACCTTTGTAAGCATAATTTTTTTTTTTAAAGAGAAAGGGTGGTTATCCGATTGATAAGCACCTAGCAAATATATTAATAAAGATAAAAAAGGTAAAATACCAAGGTTGAATTACAAGCTCAATGTCCAGGGACTTATCAAACAAGAAATAGAAGCAACAAAATTTTCAACATAACAACTCTCCCCTCTAAAAACAACTGCACTCCTTCCCAACCAGATGCCTCATAGAACAGCCAAAGGCCTTGCCCTCTCCTTCGATCTGAAAATGCTTTGACCACCATTCAGGTTACCACTCCTAAAGGATCTCCGGAAATCAACAAAGGTGGAATGCACCAACCAACTAGGCGTGAAGTGACTCCAAATCTACGTAGCAACGAAACAACAGAAAAATAGGTGATCAACATCCTCATCTGCCAAATGACAAAGCAGGCAGGTCTTCCCTGCCTCAAGCACCCACCTGACCCTCCACACCCTTGTCATAAGCCTACCTTTCCTCAAGAGCCAAGCAAAAATCTTCACCTTGAGGAGACAAGTTATTGACCAAATTTGTCTATAATCCCTAATGGGATTGGTGTTAACATCCTTCCACAAACCTCCATTCCCCAACCTTCTATAAGCATTTCTAATAAAGAAATCACCCTCCTCCCACAAGAAAGCATCAACACTCTCTGATCGATAACCACCCAACTCCCGTAGCAATGTCTAGACTTCCTGAATCCTCTGGTTTGACAAGTTCCCTGTAAAAGAAGGGCACCAACAACCATCCCACAAGTTAACCACCTTAGCCTCCTTCATCGAGGCCAACGCAAAAAGTCAAGGGAAATGATATCTCAACCTCCCTTGACCCATCCAATCATCCAACTAAAATTTGAATAAATCAACTAAACCAACGAAAGGGGTGAAAAAACCCTACACCTTGGGCGTCACCACAAACAACCCTTTAAAAAAGTGAGAGGAGCCCCACGAGGGAGACAAAAGGAGATTCCAATCCACCAAGCCACCATAACACCTCCGAAAGATCTTTCCCAAGAGGTCTCCCTTATGCTTGAGGAGTTTACTAATCCATTTGATCATTTATTCTCCCCAACTCCCTAACACCCAAGCCTCCTTCTTTCATTGGTTTAGACACCTCTTCCCATGTCATCATCCTCATCTTCTTCCTAATCGTCCCATGGTTAGTCTAGAAGAAGCTCCTCATCAAGTTCAATATCCTTTTTTCAATCAATTTCAACAGCTTTAACATGGATGGAAAGTAGGAAGGCATAGAAGACAACACCACCTTGAGGATCAACAGCCTCCCCCCTCTAGAAAGAACCTTAGATGCCCAACCAACTAACCTCCACTCTATCCTCTCAATCAAGGGGGTCCACTCTTGCAAGGAAATCTTATTTGACAAAGGAAGGCCCAGATATAAGATGGGTAGAGCCCCCTCCAGCATACAAAGAGCCATACAGCATCTACTAGCCTCTTCAGTAGTCTTCTGAAACAGAACAAAATTAGACTCTTTGTAAGCATAATATGGCTGATTCCTAATGCTTTCGGGTGTCTAAAACTTCTCATGGGCATCAGTAAGAGTAGTTGCTTCAATTTCCTTGGAAAGGGAATTTTTGCTGCTGGAACATCTGGTTGTACTGTTATAGAATTACAAGGCACAGCAACTCTCTAATTTGAGGGAGTAGTAATGTTCTAAATTGGCAATGGCTCGCCGGTGTAGTGTGGGGATATTTGGATGCAGGGGTTTTGGAGGGTAAGAGAATGTAAAGAAAGGAGGGTGTGGGTGAAGTAGAGAAGGAAGAACATTGGTAGAGAAAGGAAATCAGAAGTATTTGCGTATGGATGAGAGGATGGAAATGAGAGTAGAACTCAATCTATATATGGTTCTTTTGGAAGGTATTTAGTACCCTCAAGTGAGTGAGGTGGGGAGCAAGCCTGCAAGAGAAGTAGCAAAGTCTTTTGGTGGCAATAAAAACTAAAGAACTATACTACATTGATATCAGATGCCATCTTCATCGATCATCAAGTAGTGAGAGCAATGAGCTCTATACCTAATTGATTGGGATGAGAAAATTGCAGAACTTTCGGCGTGGTAAGCTGATGAGTATTAGAATTGAAATGAGGGGGTAATAGAATTGGTAATGGAAATACTGAATAAATAAGAAATGAAAGAAGGGGATGAGAAACTAAATAAGAAGGAAGATAAGAAAATGGATGTTTGTACCATTCAACACCAACTTATTCATTATATACCTCCTCTTTATATAGAGGTGGAATCACATTATATTAAAAAATAGCTCTAATCCTAGTCCTAGAAAGAAAATAAATCAAAGGAACATATATGGAGCAAAATTATTTTCCTAACTAATTAAACTCCTAAACCAAAATAGTGCAACTGAAAAATTATTCTGGAATACTCAAATAAAATAAAACTAGGACAAAATTAGCTAGGAATCCTCAAAATTTGGCATAATCAAATTTTTGTTGCATCAGAATCTCTCACTAGCCATGTTTCTTACATGCTTGAAGCAAAATATGAAGAGTGGTCAGCTTTAGCCACATGTACAAGCACACCAAGGCTCCAAATTAAATGAATTTGTAAAAGGTATTTCCGAATTCCTATACCATCATATTTTCATAGTATATAACCAATTTACTCCTGAAAATGGGAATAGATATGTTTTTTGACTTTCAATTACAGCAATTCTTTATGTAGGATATGCATTATGAAACTTTTGGCAATCTCCTCTAGTACCTCCCTAAAGAAAAAGAACCAAACAGAAATATGTGAACTTCCAACTACTCTTGTCAAGTGCAGTAGCAACTAGTCAAAAAAATTGCTCTGAAGCAGAAACAAGTACTATATGCTAGTTAATGCTGAAAATTAGGAGTAAAGCTCGATAAAATTACCCAACAGATCGAAATCTGAGATAAAAGATCAGGTCTCCATAAAGATCTGCCTTCTCCAGTAGTTTAATTTTCTGCAATATTGGATCACCTGCATCCAACTTCCCTAAAACTCCATAAATAAGGCCCTGGAAACAATGAAGAATCATTATCATAGACAATCAAAATTATCAGCTTCGCGAAGATGTGATAATTTATTTGATAAACCTTCTCACGTCCTTTCTTTTGCAGGGAGAGCTCTCCTTCTAGCCAATCTAGGAATATTGGCTGAATAGATTCTTGTATAGTTTTTGAAAATATTACTAACCTAGTATCACGGTTAGATCCTTCATGGACTTGCGACATGTTCAAAACCTGCATGTTTGTGCAAACAATATAGGTTATGTATGCATACAAGTGCAGAATGCACACTCAAGGATACTTGTAGGGCATGTTTGATATCCCCAAATGGTAATCAGGCAGCACCACTGGGAGTTCGAAATTCAGATGTTAATGTTGGACCTGACATGAAGACAACCTCCTCCAACCCCAACCACAAACACTCACACACAAACATCCCTCCACCCAGCAAACCTTAAAATATATATTGGAAAGTAAACCTGAGATGAACTACAATCTAAAAGCTTCACAAAGGGCTATGTGGGAGATGGATTGGAAACTCCACAAACTCCTAAAGAAAGCAAACCTTTTTTAAAAAAGGTACAAAGAAAGCAGAACTTAGATGAACTACAATACAAAGAAAGCAGAACTTAGATGAACTACAATCTAAAAAAGCTTCACGAACGGCTAAATGCGAGATGGAGACAGGTCCATAAAAGTAAATAGCAAGGCACGGTTCAGTACAAAGCATAAAAAGTAAGATGTGCTCATTAGAAAAGGCAATTGATGGCAATGAAAGCAAGAAAACTCTGTTCAATTATCTGCTTTGTCAATTTCAGCTAGACTGAAACAGGACTTCCTTGCACTCCAAGTACAAAACATAGATCATAGAGTAGTTTGCACTCCTCCAGCACTCATCCTCTCCAAATTTTGTCTATGCATCAAGTGCTTGCACATCATCAGTAAGCTCATTCAATAAAGAGTTGTTTACTTCTTAAAAAAGCTAAAGGCGGCACACTTTGGATTTACAGTTTAAGGGACGAATTTCCATGAGAGTGCATACATACATAGTTTCATGCAATTTATTTGAGCAATGAGACAATATTCATATCAACAAGCAAGACAAATAAAACAGGAAGTGTAGTGCACAATATACAAAATATGGAACAGTGCCTAAATGAGCTACATCATATTGGGCACTACCTCCTTGTGAAGTCTACTTAAGGTGGCAATGAGTAATCGCAACCTAGAAGCTCCTTTTAAGGCAAGCAAGCTTGAAGGGCAATTTGTGTTGGAGCTATCACAGCTGATCAAATCACTATTGTCACTTATAGCATCCAAAGCATCTAAAAGCTTCTGTTCCACTTGAACCCAGGAATTGTTAGAGTTGGTGCTGGTTTTAGTGGTAGCATATCTGTAAAAAGAACAAAAAAAGTTTAATAAAAAGAGATTGAGGTTGAAAAAAGCAAAAATCCAGACAAGTAGAGAAGGTAAGATAAATGCAGAAAATTCAAGCTTTACATGATTACACGTACCTACCAGGAAAACTGGCCCCCAAATTGCTGGCAGTTTCTTCAATGGTATTCTTCGTTATTGTTGCGTAAAATCTATTATTTGGTATCACCCCAGCCATATAAGCAAAAGCAATGGTGGTTATCAGGAGCATCTGGTCTACAAAGAACACCCAGCTTAAGGGTGCAATATCTGGAGCATACAGCATGGTTCCCGGACAACATCTTAAGAAGCTTCTTCTGTTAGGAATGCCACTCATCAGTCACACCTTAAGAGAACTGTCAAATACAGTGGCATTTTGATATACAAGAGTGTAAGAAACACTATCCTTCCAAATGTAACATTTCCTGAATCTATAATATTACAAAAGCCATATCAGGCTCTTTTTTTGACAAGAAGATAAGATCGCAAGCATGTGCCAATTATCATGGAAAAAAGTCATGTATTGGAGCTCTACAGGAACAGCATTAACTCGGATTTGAGATGATATAACTGTATAAGGTGCCTCTCTTTTTAATGAAATGAAATATGGACTCCAAAAGCCCATTAATTGCCACCAAGTAAACCTCGTGGCTGGGGTTTGAACCCGAGATGTGTGGGGCTACAGGGATCCCAACAAGATGGCTGCCAACATCTTAGTCATGCCCATTCAAGCATCTCTTCTTTTTTCCCTCTCCTCTGTTTATAATGGATTTTGTGAGCAAGATGAAACTATAGGGCATTGCATTTTTAGTGCTGTCCAAACAGTCAAGGCTTGGTTAATTTTTGAAAAGAGAAAGGGTGATTATCCGGTTCATAACCACCCAAAAAATTCATTAATCAAAGGGCACTAGGCCAAAGTACAAAGTTCAACCCAAGGAGGTTATAAAAGAAAGTACAGACACCACAAAATTCTCTACAAACGAACATTGCCCCTTAAACACTGCCGCATTTCTCCCAAGACAAATAGCCCAAAGAATTGCCAACGGCCGCGCCCTCTGCTTTCTTGACTGGAAGGAGTTATGCCCCTCACTTCTCGTGCCTCTCCTGAACGATCACAAATCCCCAGAGTTGGGAGTTGACTCTGTTCAGCAAACACAGGATACAAAAACACATGTTTCCGAGATGGATGGCATCACCTCCCACCTAGACAACCATTAAAGAACCAACTTTAGACTATCGGTGAGCTGTGGGCAGGCAGGACGTACTCGAGTCCTCTGTGTTAGGACAAGAGGGTGTAGGTGGCCAAGCACATCATGCCTCTGCTGCCCCCACCAACCTTGTCCTCGCAGAAGAGTGGAGATGAGGGTAAACAGCAAGTAGCTGGAACTGCAAGGGTTCATACCATTGCTCGAGACAAGTTGTGTAGGGCTAAGGCAGTAGGGAAGGTCGTAGCAGAAGAAAAATGAAGGTACTAACAACATCACGGGCTTGAAGGATAAGGATAGGCAGGGAATCCTCGGGAAGTATCATCAGGAGTGGAAAATCAATGTTGCTCTCTCGAAACAAAATAGAAGAATGAGGACCTAGACATTGGAACAAGATTGGTAGGGGGAGTCTAGACAAGTTTACAACAATGAACTTAATTGGTAGACTTGGAGGTCTTCTATTTGGTTGGATCAAGGATAACTTATCATCAGTTAGGGTATGTGGGCACTCAGTCTCCCAGCCAGTGGACTTGGAGAGGAGTGACAGATTACTCATGGATAATCAGTGTCTATGGTCCATGTACATTGGAGAATAAGCCCACCTGGTCAGAACTCTTGGAACAAATGACAGTTAACATGTGGCTATGCGGTGGTGATTTTAATGCAACCCTATCTTCAGAGACGAGTGCAGAGGACTTTGTCGATTGGGTTGCTGCTGCTGTTGCTGTTAAGGTAGAGGTACCAAATTGTGGGTTCTCATGAAGGAGCTCCAATGGTGGGGGTTCTAGATCCAGGCTTGCTAGGCTATTCAGCTCAATCAATCTTTGTGAGCAGTTCCCCCTTGGTCTGGCTAGGGCCCTTGGCCATTTGTTGACCACAACCCCTTTAAAGTGGGACTTGAGGAAAGACACATTTTTGCTCTTATTCCAAGTTTGAAAGGTCATGGTTGATGGCAGAGGGATTTCGGGAGAAGGTTGGACAACGGTGGACAAGGCATAAGGTAGATGGCCACCCAACTCGGATCTACCATAAGAAGGTTCAGTATTTGTGGGAGTTGTGTGAATACAATAAACAATTAAGAGAAGCTTGCTGAAACATTAGGGGCGAGGCTCTTGCTGGTATTTCCAAGATTGATTTTATTGAGGACACCTAGGACCTTACACCTGAGGAGGGTAGAGAGAGGGTACAATTAAGGCAACGGTTCAGTTGGAGGGTACGAAGGATGAAATGGCTTGGCAGCAGGAATCTAGACAAGTTTGGCTAAAGGAAGGGGATTTCACTACTAGGTTACTCCACTGATATGCTAATGGTAGAAGAAGGAACTAAATTGACAGTGTTTCAGATAGGTAGAATGTGCACTGAGGGAGGCAGGAGGTTGAAAAGGCTTTTTCAGAGTTATACTGCCAACTATTTTGTCAGGAACAGGAAAAAGTGTAGCAATTGGGAGGTTACTATCTACAACGCCCCAAGGAGTAGGGTCTTACCTCTTTGACCTGCCCATTTCTAAAGGAAGAGATGTTGGTTGTCATTACTTTTTTGAAACAAGGTTTTCTTGGCCTTGATGGTTTTCTAATCCTCTTCAACAAGGAGTTCTACCCCATGATCAAGGGGGAGATAATGACGATTTTTGATTCCTTGAAAACGAGTGATGGTTTTTCAAGAATCAATTGTTTCCTATTTCTACTACCTAAAGAGGATGTTGCGGAGACACTTGATGACTATAGGCCAATTGCCCTATCCAACTCCATCTACATAGTGCTGGCCAAGACTTTAACCATATGACTGGCAGGTGTGCTGGATTATCTTATTAGCCAGTGCAGTCAACTTTTATCAGAGGTGGATCTATTATGGAGATTACATAATTGCTTCTGAGATTCTCTCCACCTGGAAGAGAGATGGAAAGGAAGCATTCTACTGGAAAATGGACTACTTGAAGGCTTACGACAACTTGGATTGGAAGTTCCTTTGATTTGAAAGTCAGGGGCTTTCCAGTTCTTTGGATCCGTTGGAAGAAGTCTTGTGTCATATCTACCTCTTGCTCTGTTTTGGCAAATGGGCATCCTGAGGAAGGATGCATACAGCCTAGAAGAGGGGTTTGGCTAGGATGCTCATTGGCACCTATGCTTTGTATGATTGTTGTTGATTTTTTAGAAAATGCATGTTATGCCAGCCTTGTCAAGCAGGTGACTTAAGGGGCTTTAGCTATAGTCAAGGGGCACAGTGGTCTTTCTTCTGCAAGACACCAATGATCAAATTGTCTTTATTAAGGTCTCCTTGACAAAGGCGTGAAAAGCCAAATTGCCTCCGGAAGTGTTTAGGGAAGCCACTCAAGTTTTCTACCTTTTGGTATGCCACAGGAAACAGTCGTTTAGTGTGGAGAGCTCTTGGGGGTTCAACCTTAGACTCCTTTCAGATACCTAGGCTTCCACTCTCCACAGGTCATATCACATTCAAGGATTGAAATCCTATGATCGAGAGGATGAAAAACGAGGTTACAGGGATGGGCATCATGCCTCTTATCTAAGGGTGGCCAATTGATTCTCCTTTCCATTACCATCGCATTTGCTCTCGCTCCTCAAGATTTTGGCTACAGTGCTAAAGAGAGTTGACTCCGTTAGACGATGATTTCTCAGGACACATGAGATGGCTGTTTGCCTTTAAGGCTAGTTTACAATAAGGGTTGGCTAACCTAGGTTAGTT
This sequence comes from Thalassia testudinum, assembly GCA_037157565.1. Classification (NCBI taxonomy): domain Eukaryota; kingdom Viridiplantae; phylum Streptophyta; class Magnoliopsida; order Alismatales; family Hydrocharitaceae; genus Thalassia; species Thalassia testudinum. The sequence continues at coordinate 538,645 of JAZHRO010000076.1, forward strand.
TCTTTGCAATAGGGGATAATGCATGTTTGTGCTTACTTGAGGACGGAGATTATCCTATTGTTTGTGTTTACTAAGCAGGGGTTAGAAATAGGGGTTAACCTATGATATGAAAGAAAGGTGTTTACTTGAATATGGGGGTTAGAATGGAAGGTAAGGTTGGAAAAGACATGTTTGCCCTTAAGATGGTAGGTAAGTTAGTTGGTGTTTTTTTGTTTATATCAAAATTAAGGGGCATGTTGGGAAAAATTGCATGCGAGAGGGCACAAGGGAGGAGAGATAAAATAGGGGTTAACTTGGGGGTTACCCCTACCCCAACACAGGTTGGGATAACACAGGTTAGTAAGGCAAACAGGGGTTAGCTTATCCTCCTCCGTAAACTAGGCCTTAGTGTGTTGGAAGGAGGTCTACAAGCCATAGGTGGTTGACAGTTTGGGAATCCTCAATTTGCAAGTAACAAGTGAAGCTTAGCTTGCTAGATAGGTGATTCAAATCAGTGATCTAAATTTCTGTGGCATGTCGGCAGCATGCCATCAAAATGGCATTTTTGGGATGGGGCCATATCAACATGAAAATAATGTTGAAACACTTTGACGAAATTTTGGCAAAATTTCATTGATATGGTTGGCATTAGCGAAATGCACTTGGTATTTCAATAGTTGTTGCTATTATCGCTCTCATTTTTCATTGTTGTTACTACTATGTTCTAAACCCCTTGCTGCTATACCTACCTAAAAAAAATCTACTAAGGCTTCAATTCATGCTTAGTTGATGACGCAACTTTAATGGTTGGTGGAGGGGCTAAGTGTCATCCTCTTCCCTCTACCCTTTACCTATTTGAACGCCCCATCCTAATTTTATCTACTTCCCAAGAGAATGATTTTTTGCTAATGTGAGACAACTACAATTGTTGTTCTATTCTTTTCTTGAGATCTGATTTCATTCCACATCTATCCCTAATTATAGAGTAGATCTATATATTAGAGTTTAGATTTACTATTATTACAAACATATAAGTCTAATCATAATTTAGAATTGAGGAAACCTTTGTTTAATTCCTAAAAACAATATCCTAAGTTTGAATTAGCATTAGAGTTTTTCTTCTTATAGTCCTTAATTCTAAAAATAGTTATGCATTTAAATAGGAAATATAAGATAAGCTTTAGGATTTAAATGAAAATATTTATCCTTTTAAATAGTTATTCTTAAAATTTCAATCATTTTGACTATTTCCATTTTTGTCGGCATGTGTTGGCGTGCTTTTGGAGGGCATGTCTCTGAAATGGACTATTTTTGCAACATCAAAATTGTCGAAATCTGACGTTGAAACATGGGTGTTTCTACAGCATGCCGACGAAATGTACACATGAAAATTTATTAAAACAGCGTCAAAATCACCATTTCAAAGTTTGCTTCAAATTATGGTACCTGATCTCACCTTTTGGAAAGGAGTCCTTTGTAGTTCCTATGGGGATACCATGGATTGGGAAGAGCAGCAATTGGTGCTTAAAGGCTTCTCTTCATTTTAGATCGGTATCCAAAAGGCATTATGAAGAGTAAGGCTCCACTCTAAAAGTTATTTGGGTGACATCCATATTTAGATTTCCATCGCATGATTGGTCCCTCGGTAGTGTCATTATCTAGATTTTTTTTTTAAAGGGGAAAGGGTGGTCATCCAACTGATATCCACCTAAGTATATCATCCCAACAAATAGGGCACTAGGCCATATTACAAGTTAAAGCTCCAACTGGAAATAAGCAAGGATACAAACTCCACAACATTCTCAACATACGGACGCTAACTCCTAAACACCACTGCATTCCTTCCCGGCCTTACACTCCATAAAATTGCGAGAGGCCTCGCCCTTTCTTTCTTCATCTTGAAGACAAAGTGGTTTCCAACTTTGTTCCTACATCTGAATGATCTCCAAAAAACATGAAAAGAACGTGGAGTCCACCACCGAGCATCAAACGGATCCCAAACTTGAGTCGCAAAAGGGCAGGTGAAGAATAGGTGTTCTACATCCTCATCCGCCCCAAGACAGAGGGGACACCTCGTGTTCGCATCCAAAACCCATCTAGCCCTCCACACCTTCATCAGAACTCTACCTCTCTTAAGCAAACAGACAAAAATCTTCACCTTCAATGAACACGCTACCGACCAAACCTGGTTGCGGTCTCTTATAAGATCCATGTCTCCCATCATAGCAGAATTCCCCAACCTTCTATAGGCATCACAAACCAAGAAATCTCCCTCCTCCCAACCATAGGCGTCCATTTCATCCTTCGGCTAAAAGCTCTCCAACTCCTGTAGCAACCTTTGAACCTCCAAGATCTTGTGATTAGACATGTTCCCAATGAAAGTGGGGCACCAACATCCATCCCACACATCAACCACCGTAGCCTCTGTTAACTGCCAACACCGAGAACTTGAGAAACCGATCGCACAGCTTCCCATGGCCCATCCAATCATCTAGCCAAAGCCTAAAGAGACTTCCAGAGCCAAGCACCGACGTGAAGAAACTCTGAACCCTGGGCACCACTGAGGAGAGACACGTAATAAAGCGTGAGGAGCCCTGGGGGGGGGGGGGGGGGGAGGGGGGGCATCAGAAGATCCCAATTGAATGAGCCCCCATAGCAAGTCCGGATGATCTTTCCCACCAAACACTCTTCATTCCCAAGCAGTCTGCCAATCTATTTGGTCATTCCCAAGCAGTCTTCATTCCAAATTTACCCCAAACTAGCTACTTTGGCCATTAACCCCTTGGATTTCATAGTGGATTGCTTCATTGATGGGGTTTGGCCCTATGCACTCCTTGTTTCAATATCGAATGCTTAGAGCCTTAGGCTAAGGAGTTGCTTCTTACTGCAAAGCCTTCTGGATAGTCATCCTGGCTAAGGCAGAGATGGTTGGGTCTAGAGACATAGAACTTTCTCTATGGAGAAGGCTTATCTTCAGTAATGGAAGGTAGGCCTCAAGTGGATTAAGGTTCCATAGATGATTACAAGAAAACCTGATAGTTTAAAGTCCTCTTGAAGGTTAAGTTTTTCATTTAGCTCTTAGGAAAAGGGAGACTAGTCACTCGAGATTATATAGGAGGCATTGGGGGCAGATGGCACTTTCCTTCTTTGTTGCGAGGGGGTGGAAGACATTAATTAGCTTTTTTTTGCCTGCTCCTCCACACTTTCTTGTTGGATGGGAGGCGTGCAATGATCCATCGGCTTTGCCTCATTCTCTAATTTCTGGTCTAGCATCCATGGGATCCTTGTTAACAAGGATACCATTCGGAGAGCTTTTATTTTGTTGTGGTGTATTTAGCGTGAGCGTAATAGGGACATCTTTAGAAGGAAGGGGATGTCAATTGACAGGGTTTTACATCACTACAGCATGCTTTGTGATTATTGATGCTTTGACATCTCCTAATTAATGAATATGGACGGAGGGTTAATAATAACAACCCCCTTTTTTACCTTTTTCATAGGAAAAAAGAAACATCTAACACCAACCATGAACACTACTCATGGTGCAAATGAGATGCAAGAAAAAATAACATGACGAAAAGCACAAAGGCTAGAGGGCAAGTCTTGCAACGAAAATCAGCAGGTGAGTCCATCATAACTGTCTGATCCATTTTGGAATCCACATTTTTCTTGCAATATACATCCACTCCGTAGTCAACAATGAAAAACTAAAAAAAAAGAAATGAACCGTAAACAACGTTTATGAATTATCGGTTCTGTCAGAATAACGAATCACATCTTGTTGCATTACAAGAACTCTTGCAGTACTACTGTTCGCTTTCAGAGAGTAAAGTAATTAATTGATCCATCCACTCGTTGAAGAAGCATTACAATACCTGCTTGCATCGTCTTCCCGCTGCCCACATTTAATTTGCGGGCACGATGATATAGATAGTCCCTTGGGAGCAAACACTAATAAATGCTGAGGGTGTTGATGTGTCGCGGCCGTGACAATGGAGCCAATCCTCCTCCTCCTCCTCCTCCTCCAAAGAAGTCTCTTATTAGTCTTAGGAGGATGTGCCAATGATCCAACAACACCGCCACCACTATAATAATAAGTCCTCGGGAGAGTCAGAGGGTGGAGGGTGGAGGCAGATGAGATCGATGTTGAGGGGAAAGGGAAGGGAGATCCTCCCCCTGGTGCTGGTGATGCTACATGGGGAGGGGCCATAGCCATAGCCATAGCCATAGCCATGGCCGGAAGGGATCGGATTCGTTGTTGCGGGCGGCAGGAATGGGAGGAGGAGGAGGAGAGGGTTGTTAGTGGTGGCGGTCATTGGCGAAGAGGAGGAGGGGATCGTGTGACGAGGAGGAGATAGGGCGCCACACCATCACCGTGGGCGGGTTCTATCAATCTACTTGCTCTGTGAAAGATAGGAGACTGCGGCGGTGACGACGTAAATACGATGCTACGGTTGGACGGGAATGGAATTGAAATTGAAACTTTATTTTTTATTATTTTTTTATTTTTTTATTTTTTATTTATGAATGAAACAATTCATTCGAGTGGAAGAAACACATACAAGTACAATGCAATCTCAATAAAGGGAAAAGGAGAATCTGATACCCTCGAAAGGAGAAAAAGGTTTCTCTCCGCGGAAATGGGAGAATACCGTAAAATCTTAACAAAAGAAAAATAAATAAGAAATAGAAAAATATAACAAATAATGAATAAATGTTTAAGAAGATAGATCTAGTCATGCTTTCCCAAAATCTGAAAGAGTAATGATTCCACGCTTATAGATTGATAGCACCATCAGATATGAAACATGACGATCATAAAAGATCTGTGCAACGAAAAACCCAACGAAAGTTGAAAATCAAAACAAGTCGGGCACAATCTCGGTCGAAGAAGTACGGTGTCACACATGGTCCCCTTCAACAAACAAAAACACAAAAATAGCCGAGAACACCGATGGTCGGAGCGGAAGTGGCGATGGAGGCATCTCGGCCTAGCATCCCACTGCAGTTTCATTACAGAAAAGTGTGTCAATATAGTGATTGAGAACATCACCGACGCCTATTTAGCTGCCATGCATGAGGAGCTCGATCCCATACAACACGAAGGGGGGGGAGAAGTAGCCGCCCAGCCAACTCAATCGCCAAGACCGAAGACGACCGGGGGGACCTCCCTTAAAAGCCCCACCGACGCACACGACCTCAAGGCCATGATTACGACTGAACCATTGACACTCCCCCCTCCACCGTGTGGCCAAACACGTGGAAATAAGCCGTTGCAAGAGGTTGGGGGGAAGGTGAGAGGTGGATTGGTGGTGTCATCGGAAGGGGGGGTAGGGGCCCCAACCAACCCCATGGCCAGCCAAGGCCCCGCCCAGCAGCAACACCATGGTTTCCCAGGGATGGATGGAGTCAATGTTAGTGGTACAAGAAGGGGGGTAGAATTGTGCAATAAAATTCACAAATAATCACAATAAAAAAAACGTAGGTATTTAGAGAGGAAACCCTTGCGGGGAAAACCTCTACCTAGATCTCTCAATCTATGATTTTGCCCCTACCTAAGTAGGAATTACTAACAACAAGTAATTTTACAATTCCTCTCTTCCTGGACAAACCCCAAGAAGAGTTTTACCCCTCTATTAAGAGGAAACGGGAAACCCATAAATTGACTACCCAAATAAACTATCAAAAATAATAAATTATATTCCTATAAGCCTTGAATAAAAGGACTAGAATACTCCCTTATCAAATCTATGAGCAGCAGGAAGAAGGTTTGCTCTCAAGAAGCAACAACACAAGTGGAGTACAAGAGAGCACGCAAGAGAACATGTTATGAACCGGTTCCCGGATCCCTACAGGACCCGAGATCGGCTCACCTTGACTAATCCCAAGACCTAATCGTCCAATGAGAAATAACCAAAAGCAGGAAAATAAACCATATTTACACATGCAATATAACTAAGCATAAGAAAGAAAATGATACGTAAAGGAACAACAGAGCTAAAGTCTCAACAAAGTGCAACATGCCATCACAACAACAACAACGGAACATTAAACAATGGTAACAGGAATAGTAAAATACAGTTCTACTACTCACAACTACAATAGAAACAAAGAATTGGAAGGAAAACTACTACGACTGGACTCGGCTAGGCCCAGCTCCCTCTGCAGCCGGAAACTCGAGCTGCTCAACTCCTAGTCCTGAATAGGGTTACGAAAAGACGGAGTCAGCGAACGCTGAGTAGAGTGGTGTTTATGTTATCTATGTGCAAGTAAAGTAAAAACAACAAGTAGGTTTTATTCTCATTTCCATTTATCTCATTTATGTATTTCTGTTTTATCTATTTCCCAAAGTATCCAAGTATTTCTTGATCTTGCTTGTTTCTCGTGGGAACGATCTTGATTGCAGTTTTTTCCGTGAAGTAGAAGGTACACGTGGTGCTCTTCTGGCCGGGAGAGTCCCTCGTGGTAGTCCTACACCCAGTCAACCACCCCGAGGTCACTGTTGAGACGTAGCGGTGACTATCGCATGCGCGATAAGCATACAGGTAATTACCCCGCACTGACACGCGATCAGTCGTTTCCACTAGCAGGTACGCCCAAAGTACAGCATGAAACAGTATAGGGCATTTCCCTCTCATAACAAGGGTCTCGCCCCTCAGAACCAAACGAGGGTCTCGCCCCTCCACAGTCCGCGTACCCTCGTCCGACTACCCCGATTTGCCCAACGGGCCTAACAAAGTCGGTGTAGGGTGGCTAGCTTAACCTCGGGTCCCGTGGGGTGGCTAGCTCCCTCCCTACACTAGTAGCATGCCTTGGTACCACGTACGCGAGGGCCTACAAGAGTCGGTGTAGAGCGGTCAATCCTAACCCCGAGTCTCAACCCAAGGGAGGCTAACTCCGCTCTACACTAAAAGAACCACTGTGCTCCTTGGTACTACGTACACAAGGGTCAACTCACTTCCCGTATGCATTCCAGATTCCTTCCATACACAGGAGTTCTACTCCTAATTCCCCTAGGTTCATGCTTATTATTCATCTCATTTATCCACATTCAAAACTCATGTTTCATAACTCGTTCCTCATCCATACACAGGCAACTCATGTTTTCACAATTTAATTCTCAATCATTTACATGTAACTTGTGGTTTCACCGTTCACTTTGTCATTCACATACAGGCAACTTGTATTCTAACGTGCATCTTATAATTCAATCATATACAGGCAACTCATATTCTAACATGTATCTCATAATTCATTCATATACAGGCAACTCGTATTCTAACATGCATCTCATAATTACACTGATATCATTTGCTAGCAATTTATTTTAACCATGCATCAAGTGGATAGTACAGCTCAAAATAGGCTCATACATTTCTACCCTAGGGTTCATTCTACATCCTAGAGTTCGATCTGATTACTCCAAACAAGTACATTCTTATTTAAATATTAACATTGAATTAAACCACTCTATCGGGTATTACAGGAGGAATGGGGGCCTGTGCCGTAGATCTCGTTATCTCCGCGGGCCCCGAACACGTCACCGGCTGGTAACATGTACCAGTAACTAATTTACATTAGACGAGGTCAAAACAGTAGATACTCAACACAAACACGTAGAGGAACTCGAGTGGTAAACAGTGGTACTTCTTTTGCAGAATTCGATTCCGTTTGGGCCTTAAATGGGCTAAAAACGCGGTTACTGACCAAAATCAGACTTTTGGGACTAGTCCCAGACGTTTTAAAAGACGTCAGATCTCACCTTGTATTTCTTGCGATAACTTCAGACGTCTGGATCCCTCCGCGACCGTTTGGGGGGGGGGGGGCAGCTCCAGATGTCTCACCCTTCTTCTAGTTGTTTGGAAGGGCCGTTGGACGTTTGGCAATGCGGTCAGACGTCCAAAATCATCTTGAAGTGCACACCCTGCTCCTTTCCGACGCTTTGCACTTGCGTGCAGAGCACAGACCCATTTTTAACCCAACACCTCCTGAGTTGAAATCTTCTACATGGCGGAAGCAGCACAGGAAGGTATGTACCTTGCGATATTATGCTTTCAAACGTCCGACTTCAGCTCCGGACGTCCTGGTGCCTCTCCAGCCATCTAGAAGATACTCCAGACGTCTGATACTGGAAAACTTCCAGTACCAGAACCTCTTTCGTGCAACTCTTCTCCTTGCAACACCGCTCGCAGCGCGCCGTAGCAGCTTCAGTAGCTGCAAAAGGCTGGGAGGCCGCCTCCCCGAGCCCTTCCTCCTCGCGAGTGCACCTGCCGCTGGCCATGCGAGCTCCGCCGAGCTCCCGAAGGTCCTCCGACCTTCACGCTCTGTTCCTCTCTCCCTCCCGTCCTCTCTCGCTCACCCTCCCTCTCGTCACTCTCGCTCTCCCTCGCCATCTTTGCACAGTGAGGAAGAGTTGGAGGGGGTGGTGGTTGGTGGTGAGGGGGTGAGGGTGGTGAGGAGGAAGGGTTTAAATAGGATAAGTTTAGGGTTTAAGGGGGTAAGGGTGCGGGGAGAGAGAGGCCTCTACGCGTCGCCCACACGCAAAGCGAAAAAGGGACATACGCAAATCTCACTTTCAGACATCCGGGCACGTGTCCAGAATCTGGACAAACGTGTAACTGAAACTCCAGATGTCTTATCCGACTAAAAAGGCAACGGGTCGTTTCAGAACACAAATGAGATCAAGAGCTTTTCAAATGAGTAGAATGTATTTTTCTTTGTTATGTATGGTTAAGGCTACCTATAGAAGTATATATAGGTGTATATGGCCTGATTTAGGTCTAGATAGTCATTGGAATTTGAATTAAAAGGAATAATTTCAAGTAGAACAGCTACAATGCATTTACTTAAAGTCTGATTGTATCAGACATCCGAAAAATCATGACAGTTGTCTAAAAAGACTATTTCAGATGTCTAGGAATAAAATAGGACATCTGAAAAAACTCCAGAGGAAAAGTAGTCATTACTGGATTTCACAAGATCAAATACATGGACGTTTGAACAAAAATTAGACATTTGAATAGATAGTTTCAGATGTCTAAAAAAAAAATTGGACATCTGAGAAAGATTCAAGATCAAAGTGATCGTTACTGGAATAAAGTTGGACCCAAACAGGGATCTAAAGACATATGATCAGACGTCTTCCTGGATGTCTGGTCAAAAGTGGAGACATCTTAAAATGAATGATTAGACATTCGACAAAATATGAAGACGTCTGAGGGTCGACAAAGTTCCAAAATCAAAGCGTAACGGAAATAATCAATTGCGGTCAATTTTAACGTTGAATAGAAAGTGAACGTTGGTCATTTTCAGATGTCTCAAGAAGACAACAGACATCTGAAAAACAACTAAGGTTATGACCGCTGTTCTATTGAAGTTAAAGAGATATCAAAAGCTTAAGGAGGTGTCTGAAAGACACTACTAGATGTCTGAAGTAGAGAACAGACGTCTGAAAAACTTAGGTAACAGTGGTCGAAAAGACTAGCTATGAATCTAGGCTCTAGACAAGATCTTAGACGTCTTATAAATTAGACTAAGACATCTGAAGGGAAAATAAGACGTCTGAAAAACCAACAAAAGTAAATCTTTACAAATTCAAGGATACAAATATGAATAGGAAAATTCTAAAGATATCCTAAGGATAATTCAAGGCTTTTTTTTTTTACATACTAAATGGATAAAATAAACTATAAAAAATTTCTTATGCCCTTCCTTTTCCTCGATCTTTTGCTTTAAATCCTTCCTGCAATATATTTGTCATTATCAAAAATATAATTATAAGCATTTTAACAATAGTTGAAAGGGGACTTAGGGCATCGGTTGCTTTCTTCTCCCCTATCTATGAGTTTTGAAGGTCAAAAGATGGGCTGTCAAATTGGAATTGGAACTGAAATTGCTACGGTTGGTGAGGTGATTGATGTAAATTTAGGTTAACTATATGAGTTTGACGCTAACTTCTATTTACTTGAAACCCATGTTTAAGGCCTTTGTCAAGGTTCATTACACCTATGTTATGCTAACACCTTGGGACCCTCAGAATAGAGGTTTTAACATCACAAGTTAACTTATCAAAGGTCAATGACGTATCCTTTGCTGCACTCTTGGACTTGCTTCGGCATGTTTATTTGACTTTCAGGTGCCGTTTGGTAAGTGGAATAAGTTGAAGGAGTGGAATAAATTGTGGGATAAGTATGTTTGGTTGGTAGTGGAATAAGTGGAGAAATAAAGTAAAGTTATTCCACCTAAGGTGTTTAGTTAGAGGAATAAGTGATGAAATAAAGTAGAGTTATTCTGGTCGGGTGTTTGGTTAGTGGAATAAGATGATGAGTAAAGTTGAGTTATTATGATTGAGTGTTTAATGAGCGAAATAAATTAGTAGAATAAGTAGTAGTTTATGTTATTTATGTAGGGGAAATAAGGGCAATGGACGTTTTTGCCCTTAGCCGGTGTTATGGAGTTGGAAAGATATTTTATTTTTCCTGTTTAAGATGTGATTATATAATAGTAAGACAAGTTTTTAAGCATATCATAAACTAATTTGGTCAACTTTGTAAACTTCATTTAGCATGATATTTCCCAGTATACAACAGTTATGTGTAAGAAGTTAAATACGACTGTATGTTAACACTCCCATGGCCATTATCCCTAACTCTCAAACAACAACTCAATGGTGGGTGATGCGAGGTTGCCCCACTTCTTCATTCATGTACTTGTGCTAGAAGTAATTTTATTTTCGTAAATGTATAAAGAAATTTTCATATTTTGGGTTTCATGAAAAATTTGTTTAGAAGGGAAGAGGGTCTACATTTAAGAGTTAGAATTTTTATTTCACATCATCTATAATAAAAGCCCTCACCAATCACTTTTTAAATGCGATTGTATGTTAACACTCCAATGGCCGTTACCCTTGCCGTCAAACAACAACTCAATGACGGGAGATACAAGGTTACCTCACTTCTTCATTCATGTACGTGTGCCTGAAGTAGTTTTATTTTCATAAAAGTATAAAGAAAATTTCATATTTTGGGTTTCATCAAACTTTTCTTCGGAAGCAAAGAGGGTCTACACTGCTAAATAATATCATTAGTGGCATAAACAAAACTCATTAAATGAAGTATATAGCGATGCTAATAGCACCAATTAAATTGTCACTAATATAAATCAATAGTGGCAAATAAATTGTCATTAAAGAAGATCATTAGCAACATTAATTGTGGCAATTTAAATGACACTAAATGAAGTATATAGCGACATTAATAGCATCAATTAAATTGACACTATTACAATTCAATAGTGGTGAATAAATTGTCATTGAAGAAGATCATTAGCGACGGTAATTGTGTCAATTAAAGTGTCACTAATACTGATGATTTAGCGACAATTATACAATTGCTGTTAACCTTTTAATGATGCCAATGAAGGCAACAATTTAGCGGCAATTATTTTAAGTGTCGCTACTTACATATAACGGCAAATAGAAGACCTATAGTGGCAAATATTAAATGATGCTAAAGGCTATTTTTTTTGTAGTGTAACATGTCACAACTATTAACCATAACATAAGTTTGATGATCTTACCTTCCAAACAGTTGTTTCATAAGCTTACTATGATAATGCTTCAGGAGTTGAAGAAGTTCAACACTCCCTACAACTTGGGCACCTGAAAGTAACAAGGCAGTTTTCAGAAAACACTCCAAACCCCATACTTGTGCATAAGGAGGTGTTTCCTGACTTATGACGCTCCTCTTCTTCCTCTTCTATGCAAACTAGAAGGACCACCCAAGTGACAACATCAAGGAAAGAAGGTAGCCATTTATATAGACACTGCCTCTTGACCTTCAACTTTATTTCTTCCCACATATCACAGGTAATGTTGCCACAATGAGAGAACGCTGGACTAGGAGTCCCTGCAATGTCCATAGTATGATGTAGCAAAGACATTCGATAAGAAGGCTTCAACTCACAAGAGTACCGTCACTCTCTATGGCTACCATCAACTGTAGATGGAAGATAAATACCCAACAATCTCACAAGATGGGACATATCAAGTAGCAATAGCCTCTACGAAGGGACTTAACATCATAATCACCCCATTCAATCACGCATAAGGACCATCTACCATCCCAAAGAAGATATGTGGCTATGAAGCAAACACCACTATCGAAAACTTTTATGAAAGCCTAACATTGCTAATAAAGGCACCACACATAAAGATGACATAGGGCAATGGTAAAAAGACATCCTAAAGATACCTACACCCTGTCGAACGGGTTATTCGGGAGATTAAAGTGTTTCGTTGTAGTAAAGTCTCCTAAATCGTTCTTCAACAAATACAATGTGTAAACTCGAAAATCTAAAAATGAAGTCCGAGGTCAAACACAGGGAGCAAATAGGAATTCACATGCTAATCTTCGATTAAAGTATAAATGAGTACAATAATGATATGCAATGAATATTAATCTGTCACATTAAATATTGATGATAAAGTCATCATCAGCCATATCTATCTTTATTTAATCATATTCAATCATTAAATGATCCTACATAACCGCCAGAAAACAGTAATTCATTGCACATCCTTTTTAAGAGAAAAATAAGAAATCAGGGTTAAAACTGTAATTTTATCATCTTATCATGAATGTAGAATAACCGCAGGATTTCTTAGGAGTTAATTAAAGGTAAAATGGTCATAAATGTCTAATAAGTGGGTTCATGCAAATAGAAATAGGTTTTCACGTATTTCAAGAATTAAATGACATCTGAAATCCTAAAAATAGACTCGCTTAATTAACTGAGGTTCTGGTTATGATAAAATTTATCTAAACCCTTTAAAAATTATAGAAAAATATTCTCTAGGGTTTGGCATCCTTGATTTGACAATCTGAACCCATTTTGACCTAAAATAGAGTCTCAGACAGAAAGTTACCATAATTTAGGTTTCTGTGCAATTTAACCAGTCAAACTTGGTCAAAACCTAAATCCAACTTTACCATCAGATTTCTTGGGTCCAAATCAGATTTGTACCAAAATTTGGGCCCAATTAGAGATCATCTTGACTTAGTTTGCAGTTTGGTCTAGTCTGAGTCTTTTCTCTCACACACATGCCCCTAACTTTCAAATTCTTTGCAAATAGCCCCCCAGCTTTGTCGTCTTCTCAACCAACAGGTCTTCGCTGCCTTCAACTCCTAAACCTACTTCGTTAGCGACCTTTGATTGAAGAATTATCCCTGATTGATTGACGAATCTTTCCCAAAATAGAAAGGGGGATTCCTGAGGAAGTTGCCTTCAATTTGAGCCATGCATAAGGCTCTAATTCCTACTCCAAAGCTCGTGCGAACCTTTTGAAGGTTTGGACCTCCTAAAATCGTGAATATTCCAAGCTCCCAAGCTTGGTTTCCAAGCTTGGAAGGACCTCCTATGGCTTATAAAAGCACGCCCAAGGCATGCCTTCCTTAGCTTGGTCTTGACCGGTGTCTCACCTTCTTCCCTCCTCTCCGGCCGAGATCCTCCGCGAGCTTTAGCGAGCCTCTCCGACCTCCTTCCCATCCACCGTCACGAACAATAGCCGGCGGATTCCTCTTCGTCTCATTCATCTGCGTCTCGCAACACCGGCGAGCGCCCCTCAGAACCCCTCTTCCTCGCCGTCCACCTCAATGGAGATTTCATCTTCCACGGTGCTGACCTACCAAAACAGACACTGCTCCTCCCCTTTCGTCCATTAGATTAGGGTTAGTTTAGATCTTTTACATTTTAGGTTAGTTCCCTATTCAAAAATCCTAAAAACACCCCTCGATGCTTACGCAAGCCACCCATCTTCCTCCGCTCTGGCAACCACTCCAGCAAGGCCTTCCCATATTCCACTGCATCACATGCCTCGTGCGAAACTCTCTACACCTCTGCCTCGATTTCATGAACCAAACCCCTATACCTATTTGCCCTTCCACCCATACAAAAGCGCCACCGAACAACCCATCAATTTCTGACCTCCTCCTCCTTTGCCAGCCATCTCTGAACCCCCTCACAGCACTCCAACACCACCAATGCCTTTGCCGCATCTTTGCGATCCTACTGAGCCTCTTTGACAAGGTTGCAAGGCCATACTTTGTGTTTCATGTTGCCGACCATTGCTGCCATTACCAAAGCAGCTCCAAGCAAGCTCCAGCCGTGTTCCTGAGATCCTAGCTCCAGGTGCGATTCCCAGGTGATGCAGAATCGAAGCACAAACACCCTCGCTCGGTCAATTGGAGTGTTTGACCACAACTCCTATGCGAATTGGACGAAGACACCTCAAGCATCTTACGACCATGCAAGAAGAGAAAAGTTGTGGGATTAGTCCCACATTGTAAGTGGGAGAATTGTTGAGGCCGAATAAGTTGAATTCGTGTTCTGGGCTTATTGCCTCAGAACACGAGAGTGAGGTCCTCCTTACCCTTCTCATCTGACCCATATACCTGCCTTCACTCCTCGACTGCGACCCACGCCCACAGTCTTGGACCTGGGTACGTGCTTGTAACAACCCGATTCTCGAGTCCCTACGAGACACGAGAACCGGACCGACTCGACTAATCCCAAGACCTAGTCGTCAAACTAGGAAGTAACCAAAAGAGCAGTAAAATAAATCACATTCAACATGAAATATAACTAGCAGTAACAAAAATACAGCAGTAAAAAAAAGAACTACTACAGCGTGTACCACCATAACAGTAGAACAACATTCAACATATCAAGAACTACGAGTAAAGAAAAGTACAGAGAGTAACAAAAACTACTCACTACAGTGGAACAAAAAAGGAGCACAAAAGAACAGTGGTAACTCTACTGGACCCTACTCGGCCCAGCGTCCTCTGCAGCCGCTAACCCTGGCTGCTCAACACCTGGTTCTGAAAAGTAACGAGTGTAACACGTCAGCGAAACGCTAAGTAGAGTGGCAGCTAAACTAAAGGAGCAGTAAAGTGTACAGTAGCTGTTTTATTTTCTTTCTTCCTTTATTTACGTCTTTCTATTGTTTCACAATTTATCTATTTCTCAGATCCTTCACTTGATCTCGAATTTTCCTCATGGGAACGATCTTGATTGCAGTCTTTTCCGAACAGTAGAAGTAACACATGGTGCTCTCCTAGCCAGGAGAGTCCCCCGTGGTGATCCTACTCTCAGTCAACCACCCCAAGGTCACTGACAGGCGTAACGGTGACTACGGCACGCGCGGTAAATGCACAGGTAGCTAACCCGCACTGGCACGCGGTCAGTCGTTTCCATTAACGGGTGCGCCCAAAGCATAGCACAGAACCAGTATAGGGCAGAGCCCTCTCAGCAACAGGGATCCAACCCCTCCACAGTAACCAAACAGGGGCCTTGCCCCTTCACAGTCCGCGCACCCTCGCCTGACTACCCTGGTTTGCCCAGTGGGCCTAAAAAGTCGGTGCAGGTGAGCTAGCAGAACCCCGGGGCCCGTGGGGTAGCTAGTACTCGCCCTACACTAGTAGCTCTCCTCGGTACTGCGTACACGAGGGCCAGCAAGTCGGTACAAAGTGGCCAGACCTAACCTCGGGTCCCTGGGGCGGCTAGCTCCACTCTGCACTAAACAGGGGAACAGTCGCTCTCCTTGGTACTCCGTACTCAAGGACCAGCTCACTTCCCCAATTCTATTCCATTCACTTTCCAGGAGTTCTACTCCTAATTCCCTGTAGGGTTCCAGCTCTTTTAACTCAGCACATTCTGGTTTCACCCCTTTCAGTTTCACATTCATACAACCCATATTCTCAGTCATGTTCATTTATTCATAACAGGCAGCTGTTAAACCAATTTACAGGCAGCTATTATTTCCTTTCCACGTTTCCCAAGACTGCAATATCTATAATCATATCACTAGTTTTTCCAGTCCTAGGATTCATGCCGTACCCTAGGATCTATCATTCAATCTAGTTTTCCAGCCCTACGATTCATGCAATACCATAGGATCTATCATTCAATCTGGTTTCTCATTCCTAGGATTCATGCAATGCCCCAGGTTCTATTAATTGTTCCATAATTGTAACAAATTATGTTAATAATTTCTAAAGCCACTCTACCAGCTACAACGGAAGTAATGGGGCCGTGATCGGAAATCCAGCGCGCCTCCGCAACCCCTGAGACTGCAATGGAATGGGGTCCTAACACAAGGATCAAACACAAGGAGTTTCTCAGAACAGTATATAATTACTGTAAACGGGTAGAGGATTTTATCCCGAAAAGAACGCAATTCGAAACGCGGAAAACGGACTCCGAACGAGCCCTAAACGGGTCGAAAACGACTAAACAGTCCAAAATCAGACGTCTGGAACCTCTTCCAGACGTCTTAAAAAGTGGTTCAGAGGATACCTTCGCTCTGTGTAGTCTCTCAGACGTCCAGAAGCCTGCGGGAGCGTCTGGCCTAATTCCCAGATGTCCGATGGTCACCCCGGACGTCTGGAAGTCCTTCCAGTCGTCTGGCACTGTGGCCAAATGTCTGATTCACGTTGGATGCGAATCTCAGAACCTGCACGTACCCACTCTTCGTGCTCAGTACGGACGGTCGTAGAAAAGGAAGAGGGACGAAAATAACTTACTTACCAGACGCCTGGACAGTCCTCCAGATGTCTTCACCGTCGTCTGGTTGGAATCCCAGACGTCTGATTCTGGAAAAATTTCCAGAATCAGAGCTCGACTCGCCCTCCGCCCGCGACGCACGGCCGCGCTGCGCCTTGTCTGCCTGTTGCTCGAGCTACAGCAGCCCTCCAGCGACGCTCCACGCCCGCGGCTCCCCCGCCGGCCGGCTCTAGCTGCCCCGGCGAGCTCGAGCCCTCACGGCCGAGCGTCTCCTCCCTCGCGCGACACCTCCTCCCGCAACTCGCCGCGGCTGCAGCTGCCGCCGCTCGCTCGCGCTCGCACTCGCTGGAAGAAGAGGAAGGGAGCGGAGGAGATGAGAGTGAGGGAGAGGGCGAGGGCCCTTTTAAAGCCGTGTGGGGGGGGGGGGGGGGGGGGGGGGAGAGAGAGAGATAGTGCCTGCGCCCGCAGGAGGAGAGGGAAAAAGAGGGTATCCGCAGGTCTGCGCACGCAGACGCGCAGACGAAATCCACTGTATCGCGGAAATTAAATCCCAGACGTCTGGAAGGGGTTCCAGACGTCTGGGCCACCTCCCAGACGTCTTAAAAGACGTCTTGAAACCGCGTTCGTAACAATGCTTGACCCGAATACTCGATCTGAATATCTGATTTCAATGAAAGAGAAGAGGAGGAAGAAAGAAAAGAGAGAGAGAGAGAGAGCGAGGGTGGGTGGATTTTGCTCCTTTGTGAATTGGATGAACACTTAGCCGTGGGGAAGGAGGGAAACCTAAGGAAGAGAGGAAAAGCAGTGAAAGCTAAGAAAAGAAAGAGAAGGCCAAAGGAAAAAGAGAGAAGAAGAACAAAAGAAGGGCTCGTATAGAGAAGAAGGAAGAAGAAGAAGAGATAAAGAAGATGAACAGTGCCTTTGCACTGTAGCATCTAGGCACTGTGGCATTATTTGAATTACTATTCAATAATTTAAGTATTATGGTTAAGATGAATGCTTAAATGTGGATCTAAAAGGTGATTTAAATCAGTACTTTTTGGGATATTTCCATTCTTTTTTCCATGACAAACTCTTTATATACTCATATTATATATTGATGATCAATTTTGAGTAATCAGTGTTCATTACAAATCATTATTGACTTAATTATTGTGCTCATTTATATTTTGATTGAGATTAGTGCATGAATGCAACACTTGCTCCCTGTGTTCGACCTCAGACTTAAATTCGAGTAATAAATTATATTTGTTTGATGCAATTTTGTCCTATATTATAACGTATTCCTTAGACATCAACGATTTCGCATAAGCAAATATTCAATGATGCTCAATGTATTTTAAGAGTTAAATATGACAAAAAGATACCTAGAACAAAATAATGGTGATTTAGATCACCAATTATTAGCCTAAGCACATGCATAGCAATTACTCAATAATGTCAAATAAATGAATAGTACTCGGACATTTGATTTGATAATCAGACAACTTAAAATGTCATCTGCTACAGTGCTTCTGATTTTCTTCTTCTCTTCTACTGCGTTTTGTCTTCTCTGATGTTAGCTTCCTTTCTTCTTCTGCAAGTTCTCTTTTCTTTCCTTCCCAGCACACAAGGGACACTCACGACTAAGTGTTTAGCCAACTCTCAAGAGAGCAAAACCCTCCCTCCCCTACTCTCTCTTTCTTTCCTTTCCTTGTCTTCTTTCTCAAAGGTCTTGGTAATCAGGTATTTTGGTATGTGTACTCGGGTCCAAGGCTACGGGCGTGGGTCGCAGTCGAGGAGTGAAGAGGGCTTAGGCGGGTCAGGTGTGTAAGGGTGTAGTGGGACCTCACCCCGTGGTTGGAGGCGATAAGCCCCAATCACAAAATCAATTTATCTGCTATTGCCGCCTCTTCGCTTCACGAGGTGGGACTAAGTCCCACCCTCTTCTTCGTGCACCCTTGCAGGTGAAGGTGTCTTCGATTGTAGTAGCTGTAGGTGATGTGGTCTCCAATTAACCACCAGGGCGTGTGCCTGGGAGCCTTTCGTACGACCTGGAGGTGTCACCTGAGCTCTTCGTGGGTAGAACACGGCCGATGAAGTCGTCATAGCAGCGGAGCTCCGGTGGAAGACTTGAAATCAAGAATAAGGCCTCACGGCCACATTAAAATAACTCAGGACCTTCACCGTGGGGCGTGGAGTGCATTGGCAGTGGTTTCGTGGTGATTGGTGAAGCGTGGAGGTTGGACGAACTCGAAGATGGTGGTGCGGTAGTGGGTTGGTCGATGGAGGTTGTGAGTGCATGGTTGATGGAATAAGTATGGGGGTTTTGATGGGCATGATGTGGTGGAGGTGTAGAGGATTTCGACGTGGTGTGTGGTGTGGTGGAATGACGAGAAGCCCTCGCCAGAGTGGTGGCTGGCGGTGAGAATGATGACGGCGTGCGTGTAGGTTGAGGATTGTTTTTGGTTTTTGAATAGGGAAAACTAATCTAGGAGACTGACTAAACCTAACTACCTACTCTAGGGTGACGAAGGAGGTAGAATCTGCATTGGCTTTGGCACATCGGCGACGGAGAAGATGAATTCTCTTGAGAGGGAGGACGGTGAAGACAGGTCGGAGACGACGGGGCTTTGAGCGACCACCGTCGGAGGAATGAGGGGAGGATAGTTGTGCCTCCAATTTGACAATTGGAGGTGCGAACGAAGGAGAATGAAGAGGGTCGTCAGAACTTGGTCAGAGTGGGGCCGGAGGTAGGCTTTGGAAGATGTTTTTGGCCCCAAACCTTGCTAAGGAGGATGGTTGTCCTCAGGGGTCCTTAAATAGGTCATAAGAGAGCTTCCCAAGCTTGGAGACCAAGCTTGGAAGCTTCGTGAAATAGGAGACTCAATCCTTCAAACGATTCGCATTAGGTTTTGAGTAGGAATTAGAGCCCAATGGATGGCTTAAATGGAAGTAGATTGTCTCAGGAGTTCTCCTTCCAAATTTGAAAGGGTTTAGGCGAGAAATCAGGGAGAACTCCTTGATTGAAGGTCGCGGAGTTAGGTTTAGGGGTCTGAAGGCAGAGGGGACTTATTTGTGAAGAAGATGATGAAGTTAGGAGGCTATTTGTAAAGTTTTCAAAAGCTGAGGGGCTATTTGTAAGAAAAAGAGTCAAAATAGGATTAAAATACAAACTAGGTTAAGATAATTTTTGATTGGGCCCAAATTTTGCTACAAATCTAATTTGGACCCAAGGAATCTGATGGTGAAGTCGAATTTAGGTTTGACCAAGTTTGATTGGGTAATTTGCATATCAAATTAGGGCAACTATCTGTTTGAGACTCTGTTTTAGATCAAGTTGGGTTCCAATGATCAAAACAAGCATACCAAACCTTGGGGAATATTTTTCTATGATTTTTAGAATGTTTAAATGAATTTTATCCTAACCGAAACCTCAGTTATTTAAGCGGGTCTGTTTTTAGGGTTTGAGATGTCATTTAATTCTCAAAACGTGTAAAAACTCTATCTACATGAACCTACTTATTAAACATTTATGATCATTTGACGTTTATTTAACCCCTAGGAAATCCTGTGATTGTTCTGCAATTAGGATATTCTATTAAAACTGCAACTTTACCACTGTTTTACTGTTATTATCTCAGAATGGATATACAATGAATTAGGGCTCTTTGGCGATTATGTAGGAGCATTTATTAATTGATTATGACTAATTAAAGTTAGATATGGCTGATGATGACATTATCATCACACCTAACCTTTACTGTGAAGCCCTAATCGCAAAAGCGTAGCTTTAGGACCAACAAAAGAGCAGCGTAAGATAACAACCCCTCCCAACCCTAGTCGTTTGTGGAAATTTACAGGACTCCAAAAACCAATCGTCTTCTCCATCGACGAATACCAACTTCAAACAAACCATCGAAAAGAGAGGCACACATAACTTAATAATTGAAATCGAAATAAAGACTCTAAAATCACAAAACCTAATCACACCCAAGATCCTGGCGATGAATCAAACTACGAAACCCTAATCAACAAAGTAAAAAAATGAGACATATATTATAACAACGACGTCGTCAACCACATTGACTGATTCCTCCACCATTGCCGCACGAAAACTGCAGTTGATAGCTCTAGACATGTTCACAATCACCCTCACGAGGGCACCCAACGACTGCGAGGAGTGCCTAATGAAGGGGCGTGAGAAAGGGCATTGGGCTAAGTCCTCTGCGAGTGGAGTAACTTTGGTGGCTTAACTTTATTCCATGGTCTTGGTGGAATAAAGTTGCGTCACCTCAACTCCCCTTCCACCGATTTAAAGCTAGTAGGCTAACTTGCCATGTTAAGGGAGCCCTCATTGAATAAGAACTTAATTCTAGATCATGTTTACTTCTGATTAATTCACGTAAAATGCATTTTCCAGGGACTTTATTATCATGCATGATTGATGTCCTGATATTCCACATCAACATTTTGATGTCCATAAATGGGTACATTTACAATACAACACCAAGAAAAGTAACTCTAAGTGATAATGGAAATTCGCTTCCAAAGCTATGGCTACAATGGTGACATCATTATCTTTAGGAGGTAGTTGCCTAACCCTTAATCGACCTGCTTGGTTAGATTTAAATTTAAATTTGTTTTGATTTACCTTGCTAGCATATGATTTGCATGACTTAGTGCACACAATTTTATTGGAGACGAAGAACAAAATAATTTAACTTGATATACTAGATGTGGTAATGGATCACGACTATAACCATGTTAAGAGGGTATCCATCTCCAATGATGGGATCACTTTAGAAATCTAAGCTACGTTACTACATTTAATTAATGTGTCTCATCTTATTCCTTGGAATGACGTATAATATAACTGATTGTTCTTCTGATATGGAAGGTAAAATTGGAGCATATTGATGGTAGTTTCGTTAGGAATGCATGGCAAGTAACTCGTTTCCAATCCACGGCACGGTTTCATGTGTATCATGCCATTTCTTTACGTTTTTTATCAAATTTAGTACATATTTGCACTAAATATGACCTTTGATTGTAGATTGATGGTAGGTATAAGTGGCTGTAGGACGTGTTTTTGATGAAGCTAGTAAGGAGGTGTCATGAAACATGATTTGATAGGTCGAAGCAGTATAAACGTGGTTGCCATGGAATGGTAGCCGCTTTGTGCTTGCTTAGGTGACACGTTTGAAGAACCAGTCTGCAGAAAAAGAGGTCTGGACATTTATTTGATAGCCGAGTGGGGGCTGGAAGACTGGCAAGTATCTGAGACAAAATAAGATAGGTAGAAGTTTCTTTCTTCTCGACCACGCTTGTTCCAAATATTACTTCATCCACATACCATATGTTTAACTAGTGACAATTACCTGCATGGCATATGATTTAATTAGTGATGATTCTAGGGACATTTGTCACAACTTATATTTCTCGTTATTCATAAACATTATCCCTCATAGCTCCTTTCCAGCTGTAGGTTTATTCAGTGCGCTATCACCATTGCACAGATAACTTTTAACTTTTGAACCAAATACCACATGTACACCAACCTCGTGATATAATGAGGGTCTGAAATACGTTTGAATCTTAACCTACCATGATGAATCCTAAAAATTCGAGTCTTTGACCAAATTCATCATGTGTATTTCAAGTGGGTCGCATGCTCAAGCCCAAGATTTGAATATTAAAATACTAGGCAGTAACAGATGTACTACGGGCTTAAGCCAGGCTGGTCCATATACCATTTCCTGCGGTTCAAGGCGCCTGAATCTGTACTTATATTCTCTGCTAAAAGGGGGAAGAAACAGAATCTGAGCTTGTTTTTTTCTAACCTTTGGGCCCTTTAAATGAAGTTCGTTGAGCGTTGATTTCATCTAATTCTAAAGACAGTTTATCGTGGTTTTATCTGTAACATTCAAAATAAAGGAAAAAGGAAAATCTGATCTGCATTGTACCCTCCTAGTATCATGAGAGCGTTATGTACTTTTGGACCTTAACCTACCATGACGAATTGGTGAAAAAATTCGAGTTATAGTCCAAAATTCATCCTGTATGCATAGTTCTAGGGTCGCATGCTCAAGTCCAAGATTTGAACATTTAAATACTAGAAAGCAACGGAAGTATTTTGGCTTAAGTCAGGTTGGTCACGTACCATTTCCTGCTGTTATTCACAGCGCTAGAATTTGTACTTGGTTTTCCCTGCACAGTAAAAAGGAATATGAACTCATTTTCTAACCTTCGGACTTTCAAATGAAGTTCATTAAGAATTATTTCATTTATTTCAGGAGGCAGTTTATTATGCTTTAATCTTGTAACGTCGAAAAAAAGGGGGAAAAAAGAAAATCTGAACTGCATAAAATATTTTATAACCACTGGCCGATGCCTAGAAAGAAATTGAAGAAATATCGTAACTACATATATAATAAACAGCCATAGAATACATCATTTTTCACCAAGGAAAGCCCTGAAAGCACCCATTTCCTCTTTCATTAGAATGACACCATTTGTTCAAATGACAGCAATCTTCATGTCATAGAAGAAATGAAGCAAGAGCTCAGACCAATTAAACTAAGTACAACGAAAGGGATAAAACCATCAGAAGATAAGAGAAAAATAGTTGAGTTAAAGAACCCAAAGCAAATAAAAAGGCCCCAATCAATTCCCCCAAGGGTTAATTTAGGTTACAAGATATATTTTACAGGATAAAAATTTACAAACATAAGATATCCCACGTTAATATTTATACGTAATTCAGGATAATTATGTAAAGATGTTTACGTAAATAAGGGACAATGTGGGAATAAATTGATATTGCAAGAAATTTAAATATGAGATAACACACCCGGCACTCATACTCAGGTTTTAAGAAAATTAAGGTTTAAATAAAAACATAAGTTCAATTATTCTTTTTCGTAAACATATGATATTCTACAAAAATGTATCAAATTCTACAACATAAACTGACCCAAAGAGACTAGTTACCTGAGATTAATTTGCATAAAATAACTACTACTACGGAGACAATCTTTAATTTTTATTTTTTTTACATAAACTTTTCATTAAAATGATCAAGAAACCTCCCCGCACAAAGGAGGAAATACATCTTATGGAGCGAAAAATCTCAAAAAATAAAAAATAAGATAAGAAATAAAAGATAAAAAAAAGAATATGTCCTAAGATCGAGAATCAGATGATCTTCCAAAAAAAGGCAACCTCACGCTCATATGTATGACATGACACCAACGACACAAGTCTCAAAGAAACATCACCACGAGATCGAATAAAATGACCAAAAAGTCGAAATCAAACTCAACCATAATACCTAGGATTACACATAACACTCAACAAAATTTAAGCCACACTAACAAAAAAAAAAAAGAACAAGAAGAGCCAAACAGCACCACGACAGGACAACAAACCACGAATTCAATCTTTACTTGATGCTACTATAACAATCAAATGATTGGCTTGTAATGGATGGCAAACACACACCAAGAAATCTTGTTACAATAGCTATTGGTTGATAAACACAAAAATTCAATTATGGAGGTACCGTACACCTCCAACCATATGAGGGGGAAAAGGGAATATCACCGGCTAGAATCATGGGCATGAACATCTACTTTGCACTTCAAATAGATTGGGAATTGAACCGGTAAATGCATGCATGGTGCACTAAAGTACACGGGATTGGGTTTCAGCAAATTCAGGACAGTAGAAATATGTATCTGCTTATCAATATTGTCTGCATGCTCATTTCCCAGATTTGACTTCAGTGCTGCAGTAGCTGATTTACATTCGGAAGCCTTCTTCGAAAGGGAGAGGCACTTGTGGTACGGCTCAAACTTGATGCGAGAGTAGGCAGCGAGGGATCTGCCGAGGCAGATGCAGTGGGTGCCGAGCCTCGTAGGACAACTTTGCCCAGTTACTCAACCAGCGGATGCCAATTGTTTAGTCCTTCATTCTCTTCACCTTGTCCTTCTAATGTGAATGGATTCAGGATTCTCCTCTCATTCTCATGACTTCCAACCTTCCCGGGGCATTGGCACCTTCTTCACCGAGATCAAATCCTGGCCACAATTGAATGTTCTGATTCAATGTGACTTCGTGAAGTGCTTTGACTGCCTCAACCATTCCTGGTTGGTGTCTGTCCTTTCTTCTCGGGTTAGATCGTTGAAGCCAAGTAACATTGCAAAGGTGTAATGATAAACAAATCCACTACGAAGTTGACTTGGAGGCTATCATTGTGGATGGAGCAGAGTAGGTGGAGGGAATTCTTTTTGGATCTATTGTAGAGAACAAGGCGGCAGCCACGCTGGGTCTTGAGGATGCAGTACAAATCTGTGCGAGTCCTTGACCACATGAAGAGGAGGTGGTGGACATATCACCACCAAAAATGGATTGGATACATACCACTCATGAAAATGAATCCTTTCTGGAGGCAGAAGAATCTCTACTAGATTCAAGTATTTGTCAGTCTCTTATGATAAGTTTTTTTGTGAAATTTGAATGATTTTGGAGGTTTATTAAAAAATGAACTGGTTTGTGCTTTTTAGCTGACAAATAAGAAGAAATAAAATATGGATGGCAACACAAGCAAGGGGAAGCAAACGCTTGCTTGAGATGTGAGAAAGGGGAAGGTGACTCAAGGGAAGGTCAAAATTGATCAAAAACAAAAAAATTGGCACTTGGAGTTAAAGAAGAAAGGTCCATGGTTAAATAAGAAGAAAGGCCCATATTCCTTACAGGAAAAAGTGAAAAATATAAGTTTACCAATATAGCTTTACAGATTCAATGAATATGCAAATATATTGCAAGAAGGTACAATCAAGATGATTTAAGTCAGTATTGGAAAAAATAAACCTGATACAACTAGAGTCACTACTCTGAGTTTTGAGGAAAACATAGTGGAAGTTATCATACCAATCTGGAAGTGATGCACGGTTTGCATTTCAGTTATGCTGCAGTGAGTCTGAAACTAATAATAACAAGGAACATGGCCATTTCTGGCAGCAGCCATACAATACCAAGTAATAATGTAGCAAATAGATGGCATTTGAAGTTCTACTTCTCAAACATTTTTTCCTCGCTAATAACACATTTTTTTGATGGCCCAGGGCAAACTGGAGAGAGATTAGCCATTCCCCCCACCCATACATCAATCCTCTGAGTAATATAGGGATGAAAAATCAAACCCGAACCTCTCCTACCAAAGTCAAGTGTCCCCATCATTTGACTGTATCCTGAAGGACAATGAGCCACAATTTCAACAAACAGTAAATAAAATGCTAGTTCCAATTTTGGACTTTGACTTTGCAGAAGCTAGAAGCAATTTCCATGTATATTTTGATGTATTGAGCAAACAAGAAGCTCCAATACCTTGGATAGTTAAGGAGTCTGGAAGCATAAATCATGTTGGATGAATGAATTTATGTGCAAATATAAAGCTGAAGTGCATGTCTGACATTGTAGATACTAACCATTACAATTGCCTTGCTAAACTTCTATAAGATGTTGATATAATCTAGCACAATTGTTGGAGGTGACTGCAATGAGAATGATCAGTAAGTATTTTCAAGATCCTTTCTAAGTGAACTCTTATTTCAATCTACATGGATTAGAGAAATATTGCTCCCACAACGTTTATCAGCCTTCCTTCACATACTTTGGTCATGAAGGAAAAGATCTTTGGGCCTTTACTAGAACTATCACAGAAAGATTTGAATATCACCTTTTGCTTCCAGTTATCAAAGTAACATTTCTGTATCAGTGCATTTCCAAAAAAAGTATGGTTTAATATGAGATTAAATCCTGTAAATGGCGTTTTACTAGTACTTTACAGAAATTTACCTGCAGGTCTCATTGAAAACCAAATTTATCTGGAATGTGAATATAATTGAATCACGAGAGCAACTGAGCTAAAGATCAAAGCAGAGCATCACTGTAGACGGGCCCCACGCAAGAAAGTTGTAACTGAGATTTCGACGAAACAAGCTGACACTACAAAACAGGTGTTTGAATACATGCAAACCCTCAACCTTGCAGCATAATAATTCAATTAACAAGTCATATCTTAAATTCAGCTACCCAGGAAAGACCAACCCTTTTACTTAAAAAAAAGAAAAAAAGCTACCCAAGAAAGACCAAAAGTGGATGAGTGAAAGCAATCGCATAATATTAATCAGGCATCTGCTATTGTGACTTCAACCTCAACACCAGGTTCAATGGTGATGGAAGTAATCTGCTTAACAACCTCGGAAGAGCTGACAAGATCAATGACCCGCTTGTGTACTCGGAGCTCAAATCGGTCCCAAGTGTTGGTTCCTGCAAAATTGTGAAAAACTTGCAAAAAATTCGGCAACCAGAAAAACAAAACTAGTTACACCATCCAGCCAGGCAGGCAGGTAACATCCGAACTAAGACATTGTCAGAAGAGCAAATAACGTCGCTACAACAGTGCAGGAATCTAACTTCACAACAGGTAATCTGACTTCAACTTCATCCAGCATCAACTTAATAATAATATGTAGAAGCATTACAAAAAGGAAAAAAATGAACTCCAAAATCTAAACTTCAATCTGGTGATAAATAAGCCAACTCTAAAAAATCATGAAGCAAGAAGCCATATGCTGCTGCTGCTGCATCTATCTAACTTGACGAAAAAAAAAAAACAGAAAATAGATACCTTCGCCACAGGGAGACTTCCTGGTGGTGATATGGAGGACCTTAGTAGGCATCCTGACGGGTCCCTTCACCTTGAGCCTCTTGTCTTTGCCTCCCCTCACCAGATCGGCACACACCTTCTCGAGGTTCTTTACGTTCTTGGAAGAGAGGGTGATCCTGATGCGGTGCTGCTGCTCCTGAAGGGCCTCCTCCAGCCCCGCCTTCCCCGCTGCCTTCGTCGCCGCGTAAGCCATCCGATCCGATCCGATCCAATTGATTCTTTCCTTCCTCTCCCTCCCTCTCCTTTCTCTCCGCCGCCGAACAACGAGTTAGGAGGGATATTATTTAGGTTTAGGGTTCTATAAGCTCTTTTATACCGCGGTTTGGGTGCAAATGATTTATGTGCTTGTTTACCACCATTTACGGACTCACTTAACCCATTGGCCTACAACCTAAGTTTTTCTCATCCAAACTTATGTTGCATTAACATCATTAGGAAGGGGGTGATAAGTAAAATGTGGGTCTAAAAATATTCTGATTTTTTTCAACATCAATTTTAAGTGAACAAAAATCTAGGTTCATTCATTTCATCTTCAAGTAAATTAACATGTGAAAATAGAATTTTTGAGTTAGATTATTATGGTAATAGGTCTAATTAAATCTAAACTTTAATATTTATTTAGAAATGCAATATGTCGTTGCACCCAATATTTCAAAGGATTGATAGATGCGATCGAGGAATTGAGTGCAACGACATTGGAGTCTGTAGGGAAGTAGGAGAGACTCCAGAGTCTAAGACATTTAAGATGAGGAACTTCTAACATCTGTAAATCAATTTTTTCAAATCAAAGACAATGGTGTCTATTTTTTTCTGCTAGATTAATCTACTATTTTAACATATGATTTTGTTATGTAGATAGCATTAGGTCAATGGATGTGTGTATTGTGGTGAATACATGAATGCCATTCTAAACTATTTTGCGCTTAAAATTTGTACACGATAGAGGTGATCCAAACAAATTGTTGTTAGAGGTGGATATAGGGATGATATTTTAGTGACTTGGAAAATAATAGTGATGAATAGATCTTAACTTGTCATGCACCAAAATTTGATGTATAAGACATTGGACAACCTATATCCTAAAGTTGGATCAAACTGAATTATTATTGTCTTTTAATAGACCATGCACATCAAGTGCATAAT
The DNA here is from genome assembly GCA_037157565.1 of Thalassia testudinum. Lineage (NCBI taxonomy): Eukaryota > Viridiplantae > Streptophyta > Magnoliopsida > Alismatales > Hydrocharitaceae > Thalassia > Thalassia testudinum. Next base: position 567,044 of record JAZHRO010000076.1, read on the forward strand.
TGCATACATATTGCAAGCTTTGAGATACATAAACACTAGCCTACAAATGAGAATTTTTTTGAGAATCAAATGGAAGGGGAGATAGGTTACATGAGAGAGAGGACATTGAAGGTTGGAGCTTCTACATGAAGGAAGGGATGGGGAAAGTTGAGGAGGAGGCCTTTGGCTGTAGGAGCCATGGAGGAGGAGGAATTGGTGGTGGAGGAGCTAGAGGAGGATAGAAAGAGTGGAGAGTGATTTGTTACATATATCGAGCAAGAAGGGATATGATGATACGAAGGGTGTTGTTGGAGAAGTGAGGGATGGTAGTTTGAAGGAATGTGCTTTGGATAAAGGAATTCAAACTATTGTTTGTGTGGAGGTTTGTTAAATTGGAGAAGATGATGTTAGCACAATGGTTTGACCAATTGGAGGAATTCTTATCTATGATGGTTAGCGATGCTATGGAGAAGATAATTACAGAGATTAGGGCAAAGGTCGATTGATACAATTAGTATCTTTCGGGGAGGTGCAACGCTGTGTAGGTGCTTGGCAAGGAGAGGAGAACATGATGTTATTCTTTCATCCTTTTCCTACATTAGTGTTGATTGAAACATTTGTACGGTCACCCCCACTGGATGGCCTAGGACAAGGTTGGAACATTCGAGAATGAAGCTAAAATCTTTTGCTCGAGAGTGCTAAAATAAAATTCAATTTTCATTTGGTTGTAAAATTTTATTCTACATTATAGTATAAAAGATTTTTTTAACTTTGTATGAGGTTGAAATTAATGGAATTATGGAATTTATATTCTTTGCATTTTACTTGCATTTCAAGATTCTCAAATTCTTTTCTTTGTTTTTATTCGTTTTAACATTTTAGAAATTTTCATAGAATCTTAAATGAACCTAATTAATTTATTTGACAAATTATTCCTTTACATATAGAACAATTTTCAAGCTTACGACTAATATATTGTTAAGACCCCACGACATTAAACGCTATTAAGACATTTGAGAGTTGGTCCAGACGTCTGGACGCCTTCCCAGACATTTGGAATTTAATTTTTGTGGCGTACGATTGCGAGTTTACGCGCATGCGCACGCAGACTGAACCCGCCGCCCTCTTTTCTTCTTTCTCTTCCCTCCCCGTCCTGCAAACACCTTTCCCTACCCTGCCACACCTTCAAATACTCTCTTCCTCCCTTCCCTCTCCCTCACCACCACTCCACCGTCTCCTCCTTCCAGTTAGCGTGAGAGTGAGAGAGCGAGGGCAGCAGCTGCTGCCGGGTGCACGCGGGGAGGAGGTGTAACGAGAGGGAGAAGAGGTAGAGCGCGTGAGGAAGAGAGAGCGAACTCGTCGGAGCAGCCCAGGGCCGGCCAGCAGGTGCACAGTGGGAGCGTGGTGCTGGGGGAAGTTACCCTGGTGCTGTTGCAGCTCAGGCAGCAGGCGGACGCGGCGCGGGTCTGCCATGTGCAGCAGGCGAAAGGCGAGGAAGTCCTGATTCTGGGAAAATTTCCCAGAATCAGACGTCTGGACCTAGTCCAGACGGCACAGGGGACGTCTGGAGTGAGATCCAGACATCTGAAAGGTACAATATTCTTATCCTTCTCTTCCTTGCGGACGCGGCCATGCAGGCCGTTCCGCCGAAGGTTCTAAGATGTGCCGCGTTGAGAGTGGTTGCGTACGCGTGCAAGTTCCATTCGGGAAGGCGCGAGGACACGCCCTCTCACACAGATCAGACGTATGGGCACAGCACCAGACGGCAGAGAGAGTCTCCAGACATCCTGAGTGACAGTCGGACATCTGGAACTAGGTCCAGACGGTTCAGCGGGATCCTGGACGTCTGAAGAACAGCGCAGAAGTGAGGTATGATCTGAACCATCGTTTAAGACGTCTGGAAGGTGTTCCAAACGTTTGATTTGGGGCGGAGTTGTCGTTTTTGACCCGTTTAGGGTCCGTTCGAAGTCTGATTTCCGCGTTTAAAATTTCGTTCTTCTCAGAATTAGTTCCTCTACTTGTTTAAAGTACTTGTATCCTGTAACGACCCGATTCCCAAGTCCCTACGAGACACGAGAATCGGACCGACTCGACTAATCCCAAGACCTAGTCGTCCAACGAGGAAGTAACCAAAAGAGCAGTAAAATAAACCACATTCAGCATGAATATAACTAGTAGTAACAAAATACAGCAGTAAGAAAAGGAACTACTACAGTATATACCACCACAACAGTAGAACAACAAATATGTACATAACATGAAGCTTACAATAAAGAAGTACAAGGAGTAACAAGGAAACTATTCACTACAGTGGGAGAAAAGTACAAAAAGAACTGCGGGTAACTCTACTGGACCCTACTAGGCCCAGCGTCTTCTGCAGCCGCTGACCCTAGCTGCTCAACACCTGGTCCTGAAAAGTAACAAGTGTAACACGACAGCGAAATGCTGAGTAGAGTGGCAACTAAAAGCTATGGAAGTAGTAGAGTGTACAATAGCTGTTATATTTTTACTTTCTTTATTTACGTCTTTCTATTATTTCACGATTGATTTATTTCTCAGATCCTTTACTTGATCTCGAATGTTCCCCGTGGGAACGATCTTGATTGCAGTCTTTTCCAAAAAGTAGAAGTAACACGTGGTGCTCTCCTGGCCGAGAGAGTCCCCCGTGGTTGTCCTACCCTCAGTCAATTACCCCAAGGTCACTGACAGACGAAACGATGACTATGGCACGCGCGATAAGCGCACGGGTAGCTACCCCGCACTGGCACGCGGTCAGTCGTTTCCGTTAACAGGTGCATCCAAAACATAGCACGGAACCAATATAGGGCAGAGCCCTCTCAGTAACAGGGGTCCAACCCCTCCACAGTCCGCGCACCCTCGCCTGATTACCCTGGTTTGCCCAGTGGGCCTAACAAATCGGTGTAGGAGGCTAGCAGAACCCCGGGGCCCGTGGGGTACCTAGTGCTCTTCCTACACTAGTAGCTCTCCTCGGTACTGCGTACGCGAGGGCCAGCAAGTCGGTGTATAGTGGCCAAACCCACCCTGGTCTCAACCTGAGGGCGGCAAGCACCCCTCTACACTAAGAGGTAATGTGTACTCTCGTTGGTACCACGTACCCAAGAGACAACACACTTCCATGTTTCACTTTCTCAGTTCCATTATATTCTCTTTCCAGGAGTTCTACTCCTAATTCCCCGTAGGGTTCGTATTCTTTTTGTTTGGCCATTGTAGGATTCACTGTTCCAGTTTTACGTTCATATAACCCATGTTCTCAATCATATTTATTCATTCATAACAGGCAGCTATTAATTTACAGGCAGCTATTAATTCCTTTCCACTTTTCCAAGGCTTCAATATTTATATATTCCACTAGTTTTCTAGTCCTAGGATTCATGCCGTACCCTGGGTTCTATCATTCAATCTAGTTTTCCAGTCCTAGGATTCATGCAATACCCTAGGATCTATCATTCAATCTAGTTTCTCAGTCCTAGGGTTCATGAAATGCCCTGGACTCTATTAATTGTTCCGCAATTGTAACAATTTATGCTAAATAATTTAAAAGCCACTCTACCAGCTACAACGGGAGTACTGGGGGCGTGGTCGGCAATCCCGTGCACCTCCGCAACCCCCAAGACTACAATGGAACGGGGTCCTAACACAAGGATCAAACACAAGGAGTTTCTCAGAACGGTATACAATTACTGTAAATGGGTAGAGGACTTTATTCTGGAAAGAATGCAACTCGAAACGTGGAAAACAGACTCCGAACGGGCCCTAAACGGGTCAAAAACGACGAAACTGTCCAAAATCAGACGTCTGGAACCTCTTCTAGACGTCTTAAAACGTCGATCATGCCATACCTACTTCTGCGCAATCCTTCAGACGTCCAGAAGCTCGCTGGATCGTCTGAAGTCAGTTTCCAGACATCCGATTGTCACCCCGGACGTCTGGAGGACCTCTCCGTCGTCTGGTACTGTGGCCAGACATCTGATTCACGTGGGATGGCGAGCCCTTACGCCCTCCCGAGCAGAACCTGCGCACACACACTCCTGCTCTCAGTACGACGAAACACAGAAAAATCACGGCGGACGGTTGCAAGGCCGTACACGCGAAAAAGGAGAAGGTAAGAAAATATCTTACTTGTCAGACGTCTGGACAGTCCTCCGCCCGCGACGCACGGCCGCGCCACGCCCCGTCCGCTTGCTGCCCGAGCTGTAGCAGCTCCCTCCGCGACACCCCACACCCGCCACTCCCCCGCTCGCTCGAGTTCTCGCACTGGCAGGGAGAAGGAGAAGAGAAGGACGGAGGAGATGAGGGTGAGGGAGAGGGCGAGAGCTTATATAGGCAGCGAGGGGAGAGAGAAAAGAGGGAGATTTCGTGTCTGCAGGTAGACAGAGGAAAAGAAGATGAAGGTGGCGAGTGCAGTCTGCGCGCATACGCGCGCAGACGCAATCTGGTACGCCGAAAAAATTTATTACTAGACGTCTGGGAAGGGTTCCAGACGTCTGGGCCACTTCCCAGACGTCTTAAAAGTCTGTCTGATGCCACGTTCGTAACATATCCTGTTCTGAGTAGTTTCTTGTGTTTGATCCTTATGTTAGGACCTCATTCTGTTGCGGATCTGGGGGTTGCGGAGGCACGTGGACCTGCCGATCACGCCCCCATCACTCCCGATTTTGCGGATAGAGTGGCTTCCCTTGGTTGTTTACCAACATAAATGCATCTTTGAGATAGATAATAGATTATAGGGTATGGCATGAATCTTAGGATCTGAAAACAAGATTGAGTAATAGATCCTAGGGTATGGCATAAATCCTAGAATTGGAAAACTAGATTGAATGATAGATCCTAGGATATGACATAAATCGTAGGATTGGAAAACTAGATTGAATGATAGATCCTAGGGTATGGCATGAATCCTAGGACTGGAAAACTAGATTGAATGATAGATCCTAGGGTGTGGCATGAATCTTAGGGACAGAAACACTGAAACGAATGTCGTGATTGCATGAATTGCAGTCTTGGAAAAGTAGATAGAATAATGATAATTGCCTGTAATTGGATAACAGTTGTTTGTATATGAATGGATATTAACCGTTGGGAACATGGGCTATATGAAAATAAAGCTGAAATGATGAAACATAAATTGGCTTGGTTAAAGAAATATGAGCATGAACTCTACAGGGAATTAGGAGTAGAGCTCCTGAGAGGTGGAATGGAATTGGGGAAGTGAGCTGGCCCTTGAGTACGGAGTACCAAGGAAAGTGACTGTCCCCCCTGTTTAGTGCAGAGCGGAGCTAGCCGCCCCAGGGTTAGGTTTGGCCACTTTGTACCGACTTTTGACCCTTGCGTACACAGTACCGGGGAGAGCTACTAATGTAGGGAGAGCGCTAGCCACCCCACGGGCCCCGAGGTTCTGCTAGCCGTCCTACACTGACTTGTTAGGCCCACTGAGCAAACAAGGGTAGTCAGGCGAGGGTGCGCGGACTGTGGAGGGGCAAGACCCCTGTTTGGTTACTGTGGAGGGGCTAGACCCCTGTTACTGAGAGGGCTCTGCCCTATACTGGTTCTGTGTTGTGCTTTGGGGCGCACCCGTTAACAGAAACGACTGACCGCGTGCCAGTGTGGGGTAGCTACCTGTGCATTTATCGCGCGTGCAGTAGTCACCGTTACGTCTGTCAGTGACCTTGGGGTGGTTGACTGAGGGTAGGACCACCACGGGGGACTCTCCCGGCAAGGAGAGCACCACGTGCTACTTCTACTTTTCGGAAAAGACTGCAATCAAGATCCTTCCCACGAGGAACATTCGAGATCAAGAGAAAGATATAAGGAATAATTCAAGAATGAGTAAATAGAAATAAAGAAAGAAATTAAAAATAGCAGCTACTTGTCCACCTTACTGTTTTTCTTAGCTAATTGATTGCCACTCTACTCAGTGTTTCGCTGACGTGTCACCTTTGTCACCTTTTCAGGACCAGGTGTTGAGCAGCCAGAGCCTGCGGCTGCAGAGGGTGCTGGGCCTAGTAGAGCCAGTAGTTTTACTTGTATTGTACCTACTGTACCATTTCTTCTGTTGTAGTGAGTATTTTCTGTTACAATTGTACTCTTTTATTGTAAGCATCATGTTTATGTACCTGTTTAATTCTCTACTGTTGTGGTGGTGTGTACTGTAGTAGTTCTTTTCTTTACTGCTGTACTTTTGTTACTGTTAGTTACATGCATGATGAATGTGGTTTATTTTACTGCTCTTTTGGTTACTTTCTCGTTGAACGACTGGATCTTGGGATCAGTCAAGTCGGTCCGATTCTCGTATCTCGTAGGGATTCAGGTCGTAACATATATTTTACCCACCATATTTATAAATTATATTTATAAAATCAAGTATGCTTAAATAGGTAAAGACAATTATTATATAAAAGTATTCGAAAAGCACTAATATATTAATTAATAAAGGAAAAATATTATTTGCCATATGTCATGTTTTTGACTCAATTAAAGGAAGTTGCATTTGGATCATTGCGAAGAATCCATCATGTAAAGCATATATCAAGAAGGATAATTTTAAATAATGAATACTTTCTACTTTTTTCTTCTCCTCGCTCTTTTCCTCTACCTATATAAAGGATAATATATTTGGCATCTTAGTAACAATTTAATTCTTTTCTGCTTCTCTTCAACCTTCTACTCCTTGAAACTCCCCAACCATACTTCCTCTATTTGAGAAAAAAATAACCCTCAACGATATCTATGTGGAGAATATGCTAGGTTCTTTGAAAAACGATGTTAGAATTTGTTTGGATCCAATCTTTATTCGGCTCAATCAACCATAAAGGTTCTTTAATCTCGTCTAATGATGGTTTTGTAGCAAGGATAAAGCTATTTGTTGTAGGAACCCAACCATGAAAAGGGAGGTGAATACCTTCAAGCGGTCTGTCTTTGTGCGTTTTAGTGAATCTCTCTTCCTTTCTTCCTCTTGCTTGCTCCTCTCTCCATTTCTGCCTTCTTTAGAGTTTTAATTATTGTCTCAACTCTCAACCATGGCATAGTTGGTCTATGGTTCGTAAGTGAGCATGACTAATGCCATAACTTTTTGTATAATAACAAATTCCAAAATCTATTTGTAATCAATATCGAGTTGAATAGCTTTAAGATGAATTCATATTTAATTAACTACATATCTCATGCCTAATTTATGGTTGTTAGGGGTATTATCTGCATAATTGCATTAAATTAGTGCATTTTACGTATTAATGCATCATAATATAAATAATGCAATTTAGGGTTAATTATTTCATCTTGAAGCTTAATTGTTTAATGTGTATTAATGCATACTTTTCTCTTTGTAGGATACATTTGTTGCTACTTCAATTTGGCTCACTAACACACCACTTAACCTTAACCCTAACCTTCACGAGCCACTTTACACGCTTAGCCCACTCCCTAGATTGGCTGTCCACCTCATCCTCCACCTCACCAATCCTTGGCTTCACCTTCCACCCAATCTCCTTGTGCCACATCACTTCTTCCACATCACACCTTACCACCTAAACCACCACAACAACCCTACTCTATCTCTTAGGTAGCACCACTTTTCTGTTTTTCATATCCCTTCTCCACGCCACCTTCGTCCCTAAATCCTAGTCGTCCAATCCAAGCCAAACCCAATCATGGCTCTTCATGATTCCTACGCCAACCATAGTCCTTCTACCTAGATTTCACACCACTTAATCTCCTCCATCTTGGTTGTCCACTCATGCACACCCTCATCACCACCATTCATCCTACATGAATCCATGACATTTCCTATCAACCAGTGATTACACGTCAACACCTTCCAACCAATTACAAATTGCCACCTCACCGTTAAGGCCATGCCAACTATAGGCGCTCCCCTTCTATAAAACACTATGACTATCCACACCCATACTTCATCTTCTTCCTCTTCATCTACCTCTTCACCTCTCTTCCTCTCCACATTTCCTCCATTCTTCCTCCTTTATTCCACCTTCTAAACCTTACCCATGGCCACCACCCTCCATATCCTCCACCTTCCTAGTTGTCCCCCTTTCATCTCCATAAACCTTAATCCCCACACCACCATTAGAAAACTCCAAGTCTCTATGTCACCATCTTCCTTACCATCATCTACTTCAAGGATTCTTCATCTTCATCGTCTTTAGCATTTCTGATCCTTCGACTACTTCCTCTTCTTCCTCTTCATGTGGACCACATCATAGAGGTCATCGGCGGCATTCTCTACTCTAGCCATGAATCTTTCGCTCTTCGTTCTTCGCCATCATTTGAGCTTCTTCTTCTTCATGATTTTTTTTTTGTTTTCTTGCTAACATAGTTTCCTCTCTTGATATTAGTGTAGAAACTTGCAAGTTGATTTTAATAAAGTTTAGTACTTTTGAGTTTATTCTTTTATGTGATTGTTGCCTATTTCCCTCGGTTAATCTTGCTTGGTTGTTAGTTCATAGTTAATTTGTTTGCTTTCCTAGTCGTAGTTAGATTTCTGTTTTTCGCATCAATCTTTGTACATTAAAAAAATCCTTCCCCCCGCCCAAAAAAAAAAAAATTGTTCTTGCTTACTAGATTTAGGTGGCATCTAAATTTCATATAAAAATTTGTTACATATAAAAATTAATCCACATTTTATGTTTGGGTTTTGGCATAAATTTGAGAAGTAACTATAGGATTAAATACAACGATGCCTAAACATAAAAATAAATTTAAAAGGTAACTATAGGATTAAATACGACGATGCCTAAACTCGAACGTAAATTTATGTAACTTTTAGGAGAAGTTTTAGTTAGATTGTAAAATAGTTTCATTATTTTTATTAGAATTTTTGGATATCCAAAAACTTATTTATTCACAATTTTTTATTAGGTCTAAATTTTGCAATACAATCCCTACCTTATCTTTATCTTTCACATTATTAAAAATACCATAAAAATCTAAAAACCCTCAAAATAAAAAAAACATCAATTAACCACATTTAAGAATTGATTAGACCTTGTGTCTTCTGCTTGGATTCTCAACCTTAATTTAAATTCTTTTACAAATTTAATTTTATAAATTTAAAATGATCACAATTTCTACATCATGAGGTCGCATTTTTCACATAGTGAATTTCAATGATCACTTTAATTCCCGGCCAGTCATTCACTAGTCCTTATATATTCTTTTATAACCTAAGATCTAATTGATTAGTTATTCTCATATAGCCGGTCAATTAGCCAGGTCTTTCTCGTTCCTCTTTACACTCCCATTAGTTTGAAGGTTATTCTCACTCTTTTCTCACTTACCTTCATTTGTTGAGTGTTTCTTTTCCTTAGAAAGTCATTCTTAATCACATAATTACTTGATTAATCCTTTACTTTAATTTTTTGGACATTGCATTTTTTTTGCCATTTTAGGAATTTCATCCTTGACATCCATTATCACTGCAATTTTTATTCTCACAATTTTCGATCATTAAAATATATTTTATAAGAAAAAGAGATAACAAAGTACCACGTGAGAAAGCTAAAAAATGAAGGAAACTATACCTAACTTACAAATAAAGGATTTTTTTTTTCTTGAAACGCAAGATGAAAAAATAAAAGAATATTAAAGTTCCTTTCTCTTAATATCTATCTCATTCTCCTTCGTCACCCTTCCCTTTGCCATCAAGCCTTAATGAATAAAAAATTGAAGTACATAAATAAGGCATAGGTACATTTAATTAAACCTGATTGTGATTCATCTTAGGTTTATATGATCCCGAGTGACAAACTTGCCAAATGAAGAGCACAAAGACACAGCTTAGATTAAGAAAAGTTAAATGTGGTTTTAAATGATAAAATAATACAATATGTATAGTGATATAGTTAAGACAAATAAAAGAGGAGCAGAGATGAATATACATGGATATCCTCATTCCATTGTAATTAAACATGGATAACTAGAAATAAAAATATTTTGGGTCATTGACGTAGGGCTATAGTAGGCTAGAATTGGATTCTCTTCAGTGAAGTCAAACTTGGGGAATCTAGAAATAAAAGTATTTTGAGGGAGGGAAGTGAAACGACTCATCATTTTTTTGGTCATTTAAGACGTCTGGGATGTTCACCAAATGTCTATCTAGACGTCTGGGATGTTCACCAGATGTCTGAAAATGCTTTTCAGCGCGGAATATATGTACGCCATACTTCTTCCCTCACCGTACCTCACCGCACCTCCTCCTGCGATGCCACTCCGTGCCATGCCTCGCCTTTCCGCCCCCCTCACCTCCTCTCCCTTTATAAACCTCTCCCCCCTCCTCTTCGTTGCCCACCCCATAGCCGAGAGCAGAGCGAGGGTGAGAGCGAGTGAAGAGCTCGAGCGAGAGGAAGCGCAAGAAAGGAGGGTGCAGCGCCGTTCTGCTGTAGCACCTGCAGGCAAGGGGAGCCAGAGCGGTTCCGCGAAAGTCATTTTCCACGGAATCAGACAGCCAAAGAGACACCCAAACGTCTTACCGGACGTCCGAAGGTAGAGCAAGACGTCTGGTAGAGATCTACTTTCCGTACCTTTTCTCTCTGACAAGTCTTGACAGCGTACGTGTATGTGTCAGAAGGGGGAGCGTAGCCGAGGTAGTTTCAAACGTCCGAGCACCCCCAGACGTCTGACAGAGTCCTTGGACGTCGGCATTGAGTTCCAGACGTCTGATAGCGGAACACCGAGAGAGGTATCCCTGAAAACTGTTTTAAGACGTTTGGGACCTTTCCCAGACGTCTAATTTCCGTCTGATAGCGTGTTTTGGGCCGTGTAAGGCCCTATTATTATCGTTTTTCCGCAAACGAACCGTCTCTGTTTTCCGTACGAGTTTCTCTGTATAATGATACCTTGTTTATATCCTTCTGAACCTTTGGCCCATCAATCCATGCTTTAGGTCTCTAGTCCATCAAGTGTACGGGACCTGTGGAGACGTCGGGAGCTACTGTACGAGCCCCCATTCCACCCATTTACCCAGGTAGAGTGGTTACAATCTTAAATCCCTAATTTAATACATGCAAGTAAGTAATCCTAAGACTTGAGATAAACCTTAGAAAGGAATTAACGAACACTCGAAAATAAATTCTTGAACCCTAGGTTTTGGCATGAACACTAAGGTTATAAGAAACTGCATGTGAATGATTGAGTAATCAAAAGCTGTCTATTTTTATCTAAAATGGACCCGTACTATAATAAAATGGAAATCGAACTGTTTGTTCCAAACATTCCAACTCGGATGTGAAAAAGAAACTCCTGTACGAACCCCGCGGGGAATGTAAACAAGAACACCATACTACAGAGAACCGGATGGTTTTGGGAATTTGCTGCCTATGGGTAGCTGTTAAGGGAGGTAAGCTGACCTTCGTGTACGTGGTACCGAAGAGAGCAACCATCCCTTGTAGTGTAGAGGGGAGCTTTCCACCCTTGGGTTGGAACCCGGGGTGGGTTTGGCCACTCTACGATAACTCTTACTGGCCCTCATGTACGTAGTACCTAGGTGAGCTACTTAGTGTAGAGGGGAGTTATCCGCCCCAGGAGGCCCAGGGCTAGGTATGGCCACCTTACACCGACTCTCGTTAGTCCATTGGGCAAACCGGGATAATCAGACAAGGGTACGTGGACTGAGGAGGGGCAAGACCCCTTTTATGTTTTGAGAAGGCAAGACCCTATACTGTTCCGCACTGTTGCTAAGGCGTACCTACTAGCAGAAACGACTGACCGCGTGCCAGTGCGGGATAGCTACCTGCGCGCTTATCACGTGTGCCGTAGTCACCGCTACGTCACGACCATGACCTCGGGGTGGTAGACCGAGTATAGGACTACCACAGTGGGACTCCCCTGGCCAGGAGAGTGCCACGTGGGCATCCTATATCACGGAAAGCTGCAAGCAAAATCGTTCCTATAGGGAATAAGAGGATTAATTAACAAATCCTAACTAGAGATCTCTACTCACCCACATGTATAATATAATTGGGAAAATGGGAAATTTTATGTTAGCTATTTGTTAAATGCATATTATTTCTTAGCCACCACTCTATTCGGTGTTAGCTGACTCAGTTAAATAAATTCCTTACAGGTCAGGGATTTAAGCAGCCCAAGCCACCGGCTGCTGAGGATGCTAAGCCTAGTCGAACCTAACTTTAGTTCTACTGTTTGAGAGTGAGTTTCGGCTACATGTACTCGTTTTGTTGTGATGGCTGTATTATGACATAATATTACTGCTCCTTTTCCCCCTGTTGTAAATTTCTGCTTAGCTACTGTACTTGTGTGATTATGGTTTGATGAATGTTACTTGGTTATATCTTGTTATATGACTGGGTCTTGGGATTAACTGAAGCGAGCCGATCTTAGATCCTGTAGGGATTTGGGATCGGGTCGTGTTACGAACAGGGCATCAGGCGTCGTTTAAGACATCTGGCCAGATGTCTGGAAGCCTTCCCAGACGTTTGGTATTAAATTTTTTCGGCGTACGGGTTCGCGTCTGCGTGCATGCGCGCGCAGACTGAACCCACCGCCCTCCTTCTCTTTCCTCTCCCTCCCTGCTGACGCAGCCGTCCTCTTTTTCTCTCTCCCCACACTGCCTTCAAATAGTGCTTCCCTCTCCATCACCCTCACTCCACCGCCTTCTTCTCCATCTCCCTACCAGCGAGAGAGCGAGCGAGCGAGAGGTGCAGCAGCGGCAGCTGCGAGCGTGCGGGAAGGAGGAGTTGTTGCGAGAGGAAGAAGAAGCTCGATTGCGAGGGTACGAGCTTGCCGCGGCAGCTAGAGCCGACCGGCGGGAGGGCAGCGAGTGTGGGGTGCCGCGGATGAGTTGCTGCAGCTCAGGCAGTCGGCGGGCACAGCGCGACACGACCGCGCGTTGTGGGTGGAGAGCGAAAAGGATCTTGATTCCGGGAAAATTTTCCAGAATCAGACGTCTGGACTTACAACCAGACGACGCAGAAGACGTCTGGAGGAAGGTCCAGACATCTGACAGGTACAATATTTGTTATCTTCTCCTTCTTTCGCGTGTACGGCCATGCAGCCGTCTGCCGCGTTCTTCTGCACCTCTTCGTGATGAGAGCGGGTGTGTGTGTGTGCAGGATTTGTTCAGGAGGGCGCGAGGGCTCGCCATCCCACATAGATCAGACGTTGCACAGCACCAAATGAAGGATAGGGCCTCCAGATGTCCGGGGTGATAATCGAACGTCTGGAAACTAAGTCCAGACGGTCCAGAGGGCTTCTGGACGTCTGAAGGACTACGCAGACCAAGGTATGACCTGAGCGACCTTTTAAGATGTCTGGAAGAAGTTCCAGACATCTGATTTTGGGTAGACTCGTTGTTTTTGACCCATTTAAGATCCGTTCGGAGTCCGTTTTCCGCATTTCAAGTTTTGTTCTTCCCAGATTTTTATCCTCTACATGTTTACAGTAATTGTATGCTGTTCTGAGTAACTCCTTATGTTGATCCTTGTGTTAGGACCCCGTTCCGTTGCAGCTCTGAGGGTTGCGGAGGCGAGCGGGATTGCCGATCACGCCCCTGATACTCCCGATTTTGTGGGTAGAGTGGCCTTTTCAATTATTTATCAAAAATTATGCAATTGTGAAATAATTAATAGAGTCTAGGGCATTGCATGAACCCTAGGGCTGAAAAAATTAGATGGAATGATAGATCCTAGGGTATTGCATGAATCCTAGGACTGGAAAACTAGATTAAATGATAGATCCTAGGATATGGCATGAATCCTAGGACTGGAAAACTAGTTGAATATATAAACATTGCAGTCTTGGAAAAGTAGAAAGGAAACGATAACTGCCTGTAAATTGGTTAACAGCTGCCTGTTTATGAATGAATAATTACGGTTGAGAACATGGGTTATATGGATATAAAGCTGGAATGGTGAAACCTAAATTGGCTGAGTTAAAAGAACATGAACCTTACGGGGAATTAGGAGTAGAACTCCTGGAAAGTGAATGGAATAGAATTGGGAAAGTGAGCTGGCCCTTTGGTACGGAGTACCAAGGAGAGCAACTGTCCCCCTGTTTTGTGCAGAGCGGAGCTAACCGCCCCAGGGACCCGGGGTTAGGTCTGGCCACTTTGTACCGACTTTTGGCCCTCGTGTACGCAGTGCCGAGGAGAGCTACTAGTGTAGGGAGAGCAGTAGCTACCCGACAGGCCGCGGGGTTCTGCTAGCTCTCCTTCACCGACTTGTTAGGCCCACTGGGCAAACCAAGGTAGTCAGGCGAGGGTGCGCGGACTGTGGAGGGTCAAGACCCCTGTTTGGTTACTATGGAGGGGCTGGACCCCTATTACTAAGAGGGCTCTGCCCTATACTGGTTCCGTGCTGTGCTTTGGGTGCACCCATTAACATAAACGACTGACCGCATGCCAGTGCGGGGTAGCTACCCGTGCGTTTATCGCGCGTGCCATAATCACTGTTACGTCTGTCAGCGACCTTGGGGTGGTTGACTGAGGGTAGGACCACCACAGGGGGACTCTCCCGGCCAGGAGAGCACCACATGTTACTTCTACTTTTCGAAAAAGACTGTAATCAAGATCGTTCCCATGAGGAACATTCAAGATCAAGAGAAGGATCTGAGAAATAAAGCAATAGTGAATAAATGAAAAAATATAAAGAAAGAAATTAAAAATATACCAGCTACTGTCCACCTTACTGTTTCTTAGCTTCTAGTTTCCACTCTACTCAGAGTTTCGCTGACGTGTCACCCTTGTTACCTTTTCAAGACCTGGTGTTGAGCAGCCAGAGTCGGCGGCTGCAGAGGGCGCTGGGCTTAGTAGAGCCCAGTAGTATTACTTGTAGTACCCACTGTACTTTCTTTCCATTGTAGTGAGTAGTTTCTGTTACCCTCTGTACTCTTTTTATTGTAAGCTTCATGTTTATGTACATGTTTATTTCTCTACTGTTGTGGTGGTGTATACTGTAGTATTTCTTTTCTTTACTGTTGTATTTTGTTACTGCTAGTTATATACATGTTGAATGTGGGTTATTTTACTGCTCTTTTGGTTACTTTCTCGTTGGATGACTGGGTCTTGGGATCAGTCGAGTCGGTTCAATTCTTGTGTCTCGTAGGGATTCGGGAATCAGGTCGTTACAGGTCGTGACAGATGGTATCAGAGCAAGGTCGTCCCGAAAAGTGAACCAAGTAGTCCAGAAAACACCACACTTGTACATGTAACTAAGATAGACATCACAACATTTTCTCTTGGTTATTGTATCCGAGTCTTACGTCTCCTCTTTGGTCAGACAGGCACCAATAATCTCGTTCCTTCTCGATCTTTGAGTAGGAAATGCCTGGCCAGGGAGCTATTGTGGCAGGTCGCGAATGTGGTCATGGCCAAGGACGTGATCGTAGGAGAGGACGAGCAATGGCCGAAGATCGAGCCGCTTCACCTCTCCTCCCGGGCATCCAGGCCCCAGACCTCGCCCAACTGATCCGGAGTCTTATACGGGAGGAGCTCCATCAGCTTCCTCCTCAGCCTTCCCTTCCTGGGGATGCGGAGGGGGAAACCTCCGTGGGGCAGGCAAGCCACCACGACACTGGATGAGCTGGAGGGGGAGGGGGTGATCCTCTACCGCCCCCTTCGGACACTTCGGGGCATGAGTCCTCCTTGCTTGGAGGTGCACCCCTTCCTCCGCTGCGACTACACCATGAGGTTTTCAGCCAATTCAGGAAGCTGAAGCCCCCTCTTTCAAGGGGGAGGAAAGCCCATCTGAGGCAGAGGATTGGCTGGGACAAATGGAGAAGATCTTCGACACCCTCTGTCCTCCTGCAGAATGCCGTGTGGCCTTCGCCACGTATTAGCTGGAGAGTTCAGCCCACAGGTGGTGGAAGGCGGTTTGAGGATAGGAGGAGGGAGAACTGACGTGGGATCGGTTTGTGGTGCTCTTCTGTGAGCAGTACTTCCCACAGACTTGGCAGGATCAGAGGAGGCGGGAGTTCCACACTCTCCGCCAAGGGGCAATGACAGTTAGCACGTACCATACGCTTTTTCTGGAGTTGTCACACTTTGCCCTGACAGCTACATCCACCAAGGAGCGCCTGTGGAGATTCACCAAGGGTCTTCGACCCGCCATCTGGGGGTACGTAAAGCCCCTGAAGCTGCCTACCTTCTCCCGCGTAGTCGAGGCTGCCATGACCTACGAGGAGACTAACCCGTCCGCACGAGATATTGATGGAGGAGGACGGAAGAGGCCCTACCCGCAAGAGCACTCACAGGGCCGTCGGGAGAGGAGGCACCAGACACCAGCAGGGGAACCGTCTCGTTTTGTGGGTTCACTAGGGACCTATGGGGTCCCCGACAGGGATCAGCTGACTGCAGCAGACCTTCGCCCAGTCACCAGTAGGGACAACAGACAAAGGGAAGTCGCGTACCCCTCTACTATCAATGTGGCCAGTCGGGTCACATACGGAGGAATTGTCCATCTTGGACTGGAGCACAGCCGACGCTCCCAGCACTGCGCACTGGAGGCTGATCTGGCGGCCGCGGATATCGGACCCGAGGAGGAGGACAACAGTCACGAGGAGGGTACCAGCCCGCTGCCTCTTGCCCTACCAAGAGCACGGCTGTTTCTTCTGCACCGAGGATTAAAGGGCGTGTTAACGCCCTAACTCATGGAGATGCCAGAGCTTCGGGCTTTATAGTGGCAGGTATGGTTACTATATCCGGCAAACTCGTCTACACTCTTTTTGATTCCGGAGCCACGCATTCGTTTGTTTCTACGAGTTTTGCTGTCTACGCGGGAGTGAGCAGTATGCTTTTAGAGGAGACCTTCCTGATTAGAGGACTAGGTGGGCTGGTATTTGTTGCCGAGGAGGTTCTCACTGACTGTGAGGTCATGATAGGGGGATGCAGTCTCCCGATAGACCTGATCATGATCCCGATGGATGACTTCGGTGTAATCTTGGGGATGAACTGGTTGGCCGCATACCACGCCCTTGTAGATTGTTTTGGGAGGAAGATTGTCTTCTCTATACCACGGCTGGCTCCCTTCGAGTTCCACGGTCAGCCTGTAGACGGAGGATTCAGATGCATCTCCACACTTCGGGCAGTGAAGCTATTGAGTCAAGGGTGCGAGGGCTTCCTTGCTTGCGTTCTAGCAGAGCCCAGCCCCGTGGACAGTATACAGAGTATTCCGGTGGTCTGTGAGTACCCCGACGTCTTCCCAGAGGAGCTGCCGTGACTGCCACCTGAGCGTGAGATTGAGTTCGAGATCTCACTGATATTGGGGACAGGCCCCATTTCTTCAGCACCGTACCGAATGTCCCCGCTTGAGCTGCGAGAGCTCAAGACACAGCTACAGGACCTGCTAGAGAAAGGCCTCATAAGGCCTTGTGCCTTTCTGTGGGGAGCCCCTATCCTGTTCGTGAGAAAGAAGGATGGTACTCTTCGGCTGTGCATTGACTACAGACAACTGAACCGGGTCACCATCAAGAATAAGTACCCGTTACCATGCATAGATGACCTCTTCGACCAGCTAAGGGATGCCACGGTATTTTCAGAGATAAATTTGAGGTCAGGATACCATCAGCTGAGGATTAGGGAGACTGACGTCTCCAAGACAGCCTTCGTACACGGTACGGCCACTACGAGTTCTTGGTCATGCCGTTTGAATTGACCAACGCCCCTGCTGCTTTCATGGACTTGATGAACCGCATTTTTCGGCAGTATCTGGATCAGTTCGTGGTTGTTTTCATAGATGATGTACTCATTTATTCATGAGACCAGACGCAACATAATCAACACCTTCACATGGTCTTGGATACCTTGAGACGGCACAGGTTGTATGCCAAATACAACATATGCGAATTCTGGTTGAGACAAGTCACCTTCATGGGCCATGTGATCTCAGAGGACGGTTTAGCTGTGGATCCAGCCAAGGTAGAGGCAGTACTTAGGTGGGAGAGGCCGTGTTCGGTGACTGAGATACGCAGTTTCCTGGGACTAGCCAGTTATTATAAATGATTTATCCAAGGGTTCCCATAGATTGCCCATCCTCTGACTTATTGGACTCGGAAGGACATACCTTTCGCCTGGAGAGACGAGTGTGAGTCTTGCTTTTAGAAGCTGAAAGAGAGGTTGACCTCAGCTCCTGTACTCACCATCCCTGATAGCAGCGGCGGATTCGTCGTCTACACAGACGCCTCGTTGCAGGGATTAGGGGGTGTACTTATGTAGCGGGGTCATGTTGTCGCATATGCTTTGCGGCAACTGAAGCCCCACGAGCACAGCTACCCCACCCACGACCTATAACTGGCAGCAGTCGTCCTAGCATTGAAGACCTGGAGGCACTATTTGTACAGAGAGACGTTCGAGATTTACACTGACCATAAGAGCCTCAGATATTTGTTTGACCAGAAGGAGCTCAACATGAGGCAGAGACGCTGGTTGTTACTCCTGAAGAACTGCGATTGCAGCATCTCCTACCACCCAGGAAAGGCCAATGTGGTAGCTGACGCCTTGAGCTGAAAGGCGCCCGCCCACTTGGTTTGCTTACAAGCACAAAGTTGGAGGCTCATGGAGGAGTTGAGCAGCTGGTGACTCCATGAGACACAAGGGTATTGCGGGGCAGTGACAGTCGCGAGGCAGACACTACCAGAGCTGGTGGATCGCATCATGGTTAAACAAATGACAGACTCATATCTACGGGCACAACGAGACTGAGTATTGGCAGGAAACCCAGGAGAATTCTCTTTCACTGACGGAGTTCTGCGTACGAGGGGACGTTTGTGCGTTACTAGAGATGAGGAGCTGTTGAGGGAGCTCTTGACTGAGGCTCATGGATTCAGATTTACCATACATCCTGGGAACAGGAAAATGTATCACGACCTACGACATGATTTTTGGTGGAGAGGCATGAAGCGGGATGTTGGCCTTTTCGTTCAGTAGTGTCTAATATGTCAGCAGGTGAAGGCCGAGCATCAGAGGCCTGTAGGGCCATTGCAGTCACTTCCCATTCCAGAATGGAAGTGGGAAAATGTCACTATGGATCTGGTAGTAGGGTTACCTGTGACACAGAGAGGGCACGATGCAGTCTGGGTGGTTGTGGATAGATTAACGAAGATGGCACAGTTTCTGCCAATCCGAGTCACTTATGGACCAGCACAGTTGGCAGAGAGATATATCAGAGACATAGTACGCTTTCATGGGGTTCCCCGCGAAATTATTTTAGATAGGGACTATTACGAACGCGTGCCCCAGACGTCTTTTAAGACGTCTGGGAGGTGGCCCAGACGTTGGATAAGACGTCTTGGATCAAATCCAGACGTCTTACCAGACGTCTGGGATAGTTTCCAAACGTCTGGAAAACAGTTATTTTTCGCACGAGATATTCGTCTGCGCCTGTGCGCGCAGACCCGCGATTCCTCTCTCTCTCTTTTTCCCTCTCTCTGTGCGGCTGCAGACCTGCCGCGCACTCTCTCCCTCCTCCTCGCGCGGCCTTAAAAGGCCACGCCTCCCCTCCTGTCGTCTCCACCGTCCCCTTCCTCTTCTCCTTCCTGTGCGCAAGAGCGAACGAGCGCGAGGGCGGCAGCGGTGGCTGTAGTGAGCGCGGAGGAGGTGCGGTGTGCGAGGGCGGAGCTCTGCCGTGAGGGCGAGCTCGCAGGAGCGGCTTGGCCGGCTGGCGGAGGGCGCAGGGGGAGCGGAACGACGCGGAGAGGGACCTGCTGCGGTCTGAGCAGCAGACGCGCGAGGTGCGACGCGGGTGGCATCGCGAGCGGAAGCCGGGTGGTGCCCTGTTCTAGAAAAATTTCCAGAATCAGACGTCTGGGTTGATAGCCAGACGGCGAGGGAGTCGTCTGGAAGATCATACGGACGTCTGAAAGGTGAGTATTCCGCTTTCTTCTTCCTTCCTGTCGACTGACCGTACTGAGGGAGGGAGTTGGCTGTGCGCAGGCTCGGTGATTCGCCATCCAACGCGAATCAGACGTCTGGATGTTGTACCAGACGGCGGAAGCGACCTCCAGACGTCCGGGGTGACCATCGGACGTCTGGGAGCTCGGCCAGACGTCCCCGCAGACTTCTGGACGTCCGGGAAACCACGCTGAACTGGTAATTCCCTGATCCACCTTTCTAAGACGTTTGGAAGAAGTTCCAGACGTCTGATTTTGCACAGTATCATCTTTTTCGACCCGTTTAGGGCCCGTTCGGGCTCCGTTTTCCGCGATTCTTGTTGCGTTCTTTTCAGAATTAATTCCTCTACCTGTCTACAGTAGCTATGCACTGTTTTGAGACTTTCCTTGTGTTTAATCCTTGTGAGAGGACCTCGTTCAGTTGCAGTCTTGGGAGTCGCGGAGACACGTGGGATTCCCGATCACGCCCCCATTACTCCCGTTGTACCTGGTAGAGTGGCTTTAAGTTATTAATAAAATCTGTTAAATTATGAAACCATAAATAGAACCTAGGACATTGCATGAATCCTAGGAATGAGAAATAGATGGAATGATAGCTCCTAGGTGTTGCATGAATCCTAGGACTGGAAAACTAGATTGTATGATAGATCCTAGGATATGGCATGAATCCTAGGATGGGAAGACTAGTGGAATGTATAATACTGCAGTCTTGGAAAATGGAAAGAGATATAAAGCTGCCTGTAATTTGAATTAACAGTTGCCTGTTGTGAATAGATAACGTGGTTGAGAACATGGATTGTAAGAATGTGAAACTGGAAAGTGAAACTTGGATGTTTGAGTAAAAAGGATGGAACCCTATGGGGAAGTAGGAGTAGAACTCCTGGAAAGTGAATGGAATAGTTTTGGGGAAGTGAGCTGGCCCTTGAGTACGGAGTACCAAGGAGAGCGACTGTCCCCCCTGTTTAGTGCAGAGCGAAGCCAGCCGCCCCAGGGACCCGGGGTTAGGACTGGCCACTTTGTACCGACTTGCTGGCCCTCGCGTACGTAGTACCGAGGAGAGCTACTAGTGTAGGGAGGTACTAGCTCCCCCACGGGCCCCGGGGTTCTGCTAGCCTCCCACACCGACTTGTTAGGCCCGCTGGGGCAAACCAGGGTAGTCAGGCGAGGGTGCGCGGACTGTGGAGGGGCGAGGCGCCGGTTTGGTTACTGTGGAGGGGTTGGACCCCTGTTACTGAGAGGGCTCTGCCCTGTACTGGTTCCGTGCTGTGCTTTGGGTGCACCCGTTAACGGAAACGACTGACCGCGTGCCAGTACGGGTTAGCTACCTGTGCATTTATCGCGCGTGCCGTAGTCACCGTTACGTCTGTCAGTGACTTTGGGGTGGTTGACTGAGGGTAGGATTACCACAGGGGACTCTCCCGGCCAGGAGAGCACCACGTGCTACTTCTACTTTTTGGAAAAGACTGCAATCAAGATCGTTCCCACGAGGAACATTCGAGATCAAGTAAAAGATCTGAGAAATAAATGAAATAGTGAGACAATTGAAAGATGTAAATAAAGAAAGTAATAGAACATAACAGCTACTGTACACTCTACTGTTGTCTTTAGTTTTAGTTGCCACTCTACTCAGCGTTTTGCTGACGTGTTACACTCGTTACCTTTTTCAGGACCAGGTGTTGAGCAGCCAGGGTCAGCGGCTGCAGAGGACGCTGGGTCGAATAGGGTCCAGTAGGGTTTACCACAGTCTTTTGTACCTCTTTTGTTTCTGTTATAGTGAGTAGTTCTTGTTTCCGCTGTACTTTCTTTACCTGCAGTTCATGTTATATGATAAATGTTGTTCTACTGTTGTGGTGGTATCTACTGTAGTAGTTTTTTTCCTTACTGCTGTACTTTCTTACTGTTAGTTATATTCATGCTGAATGTGGTTTATTTTACTGCTCTTTTGGTTACATCCTCGTTGGACGACTAGGTCTTGGGATTAGTCGAGTCGGTCCGGTTCTCGTGTCTCGTAGGGACTCCGGGACTCGGGAACCGGGTCGTTACAAGATGGTATCAGAGCAAGGTCGTCCCGAGAAGTGAATCAACTGACTGGAAAATAACCAATTCGCATGTTTATAGCTAGAGTAGCCACCACAACATATCTCCTGACTTGAGCTCTTTGAAGTTTCGTTAGGTACCGTCTGTTTTGACGTTTCCGTTTGGTTTCGCGTCTCCTTGCAGGAGATGCCTCGTCGCGGGACTGGCGAGACTGGCCGCGGGCACGGTCGAGGGCGAGGTCGGTGAGGTGGACGTGCTGTTGTTGACGTCTCGGTGGACCAGCCACCACTCCCGGGCATCCAGGCCCAGGACCTCGCCAGACTGATACGAGATATTGTACGAGAGGAGCTCCACCCACCGCCCCGAGCGCCTCCTCCTGGGGCTGCAGAGGGGGAGTCCTCTGTGGGACCACGCGACGGACACGGCGCTGGACACGAGGATGGGGATGGGCCGTTGCCGCCCCCACCTTCCTCCGACACTTCTGTACACGAGGCACCTTCGCCTGGAGGTGCACCAGCACCTCCCCTACAGCGCCACTTCGAGTTTTTCGGACAGTTCCGGAAGCTGAAGCCCCCCTCCTTCAAGGGGGATGAGGACCCGACCGAGGTAGAGGACTGGCTTGAGCAGCTGGAGAAGATCTTCGACACCCTTCGCCCCCCGGTGGAGTGCCGCGTGGCCTTTGTCACGTACCAGCTGGAGAGTGCGGCACACCGGTGGTGGAGGGCGATCCGGGGATAGGAGAGGGACGAGCCGACGTGGGACCAGTTCGTCACCCTCTTCTGCGAGCAGTACTTTCCCCAGACGTGGCAAGACCAGAGGAGGCGGGAGTTCCACACTCTCTGCCAAGGGACGATGACTGTGAGCGCATACCGCACACGTTTCTTGGAGCTGTCCCGCTTTGCAGCGACAGCAGTAGCCACTGAGGAGGAGCGCCTTTGGAGGTTCACCGAGGGGCTCCGGCCTGCGATCCAGGGGTATGTCAAACCCCTGAAGCTGCCTACATTTTCGAGGGTGGTAGAGGCAGCTATGACTTACGAGGAGACCAGCCCGTCCGCGCGAGAGACCGACGGCGGGCGGAAGAGGCCCTTTCAGCCAGACTTCTCACAGGGCCGGCGAGAACGGAGACACGTGGCGTCCGCAGGAGAGCCGTCACGTTGTGCAGGGCCATCAGTGGCCTTTGGGGGCCCTCGACAGGGGCCAGTTGCCAGCACCGGACCCCCGCCTAGTCGACAGCAGGGACTCATTGAGGGCGGGAGTCGGGTTCCCCTCTGCTACCAGTGTGGCCAGCCGGGCCACGTCAGGAGGGACTGCCCATCTAGGGCAGGAGGTCAGCAGATACTCCCCGCGCAGAGCACTGGAGGGCGCGTAGGAGGCCGCGGTTCCCAGGCACGAGGAGGAGGACAGCAGTCGCGAGGAGGGTACCGGCCAGCACCTACCCGTCCGACGCAGAGTGTGGCTGCTTCGTCCGCACCTAGAGCTGAGGGGCGTATCAACACCCTAACACACAGGGACGCCAGAGCTTCGGGATCCGTGGTAGCAGGTATGGTTTCAGTTTCTGGCAGACTCGTTTACACGCTTTTCGATTCCGGCGCTACGCACTCGTTTGTCGCAGCCAGTTTCGCAGTTAGTTTGGACCAGGATTATACATTGTTAGAGAATCCGTTCGTAATCAGAGGTCTGAGTGGTCAGCTGTTTGTAGCTGAGGATGTGTACACGGATTGCGAGGTCAGCGTCGGAGGACATAGCCTGCCAGCTGACTTGATTATGATCCAGATGGAGGACTTTGGAGTGATTCTGGGGATGGATTGGCTGTCCGCTTACCACGCCTTGGTGGACTATTTTGAGAGGAAGATTGTCTTCTCCATTCCGGAGTTGCCTTCTTTCGAGTTTCACAGACAGCCAATGGACGGAGGTTTCAGGTGCATTTCGGCACTTCGGGCGACGAGACTTTTGAGCCAGGGGTGTGAGGGCTTCCTGGCTTGTGTGGTGGCAGAACCCAGCCCTGTGGCAGACTTCCAGAGCATCCCGGTGGTCAGAGAGTACCCTGACGTGTTTCCAAACGAGTTACCAGGTCTATCGCCCGAGCGCGAGATCGAGTTTGAGATCTCACTAGTACCAGGGACCAGCCCCATCTCCACCGCGCCATACAGAATGGCACCGCTTGAGCTGCGAGAGCTCAAGTCCCAGTTGCAGGACCTTTTGGAGAAAGGTTTTGTGAGGCCCAGTGCGTCTCCCTGGGGAGCCCCGGTACTGTTTGTGAAGAAGAAGGATGGGACCCTATGCCTTTGTGTGGATTACCGACAGCTGAATAGGGTCACCATCAAGAACAGATATCCGCTGCCGAGGATCGACGATTTGTTTGACCAGTTGCGGGGTGCCACGGTGTTTTCCAAGATAGACTTGAGGTCTGGATACCACCAGTTGAGGATCAGGGAGACCGACGTCTCCAAGACAGCTTTCCGCACCCGGTACGGACACTACGAGTTTTTGGTCATGCCGTTTGGGCTGACCAATGCCCCCGCTGCTTTCATGGACCTGATGAACCGGGTGTTTAGACCGTACTTGGACCAGTTCGTGGTGGTTTTCATAGATGATGTACTCATCTATTCTAGAGATCGGACGCAGCACGGACAGCACTTGCGGATGGTTCTGGACACTCTGAGGCGACGCAGGCTGTATGCCAAATACAACAAGTGCGAGTTCTGGTTGGGGGAGGTGACCTTCTTGGGTCATGTGATCTCTGGAGACGGCCTGGCGGTGGACCCAGCCAAGGTCGAGGCAGTGCTCAGGTGGGAGAGACCGCGTTCAGTCACTGAGATCCGCAGTTTCCTAGGACTAGCTGGCTACTACAGACGGTTCATCAGAGGATTTTCACAGATTGCACGTCCTATGACACAATTGACCCGGAAGGACGTGCCTTTCGCTTGGACAGACGCCTGTGAGGCGTGTTTTCTGGAGTTGAAGGAGAGGTTGACCTCGGCTCCCATGCTCACCATCCCTGACAGTAGTGGTGGGTTCGTTGTGTACACGGACGCTTCCTTGCAGGGGTTAGGATGTGTGCTCATGCAGAGGGGTCACGTGGTCGCTTACACTTCGCGGCAACTGAAGCCCCATGGGCATACCTACCCTACCCACGACCTAGAGTTAGCAGCTGTTGTCTTCGCGCTGAAGACATGGAGGCACTACTTGTACGGTGAGACCTTCGAGATTTTTACAGATCACAAGAGCCTCAGATATCTTTTTGACCAGAAGGAGCTCAACATGAGACAGAGACGTTGGTTGGAGCGCCTGAAGGACTACGACTGCAGCATCTCCTACCACCCGGGGAAGGCCAATGTGGTGGCTGACGCCTTGAGCCGTAAGGCGCCCGCACGCTTGGCCAGTCTACAGTTACAGAGTTGGAGCCTTTTGGGGGAGGTGGGCAGTTGGCGACCTCTAGAGTTACGAGGATACTGTGGGGCAGTGACGGTGACACGGCAGACCAGGCCAGAGCTGATAGACCGTATCATCACGGGACAGATGACCGATCCGTACTTGCAGTCTTTGCGCGACAGAGTACTATCAGGAGACCCAGGGGACTTCTCTTTCACAGACCAGGTGCTACGTTTGAGGGGACGGTTGTGCGTTCCCAGAGACGAGGAGCTGTTGAGAGAGCTCCTGACTGAGGCACACGGTTCCAGATTCACCATACATCCCGGGAACACGAAAATGTACCACGACTTGAGACGCGAGTTTTGGCAGAGAGGTATATCCGTGATGTAGTACGACTACAAGAAGTTCCGCGGGAGATCGTATCCGACCGGGATGCCCGCTTTACGTCCCAGTTTTGGGCTGAGTTTCAGCAGGCTTTGGGGGCGAGGTTGAGGTTTAGCACGGCTTACCACCCCCAGACGGACGGACAGTCTGAGCGCACGATACAGACACTTGAGGACCTTTTGCGTGCCTGTGTACTGGGCTGGAGGGGCTCTTGGGAGGAGCACCTGCCCCTGGCAGAGTTTGCATACAACAACAGTTATCACTCGAGCTTCGGCATGGCTCCCTACGAGGCTCTGTACGGACGGAAGTGTACAGCACCCTTGAGTTGGGTTGAGGTGGGGACCAAGTGGGAGGTTGGCCCCAGGTTGATCCGGCAGAGTCAGGGGGTAGTTGAGCAGATCCACAGACGACTCCGCACTGTCAGGAGCAGACAGAAGAGCTACGCGGATCGGAGACGCAGAGAGGTGCAGTTTGAGGTTGGGGACCACGTCTTCCTTCGTGTTTCACCCATGAAGGGCCTACAGTGGTTTTGGGTGAGAGGGAAGCTCACGCCGAGGTTCGTAGGGCCCTTTGAGGTCCTGGAGCGGGTTGGACCCGTTGTTTACAGACTTGCCCTTCCCCCGCAGCTTTCTGGTGTGCACGACGTGTTCCACGTGTCCAACCTCAGGAAGTACGTAGCCGATTCCAGTCACGTACTGAGTCACGAGAGCGTCGAGGTGAGCGACGACCTGACCTACCCCGAGCGGCCAGTGCAGATCCTAGGCCGAGCTGTCCGCAGTTTGAGACGAAAGCAAGTACCCCTGGTAAAGGTTTTGTGGAGGAGCCAGCGGTACGAGGAGGCTACCTGGGAGCCTGAGGCGGCAATGCGGGAGCGGTACCCGGAGCTTTTCGCGGGGACGTCTTTTCGGACCGGCTTCGGTCCTCTTTGAGTTTGTTATGGTTATTTGGACATCTTTTCCTCACACCCTACTTGGCGCAAGTTTCGGGGACGAAACTTCCTTTGAGTTTGTTATATTGTTACGAACGCGTGCCCCAGACGTCGGATAAGACGTCTTGGATCAAATCCAGATGTCTTACCAGACGTCTGGGATCGTTTCCAGACGTCTGGAAAACAGTTATTTTTCGCACGAGATATTCGTCTGCGCGCTTGTGCGCGCAGACCCGCGATTCCTCTCTCTCTCTTTTTCCCTCTCTCTGTGCGGCTGCAGACCTGTCGCGCACTCTCTCCCTCCTCCTCGCGCGGCCTTAAAAGGCCACGCCTCCCCTCCTGTCGTCTCCACCGTCCCCTTCCTCTTCTCCTTCCTGTGCGCGAGAGAGAGCGAGCGCGAGGGCGGCAGCGGCGGCCGCAGTGAGCGCGGAGGAGGTGCGGCGTGCGAGGGCGGAGCTCTGCCGTGAGGGCGAGCTCGCCGGAGCGGCTTGGCCGGCTGGCGGAGGGAGCAGGGGGCGCGGAAGGACGCGGAGAGGGACCTGCTGCGGTCTGAGCAACAGACGCGCGAGGTGCGACGCGGGCGGCGTCGCGAGCGGAAGCCGGGTGGTGCCCTGTTCTGGAAAAATTTCCAGAATCAGACGTCTGGGTTGATAGCCAGATGGCGAGGGAGACGTCTGGAAGATCATACGGACGTCTGAAAGGTGAGTATTCCGCTTTCTTCTTCCTTCCTGTCGACTGACCGTACTGAGGGAGGGAGTTGGCTGTGTGCAGGCTCGGTGATTCGCCATCCAACGCGAATCAGACGTCTGGATGTTGTACCAGACAGCGGAAGCGACCTCCAGACGTCCGGGGTGACCATCGGACGTCTAGGAGCTAGGCCAGATGTCCCCGCAGACTTCTGGACGTCCGGGAAACCACGCTGAACTGGTAATTCCCTGATCCACCTTTTTAAGACGTCTGGAAGAAGTTCCAGATGTCTGATTTTGCACAGTATCGTCTTTTTCGACCCGTTTAGGGCCTGTTCGAGCTCCGTTTTTCGCGATTCGAGTTGCGTTCTTTTAAGAATTAATTCCTCTACCCGTCTATAGTAGCTATGCACTGTTTTGAGACTTTCCTTGTGTTTGATCCTTGTGATAGGACCTCATTCAGTTGCAGTCTTGGGAGTCGCGGAGGCACGCGGGATTCCCGATCACGCCCCCATTACTCCCGTTGTACCTGGTAGAGTGGCTTTAAGTTATTAATAAAATCTGTTAAATTATGTAACCATAAATAGAACCTAGGACATTGCATGAATCCTAGGAATGAGAAATAGATGGAATGATAGCTCCTAGGTGTTGCATGAATCCTAGGACTGGAAAACTAGATTGTATGATAGATCCTAGGATATGGCATGAATCCTAGGATGGGAAAACTAGTGGAATGTATAATACTGCAGTCTTCGAAAATGGAAAGAGATATAAAGCTGCCTGTAATTTGAATTAACAGCTACCTGTTGTGAATAGATAACGTGGTTGAGAACATGGATTGTAAGAATGTGAAACTGGAAAGTGAAACCTGGATGTTTGAGTAAAAAGGATGGAACCCTACGGGGAAGTAGGAGTAGAACTCCTGGAAAGTGAATGGAATAGTTTTGGGGAAGTGAGCTGGCCCTTGAGTACGGAGTACCAAGGAGAGCGACTGTCCCCCCTGTTTAGTGCAGAGCAGAGCCAGCCGCCCCAGGGACCCGGGGTTAGGACTGGCCACTCTGTACCGACTTGCTGGCCCTCGCGTACGTAGTATCGAGGAGAGCTACTAGTGTAGGGAGGTACTAGCTACCCCACGGGATCCGGGGTTCTGCTAGCCTCCCACACCGACTTGTTAGGCCCGCTGGGGCAAACCAGGGTAGTCAGGCGAGGGTGCGCGGACTGTGAAGGGGTAAGGCCCCGGTTTGGTTACTATGGAGGGGTTGGACCCCTGTTACTGAGAGGGCTCTGCCCTGTACTGGTTCCGTGCTGTACTTTGGGCGCACCCGTTAACGGAAACGACTGACCGTGTGCCAGTATGGGTTAGCTACCTGTGCGTTTATCGCGCGTGCCGTAGTCACCGTTACGTCTGTCAGTGACCTTGGGGTGGTTGACTGAGGGTAGGATCACCACGGGAGACTCTCCCGGCCAGGAGAGCACCACGTGCTACTTCTACTTTTTGGAAAAGACTGCAATCAAGATCGTTCCCACGAGGAACATTCGAGATCAAGTAAAAGATCTGAGAAATAAATGAAATAGTGAGACAATTGAAAGATGTAAATAAAGAAAGTAATAGAACATAACAGCTACTGTACACTCTACTGTTGTCTTTAGTTTTAGTTGCCACTCTACTCAGCGTTTTGCTGACGTGTTACACTCGTTACCTTTTTCAGGACCAGGTGTTGAGCAGCCAGGGTCAGCGGCTGCAGAGGACGCTGGGCCGAATAGGGTCCAGTAGGGTTTACCACAGTCTTTTGCACCTCTTTTGTTTCTGTTATAGTGAGTAGTTCTTGTTTCCGCTGTACTTTCTTTACCTGCAGTTCATGTTATATGATAAATGTTGTTCTACTGTTGTGGTGGTATCTACCGTAGTAGTTTTTTTCCTTACTGCTGTACTTTCTTACTGTTAGTTATATTCATGCTGAATGTGGTTTATTTTACTGCTCTTTTGGTTACATCCTCGTTGGACGACTAGGTCTTGGGATTAGTCGAGTCGGTCCGGTTCTCGTTTCTCGTAGGGACTCGGGAACCGGGTCGTTACAGGGACACTTGTTTCACTTCCCAGTTCTGGGCAGAATTTCAGTGAGCCTTGGGGACTTGTTTGAAGTTCAGTATAGCCTATCACCCCCAAACAAATGGACAGTCAGAGTGCACCTTTCAGACCCTTGAGGACCTTCTGTGCGCTTGCGCACTGGAGTGGAGAGGCTCCTGGGAGGAGCATTTGCCGCTGGAAGAATTCGCATATAACAACAGTTACCACTCGAGCATTGGCATGCCACCATATGATGCTCTGTATGGGAGAAAGTGTATGACCCCCTTGAGTTGGGTAGAGGTGGGGACCGAGTGGGAGGTCGGCCCCCATCTGATACGCCAGAGTCAGGAGGTGATCGAGCAGATCCATCGACGACTACGTACTGTCCGGAGCAGGCAAAAGAGTTATGCCGATCTGAAGCGTAGGGAGGTACAATTTGAGGTTGGAGATTAGTCTTTTCTCCGTGTCTCACCGATGAAAGGCTTGCAGCGGTTTAGGATGAGAGGGAAGCTTGCATTGAGATATGTGGGTCCCTTTGAGGTCTTAGAGCAGGTAGGACCCGTCGCTTACCGGCTTGCCCTTCCTCCCCAGCTTTCTAGAGTGCACAACGTATTTCATGTGTCCAACCTCAGAAGATACATCGCTGACCCCAGCCATGTCCTTAGCCACGAGAGCATCGAAGTCGGAGATGACCTGACCTATCCCGAGAGACTGGTACGGATGCTAAATCGAGCCATTCGGAGGTTGAGGCAGAAGGAAGTACCCCTGGTGAAAGTCCTATGGAAAAGCCAGCGGTACGAGGAGGTAACTTGGGAGCCTGAGTTAGCGATGAGAGCAGTACCCGGAACTCTTCGAAGGTATGACTCTTCAGACCTACTTCAGTCATCTTTAAGTTTGTTATACGCTGCTACGTTTTATTTTCGCACCCTAGTCGGTTCAAGTTTCGGGGACGAAACTTCCTTTAAGTTTGTTATATTGAAACGACCTCCCACCCTTTTAGTCATTGAAGATGTCTGGGATGCTCACCAAACGTCTGTCCGGACGTCTGGGATGTTCACCAGACGTCTGAAAATGCTTTTTAGCGCGAAATGTATGTACGCCATACTTCCTCTCTCACCGCGCCTCACCTCACCTCCTCCTGCGACGCCACTCCGTGCCATGCCTCGCCTTTCCGCCCCCCTCACCTCCTCTCCCTTTATAAACCTCTCGCCCCTCCTCTTTGTTGCCCACTCCATAGCCGAGAGTAGAGCAAGGACGAGAGCGAGTGAAGAGTGGAGAGCCCGAGCGAGGGGAAGCGCGAGAGCGGAGGGTGTAGCGCTGTTCTGCTGCAGCACTTGCAGGCAAGGGGAGCCAAAGCGATTTCGCGGAAGTCATTTTTCCGCGGAATCAGACGGCCGGAGAGACACCTAGACGTCTTACCAGACGTCTGAAGGTAGAGCAAGACGTTTGGTAGAGATCTACTTTCCGTACCTTTTCTCTCTGACAAGTCCTGATAGCGTACGTGTATGTGTTAGAAGGGGGAGCGTAGCTGAGGTAGTTTTAGAAGTCCGAGAGCACTCCCAAACGTCTGACGGAGTCCTTGGACGTCGGCATTGAGTTCCAGACGTCTGATAACGGAACACTGAGAGAGGTATCCCTGAAAACTATTTTAAGACGTCTGGGACCTTTCCCAGACGTCTAATTTCTGTCTGACAGCGTGTTTTGGGCCGTGTAAGGCCCTATTATTATCGCTTTTCCGCAGATGAACCGTCTCTGTTTTCTGTACGAGTTTCTCTATATGATGATACATTGTTTATATCCTTTTGAACCTTTGGCCCATCAATCCATGTTTTAGGTCTCCAGTCCGTCAGGTGTACAGGACCTGTGGAGACGTCGGGAGCCACTGTATGAGCCCCCATTCCACCTGGTTACCTAGGTAGAGTGGTTACAACTTTAAATCCCTAATTTAATACATGCAAGTAAGTAATCCTAGGACTTGGGATGAACCCTAGGAAGGAATTAACGAACACTCGAAAATAAATTCTTGAACCCTAGGTTTTGGCATGAACATTAGGGTTAGAAGAAACCGCATGTGAATGATCGAGTAATCAAAAGCTGCCTGTTTTTATCTAAAATGAACCCCTACTGTAATAAAATGGAAATTGAACTGTTTGTTCCAAACATTCCAGCCCGGATGTGAAAAAGAAACTCCTGTACGAACCCCACGGGGAATGTAAACAAGAGCACCGTACTATGGAGAACCGGATGGTTCTGGGAATTTGCTGCCTATGGGTAGCTATTAAGGGAGGTAAGCTGACCTTCGTGTACGTGGTATCGAAGAGAGCAACCATCCCTTGTAGTGTAGAGGGGAGCTTGCCACCCTTGGGTTGGGACCCGGGGTGGGTTTGGCCACTCTTCGACGACTCTTACTAGCCCTTGTGTACGTGGTACCTAGGTGAGCTACTTAGTGTAGAGGGGAGTTATCTGCCCCAGGGGGCCCGGGGCTAGGTATGGCCACCCTACATCGACTCTCGTCAGTCCATTAGGCAAACTGGGGTAGTCATACGACGATACGTGGACTGAGGAGGGGCAAGACCCCTGTTCTGTTCTGAGAGGTCAAGGCCCTATACTGTTCTGCACTGTACGTTGAGGCGTACCTGCTAGCGGAAACGACTGATCGCGTGCCAGTATGGGGTAGCTACCCGCGCACTTATCACGTGTGCCGTAGTCACCACTACGTCACGACCGTGACCTCGGGGTGGTAGACCGAGTATAGGACTACCACGGTGGGACTCCCTCGGCCAGGAGAGTGCCACGTGGGCATCCTATATCACGGGAAGCTGCAAGCAAAATCGTTCCTATATGGAACAAGATGATTAATTAACAAATTCTAACTAGAGATCTCTATGCACCCACATGTATAATATAATTGGAAAAGTGGAAAATTTTATGTTAACTTTTTGTTAAATGCATGTTACTTCTTAGCCACCACTCTACTCAGCGTTAGCTAACTCCAATTAAATAAATTCTGTATAGGTAAGGGATTTGAGCAGCCCGAGCCACCGGCTGCTGAGGACACTAGGCCTAGTCGAGCCTAGCTTTAGTTCTACTGTTTGAGAGTGAGTTTCTGCTACATGTACTCGTTTTGTTGTGATGGTTGTATTATGACATAATATTACTGTTCCTTTTCCCCCTGTTGTAAATTTCTGCTTAGCTACTGTACTTGTGTGATTGTGGTTTGATGAATGTTACTTGGTTATATCTTGTTGGACGACTGGGTCCTGGAATTTACCGAAGTGAGCCGATCTCAGATCCTGTAGGGATTTGGGACCGGGTCGTGACAGGAAGATGGCGAAGTTGCAAGAAGCTCAGTGAGTCAAGTCAAAGGTAAAGGTTGCTCAGTCATAGAGGGAGGGAAGCGGGGGATGGGGCATAAGCTTCGAGGAGTATTTTCTTAAGTAGTAGCAATTGTGGTATGGAACTGTGGTCTCGTCTCTTTTGGTAAATTGAAAATTTTGAATAGAAAATTTCCATGCTTTATTGTAACTTGATATGGGATTCATAGAAGTTAGTAATGGTAAAGGAATTGTGGTGCCAGACTTCTCGTCGCTTTAGTTTTTAAATTTTAGACGTTGTAGTAAATCACAAAAAGCTACTACCAGTTTACAATTTATTACTCGGAATTAAAAGTTTCCCGAGGTCGAACTCAGGGAGCAAACTATGATTCCAGAAGCATATGAATTCACAATATATAGAGTTTTACAAAAATGAAGACAAAGGAGAGAGAGAAAGAGAGAGAGCAAAAATTCTCTTTTTGGCTTTTTCTTCTTCTCTCTTCTTCCCTTCAGCCAGCTTTCTTCTTCAGCTTGTCTTCTTCTTTCTTCTTCTTCTTTTCTTTGTTGTGAAGGCTTCCTCTTCTTTCTTTCCTTTCTTCAGTTGCTAAGTCCTTCTTCTTCTTCCTTCTTCTTCTCTTCTCTGATTTTCTTCTGTGCCTTCTTCTTCTTTTCTGCAAAGGTTCCCTCCTTCTCTTTTCTCTTTCTTTTTCTCTGGCCTGTCCTTTGCTCTTCACTCCTTCCTTTCTTTCCGACGTCTGATTCAGAAATCCGATGCCTTAACTGCGCTGTTGCTACAGTGCCCCTACTCTTCTCTTTTCTTCAGCTTCTTTCCTTCCTTCTCCTTTCTTCTTCTCTGCGGCTAAGTCTCAGCCGCTGCTCTTCCTCTTCTTCTTTCCTTCTTCCTTCCTTCTTCTCTTCAGTGGTGCCTTGCTTCTTCCTCCCTCACCTGTTCTCTGCACACACACACAAGCTCAGAGCAAAACCTACTCTACCCTCTCCCCGCGTCTCTCTCTCTCTGAATCTCTCTTGGGTACTCTCTCCCAAAGTCGGGTTATCGGGTCGGGTCGCGTGCCTGGGTCCAGGCGCACCGGCTTGGGTGGTGCACAAGGAGTGCACAGGAGGGAGTCGGGTTGGGTCGCGCCTGATCCATGTGATGAGCTCACGGACGAGGGCGGTGAATAGGTGAGGGACCTCACCCTGTGTGTATTCGGAGGCGACCAACTAATGTCACTTTTTCAATTTATGTGTGGGCGTGCGCCCACACACTTCCGAGGTGGGACTAATGTCCCACCTCTGCTCCGCGCGCCTGCAGGCGAGAAGCTGCTGGCAATTGGGCAGCAGCGAAGGCTTTGCGCCCCCAATTGAAGGTCTAGACACACTCGCGGAAGTACCTTGCGCTGCCTGGAGCCTTCACCTGGTGCTGAAGAGGCCTGGAGCTGCTCGCCAAGCAGCTCCTACTGTTCGACAATGACGGCGAGGAGTCCGAGACCTGAAATCACGAAGACGGCCTCACGGCCACGTCAGACAACTCAGGAAGCTTCGCCACAGGACGGCGAAGGCGGTGCGGGGGTCGTCGTGGCGGGAAAGTGGCTGAGGCCGTGTGCCTAGGGCACATTGCAGAGGTGCAAGTGGGTGTGTTCAAGGGGTGGTCTGAAGGTGAAGGGCGGTGAATGGAGTAGGGGAAACGCTTGAGTGGAGTGAGGGGGAGCTTCTGGGCTTGTCGGCGAGGGGTGAAAGGGCCTGTGAAGGTGGAGCAATCTCGCCGGAGATGGTGGCTGGAGGTGGAGCAGATGGAGGTGGTCGTGGCAGTCTTGGGGTCTAAAATGCTAATTTAAAGGGGAAAAGTGAGAGGAGAGTAAGAGGAAGGTTCCTACCTACTTAATCGACGAAGAGGGAGAGGAAGACACCCGGCGCATGCCTGCCGGAGCTAGGGACGAAGGTGCCCAGAAGAGGAGTAACGGCGACGAGGAGGGGATCTGGAGACGCCAGCTGGTGCGGCCTGGTGTCGGAAGATGGGGCAGAGTGAGCTCTATTGCAGGTATGGCAGCAGAGCGACGAGGAGGAGGAGGAAAGATCGCCAGAAGCTTGGGCTGTCTGACTGAAGTGAGAGGAGTCAAAGGAGGGGGGTTTTCTTCGGCCAAAGCTAGCTTGAAGGAGACGGCTGCCCTTGCCACTCCTTATAAAGGTGTTGGCGACGAGAGGGTTTCGAGGGAGCGACGTGGGGTGCTCGTCGGAGATGGTCGGAGATGGAGACCCATGCCTGTCGTGCGTTCGCATGAGAGGCATGGGCAGCCGCAGGTCACAGGGGAGGGTCCCTACGACAGAGGATGACGCAGGGAACCCCCCGTTCGTTCCTGAGAGCGGTTGCCTTACCCTGCGCGGCTCCATCCTCCGCGCAAGGTCGCCGAGGGTATGGTGCCTGCGCATGGTGGCAGGGAGGACCATTCTGCAAAGAACGAAGGGGAAGATAGGGGGTTAAATGCAAGGTTTTGAAAAGATAAGGGTCAAAAAGTAATTTAAGATGACAAATTTGTAAAGTCGGTCAAGATGGTCTTCTCTTAGACCCAAATTTTTGTACCAACCTAATTTGAACCTAAGGAATTCAATGGTGTAATTTGATTTTAGGTTTGACCACGTTTGATCGGTCAATTTGCGTAAAAACCTAAATTAGGTTAAAATAGGTTGCAAAGGTCAAATTGAAGGTTATAAACCCTAGGGAGTATTTTTCCATGAAATTTAGAGGGTTTAGTTGATTTTTACTCTGCCTAGAACCTGTGAATTAAAGCGGGTTTGTTTTTAGGGTTACAGAATGTCATTTAATTCCTAGAAGTTGCTATAATCCTTTTCGGCTCAGGCTATCCCACTTTCTGTCTTATTAAGCTCATTTGACCTGTATTCAGATCCTTAGACACCCTGATTGTGCACTGCATTGGTAAAATTACAGTTTTACCCCTTTGACTTGTTTTATTCTTCAATTTAGAATTCTCTGAGTTAGGCTTTTCTTTAGGTTTTGTAGGAGCTTTTTCACACTTATTTAGATCAAATTGTGCTAGTTAGGGTTCATGATGAGGCTTTCATCATATCCCCATGCCTAGCTTTTGCTAGTCCCTTAGCAAAATTATAAGGTTTTAACCTTTGTTCTAGACCATGAATTTCTTATCAAGTTTAGATAAGTGCTTTTTCTCTTGTATCCTTGATTAGGTTAGAATGCCAATCATAGGCCTAAAAGGTACTCTAGTACCAACCAAGATCCAGATCTGTCTAGCTTTAGTCTCAGTCTTTAGCATAGGTTTTTAAGGCCTATAGGAACTAACTTAAGGTTTATTAGACTTCGTGGTTAAAACACCCGTGCTTGAGATATTTTTAGCCTTGGTTCAGCTCGCAGTGCATTTTGTAAGAGAGAGAGGTAGAAGATTTATTTGCTTGGAGAGTTTTCTTTCTCCTTTGCTTTTTAATTCTAGCTTAAGATTGGCTTCTCAACACGGTCTGTATCGGATTCCTTATCCCCATCATCAATCCTCATAGGTCCCTGGCAGTCGATGCTTCGAGATAGCACCGCCCATGATAACCCACAGAATCCTGGCTTTCGAGATTTTGAGATAATCCCATCCATGGTGTTCCGTGGCCGAATTCAGACCCTGGCAATTGACACTTCGTGATAATGCCATCCATGGAATCTAAACCAGCAGAGTGCTTACATGCCCCCAGTAGGATATGTAAATATCCTAAGAGACAAGCACCAAGGAGATGATATTTTGTTATGCATCTTCGAGGGGAATTTCCTACCTCTACACGCTGGGAACTTGTCCAAATCAACTTGTGTTGATCAGCCGCTCTTACTCTAGGTGACATTTTTAGAATTTTTGAAACGCTTCTGCGTGATTTTGATACTTATGCTTACTGAACCAGGCTGTGTGTGAAATTGGGTGCTTAGGTTACTGAGTCCTGTAAATCAAAAGTCAGTTACTGAGGCCAAATACTCCCTAAGCCTTAGACCTAATACTTAAGCTTTTCATTCTCCTCAACCTTTTGAGGAATATCTAGATCTTAATGGGTACTAAGAGTCTATCCAAGAATGCCTAAGGTTTGCATTCTTACTAATCTTGTTGTGCACTTTCCTTTTTCTTTTCTTAATGTGGTCCAGAACTTAAGTTAATTCCTTAATTTCTTGCTAATGACTATCACTTTGTTTCATTTTGTGCTCCTTTTTTTTTCATTTTGTTATTTTTTTCCTCCTCCTTTGTAAAGTCCACAAAAACTTCTTTCCTCCTCTCATTTTATTATTCTTTTTCAAATTTTTTTTTAATTTTTATGGTATTTTTGGCATATGTGAATTTTTTTTTTGTTTAAAACCTTTTCTTATGAGTTTTGCACTTTCATACCCCCCATGCCTAAGATTTGCAATGTCCTCATTCTAACTTAGGAGGGTTTTTATTTAGCTTAGTTCATACATTAGGACAGGTATTTTGGTGAGTGGATGGGTCGGGGTGACTGTTGCGGATGATTTCTAATTTCAGATGCAAGCACCTGAGGTGGATTCGGCTGTCCTAAAGGATGAACCTTAAGTGTGAGGAGGTGTTAGAAAAGGTTTCGGGTTTTTTTCAAAAAGAATGACGGGCTGCCTCCCGTTGAGCGCTGAGTTTTACGCCATCGGCTGGGCGCAATATGCTAAGGGAGAATGGAGGATAAATGATGACTTAGCCAAATCTGTAGAGGTTACATTGATGAACGGTTTGAGTCTCTGACCGTTGACGATGAAAGGTTCGGAATCGTGGCTGAGCGGACTGATTTCGACGGCTCCATTTCCAAAAACCTGTCGGACAAGATATGGTCCGACCCATTTAGATCGCAGTTTCCCAGGGAAGAGTTTGAGTCAGGCATCGAAGAGTAGGACCTTTTGACTAAGATGAAAGATCTTTCTAGATATGTGCTTGTCATGGAAGGCTTTAATCCGCTCTTTGTAGATTCGCGAGTTCTCGTACGCATCAAGGCGTAATTCATCGATCTAAATTACAGCCTTAGAAAGATCTAAATTACAGCTCTGTACTGCCCAATAGACTTTGTGCTCCAGTTTGACGGGAAGGTGACACGCCCTCCTGTACACCAGTCTAAAAGGAGACATGCCTAATTGGGTCTTATGGGAGGTCCTATAAGTCCACAAAGCTTCCGGAAGTCGGGACGACCAGTCCTTCCTGTCAAGCCGAACAGTGACCTGCAGGATTTTTTTGATCTCCCGATTTGGTAGCTCAGCTAGACCATTAGTCTGGGGGTGGTAAGGAGTAGATATTCGGTGAGATACCCCGTATTTGGTCATTAGTGACCTGAACTGAGCATTGGTGAAATGGGTCCCTTCGTCAGAGATGATTGCACGAGGAATCTCGAACCGTGAGAAAATATTCTGATGAATGAATTTGATAACGATTTTATGATCACAGGTTCGGGTCGGAATGGCTTTGATCCATTTGGACACGTAGTCCACAGCAAGCAGAATGTACTCGAAGCCATCTGAAATAGGGATGGGGCCCATAAAATCAATCCACCAAATATCAAAGATTTCACATACGAGAATCGGCTACAAAGTTATCATGTCGCGATGGCTCATGTTGCCCAAAGTTTGGCAACGACTGCATGCCTTGCAGTGACTGTATGCGTCTTTAAATAAAGTGGGCCAATAAAAGCCACACTGGAGGATTTTTGATGCAGTTTTGTGCCCAGAGAAGTGGCCACCGCATGCCTGGTGATGGCAGGAGAGAATATCATTGATTTCGCCCTCCGGGACACATCTTCGGATAATTTGGTCAGCACCTATACGGAAAAGGTACGGGTCTTCCCAGATGTACTACTTGGCATCAGAGCGCAACTTGTCTTTCTTGGCCTTCGGTTAATCAGACGGAATCTGATGAGATGCCAAGTAGTTTACTATATCAGTAAACTATGGAAGCCTAGTACCAATAGTCAGTAGGTGCTCATCAGGAAAATGCTTCGTGATGGGTCCAGAAGGGTTGATGATCTCAGAAGGAAGGCGAGACAAGTCGTCAGCTACCACGTTCTGTCTTTCCGCCTTGTCACGAATCTCGAGGTCAAATTCTTGCAACAACAAGATTCATCGGATTAATCGAGGCTTCACGTCCTTCTTGGCAAGGAGATGCCTCACAGCTGTGTGATCCGAGTAGATTATGACGTGGGAACCCAGGAGATAAGATCGGAATTTTTCGAGGGCAAATACTACGGCTAGTAGCTCTTTCTTCGTAACTGTATAGTTACGCTAAGCCTCGTCAAGTGTTTTGCTAGCGTAGTAGATGACCACGGGTTTCCCGTCAACTTTCTGCCCCAGAACTGCACCTACAGTGAAATCAGATGCATCGCACATGATCTCAAAGGGTTGAGATTGATCAGGGGATTGTAGGATCGAGGCCTGGGTGACTCGGTCACGAAGGTTCTCAAAAGCTTGAGTGCATTCCTTGGAAATATCAAAGGGTACATCCTTTGAGAGAAGAGTAGTAAGGGGGCGCATGATTTTCGAGA
Source organism: Thalassia testudinum (assembly GCA_037157565.1). Classification (NCBI taxonomy): domain Eukaryota; kingdom Viridiplantae; phylum Streptophyta; class Magnoliopsida; order Alismatales; family Hydrocharitaceae; genus Thalassia; species Thalassia testudinum. The sequence goes on from JAZHRO010000076.1 coordinate 606,206, forward strand.
AATCAAGGATGAAATGACGGTAAAAACCAACCTGTCCCAGAAAAGAACGGATGCCCCTGATCGAGCTAGGCATAGGAAGTCTAGAGATCAGATCAACCTTGGCTCGATCCACTTGGATGCCTTTCTCAGAAATTAGATGTCCTAGGACGATCCCCTCAGGTACCATAAAGTGGCTCTTTTCTCAGGAAAGAACCAAATTTATATCGATGCAACACCTGAGTATATGAACCAAGTGCTGGAGGAAATCATCAAATGATGCCCTGAAAATTTAGAAGTCATACATGAAGACTTCCAGATAATCACCTACCATATCAGAGAATATGGCAAGCATGCACCGCTGAAAAGTCGCGGGTGCATTGCAGAGATCGAAAGGCATCCTTCGGAACGCGTACGTCCTGAAGGGGCAGGTGAATGTGTTCTTCTCTTGGTCCTCAGGATGAATCGCCACTTGGTTATAACTGGAGTCCCGTCAAGAAAGCAGAAGAATCTATTTCCCGCTAACTTCTCGAGAATCTAATCAATGAATGGGAGTGGGAAATGATCCTTCTTTGTGGAGGAATTAAGTCTTCGGTAATCTATGCAGACTCTCCACGAGTTGGCTATTCGTGAAGGTATGACATCTCCGGTTTCAGTCGTAATGGTGGTGAGGCCTGCCTTTTTAGGAACAACCTGGATTGGACTCACCCAACGACTGTCGGAGATCGGGTAAATGATCCCTGCATCTAACCACTTAATGATCTCCTTTTTCATGACCTCCTGCAGATTGGGATTCAAATGTCTCTGCATCTCACGGGAAGGTCGTGCGCCCTCTTCAAAATAGATACGGTGGGTGAAATAAGAGGGACTTATTTCAGTCAAGTCATCGAGAGTCCAACCAATGGCTCTGCGATGTTGCTGGAGAACAGTAATCAGATGGGATTCCTGATCAGGAGTGAGCTTGGAATTTATAATCACAGGAAATGTCTAATTAGAACCCAAAAAGATGTACTTTAAATGATCGGGAAGGGGATTGAGTTCAAGGATGGGGTTATCAGCAGTAGCGGGTGGTTCAAAGTGACTGTGAGGTACAAGGGTAGGAGTTACAGGTTTGTCTGAATCAGGGTCTAACTCCTCTAATTGCGGTTCAAGATCTTCTTGTGGTTGATGAGGTATAATCAGGTTATTCTCAAATTGTATTTCATCAACCAAAGCTCTGACATCACAGATTTGTTCAATGACACCTCAATTAATCCTTTGTTGGGTCTTAAAGATATCATTTTTTAGGGTTTGATTTCCAAATTTTAGTTCTATTTGGCCCTCCTCACAACTAATGTTGGCCCTTGCAGTGGCCAGAAAAAGTCTCCCTAGTATGATCGGTGTATCCCTTGGGTTTTCAAGTGCATCCATGTCTAAGACTATGAAGTCTACAGGGAAATAGAAATCCCTCACCCTAAGAATAACATCCTCAAGAATTCCTTTGGGTGACTTGATAGATCGGTCTGCTAACTGTAATGTTACCTCAGTCGATTTTAGCTCGGATTCTTCTAGATGATCGAGTAAGGATGTGGGTATCAAGTTGATGGTGGCACCCAAGTCCAATAATGCTCTATCAAACTGGGTTTCACCGATCTTACATGAAATCAGGGGAGTGCCTGGGTCTTTTGCCTTGGGTGGAAGTCTACTCAGGATTACAGAGTTGGCTTGCTCTGATAGTACAATTGGACTCCCACTCTTGGTTCGTGGCTTACGCTGAGGTGTACACACATTCTTCAGGAATTGTGTGTAAGCTGGTACGTGGCGGATTGCATCCATCAAGGGGATGTTTATTTGGACCTACTCAAAGAGCTTGACCAGGTCCTCCTCAGGAGCCACATATTTTGTTATCCTCTTTTCCTTGGTCAAAGCCTCGGGAAATGGAACCTTGGTTGGTTCCTCTAGGATAGGTCCAGGTCTTTGATCTGGGACAGGGATAGGAACATCCTGGATTACTGTCCTAGGGTTTGGGTCACTACCAGGCTTGGAGTGGTCTGGATAAGGTGGATCTTGGGTCTCCTTACCACTACGGGTGGTTACAGAATTCAGCCCTGCCTAGTTCTGGTTAGGGGTTGGTAGGATTGGTTGCTGCTGCTAGTAACCCGCATAGGAAGTTGAAGCCTCCATCCCGTCAGGTGAAGGAATAGAGGGGGCCTGATAAACCATATGTGCTTGGCCTGGGTTTGGGTTCATAACACGCCGCTGGGTTGGCACGCTATTAGGGTTAGGAAGAGGCTGAGAAGGAAGTGTGCTGGTTGGTGATAATTTACCAACTGGGCAAGTTGATTTCGGACCTCTGTGATTTCGTCCTTGTGTTGTTTTTGAATTGTCGCATTCGTTTTCTGAATGTCAGCCAAAGTCTGAAGGATGAGGGACATTTGATCTTAGTTTGGCCCGGATGAATAAATGGGGTTAGGCCGAGGCTGAGGCGGCTGATAAGGACGAGGTGCTTGTGGACGGGGTTGAAAGGGTGGTCTTGGATTCTGGGAATTCCCCGCCCACTGGAAGTTGGGATGGTTTTTCCATCCAGGATTGTAGGTATTGGAAAATGGGTCATTCTGGATGGCGTTGAGGTCATCGCAGGGCTGAGGAGCCTCAGAAAAGTCAGAGAATGGGGGAGTGGAATTCCCTCGGTTAGTATAGAAAGGGTTGGAGGTTCCTTCGATTCAATAGTCAGATGGGAGTGGATACGAGTTCACCCCAGGAGAAGGTCGGTGGAAAGTGTTCTGCACAGTCTCCCGTGCGGAAGGAGGCTGTGCAAAGGAATTCTGTGTAGAGGTGGCTCGCTGCAAGTGCTGAGTCAGCTCATCCACATTCTTCTCAATAATAGAGACCTTGTCCAATCTACTGGCCATCAATTTCAGGTCGACTGATGTGGACAGGCCCTGCGTTTCATGTGCTCCCCTAAGGTTCGTCGATGCGCGGGTATTCATCCTGTCGAATAGTCCCATGGAGTCATTATTGATGGAGTTCTCGCACATATTCTCGAGAATCTCCCACACGGTGTCTTCATGCTGACCCATGATATTCCCTCCGCAAGTTGCATTGACGAACAGTTTAATATCTTCACGGAGTCCCTGGTAAAAAGACTGGACTTGTTCCCATTTAGGAACTCCGTGATGGGGGCACTTTCTTATGAGATCCTGAAAACGGTCCCATGCCTCATGAAGAGATTCTCCCGTCTGTTGCGTGAAGTGAGTAATCTGATGGCGCAAGGCATTGGTCCGACCAATGGGGAAGAACTTCTTCAGGAACTCGGACTGAAGTTCCTCCCAAGTGTTGATTGGATGGGTCTGGGTCTGATACTAATGAGTTGCCTTGTCCATAAGGGAGAAAGAGAACATCTTCATAAGGAGAATATCCCGATTTTGCGCATCTGACCCGAAAGTTTGGGCTAGATGCTTTAGCTGTTTAATTTGCTGGAAGGGGTCTTCAGAATTAAGCCCATGAAATTTAGGTATGGCATGAATCATGTTGGGTTTCAGTTCAGAATCAGGTCCTCCAGTCGGGATTCTGACTCGAGGCTCAATAGCCACCGCAGCGGGATTATAGTGATCTCGCATCATGGGACGCTGCGGTGGGTTCATGAAGTTCTGGAAGAGGTCATTGAGTCGCTGGAGCTGGTGCTCCAGATTGTTTTCTTCCTCAACTGGCTGAGCCATTGTGGAAGAAGAAGGTGAGTTGGGTTCGGAATCAGAGGAGAGGTCTATGTGAAGAGTTGGTTGCACAAACAAGGGCACTGAGGCTCGGCCTCGGGGAGAGTGGATTTCTAGAGGAGGCTTCAAGGACCTCTTGCCAAACATGCACTGATGGATTAGACGAATTTAGCAGGTGCTGGACCCAATCAAGACACCCAAAATGTTGGGTGACTATAGAGGTTCGGGGCGGATGGACCCCTTGATCAGAAGGTCGTCCACCTGAGAATTACTTGGGCAGCCAGAGAGGGTGAGTCCTACGAAGACCCCTAAACTGGTGGGCTACTTTTCTCTATAGTTTTATTATTTCGTCGTAGTATAGTATAGAGAGGTGATTACCAGTTTAATACAATTTGTTACTCGGAAATAAAAGAGTTCCCGAGGTCGAACTCAGGGAGCAAGTTGTATTCTAGAGATATACATGTTCTATTACAAAAAAAATAAAGAGAGAGAGAGAGAGAGGGAGAGAGATGAAAATTTGAGTTCTTCTTCTTTTCTTCTTTCTTTCTCTTTGTCTTTCTCCTCTTTAGCTTTTGTTCTTCCTGTTCTTCTTCTGTGTTTATCTCCTTGTGGTCCTCTTCTTCTTCTGTTGTTCTTCCTTGTTCTTTCCTCTTCTTCTTCTGCTGTTCTTCCTTGTTCTTTTGTTCTTCAGATCTTCTTCTTTCTTCTTTTCTTTTTCCTGTCAGGACGTCGTCTCTCCTTCTTTCTTCTTTTCCCTTCAGGACGTCGTCTGATTTTCCAATCAGACGACTTAAACCGCTTGTTGCTACAGTGTCTCCCTTAGCTTTCTTCTTCTTCCGCGGTCCTTCTTCTTCACCTGTGCCTGCACACTTCAGAGTTTACGTCAGAGGGCAAAACCTACTCTACCCTCCCCCCCCCCCCCCCCCCCCCGCGTCTCTCTTTCTCTGAATTCGCTCTTAGGAAGGCTCTCCCAGAGCATCCGGGTAATCGGGTACGCGGGTCGCGCCCGGGTCCAGGCCCACCGGCGTGCGGTGGTGGGCGAGGAGTGCAGGTCGGGCTAATCGGGTCGAGCCAGGTCCGCGAGGCGTGAGCGCGGACGAGGCCGGGTAACTGGGCGGGTGAAGGGGACCTCACCCCGTGAACTGAGGCGAACAGCTTAAGGCACTTTTGCCTTTAAGCGCCCGTTCGCCTCAGTGGCTTTCCGAGGTGGGACTAAATGTCCCACCCTAATTGAGCGCCCGCAGCGGAGAAAGCAGCGGGAAATCGTGGCTTCACGCGAGGCCTTCGCCCCAGCTGCGAGCCTGGGACTCTTCGCGGAGGCGCCCCGCGCAGCCTGGGAGTCAGGCCTGGGCGAAGCGCACCTGGAGCTGCAGGTTGAAGGTGCTCCTTCCACGCAGCAATGGTGACGGCGGTCGAGACACCTGTACACAGAGGAACGGCCTCTCGGCCTAATCAGGAACGGCGGTGGGGGGTCTGGCAGGCGGCGGGGCGGAGCGTGAGGGTCGCCCTAGGTCAAACTGCGGGTGGAGAAGTGGGTTTGTTCGGGGGGTCTGCAGAGGGCGAGTGGCGGGAAGTGGAAGGGCGGAGGTTGATCAGGGTGAGGAGGCGGAGGTTCTGTGAGGGTCGGCGAGGCGTGTGGGGCTGTGGAGTGATGGGGGTGTCTCGCTGGAGTTTGGCCGGAGACGAAGGGGGTGACGGTGGACAGGAGCGGTCGAGGGTTTAATCAAATAAAAGACAGTGAGGAAAAGAAAGAGGGGGAGATGGGGAGAAGTTCTGACCTAGCTACGGAGACGAAAGGGGCTGGAGCAGGGCGACAGTCGTATCGACTGTCGCCGGAGAAGAAGATGCCCAGGGGAAGGGGCGACGGCGAGGAAAGGGCTGGAGAGGCGCCAGCTGGGTGCGGCGTGGCGCGGGAAGAGAGAGGGAGGGCAACCCTGCAGTTGGTAGTGCGGCAGAGCGACGAGGAGGAGGAGGAGAGGCCGCCGGAGCAAGGAGGGCGTCTGTCGGAGTGGGAAGAGAGGAATTGAGGGGGTATCTCCGTCAGATCCAAGCTCCGAAGAACGGTGGAGCGACGGGGGTATTTATAGGGACCGAATCAGAGAGGAAGGCGGAGGGAGACGACGTCTCCCTCGCCGGAGGACGCCGGAGATGGAAACCCATACCGTCCGTGCGTTCGCACGGCCGGTATGGTGGGTTACAGCGACCAGGGGGGTGTCCCTGCGACGGCTGACGACGCAGGGCACCCCCGGTTTACTTGCCAGACCCTCCCCCTCACCCTGCGCGGCGCCATGCTCCGCGCAAGGTCGCCGGAGCATGGTGCTGGCAGGTTTTGCAGGGAGGACCTGAACGCAAAGAACGAAGGAGAGTTAGGGGTCAAAATGCGAGGGTTCAAAAGTTGAGGGCCAAAAAGTAAATATATGAGGACCAAAGTGTAAAGTTGGTCAAGAAGGTTCCTTCTTAGGCTCAAGTTTTTATACATGACTAATTAGGACCTAAGGAATCTGATGGTGAATTTTATTTCTAGATTAAACCTTGTTTGACTGGTCAATTTACGCAAGAACCCAAATTAAGTTATTAATTGGGTATGGTTCTCAATGTAGGTCAAGATGGGTTCCTAAGGTCAAATTGAAGGTTCTAAACCATAGAGATTATTTTTCTATGAATTTTAGAGGGTTTATTCCATTTTTTATTTGCCTTGAACCTCGTGAATTGAAGTGGGTTTGTTTTAGGGTTACAGATTATCATTTAGTTCTTTGGAATTGCTGTAGCCCTTACCAGATCATCTCATCCCACTTTTATTCTTATTAGGTTGCTTTGACCTATGTTTGGACCCTGAATTACCCTGTATGCAGATTATACTGGTAAAATTGCATTTTTACCCCTTATGACTTGTTTTCTCCTTAAACTCAGAATTCTTTGAGTTAAGCCTTTCCTTGAGTTATGTAGGAGCTTTTATCCTTTGTATCAGGTCAAAATGAGCTAGTTATGGCTCATGATGAGGTTCTCATCATACCCCCATGCCTAGCTTTTGCTAGTCCCTTAGCAAAAACTTAAGGTTTCAACCCTTGTTCTAGACCATGAAGTTCTTAATAGCTTTAGATAAGTGTTTTTTCATTTGAGCTCAGATTAGGTTAGAATGCTGACCATAGGCCTAAAAGGTACTCTAGTACCAATCAAGATCCAAATCTGTCTAGCCTTAGCCTTAGTCCTTAGTAAAGGTTTTTAAGGCCCACAAGAACTAACCTAAGGTTTATTGGACTTTGTGGTTAAAGCACCCGTGCTTGTAATGATTTTAGCCCTGGCTCAGTTCGCAGTGCGCTTTGTAAGAGAGAGATAGAAAGTTTTTCTGTTTGGAGAGTTTTCTCTCTCTTTTTCTTTTTAGTTCTAGCCTAGGATTGGCTTTTCAACACGGTCTGTATCAGATTCCTTGCTCCAATCATCAATCCTCAAGGGTTCCTGGCGATCGATGCTTTTAGATAGCACTGCCCATGGCAACCCCCGGAACCCTGGCTATTGAGATTTCGAGATAATCCCATCCATGGTGTTCCGTGGCTGAATTCAGACCCTGGCAATTGACACTTCGAGATAATGCCATCCATGGAATCTGAACCAGCAGAGTGCTTACATGCCCCCAGTAGGATATGTAAATATCCTAAGAGACAAGCACCGAGGAGATAATATTTTGTTACGCATCTTCGAGGGGATTTCTCGTCTCTCCGCGCTGGGAACTCGTCCAAATCAACTTGTGTTGATCGGCCGCTCCTATTCTAGGTGTTCTTTTCAGAATTTTGCGACGCTTCTGCGTGATTCTGATTTTTACGCTTACTGAACCAGGCTGTGTGTGAGGTTAGGGTGCTTAGGTTACTGAGTCTCGTAAACCAAAAATTAGTTAACGAGGCCAAATACTCCCTAAGCCTTAGACCTAATACTTCAGCTTTTCATTTTCCTCAACCTCTTGAGGAGTGTCCAGATCTTAATGGGTACTAAGAGTCTATCCAAGAATGCCTAAGGTTTGCGTTCTTACTAATCTCATTATGCACTTTTAGTTATTTTCTTGAATGAGGTCTAGAACTTAGGTTAATTCCTTAGTTCCTTACTAATGACTATCACATTTTCTCATAATTTTGTGCTCCTTTTTCATTTTGTTTCTTTTCACCTTCTCCTTCACAAAATTTCCTTCTCCTCTTTTCCTCTTATTCTTTTTCGAATTTTTTTTTTTAATTTTTATGGTGTTTTTGGCATATGTGAATTTTTTGTTTGAAACCTTTTCTTACAAGTTTTGCACTTTCATACCCCCCCATGCCTAAGATTTTCAATGTCCTCATTGTAACCTAGGGGGTTTTTATTCAACTTAGTTCATTCCTTAGGACAGAAATTTGGATGAGTGAATGGGTCGGGTTGAATTTTGCGGACGATTTCTAATCCCAGATGCAAGCATCTGAGGTGGGGTCGGCTGTCTACAAGGGTGAACCTTAAGTGCAAAAAGGTGTCAGAAAAAGTTTTGGATTTTTAGGAAAATGACGGGTTGCCTCCTGTTAAGCGCTGAGTTTTACGCCATCGGCTGGGCGCAATAAGCTCAAGGGGAATGGAGGATATAAGATGCTTCAGCCAAATCAGTAGAAGTTACATCAATGAACGGCTTGAGTCTCTGACCGTTCACGATGAAAGGTTCAGAATCGTGGCTGAGTGGACTGATTTCGATTGCTCCATTTCCAAAAACCTATCGGACCAAATATGGTCCGACCCACTTGGATCTCAGTTTTCCTGGGAAGAGTTTTAGTCGGGCATCAAAGAGTAGGACCTTCTGACCAGGATGAAAGATCTTTCTCGAGATGTGTTTGTCGTGGAAGGCTTTAACCCGCTCCTTGTAGATTTGCGAGTTCTCGTACGCGTCTAGGCGTAATTCATCGATCTCGCTGATTTGGAGTTTTCTGTGGGTCCCAGCCTTGGAAAGATCTAGATTACAGTTCCGTACTGCCCAATAGGCTTTATGCTCCAGCTCTACGGGAAGGTGGCATGCCTTTCCGTACACCAGTCTAAAGGGAGACATGCCCAATTGGGTCTTGTGGGCGGTCCTATAGGCCCACAATGCTTCCGGAAGTCGGGACAACCAGTCCTTCCTGTCAGGTCGAACAGTGACTTGCAGGATTTTCTTGATCTCCCGATTAGACAGCTCAGCTAGACCATTAGTTTGGGGGTGGTAAGGAGTAGAGATTCGGTGAGACACCCCGTATTTGGTCATCAGTGACCTAAACTGAGCATTTGTGAAATGGGTCCCCCCATCAGAGATTATTGCACGAGGAATCCCGAACCTTGAGAAAATGTTTTGATGAATGAATTTGAGAACAATTTTGTGATTACAGGTTCGGGTCGGTATGGCTTCGATCCATTTGGACACGTAGTCCACAGCCAACAGAATGTATTCGAAACCATCCGAAACAGGAAAGGGGCCCATAAAATCAATCCCCCAAACATCAAAGATTTCGCATACTAGAATCGGTTGCATAGGCATCATGTCGCGATGGCTCATGTTGCCCAGAGTCTGGCAACGACTGCATGCCTTGCAGTGATTGTATGCGTCTTTGAACAGTGTGGGCCAGTAAAAGCCGCACTGGAGGACTTTTGATGCGGTTTTATGCCCGGCGAAATGGCCACCGCATGCCTGGTCATGGCAGAAAGAGAGGATATTGTTGAATTCCTCTTCCGGGACACATCTCCGGATGATCTGATCGGCACCTATGCGGAAGAGGTACGGGTCTTCCCAAATGTAATACTTGGCATCGGAGCGTAATTTGTCCTTCTTGGCCTTCGGCCAATCAGATGGGATCTGATGAGATGCCAAGTAATTTACTACATTAGCAAACCATGAAAGGCTAGTACCAATAGTCAGCAGGTGCTCGTCGGGAAAATGTTCAGTGATGGGTCCGAAAGGGTCAATTATTTCAGAAGGAAGACGGGACAAGTGATCAGCTACCACATTTTGCTTTCCCGCTTTGTCGCGAATCTCAAGGTCAAATTCTTGCAACAGCAAGATCCATCGGATTAATCGAGGTTTCGCGTCCTTCTTTGCAAGGAGATGCCTCACCGCTGTGTGATCCGAGTATATGATGACATGGGAACCCAGAAGGTACGATCTGAATTTTTCTAGGGCAAATACTACAGCTAGCAGCTCTTTCTCAGTAACCGTATAGTTACGCTGAGCCTCATCGATGTTTTGCTGGCGTAGTAAATGACCACAGGCTTCCCGTCAATTTTCTGCCCCAAAACCGCTCCTACAGCGAAGTCGGATGCATCGCACATGATCTCAAAGGGTTGAGACCAATCAGGGGACTGTAGGATCGGGGCTTGGGTGACTCGGTCACGCAGGATTTCAAATGCTTGAGTGCATTCCTTGGAAATTTCGAAAGGAACATACTTGGAGAGAAGAGTGGTCAGGGGGCGCGCGATTTTTGAAAAATCAGGGATAAATCGTCGATAAAAATCGACATGCCCTAAAAAGGAACGGATGTCCCTGATCGAGCTAGGCATAGGAAGGTGAGAAATCAGATTAATCTTAGCTCGATCCACTTGGATACCTTTTTCCGAAATTGAGTGTCCCAGGACAATTCCCTCAGGCACCATGAAATGGCTCTTTTCCCAGGAAAGAACCAAATTCACATCGATGCACCGCCTGAGTATCTGGACCAAGTGTTGGAGGCAATTGTCGAATGATGCTCCGAAAACTGAAAAGTCATCCATGAAGACTTCCAGATAATCACCTACCATATCTGAGAATATGGCAAGCATGCATCGCTGAAAAGTAGCGGGTGCATTGCAAAGACCGAAAGGCATCCTTCGGAAAGCGTATGTTCCGAAGGGGCAGGTGAACGTGGTCTTTTCTTGGTCCTCAGGATGGATTGCCACCTGGTTATAACCGGAGTACCCGTCAAGAAAGCAGAAGAACCTATTTCCCGCAAGTTTTTCGAGAATTTGATCAATGAAGGGTAGTGGGAAATGATCCTTTTTTGTGGAGGAATTGAGTCGGCGGTAATCTATACAGACTTTCCATGAGTTGGCTAATCGAGTAGGAATGATTTCTCCGGTCTCAGTCGTTATAGTGGTGAGTCCTGCCTTCTTGGGCACAACCTGAATTGGGCTCACCCAACGACTATCGGAGATCGGGTAGATGATTCCGGCATCCAACCACTTGATGATCTCCTTTTTCACGACCTCCTGCAGATTGGGGTTTAAGCGTCTCTGCATTTCACGAGAAGGTCGTGTGCCCTCTTCTGAATAGATATGATGAGTACAATAAGAGGGACTTATTCCAGTCAAATCATCGAGAGTCCACCCGATGGCTCTGCGATGTTGCTGGAGGACAACAATCAGACGGGATTCCTGTTCAGGACTGAGGTTGGAATTGATAATCACAGGAAGGGTCTGATTAGAACCCAAAAAGATGTATTTCAAGTGAGCAGGAAGGGGTTTCAGTTCGAGGATGAGGTTATCAGCAGCAGCGGGTGGTTCAGTATAGATGTGAGGTTCAAGGGTGGGAGTTACTGGGTTATTCATATCTGGATTCGACTCCTCTGTTTGCGGGTCAAGATCCTTCTGTGGTTGATGAGGCATAATCGAGTCATTCTGGAAGTGTGATTCATCAACCAAAGTCCTGATGTCACAAATTTGTTCGATGACGCCGCAATTAATTCCTTGTTGGGCCTTAAATATATCAATTTTCAGTGTTTGATCTCCAAACTTAAGCTCTATTTGGCCCTCCTCACAGCTGATGTTGGCTCTAGCAGTAGCCAAGAAAGGTCTCCCTAGAATGATTGGTGTATCCCTAGGGTTCTCAGGTGCGTCCATATCTAGGACTATAAAGTCCACTGGGAAATAGAAATCCCGCACTCTTACGATAACATCCTCGAGAATCCCTTTTGGTGACTTTATAGATCTATCTGCTAATTGTAATGTCACCTCGGTTGGTTTTAGCTCAGATTCTTCTAGATGGTCAAGTAAAGATGTGGGTATCAGGTTTATGGATGCACCCAAGTCTAACAATGCTCTATCAAATTGGGTACCACCTATCTTGCAGGAAATCAGGGGAGTACCAGGATCTTTTGCCTTGGGTGGGAGTCTACTGAGGATTACAGAGCTGGCTTGCTCTGACAGAACAATTGGGCTCCCTCCCTTGGTTCGCGGCTTACGCTGGGGTGTACATATATTCTTTAGAAATCGTGCGTAAGCTGGTACGTGGCGGATTGCATCCATCAAGGGGATGTTTATGTGGACCTGCTCAAAGAGCTTGACCAGGTCCTCCTCAGGGGCCACAAGTTTGGTGGTCTTCTTTCCCTTGGTCAAGGCCTCGGGAAACGGGATCTTGGTTGGTTCTTCTAGGATAGGTCCAGGTTGTGGATCCGGGACAGTGGTATCTTGGATAACTATCCTAGGGTCATGGTTATCAGGCTTGGAGTGGTTTGGATAATGCGGGTCTTGAGTTGTTTTACCACTACGTGTTGTTACAGAATTTAATCCGGCCTGATTTTGGTTTAGGTTTGGTAAGAGGGGTGGCTGCTGCTGAAATCCCGCATAAGAAGTTGAAACTTCCATCTCGTCTGGAGATGGAGCAGTAGGGGCCTGATAAATCCATTGTGCGTGGCCTAAATTTGGATTGATAACGCGCTTCTGGGTTGGCACGTTATTCGGGTTAGGAAGAGGTTAGGAAGGGAGTGTGCCTGGCTGGCGAGAATTTGCCAACTGGGCCAGTTGAGTTTTAACCTCTGTAAGTTCGTCCTTGTGCTGCTTTTGAATAGCCGCATTCGTTCTTTGAATGTCAGCCAGAGTCTGAAGGATTAGGGACATTTGATCCTGATTTGGCCCTGATGGATAAGTAGGGTTGGGCCGAGGCTGAGGCGGCTGGTAATGACGAGAGGGCTGAAAAGGTGGTCTGTGGGTTTGGGAATTTCCCGCCCACTGAAAATTGGGATGGTTTCGCCATCCAGGGTTGTAAGTGTTGGAGAATGGGTCGTTCTGGATTGCGTTGAGGTCCTCGCAGGTCTGAGGAACCTCTTGAGAATCAGGGAAAGGGGAATGGAGTTCCTCGGGCTGGTGTAGAAAGGATCGGATGATCCTCCGATCCGGGAATCAGATGGGGATGGATATGGATCCATCCTAGGGGAAGATCGGTGAAGGGTGTTTTGCACAGTCTCCTGTGTGGAAGGAGGTTGTGCAAAGGAGTTACGCGCGGAGGTGGCTCGCTGCAAGTGCTGAGTCAGCTCATCCACCTTCTTCTCAATGATTGAGACCTTGTCCAATCGACTGGCCATTAATTCCAGGTCGACTGATGCGGACAGGCCCCGCGCCTCATGTGCTCCCTTAAGATTCGTCGCTGCGCAGGTATTCGTCCTGTCGAATAGTCCCATGGAATCATTGTTGATGGAGTTCTCGCACATGTTTTCGAGAATCTCCCATACGGTGTCTTCATGTTGACCCATGATGTTTCCTCCGCAAGTTGCATTGACGAAAAGGCGGATGTCCTCACGGAGTCCCTGGTAAAAAGATTGGACTTGTTCCCACTTAGGGACTCCGTGATGGGGGCACTTTCTCATGAGATCCTGAAAACGATCCCATGCCTCATGGAGAGGTTCTCCTGATTGTTGAGTGAAGTGTGTAATCTGATGGCGCAAGGCGTTGGTCCGACCAACGGGAAAAAACTTTTTCAAAAACTCGGATTGAAGTTCTTCCCAGGTGTTGATCGGCCGGGTCTGAGTTTGATACCAATGGGCGGCCTTGTCCATAAGAGAAAAGGAGAACATCTTCATGAGAAGAATATCCCGATTTTGCGCATCTGATCCAAAAGTGTGGGCCAGATGCTTTAGCTGTTTGATGTGCTGGAAGGGATCTTCAGAATTAAGCCCATGGAATTTAGGTATAGCATGAATCATGTTGGGCTTTAATTCGGAATCAGGTCCTCCAGTCGGGATTCTGACTCGAGGCTCAATGGCCACCGCAGCAGGATTGTAGTGGTCCCGCATCATAGGACGCTGTGGTGGGTACACGAAGTTTTGGAAGAGGTCATTGAGTCGCTGGAGCTGGTGCTCCAGATTATTTTCTTCCTCAATTGGCTGAGCCATGATGGGGGAAGAAGAAGAACTTGGTTCTGAATCAGAAGAGAGAATAATGTGAGGGTGTTGCTGTACAAACACGGGCGTCGAGGCTTGGCCTTGACGAGAGCGAATTTCTAAAGGAGGTCTTAAGGGTGGTCTTAAGGACCTCCTTCCGTACATGCACTGTTGGAAGAGGTAAGTTTTAGAAGGTGCTGGACCCAATCAAGACACCCACAAATGTGTTGGGTGACTATAGAGGTGCGGGGCAGATGGACCCCTTGATCAGAAAGATCGTCCACCTGAGAATTACCTGGGCAGCCAGAGAGGGAGAGTCCCACGAAGACCCCTACACGGTAGAGCGTCCTCACGGGTTACAGGGTTTCCCCCACTCGACCTCTCTTGTCACTGCGGTTCCAGGTAGACCAGAATGGGGATCTTGACCTCTTAAGTCTACCAATTTTTATTTTAAGATCAGGGTGCTTAAGGTTTCACTTGAACTTTAGTTTTTTTAAGTGCAAAGAGTGACCTAATTTAAGGTTGGTTGACCCAAGGGGTCAACTTTACCTCTTGTTTTCTTTGAGAGCTTTTAGGTCTTGTCTTTTAGGGTTCAAGTGTTTAGAGAGCTAATTGTTTTAAGTTTTCTTTGAATAGGTATTTGTTGGTGCTAGAGCACCACGATCATTTGTTTTGATGATAACAAAACACGTGTTATTTAACATTTGCAATTTGAGTCCTAGATTTCAGGTCAATTGCAAATGTGGACGTGTTTAGACGGAGTTCGAGCTCGCATCCAGGACGGATTGGAGGAGCTTGACGGAAAACAGAGGAGGTTCGCGTGGAGCAAAAGATTGGAGATGGAAGACAAGAAGAATATGATAGATTCTTTTTTATCCTTTCATGTATCTCTTGTCTTTATTTTCTTGCTCTTTTTGATTCCTTAGAACATTATGTTAAAGAGCCTCAAAGTACCCTAAAAGTAGTCCTAGGAACACCTGCACAACCCTAGGATACTTAGGTTTTCTGTAGAATACTTAGAAAACCAATATAGGGCTCAAACAGCATTTCCAGACGTCTAATCCCAAAATCAGACGTCTGATAAAGTATTTTAAGACGTCTGACTGTTGTTTCAGACGTCTGATAACCTTTTAGGCTGGACTTAGTTTTTTGTCTGATGAAATCAGACGTCCAGACCTTAGTCCAGACGTCTTAGAGGACGTCTGATGGACTTGCCAGACGTCCAGATAGTGGACCGTTGGCTAACTTAGCAAGCACGGCAGTATATGACCGTTAGAGCCTTATCAGACGTCCATAGGTCTTCCCAGACGTCTGATAATTGACCGTTTTGCCTCGGCTGACCCAAAATCTCTTCTCAGAGATTTTCTAGCCGTTGCAACGTTTGGAAATCAATTCCCACAGTAAAAGTAGGTTTCCAGACGTCCAGACATAGTGCCAGACGTCCTGTATGTCGTCTGATGGACTTGCACAAAAACCCTGTTTAGATCTGATTCAAGTCAGGGAGAAACCCGCATAGAATCAGACGTCTGACCTTGAAATCAGACGTCTTAAAGTGGCCTTCTAGACGTCTGATGCCAGAGTTAGACGTCTGATAACCCTGTCAAATGCAATCATTGTCCTGATTTCGGCCTGATTCTCTTGGGCTTTGCACCCAACGGCTATGGAAGCTTTTCCAAGCCTTCCAAAGCCTTCCTAAGGCCTCTATAAATAGAGGGGAACCTTTGTAACACAATATATACACCTAGAGAGACCAAGATACACTAAGATCAAGTATTTCCACTCTCTTGTGTCCAAGAAGCACTTGCTCTCTAAGCTCAAGTTCTACATCTTGAGAGCATCATTCCCTTCGCGCACCCGCTCTCCCGCCGTTATCTACGAGAGCGACATTGCGCCGTTGCGTGGCTCACGCACCCGCGTCATCGTCGACGCACTCCTTGCAAAGGGGAGTTTCCTAAATCCTATAGAAGCTTAGGTTTAAATTACTTTGTTGGCTCTATAGGTTTGTTGTTTTATTTTACCTTTGTAATTTGGTTGGGTATTCGCTTTGCGAATTCCCGTCTCCTTCGTGGGACAAAATCCTTCTCGTGGAGAGAAGGGGTTGAGGAATGCTACCCTCGTACTCGTAGCGTGGTTGTACTGAGGTTGAATCACCCTCGTTTTAAAGTGATTCGTTTAGTGGATTTGATCAACTAGGTTGATCGGAAAATCCTAACTCGAGAGGGTTAGGTGGTGGTTTTCACCCGGTTTGGGTTTCCACCTAAAAATACCTGTGTACATTGTGTGATTGCTTATTTTTGTGAGATTGTTTATATTTTTATTTCCGCATTTTTTTACGTCACACTGATCTCACCCCCTCCAAGTAGGGAACCTTCAGTATTTTCAGACAAGGGCTTGGGCACACTTCATTTGGTTTTCTCAATTCTTGCTTAAGGAGTGTGTCTCTAAATCCCTAGTGTTGGATCCTAGGTTGGCTCTACTTGGTCCAGTTAGCTCTTTGTTGGGTAATTAGGGCTCAAGCAAGAATGTGTTAGCCCTTAAATACCCTTAATAGTGTGCAGTAATAATGGGTTGAAAACATGCAACTTTTGATGGTTTACTGAGTATAGAAGACAGGTTAGACCTATATTGCTTGTTCTTTTCTTTTCTTCCTCTTTAGAGTTTAGGGATTGAGAGGATAGAATTTTACCTGTCCTTGGAGTGGTTGTCGTGCGGTTGCTTGTCTTCTCGATTTTTTTTTTTTTTGTATTTTCCTGCACAACAAAGGAGAGATTGTTAGCAATGTAAAAACAGGAATTTAATTATCTCTATAATAGCCGTTGCTCCCCGGCAGCGGCGCCAAAAACTGGTGGGCTACTTTTCTCTATAGTTTTATTATTTCGTCGTAGTATAGTATAGAGAGGTGATTACCAGTTTAATACAATTTGTTACTCGGAAATAAAAGAGTTCCCGAGGTCGAACTCAGGGAGCAAGTTGTATTCTAGAGATATACATGTTCTATTACAAAAAAAATAAAGAGAGAGAGAGAGAGGGAGAGAGATGAAAATTTGAGTTCTTCTTTTCTTCTTTCTTTCTCTTTGTCTTTCTCCTCTTTAGCTTTTGTTCTTCCTGTTCTTCTTCTGTGTTTATCTCCTTGTGGTCCTCTTCTTCTTCTGTTGTTCTTCCTTGTTCTTTCCTCTTCTTCTTCTGCTGTTCTTCCTTGTTCTTTTGTTCTTCAGATCTTCTTCTTTCTTCTTTTCTTTTTCCTGTCAGGACATCGTCTCTCCTTCTTTCTTCTTTTCCCTTCAGGACGTCGTCTGATTTTCCAATCAGACGACTTAAACCGCTTGTTGCTACAGTGTCTCCCTTAGCTTTCTTCTTCTTCCGCGGTCCTTCTTCTTCACCTGTGCCTGCACACTTCAGAGTTTACGTCAGAGGGCAAAACCTACTCTACCCTCCCCCCCCCCCCCCCCCCCCCCCCGCGTCTCTCTTTCTCTGAATTCGCTCTTAGGAAGGCTCTCCCAGAGCATCCGGGTAATCGGGTACGCAGGTCGCGCCCGGGTCCAGGCCCACCGGCGTGCGGTGGTGGGCGAGGAGTGCAGGTCGGGCTAATCGGGTCGAGCCAGGTCCGCGAGGCGTGAGCGCGGACAAGGCCGGGTAACCGGGCGGGTGAAGGGGACCTCACCCCGTGAACTGAGGCGAACAGCTTAAGGCAGTTTTTGCCTTTAAGCGCCCGTTCGCCTCAATGGCTTTCCGAGGTGGGACTAAATGTCCCACCCTAATTGAGCGCCCGCAGCGAAGAAAGCAGCGGGAAATCGTGGCTTCACGCGAGGCCTTCGCCCCAGCTGCGAGCCTGGGACTCTTCGCGGAGGCGCCCCGCGCAGCCTGGGAGTCAGGCCTGGGCGAAGCGCACCTGGAGCTGCAGGTTGAAGGTGCTCCTTCCACGCAGCAATGGCGACGGCGGTCGAGACACCTGTACATAGAGGAACGGCCTCTCGGCCTAATCAGATACGCGGAGAACCTTCGCCGTGGCACGGCGAAGGTGGTGGGGGGTCTGGCAGGCGGCGGGGCGGAGCGTGAGGGTCGCCCTAGGTCAAACTGCGGGTGGAGAAGTGGGTTTGTTCGGGGGGTCTGCAGAGGGCGAGTGGCGGGACGTGGAAGGGCGGAGGTTGATCAGGGTGAGGAGGCGGAGGTTCTGTGAGGGTCGGTGAGGCGTGTGGGGCTGTGGAGTGATGGGGGTGTCTCGCCGGAGTTTGGCCGGAGACGAAGGGGGTGACGATGGACAGGAGCGGTCGAGGGTTTAATCAAATAAAAGACAGTGATGAAAAGAAAGAGGGGGAGATGGGGAGAAGTTCTGACCTAGCTACGGAGACGAAAGGGGCCGGAGCAGGGCGACAGTCGTATCGACTGTCGCCGGAGAAGAAGATGCCCAGGGGAAGGGGCGACGGCGAGGAAAGGGTTGGAGAGGCGCCAGCTGGGTGCGGCGTGGCGCGGGAAGAGCGAGGGAGGGCAACCCTGCAGCTGGTAGTGCGGCAGAGCGACGAGGAGGAGGAGGAGAGGCCGCCGGAGCAAGGAGGGCGTCTGTCGGAGTGGGAAGAGAGGAATTGAGGGGGTATCTCCGTCAGATCCAAGCTCCGAAGAACGGTGGAGAGACGGGGGTATTTATAGGGACCGAATCAGAGAGGAAGGCGGAGGGAGACGACGTGTCTCCCTCGCCGGAGGATGCCGGAGATGGAAACCCATACCGTCCGTGCGTTCGCACGGCCGGTATGGTGGGTTACAGCGACCAGGGGGTGTCCCTGCGACGGCTGACGACGCAGGGCACCCCCGGTTTACTTGCCAGACCCTCCCCCTCACCCTGCGCGGTGCCATGCTCTGCGCAAGGTCGCCGGAGCATGGTGCTGGCAGGTTTTGCTGGGAGGACCTGAACGCAAAGAACGAAGGAGAGTTAGGGGCCAAAATGCGAGGGTTCAAAAGTTGAGGGCCAAAAAGTAAATATATGAGGACCAAAGTGTAAAGTTGGTCAAGAAGGTTCCTTCTTAGGCTCAAGTTTTTATACATGACTAATTAGGACCTAAGGAATCTGATGGTGAATTTTATTTCTAGATTAAACCTTGTTTGACTGGTCAATTTACGCAAGAACCCAAATTAAGTTATTAATTGGGTATGGTTCTCAATGTAGGTCAAGATGGGTTCCTAAGGTCAAATTGAAGGTTCTAAACCATAGAGATTATTTTTCTATGAATTTTAGAGGGTTTATTCCATTTTTTATTTGCCTTGAACCTCATGAATTGAAGTGGGTTTGTTTTAGGGTTACAGATTATCATTTAGTTCCTTGGAATTGCTGTAGCCCTTGCCAGATCATCTCATCCCACTTTTATTCTTATTAGGTTTCTTTGACCTATGTTTGGACCCTGAATTACCCTGTATGTAGATTATACTGGTAAAATTGCATTTTTACCCCTTATGACTTGTTTTCTCCTTAAACTCAGAATTCTCTGAGTTAAGCCTTTCCTTGAGTTATGTAGGAGCTTTTATCCTTTGTATCAGGTCAAAATGAGCTAGTTATGGCTCATGATGAGGTTCTCATCAGTAGAGCACCCCCACGAGTTACAGGGTTTCCCCCACTCGACCTCTCTTGTCACTGAGATTCCAGGTAGACCAGAATGGGGACCTTGACCTCTTAAGTCTACCACTTTTATTTAGGATCAAGGTGCTTAGGGTTTTACTTCAATTTTAACCTTTTGAGTGTAAAGGTGACCTAAGTTAAAGGTTGGTTGATCTAAGGGATCAACTTCACCTATTAGTTCCTTTGAGAGCTTATTAGGTCTTGTCTTTCAGGGTTCAAGTGTTTTTAAGAGCCAAATTATTTAGGGTTTCTCTTAATAGTTGTTTTCAAGCAATGGCTTGGGCACACTTCTTTTGGGAATTTTTCATTCTTGCTTAGAAAAGTGTGTCTCTAAAATCTTAGCTTTGAATCTTATATTGGCTCTAATTGGTCCAGTTAGTTGCCTCTAGATTGGGTAGTTAGGGCTCAAACAAGAAGGTTTTAGCCCTAACTACCTTTAATGGATGTACAGATAAAGTATGTTGAAATTTGAAAACAAGCAACTTTGGTGTTTTACTATGTATGAAAGACAGGTTATTCCTAAATTGCTTTTTCTTCTTTTTCTTCCTCTTTAGAATTTAGGGGTTTAAACGAGAGGATAGAAAGTTGCCTGTCCTTGGTGTGGTTGTTGTGCGGCTACTTGTTTTCCTCTTATTTCCTGTGCTTGCACAACAAAAGAGAAGAGATTAGTCAATAGAAAATAAAAAATTGTGAATTAATAGCTTCTAGAATGGTCATTGTTCCCCGGCAACGGCGCCAAAAACTGGTTGCGCTAGGGTTTCGTTGTGTTATTTTAAAGTCTTAGGCGTTGTAGTATATCACGAAAAGCTATCACTAGTTTACAATTTTTTACTCGGAATTAAAAGTTTCCCGAGGTTGAACTCAGAGAGCACACGTTATTCTAAAAACATAATTTCACAATTCTGTTATAAAAAGAATAAAAGAGAGAGAGAGAGTGAGTGAGCAAAAGTTCTTTTTTTGGCTTTTTCTTCTTCTCTCTTCTTCTTCTCTTTCACCCGGTTCTCTTCTTCAGTCTGCCTTCTTCTTTTTTCTTTGCTACAGCTGCCTCCTCTTTCTTTCTTTCTTCAGCTGCTACGTCCTTCTTCTTTGCTGCAGAGGCTCCCTCCTCTTTTCTCTTTCTTTTTCTCTGGCTCGTCCTCCTCTCTTCTCTTCTGCTTCGCTCCTTCCTTTCTTTCCGACGTCTGATTCAGAAATCAGACATCTTATCTGATCAACCTCTCCTTCTTTTCTTTCCTCTGGCTTCTTCTGCTCCTCTCCTTCCTTCCTTCTCCTTTCTTCTTCTCTGCGGCTAAGTCCTAGCCGCTGCTCTTCCTCTTCTTTCCTTACCTGTTCCCTGCACACACACACAAGCTTAGCGCAAAACACCTACCCCACCCCTTTCCTGTGTCTCTCTCTCTTTGAATCTCTCTTTGGTACGCTCTCCCATAGCCGGGTAATTGGGTTGGGTCGCGTGCTCGGGTCCAGGCGCACCGGCGTGGGTGGTGCGCGAGGATTGCACAGAAGTGGGGGTAGTCGGGTCGGGTCAGGTCCATGTGGGAAGAGCCGCAGATGAGACCCAGATGATAGGTGAGGAGGGACCTCACCCCAGTGATTCGAGGTGAAATGCCTCTGTGACTTTTTCAATTTATGTGTGGGCGTGCGCTCACACACTTCCGAGGTGGGACTAAAGTCCCACCTTCGCTCCGCGCGCCTGCAGGCAGGAAGCTGCGAGTAATTGGGGCAGTAGCGAAGGCGTGCGACCCCAATTGAAGACCTGGGCACACTCGCGGAAGTCTTCCGCGTTGCCTGGGGCTTACACCTGGAGCTGCTCGCTAAGCAGCTCCTACTGTTTGTCAATGGCGGCGAGACCTGAAAACACTAAAACGGCCTCACGGTCGCGTCAGAAAGCTCAGGAAGCTTTGCCAGAGTACGGCGAAGGCGATGTAGGGGTCTTCGTGATGGGAAAGTGCCTGAGGCCGCATGCCTAAGGCACACTGCAGAGGTGCAGGTGGGTGTGTTCGAGGGGTGGTCTGGAGGTGTGGGGTGGTGAATGGAGGGTGGATTTGGTGTCAGCGAGGTGTCGTGGTGCTTAAGGGGTGATTGGCGAGGCGGATGGAGGTGTGGGGCGGCGGAAACGCCTCTCCGGAGGGTGGCCGGAGATGGAGAAGGTTGTGATGGATAGTGGTGGTTGGTGGGTGGAAATAGAAAATTGAGAAGGGGAAATAACAGAGAGAGAAAGGGGAAGGTTTTTACCTACTTAATTGACGAAGAGAAAAAGAGGAGGCGCCTAGCGCGTGCCTGCTGGCGCTGGGGACGAAGGTGCCCAGAAGGGGGGTAACGGCGACGAGGAGGGGATCTGGAGGCACCAGCTGGTGCGTCCTGGCATGGGAAGACGAGGACGAGTAGACTCTGCTGTGGGTGTGGCAGCAGAGCGATGAAGAGGAGGAAAGATCGCCGGAAGCGTTGGGTTGTCTGACCGGAGTGAGAGGAGACGAAGTATGGGGGTGTTCTTCGGCCAAAACGAGCTTATCTTGACCGGAGGACCCTGTCGCTCCTTTTATAGCAGCTAGAGAGAGGAGATTCTCGAGGATCGATCGTGGAGAGCACGCTGGAGTTGGCCGGAGATGGAGACCCATTCCTCTCGTGCGTTCGCACGAGAGGCATGGGCATTAGTAGGCCATGGCAGGGGGTTCCTGCGAAAGAGGACGACGTAGGGAACCCCCTTTCATTCTTGAGAGCGGCCCCCATACCCTACGCGGCGTCATCCTCCGTGCAAGGTCGCCGGAGGTATGGGCGCCTGCATGGGGTGGCAAAGGGACCGTTCTGCAAAGAATGAAAGAGAAGATAGGGGGTTAAATGCAAGGGTTCAAAAAGATAAGGGTCAAAAAGTAATTTAAGAGGACCAATATGTAAAGTTGGTCAAAATGATCTTCTCTTAGGCCCAAATTTTTGTACTAACCTAATTTGGACCTAAGAAATTCAATGGTGTAATTTGATTTTAGGTTTGACCATGTTTGACCGGTCAATTTGCGTAAAAATTCAAATTAAGTCATAAATTGGGCATGGTTCTCAATTTAAGTCAAGATAGGTTGCAAAGGCCAAATTGAAGGTTCTAAACCCTAGGGAATATTTTTCCATGAATTTTAGAGGGTTTAGTTGATTTTTATCCTACCTAGATCCTCTTGAATTAAAGTAGGTTTGTTTTTAGGGTTATAGAATGTCATTTAATTTCTAGAAGTTATTATAACCCTTTTCGGCTCAGGCTATCCCACTTTCTTTCTTATTAAGCCCATTTGACCTGTATTCAGACCCTTAGACACCCTGATTGTGCATTGCATTGGTAAAATTACAGTTTTACCCCTTATGACTTGTTTTATTCTTCAATTTAGAATTCTCTGAGTTAGGCTTTTCTTTAGGTTTTGTAGGAGCTTTTTCACACTTATTTAGATCAAATTGTGCTAGTTAGAGTTCATGATGAGGCTTTCATCATTGATTTACTTAAAGAATTTATAACCCAAGCCCCAATCTTGTAACCACCTAACTGGGCCTTATCGTTTGAAATCATGTGCATATATTATTTTTATCTCATTTCTTGGAAATCATGTGTAATGTCCTAAAAATGAGATAAAACATAAAAAATGAATTTGTGCCCTGTTTGGTATCATGATCCATAACTAGCTTTAATTAGTTACAATCAAGATACAAATGCTTATGCATAATCGCCGAGAGTCATAACTCACTGAATATCCATTCTGAAAAGAATGCATTAAATTAGGGTTAATTATGTAGTTTTAACAGCATATTATAAATGCAGAAGAATCACGGGGTTTCCCAGGGATTAATCTAAAGTCTAATGAGCATTAAAGTCTATAAAAGGGTCCACATAGACAGAAACAGGGTTTCACACATTATAGGAACTGGCACAACTCCCAAAACCCTAATTTTCGATCTGCTTAAATAACAGAAGTTTTGGTTAGGATAAAATTCATCTAAACTTTTCAAAAATCATAGAAAAATATTTCATGAGGTTTGGTATCCTTGATTTGACCTTTAGAACCCATTTTGACCTCAAACAGAGTCACAAACATAATTCTACCCTAATTTAGGTTTTTGCACCAATTGCTTAGTCAGACTTGGTTAAAACTAAAATCCGACTTTACCACTAGATTCCTTGGGTCCAAATTAGGTTTGTACCAAAATTTAAGCTCAATCAGAGTCCATCTTTACCTGGTTTGCATTTTGGTTCAGTCTGACTCTCTCTCTCGCACACGCCCCTAGCTTTTGAAATCCTTGCAAATAGCCCCCTAGGTTTGTTGTCTCCTTCGCAAGTAGTTCCCTATCACCATTGAGGTCAACCTGACCTCCAAGCAAGCTTGACCTAAGCAAAACCTACTCAAATCTTTATCAAATCCCACCAAAATTGGTAGGATTGATGTTCACACCTAGGAGAATCATCTAGGAATAATTTTGTCGTGCGAACACACGAGAATAATGGGTCTTATTCCTTCAATCCCAAGCCATGAAAACCCTCCTTCCTGATCTAGCGCTCGCCTTGGATCTATATAAAGCTCCCTTATGCACAACCGCACTTCCTTAGCTCGATTTTGGCCAAAAAAAATCCTCTTCCTTCCCTATCTCCAGCCATCTCCACCGCACCTCCGACGATCCTCTCTCTCCGACCTATTCGCATGCTGCCACATACCATAGATAGTAGGTTCGTCTTCCTCTCCTTCGTTCGCTCTTCACAATACCAGCGAGTTCTTTGACTCTTTCTTTCCTCATCGCCCTCTCACTGGAGGTGTTCTCTTTCACGACGCCCTCCTACCCCTTTCAATTGATAAATTAGGTCTCTCTCTCTCCCTCTCTTCCCCTAGTTTAGAATTATCCCCTTAAACTCTTGTTTCAACCACCGTTCACCTCTCTTCCCCTCTGTCTTCCTTCTCTCCGATCGAGCTTTGACGAGGTCAACCGCTGTCCACACTGCATGAAACGCGCCTGCTCCACCTTCAAAAGTTTTGCCTCATATCGCCCATCAAAATCCCTCACTTAATTCCACCAGAAACCCACTCCATTGCCCCACCAAACTCAACCTCCCTCGCTCACCTTCTCTATCACCGTCTGTAACGACCCGATTCCCGAATCCCTGCGAGACACGAGAACCGGACCGACTCGACTAATCCCAAGACCTAGTCGTCCAACGAGAAAGTAATCAAAAGAGCAGTAAAATAAACCACATTCACCGTGTATATAACTAGCAGTAACAAAATACAGCAGTAGAGAAAGGAAATACTACAGTAGGCACCACCACAACAAAAGAGAAATAAACATGTACATAACACAAAGCTTACAATAAGGAGAGTACAGGAAGTAACAGAAAACTACTCACTACAGCGGAAAGGAAAGTACAGAAAGTACAATAGGTAACACTACTGGGCTCTACTAGGCCCAGCGCCCTTTGTAGTCGCTGACTCTGACTGCTCAACACCTGGTCCTGAAAAGTAACAATGGTGACACGTCAGCGAAACGCTGAGTAGAGTGGCAACTAAAAGCTAAGAAGTAGTAGAGTGTACAGTAGCTGTTATATTTTACTTTCTTTATTTATGTCTTTCTATTTATTCACTATTAATTTATTTCTCAGATCCTTCTCTTGATCTTGAATGTTCCTCGTGGGAACGATTTTGATTGCAGTCTTTTCCGAAAAGTAGAAGTAACACGTGGTGCTCTCCTGACCGGGAGAGTCCCCTGTGGTGGTCCTACCCTCAGTCAACCACCCCAAGGTTGCTGATAGACGTAACGGTGACTATGGCATGCGCGATAAACGCATGGGTAGCTACCCCGCACTGGCACGCGGTCAGTCGTTTCCGCTAACGGGTGCGCCCAAAACACAGCACGGAACCAGTATAGGGCAGAGCCCTCTCAGTAACAGGGGTCCAACCCCTCCACATTCCGCGCACCCTCGCCTGACTACCCTGGTTTGCCCAGTGGGCCTAACAAGTCGGTGTAGAAGGGCTAGCAGAACCCAGGGGCCCGTGGGGTAGCTAGTGCTCTCCCTACACTAGTAGCTCTCCTCGGTACTGCGTACGCGAAGGCCAACAAGTCTGTGTACAGTGGCCAAACCCACCCCGGTCTCAACCTGAGGGTGGCAAGCTCCCCTCTACACTAAGAGGTAATGTGTGCTCTCTTTGGTACCACGTACCCAAGAGACAACACACTTTCACGTTTCACTTTCTCAATTCCATTCCATTCTCTTTCCAGGAGTTCTACTCCTAATTCCCCGTAGGGTTCATGTTCTTTTTGTTTGGCCATTTTGGGTTTCACCGTTCCAGCTTTATACTTATATACCCCATGTTCTTAATCGTATTGATTCATTCATAACAGGTAGCTCCAAATCCATTTACAGGTAGTTATCATTTCCTTTCCACTTTTCCAAGACTGCAATATTTATATATTCAACTAGTTTTCCAGTCCTAGGATTCATGCCGTACCCTAGGATCTATCATTCAATCTAGTTTTCCAGTCTTAGGATTCATGCAATACCCTAGGATCTATCATTCAATCTGGTTTCTCAGTCCTAGGGTTCATGCAATGCCCTAGACTCTATTAATTGTTCCACAATTGTAACAAATTTTGATAAGTAAATTAAAAAGCCACTCTACCAGCGAAACCGGGAGTACTGGGGGCGTGGTCGGCAATCCTACGCGCCTCCGCAACCCCCAAGACTGCAACGGAACGAGGTCCTAACACAAGGATTAATCACAAGGAGTTTCTCAGAACGGTATACAATTACTGTAAACGGATAGAGGAATTTATTCTGGAAAGAACGCAACTCGAAATGCGGAAAACGGACTCCGAACAGGCCCTAAACGGGTCAAAAACGACGAAACTGTCCAAAATCAGACGTTTGGAACCTCTTCCAGACGTCTTAAAAGGTGGATCGGTCGTACCTCAGTTCTGCGCAGTCCTTCAGACATCCAGAAGCCTGCTGGAACGTCTGGCCTTGATTTTCAGACGTCCGATTGTCACCCAAGACGTTTGGAGGTTCTCTCCGTCGTTTGGCACTGCGGCCAAACGTCTGATCCACGTGGGATGGCGAACCCTCGCGCCCTCCTGAGAAGGACCTACGCACACACACACCTGCTCTCAGCACGACAAAGCGTAGAAGAAATCGCGGCGAACTGCTGCATGGCCGTACACGCGAAAAAGGAGAAGGTAAGAAATATCTTACTTGTTAGACGTCTGGACCGTCCTGCAGACGTCTTCGGTGTCGTCTGGACGTAAGTCTAGACGTCTGATTCTGAAAAATTTTCCAGAACCAGAGCTCGATTGGCTCTCCGCGCGTAATGCACGGCCGCGCCGCGCCCCGTCCGCCTGCTACCCGAGCTGCAGCAGCCCCTCCGCGACACCCCATGCCTACCGCTCCTCCGCCGGCTGGCTCTAGCTACCCCGGCAAGCTCACACCCTCGCGGTCGAGCTTCTTCCTTCCGCTCGCAACCCTCCTCCCCGCACGCTCGCCGCGGCCGCTGCCGCCTCTCACCCTCTTGCTCGCGCTCTCGCACTGGCAGGGAGGAGAAGAGAAAGGCGGAGGAGATGAGGGTGAGGGAGAGGGCGACGGTGTATATAAGGCAGCGCGGGGAGAGAGAGAAGAGAGACGGCGCGTCTGCAGGAAGAGAGAGGAAAAAAAGAAGATGAATGCGGCGGGAGCAGCGCGCGCAGATGCAACCCGGTACGCCGAAAAAAATTATTACCAGACGTCTGGGAAGGGTTCCAGACGTCTGGACAGATGTCTGGGCCACTTCCCAGATGTCTTAAAAATCCGTCTGATGCCACGTTCGTAACACCGTCCGACCTCGCATAACCTTAGTCCACCAAAGGACCACCACCATCATGTTCACCACCTTCATGCGACTCTCCTAAACCCCTCCGATGCGGCCGTGAGGCCTTATTCCTCCTTTTAGGTATCCGTCGTCCACCGCCGTCGCCACCAGCATTTTTTACTAAGCTTGCAGTCCTCTGACAGCTCTAGGCCTATTTCAACTTCTAGGAGACACGAACTACATTTGCGTCCCCAGCTGTAGCACCAATTGGAATTCCGAAGCCTCTAGCAATTGCAATTGAGTAAAGCCTCATCCCATCTATGCTGCACGAAGAAGCAAGGACAATAGTCCCACCTCATGGAGTGAAAGGAGTGTGCGCACACATAAGTGGAATTTGTGAACTGAGCTCTTTGCCCAGTAACACGAGGGGTGGGGTCCCTCCATGCACACACTCGCCTACCCATTTACCCGCCTATGTACTCCTTGCCTACGACTCACTCCCGTAGGCTTGGGCACTGTTCTAGACTTGATAACCTATATCCAGATTCGATTACATGCTGGGTTTGAGAAAAAGAGAAGGATTTGTGAGGAGGAGGGGGTGGGTTTTGCTTTGTCCACCTTAGCCCCTGTGCGACCTTTAGTCGCTGAGGAGAGGCCGTGCTCTGTGCTTGAAAGCCTTGAGAAGGAAGGGAAGGTTCTGAAGGAGAAGAAGGTTTGAAGAAGAGAAGACTTGTGAAGAAGAAAGAAGAAAGAAGAGAAAGGCTTCTGAAGAGCATTGTGCTTGTGACATTTAAGACGTCTGATCTAAGTTGATGATTTGGCACTGTTGAATGATTTAAGTACTATAGTTTATGTTGAATTTTGATTTGAATAAATTGAGTAATTGAATGTATGCTTAATCAAGAGAATAAGTGGTGATTCAAATCACCATTATTTTGATTTTCTTTTCTTTTTGATTCTATGATCTTGTGAGCTTCATTGAATAACAAATTGATCATACTTATTCATTGTATATTTGTTATTATTTTGTTCACTGATCTTGAATAAGATTAATATATGAATTCCATAGTTGCTCCCTATGACTGATCTCGGATTCTTCTTGATTCTGAGTTATAAATTTAATTATTTTCAAGTGATTGAGGTTTTGCTACAACAATTATTTCTTAAATCTCCTCGATAGCCCATCAACAATTTTACTCTATACACCAACGATAAAGTGAACAGTGCAAGAATAGTGAAAAAGTTTTATTCCTCACCTATCACATCTACCTTTGACCAATCATATCTACCTTCACTAACTCACTCTTACTCATCGCATCCACCTATCACATCTATCCTACTAACTCACTCCCAATACAAATAAAAATAAAAACTAATAATAATATATCAAC
This sequence comes from Thalassia testudinum, assembly GCA_037157565.1. Classification (NCBI taxonomy): domain Eukaryota; kingdom Viridiplantae; phylum Streptophyta; class Magnoliopsida; order Alismatales; family Hydrocharitaceae; genus Thalassia; species Thalassia testudinum. Next base: position 634,760 of record JAZHRO010000076.1, read on the forward strand.
TCAACTATCACATCTACACCCATTAACCCTCATCTTACCCATCCACTTATTCATTCTTAAGACTTCATAAACTTATTTAATTTTAAACTTTAAACTATCTAAACAAGAGTTAAGGTATAATTTGGTTGAGAGGTAATCCAAGGGATTTTTGGGTATAAAAGAATATTCAAAGGATAAATCTCAAAATTAAAGAGATATAACTAATTATTTTACTTCATTAAATCAACATCAACCTCTATCA